>CM048819.1:22083844-22683844 GCA_026586065.1 Dioscorea zingiberensis
TAGAAGTCGATTTCTAAAACCCTCATAACATCAACACTTACGAATTAGGTCTTTGGTGTCATATCACCCAATCCTCTTTTGTGAGTACTTAGTGGCTTATTGTCAAAGCGTTAAAAGAAATCGATAGATGATCCACAGGTACGAGGTGCCCTTTGGAGGGTTGGATTACTCTACAAATTGATTATATGGGATGAGTTACACCCATCCTCTTTCGAGCACCACGGATGTTTCTTGCTAACACCTTGAGGACTTGACATGGATTGGTCCCTAGTGATTAGGTCACACTGTCTCCTTTCAAAGGCATGTTGATGTTGATTGCTAAAACCTGTGACCTGTTTGGACTTTTCACGGTTCCATTTTGGGGCTCGATTACTCAACTCTTTGCCCCTTTCCGGGGGTGGTATGGATTGAGTCCTAAAAGGATGGGGCACACCCATCCCCTTTCAAGGCACGCAGATGTTATTGCTAAACCCCTCTGAGTAGGACACGGATTGATCCTAGAGATCATGTCACACATGTCCATTTTGAGAACGCGCTAATGTCATTTGCTAAAACCTGTTGTACTTGAGCTCAAATAACCCTTTTTAAGGGCACGCCTATTAGAGCTCACTGAGCACTCCTTTTGAGTATCGGCTGGCACAATTTATTATAGTCATCATCCCTATCGATGGAAGAAATCATGATCAGTCAAAATCCACCGTTGGATCTCTTGCTTTTTGTTGAATCGGCTATGAGTGCAAAACTCACTCAGCAAATGCGTAAGTGTACATTGAAGAAAGTAATAAAATCATGCAAGTACCCGGATCGAATCCTAAAGGAGCGGTAGTAAGGTCTAACTAATAAGTGTGTATTAAATTGCTTAGAATCAAATAAAAGCACAACCAAATGATGTCTAATTTCTAAATGTGTGAGAAGAGAGTCACGAAGGTTACTTGGGGTTGTTCTCTCAATGGAAGGTTCTAGGCTTGTATAACTCCATGACTTGGAAAGATTTTCTCCTATGATTGCTATGATTGTAGTTGCTACAGGGTATGGGTAAATCAATGATGAATGCGGCACTTATGTACACTCGGGTGAAACCACCTACAAGCCTTTATGTCTAAGGAGCATGCTTCTAAACATACCCTATTTATGGTGAAGCGAAGCATTATAGGACCTAGATTCAATCACTACCATAGACTACCAATGCTTATATCTATGCTCTTGTCGATACTAGGCCATCCTCCCTCCACCCTACAATTCTATACTTTCCTCACATACATATGTTTTATGCATTGATTATTATAGATAGTCATTACCGATTCGACAAATGCTATAAAAGAGTATAGAATCATAAGCATACCCATAACAATGCAATCAAGCAATCAAAAGGATAATATAAATGTCAATTCATGAGTTTATACAACCCTAGAAATGGTGTTTAAGTTGCCATTAAAATGATTCCATTCAAATCCATGACAACACTAATACAAGCATCCATATCTAAGTATAAAAGAGGAAATGAAGATTCAATAACAAAAGAGTAATGATTCCCCTCTTTATTGGAGAAACCTAAGCCTCAAACATGTTGAAGCCCAGGTGGATGGCCGCTCTACACTTGTTGCCTTTTGTTGAGACCAAATATGCCCAAAATCTAAAATTTAGGGCCTTTATATACCCCACAGGTCCTACTACATCATGATGCTCATGAGCGAAGAACATCACAATATTACACCATTCTAAAAGCTACGTAAAAGCGTCGGGGATGGAGAATTTCGCGTGTAATCACGATGTTCCTACATTTTAAAGAGAGGCCCCCTCACTTGGGCATCGTCGATGCTCCAGAATGAGACCACAGCGATCTTGGCGGCATCACGGAAATTTTGTTTTCTGTCTTCCCTGTAACATCACTATCTGATGAAAGATGGGAAGCTCTGTTGTTTGCCTTAGTTTATCATCGCGATGTGCATCTGTGGCATCGCGATGTTACGACTATCATCGAGATTTCTTTGGAATCCTCTATGAACATCACGATGCTTACCATGAGCATCGCGATACTAAACTGCTTTGCTCTATTTTCACCTTTACATAAGAATTTCACTCACTTTAGCGTCTATATACACAAAACATATGGTAAAATCAAATAATTTACATGAGACAACTACTTTGGCCATATATTGCATTTTAGGACCTAAATCATGAACTATCTACCTTAAAACCATACCTATAGGTCCCTAAACATATGATAATTGCACGCAAAAATTGCTCTCTCTTTCTAGAGCTATCATTTTGTTAGTTTTTAGGATCTAAGGGAAAAAAGAGCAAAAAGAGGCTAAAGTACTCCTACGTCACCTCAGAGGTTACAAAGAGCTCTACTCTCAATTCATATTAGTCCTAATCGGACTCAAAGAGGTAAAATTTGGATGCAATAGTCATCTCCAAAAGTAGAAAACTCAAGGTAAAGGTATTATGCAACGAGGAGACACAAGTAAAGAATGTCCTTATTTGGTGATAACTAGTGAAAACATACAAGTACAAAATAAATATGCAAGGGCTCTTGAGGGAGGGTTGGAAGACTTTTCAAGCATCTTGGCCTTAGTCAAAACCGATATCTCGGACTCAGCGAGCTAGTACAGCGGGACAACCATTACTTCAACTTCAACTGGCCAATAGGATGACTTCGGTCACCGAGGGTACAAACAATGCCTTGGGTGCTTGAAGCCTAGGCACCTCGGGACCCACAACACTAACCTTGGCTTTAGCTAACATCACCTCGATCTCGGTTAAGGAACACCTTAAGCGGAGAGAATGGACACTTCGGGGTTAGCTATGACTTCGCGTTCGGTAGTATCTTCCTTAAGAGTTAGGAGCGCATATCAGGGGGTGCCCTTCCGATTTTCCCTTCAAAGTCTTACAGGATATTTTACATCAAAGTCTTTCCACCTAATGTCATTGCAAGAACATGAAAAGGTATTTCCTCACGGCTTCTAAAATCTTCATTAGTAGAAAAGTCAAGACTGAAGGCATGGATAAATGTACTTCATGGGAAATTAAGCATAGAAACTACAAACTTGACACCAGTGCCCTGCTCCTTAGAAACTAAGGGAAAACCTCCATTACCTTAGTTGGTAAGAGGAAGAGAACTACCTAAAAGGGATTCCCACATTATGAGATAAAGAAGAAGGCTGTGGTCATGGGAAGAGTCGTTGAAACTGAAGCTTACCCACATATGAGGTAATACATGAAATGCTTTGAAAGGAGAAATGTGGCGACTCATCACTTGAGATTTACATGAAGTCATTTCGATCAGCATCTTGAAAGCTGACTCATAGTTAGATATTTGAGAAACCCTAAGCACAGAATTATACCATTAACCGACACACAAGTGAGAAAAGAGAATCCTTCTTTATTGATAAACTTACAAAGATACACAATGCAAAGAAGAGAAAAGGAAGAGCAGCATAAAGTTTACAGCGAGGCTGATGGTGTAACTGACAGGAGAAGAGACACCTATAAAGCAACAACAAAGGTCGCACCTTGCCTCTAGTAGGGGTACCTCGGCCTTGTTCCAAAGATGACCCCTGAGACCCGGATAACGTTGGTTCCTCAAGATCGGTAATGACCTCACTCGGGGTCTCAACCTCGGTGATTCCTCCCAAAGAGTAGGGGAAGGGAGATTTTTTAAGACCTTGTGGTGATTCGAGTGGTGAAATCTAGCTCTAGATGGATGAGTGCCATCTCCTTGAAGATCTTGTAACCTTACTTAACCCCTTCCCCGACCCATCTGTCAACTATCTTTTCAAACTCTTCTAAGTTCATGAAATTGACCACCACCTTTGTCGTTGCCTTGAGTCTAGCTATTAGCTAGGATTTCATCCTAGAATTCTCGTTAGTCATTAAGGTTCTCCATGGTTTCCCTTGTGACGCCATCGAGCTTTTGATGGAACTCAACAGAATTCTAGTATTCTTCCACTATCTTCAGGTCTTTGCCAGGATTGCATCCTCAATTATAGCCTCTCGCTCCTTCTTCAAGACTTTGACATACTTCTGAGAAAACTTCAAGACATTACGGCATCTCCCGGCTTATATGAAATGTGAGTTTTTCTCTTTATTCTTGGCCTTGTAGTGATGCCCGAAGGTGAATTCTAGAGTCTGAGCTCGAGAATCTTATTATTAAGTCGGCCCAGATTGGCCTTGGCCTTTTGGTGAGGATTCCCCTAAAGGGTTTACCTAATGCGACCTCTTCTGGAGGCTGCGTGGCATTATGGGTGATAAGTGTTCAAATGAGCATCAATTATGCATGAAATTCATGCATATTATCTTATGTTTTGGAGGAATATTGGCCATGCGGTGCTCAAAAAGGCTTTGTTTTTGTAAGCAGGGCTGAAAGCGGCAATCCCAAGAGAAAGGAAGGCGTTTTGAGAAAGCGGGCCAAAATAAGCGAAAGCAATTTTGGAAGAAAGTCCATCACAGTCTCATACGGACCCGTATGGACACGGAGATTCATCTGGACTCATGAGCGGTTGGCAAGACCAGGTACCACGCGAGGACACGAGATATCACGACTCCGTACAACACTCCGTATGGTGGTTAAAGGTATAAAGGGATATCTGGGGTCATTATGAAATACATCTTGGGTGCATTATATCGTAAAAGCTACTTGGTACTTGATTCGGCCCGAACGAGGGGCAAAGTCGGGAAATACACCCAAAACCCTAGAGGGGGGGTATAAATAGAGATGTAAAAGAGGGTTTTGGGGCATCTTGGAGGGAGATTAGAGCCAAAGCTTCAAGGAGGGAGAAGCCATCATCATCATCTTCTCCATCATCTTAGAGGAGATTGAAGAAGAGAAGAGAAGGCTCAAGAGGGCTAGAGAGAAGAAGTAAGGGCTAAAGAGAAAAGGGAAATCTCCAAACGGCCATCATCAAGGGTTTGCTTCATGACTCTTGTGTTTGATTTCTTCTTTGACATTGATTGTAACTCTCCATTGATGGAGAGCTAAACTTTTGATACTTGGGTGTTGATGAACCTTTGGATTATGGTTAATTGATATTGTCTCTTCTATGTTGATTGATTGGTTGAATGCATCATGGTCTATTGAATGTATTGTATAGTGAAAGCATTAACCTCTCTACGTTGCGAGGCAGGAGAGGTTTCTCTAGTCCATGTGGGGAAGAAGCGGCGCACTCCCGGCGTGTGAACAAACTTCAATAGAGAGGACTAGGAGTACAGGGAGCCCGGGTACTAGGCGAGCTACTCCTTTAAATGTCTTATTCCTTAGTCCTTCCAAGAGATAGGTTCCCTAGAACTTAACTAGTGAGGGTACTAGGTTGAGTAATCACCCTCGGCGAGGGATGAAATCATTATTAGGAACCCTTGGCCAATGATTCACCAAGATTCAACATAGAGAGCATTATCCACATCTAAGGAAATCCAAAGAGGATTCAATCACCCAAGTATCCCTCTTCATCGATTGACATCTTCAAGATCAATTGCATTTGTTAATTTGCTTTATTAGCCTTAGAATTAGATTTAGTATCATCAACCCAAATTGATTGACTAGATAATAGACAATTAATTAGTACTAGTATTTTCTTTCTCCACGAGGATTGATACCCGAGCTTTTCAATAGTCCACTTTACTACTTGATTCGACCCGTACACTTGCGGTCGAGGCATATCAAGTTTTGGCACCGTTCTTAGGGAGATTTAGGATTACTAGGAAAACTAGGAGTTTATTAATCTAGTCGTTTACTTTTCAGTTTTACTTTGTTTTAATAATTGTTTGGTTTACCGCGGTGTCTCTTAGCATTTTAGTTGTAATTTCAGTTTAATTCTCTACGTGATTGCTAATTTTCCTCAATTCTTCATTGCGAGGTGTTGATGTATGACCGAAAGAACCCTAAGGGTCTTGTCAAAACCGGCCGATGAAATTGATCGAACATTCCATAGAAGGTTGAGAGAAGTGGAGGAATTAAATCCGGACCCTCTTAGTGGTGGGAGAACTTCATACCAGAAGGTAGTTTGGAGGTTAGAGAAATCCGATCATGGCGGGAAGCGGCTTACACTATCGAATATGAGAGGTCTCACTATCACGGGGGAAGAATTTAAGCGTGCACCCCTAATGTGAACATGAACAACTTGAGATCAAGCCCGGCACCATGACTATGATCCAAAATACAGCCCGGTTTGATGGAAGGCGGATGAAGACCCTCACGCACATATTGCGAGGTTTGTTGAGATTTGCAACATGTTCAAAATCAATGGGGCATCCGATGGCGCCATTAGATTGAGATTGTTCCCCTTTAGCTTGAGAGAAGGGGCCTACGGTGGATTAACTTCACTTCCGCCGGGATCCATTAGCACATGGGCGAAATGCTTTCGACAAGTTCCTTGGGCGGTACTTCCCACCTAAGTAAAGCCATAAAGCTTGATTGGATATTTCTTCTTTCAAGCAAGGACCCAATGAATGCGTTCTATGAAGCTTATGAGAGATACAAGGACTTACTCCGGCGTTGCCCTCAACATGGGATGGGCGATTGTGCTAAGGTCGGACCTTCTACCATGGGTTGGATGATGCAACCCGACATTTGGATTGATCACGGCCGTAGGGGGCTCTCTTGGGAATAAATACCCGATGGCCTTGAGAAAATTTTTGAAGATATGGCTAGCAATGAAGCCCATTGGTCTACTCGGGGAAAGCAAGTCAAATTGGTAGGCTCAAGTGAGCAGAACCCAATGCAATTGATGTGGCTCTCATGAGAAAAAGTTGGACACTTTGACAAGGAAGATTGAGGCATTGACCACGGTAGCCCCTCAAGTTCATCTCGGTATCCTCTTGTAACACTTGTGGTGGAGGGCATAACACAACAAGTTGCCCAATTATGAGCATGGAGAACCTCACCATGGAGCAAGTGCAATACTTGAACAACAACCAAGGGCAATGAGGGGCAATCTGAGCCTATGCACCCAAGTGGAACCACCCGGGTTGGCATATGGGAATCTAGTGGAGGGCAATATCCCAGGGCTTCCAACATCCTCGAAGCCACAAGAGAGAAAATTAAGCTTAGATGAGATGGTGTTGAAGATGGTGCAAGAAAATCAAATGGCTATCCGAAGTCTACTGAGTTCTTGTCGCGAGCTTGGAGAACCAAATGGGTCAAATGGCCAAGACACTTTGGCGGAGGAGCGCGAGGAAGCTTGCCTAGCAACACGGAGACAAATCCACGTGAGCAATGTAAGGCAATTACTTTGAGGAGTGGTAAGGAGATCGAATCCCCGATTGGAGAGCAACAAAGGAAGAATTCAAGTGGAAAGGATGCACGGCTTTAGCGCCCACTTCCAAAGAAAAGGAAGGGAGCAAAGAAGAAGCCACACCCATCCCTCCATATCATCCAAGGGTCCCTTATCCAGCAAGATTGAGAAAAAGATAATGAGGATGCCCAATTTGCAAAGTTCACAAGCATGATGAAGCAACTACAAATTAATTTGCCCTTGGTGGATGTCCTAGCACAAATGCGAAGTATGCAAAATTTATGAAGGACCTCCTATCTAATAGGAAGAAGTTGGAAGAAGTGGGTGCCGTCACTCTCAATGCTCAATGCTTTCGGCGGTTTTACAACATGATTTGCCCAAGAAACTCAAGGACCCGGTAGCTTTGTTGTCCCATGTACTTTTGGAGAGGGATTACCAAGAAAGCATTGGCGGATTAGGAGCAAGTATTAATGTGATGCCCTATAAGCTTATACATGAAACTTGGGCTTGATGATCCAAAGCCACGAGGGATGATGACAATTCAAGCTGGCGGAACCCGGTGCGTGAAGAGCCCAAGGGCTTGGCGAAGATGTGCTTATCAAGATTAATGAGTTTGTGTTCGGCCGACTTTGTTCTTTTTGACGTTGATGATAATGTGGATGTGCCCATCATCCTTGGGCGCCCATTCCTCGCTACCGCCCAAGCACTTGAAGATCATGCCCAAGGGAAGCTAGCATTGAGAGTGGGGGATCAAGAGGTGACCTTCCAAATACCCGAAGCAATGAAGCATACCGTGGCCCAAGACGATACATCCTACAGTGTGGACGACATCGATCTGCTTACCTTTGCTTGTATGGAAGATCTCCTAATGATAGACCAGCTGCGCAATGAGTTGAATGAAGGGAAGGACATCACAGAAGAGGTCTAGGGGAATTCAGCTATGCCAAGTAAGGGGAACCGGGCCAAAGTAAAGAAGACTAAGAAGAGAAGGAGGCCCATTCCGACCATGAAGAAGTGTTGGAGGAAGGTGCAACAACACGGGGTAACCGCCACATCCTTCTCCTCCACTTCCCCCAATGAGCACTCAGGTATGAAAGTAAAGGATTCCTCTATTTATGAGCGTTTGGGAGAGTGTTTGTTAGGGTCATGCTTCAAGGGAAGGGTGATGGAAGCTTCAAGGTATTTGAGCCACCATAAGGTAAATTGGAGAATACGTCAAGCTAGTGGCGTTAAACAAAGCGCTTCTTGGGAGGCAACCCAAGTTTTAGAACTTTCTTTCTTGGTTTTGGCAATTTTAGTTTCTTTTGATTAGCTAGTGATGCTTGAAATAAGATGAAGTGGCGTTGTTATCAATTTTCTCCATTCTTATCTTTGGATATTGTCAATTAGGGGTAATATCTTGCTTATTATCAGGCAGCCTTGAAGAGAAGTGTAAATGAACCACAGGAGGGCTGTATATAAGCCTACGCCCAGTGTATCTGAGGTCTCACTCTGGTGAGATCGGTCCAGTATGCCTAAACAGGAGCTATACTCGACCTCATTATGGACTCCGTTATAGGAGTCCGTATAGGGTAAATAAAGTGGCACAGTGGGGTGCTTTAAAAGCCCCCTTTTCACCCCTCTCTTCCTCACCTTCCCCTCTCGTGCCCTAGCAACCCTACACCTCCTCTTCTCGGCCTTGGCGTCTACCCTTCCCTCAAATTGAGGGCTTGATCATCCCTAGGTATGTGCTAAACACCCATAATCTACATTATATGCTTTGGCGACATGATTTGGAAACCTAGGGTTGTTTGAAATCGACTTTTCATTTTGAATGACATGAATGTGTGAGATTCTTGTGCCATTTTGTGTGATGAAACTTGTATTGAATGAATGTTGAATGATTTAGAAGTGTTTGGAGTGCTTGAAATAATGTAGAAATGGGGCCAAGATTAAATTAGCATGGCCCGGCAAGCTTCATGGTAGAGCCCATCTGAGACTCCATCACGAGTCCCATACGGACTTCATTATAGGGAACATCCCGTATCACGGACTCACAGTCGATCCATTATGGAACCCGATATAGGGGCAATTTAGAACCTTTATTTAAAATCTTGGCATATCTTTTTGCTTAACGGTGACATTACGTGTTTAGTTTGGGGTATGCGAGGAAGATTCTGACATCAAAGAAGCGTCGGACGGAGGCGGGTCGTCATCCACGAGACACGCTTCACGAGGCGAGGTCCACGGACTTCGACATGTCCAGCCTCTCCTCTCGCCCGCTTGGTCGGACCCGCATTATCGGCTGGAACATCCTCATCCCGGCTCAACATCGCCCGTAGAGTCCGAGAGATGACATCATTTGGCGGTGGGGCCGGGATTTTCTCTCTAAACCATGAAGTGTTCCATTGCCCGACATTGGAGGTCTTTGAGTTCTTTTGGCGAGACGGGGAGTGCGGTGGGGAAGCGAGAACCGCACCGCCATTACCTTTCGACTTTTGGATGGCGGAGGCGATGAGCTACACCCGATTCGCACTATACATGGGGCTTTATGACCGTGACTACACCTTCACCGAGAATGCGCCCGAGCTGCTCACGGCCTTCCCGGCGCACCATCTCCTCGGTGAGCTTACGGATTCAGCTAGGCGGGCGCCATGACAACCACAAGGCATCTTTCATGGCGGATCCGGTGCCGCTACTTACATACCCTCATCGGCCGCACCATACGCGGCCCGTAGTGATAAGCTGCCCGGAGTAAATCATAGTCATTTGTAAGCCTATTTCTCTCTGACCTCATCGGCGAGTTCCGATCCATTTGAGTGCGTGCTTGCAGTTATTTGGCGCATCGAGGCGAGAACACCCGACTCACCGACATCCATGCGGGCCCTACATCCACCACGACTCATCATGGGCATGGGTCACCGAGGCCTAGTTGGAGGGGCGGCACTGCAGTTGGTCTCCCAGCTGGACATGGCAGCTCCTCGCCGCAGATTGGGCTGAATGCTGTGGCCCGTGACACTACACTTTGGTTGGCGGGCTTGAATGGATAGTTCGGAGGAGGAGGGATCGACTCCGATGATCTGAATCACGGCCGACCCTGTGCGACTACCCCGGTACCCGGTGGACCCTCGGCGCCCGGGGAGCCGTTATCACGAGGTTGGAGGGCGGAGATGGCCGAGATGAGAGGCATGTCCGGGGACGCGATCCTAAGCGGGCGGCGGCGGCTCGGGGAAGCGATTTTACGAGCTCTCGCTCTTTATCCGTGGACACGCGGCATTTGCACCTCCTCCGCCTCCGGCACAGTGAGGCAGCGAGCGGCGGGGACACTTGGCAGCGCATTACTTTTCTATTGCATCTATCTTCATACGGAACTTTATTACTTTCACTTGTTATTATTTACCTTAAGCGCATTATTATCTTTGAGCAAGGGCATCGCATACTGCTACCTATGTTTTGCTTCGTTATGTGGATTTTCTACATTTTTGCATACTATTGGGTTTTGATTCTTCTCTCTATGTTCGCTTGAGAGTCAACAAAGGGATTCCACGACCCTCGAAAATCAAGCAATCCTCCACTCCCACAAACAACATTCGGCAGCTATTTAGGGGAGTTTCGTTCATCTTTTTCCCACTAATTCCTTGTGCTGAATTTAATTTTCGTGCATTGAGGACCATGCAAATTTCTATAGTGGGGGTGGGTTGCTACCTAGCTCCTCTTAGGGTTATTGCAAACTTTTAAGTGTGGAGATAGGTAGCAATTATGATTATTTATTGTAGATATTTTTGTGATAATTATGTCGGATATGCATGACAACCTGGGCGATAGATAAATTTGACATGAATTCCTTCTCTAAGCACACCATTTGTGATTTGAAATGCTCCGATTGAAACACCATGGGTATGTAGAGATATTTTTGTGACAATTATGATTGTGAAAGACAATAGATAACCCATTGCCATGTTCTTTTTGACTTTAATAGCTAAGTATTGCTTTCAATGGCTCCAAGAAATTTAATTGGCATTAGTTCAAATTTATTAGCCCCTCATAATATACATAGTGGACAAGTACAATGAAAATAAAATAGTTTTGCACAATAGTTGTCAATTAATAAAGAGCGGTGTTCCGATGCTTTTGGAGACAAAGTAGGTTGGGGTCGGCTCCTAATGAGTGTTCCTCAATTGAAAAGTCATTACTTAGCATGAACACCCATGGGTAAAGTTGTAACCACCCAAGTAGCTAAGGGTTGGTGCCTAATCAGCATGGATTCTTTGCAAAGGGAGGAACTACACTCTACCTTGATCTTTAGATGCGGAAAGTCGGATCCAAGAGATGCCCTACCGAATAAAAAAAAAAGAGTAGCTTCTTGAGTATTTGTCCACCATTCATCTAATAGGGGCTAATTCTTTTTGTTTTTAAGGCCTCAAGGACCTTCTAGAGCCCATTGAGAGCATGCTTGTCTTGTTAAGACTTTAGAACATGGCATGTGGGTGAATAAGCTTTGTCTAGGTCTATATCGAAATGTCACGGGGATCAATCTAAGCCTTTAATTGTGGAAATAGGAGAACATATTGTAATGGTGAACTTGGAATAGAATTCATGTATAATTTTTATAGCCCAAGGTTGAACACTTATCTTCTTTTGTTGATTTCTTCTCTTTGCTTGGGGACAAGCAAACCTTTAAGTGTGGAGATATGTGATAAGTGTTCAAATGAGCATCAATTATACATGAAATTCATGCATATTATCTTATGTTTTGGAGGAATATTGGCCCGCCGGTGCTCAAAAAGGCTTTGTTTTTGTAAACAGGGCAGAAAACAGCAATCCCAAGAGAAAGGAAGCGTTTTCGAGAAGCCTTGGGCCAAAATAAGCGAAAGCGGAGCTGGAAGAAAGTCCATACGAGTCTCACTCTGGACCCGTATGGACACGGAGAATCCTCATACGGACTCATGAGCGGGTAGTGGGACCCGTACACGAGGACACGAGAGATATCACGACTCAGGTACAACACTCCGTATGGTGGTCATTATATAAAGGGATATCTGAGGGTCATTATGAAATACATCTTGGAGTGCGTATATCATAAAAGCTGCGGCTGCGATTTGGCGAACCGAGGGGCAAAGTCGAAATACACCCAAAACCCTAGAGGGGGTATAAATAGAGATGTAAAGAGGGTTTTGGAGCATCTTGGAGGGAGATTAGAGCCAAAGCTTCAAGGAGGGAGAAGCCATCATCATCTTCTCCATCATCTTGGAGGAGATTGAAGAAGAGAGAGAAGGCTCAAGAGGGCTAGAGAGAAGAAGTAAGGGCTAAAGAGAAGGGAAATCTACAAGCGGTCATCATCAAGGGTTTTGCTTCATGACTCTTGTGTTTGATTTCTTCTTTGACATTGATTGTAACTCTCCATTGATGGAGAGCTAAACTTTTGATACTTGGGTGTTGATGAACCTTTGGATTATGGTTAATTGATATTGTCTCTTCTATGTTGATTGATTGGTTGAATGCATCATGGTCTATTGAATGTATTGTATAGTGAAAGCATTAACCTCTCTACGTTCGCGAGAGCCGAGGAGAGGTTTCTCTAGTCCATGTGGGGAAGAAGCGAGCACACTCCCAGCGTGTAGACAAACTTCAATAGAGAGGACTAGGAGTACACGGGAGCCGGGTACTAAGGCGAGCTACTCCTTTAAATGTCTTATTCCTTTAGTCCTTCCAAGAGATAGGTTCCTAGAACTTAACTAGTGAGGGTACTAGGTTGAGTAATCACCCTCGGCGAGGGGATGAAATCGTATTAGGAACCCTTGGCCAATGATTCACCAAGATTCAACATAGAGAGCATTATCCACATCTAAGGAAATCCAAAGAGGATTCAATCACCCAAGTATCCCTCTTCATCGATTGACATCTTCAAGATCAATTGCATTTGTTAATTTGCTTTATTAGCCTTAGAATTAGATTTAGTATCATCAACCCGAATTGATTGACTAGATAATAGACAATTAATTAGTACTAGTATTTTCTTTCTCCCTGAGGATTCGATACCCGACTTTTCAATAGTCCACTTTACTACTTGATTCGACCCGTACACTTGCGGTCAGAACGCATCAATGGGCCATCATAAGAATAGATTGCACAAGCAAGTAACTAGTCAGTGGTCGAAGAATGATCCTCAGAAAGTAAGGATGTAGCCATAGACTGAGACTTACCTTTATCACGATCTGAGCAAGCCAGGAGGCAATCTCTTATTTATTAAGCCCTCGAAGAGTTGCGAGGTCTGACTCAAGGGAGATAGCCTAGAAAACCTCAACCACTTCCACTTCGTCAAAAAGAAAGACCTCAAGGGTTGGGACTCCGAAGGTTAGTGTCTCGGAAGTCAGCGAAGGTATCAATGCAAGGGGCTTCTGGTTCGCCTCTGGTAAGACGGATTGAGCTTACCGAGGCCTATGAACCAAGGTTGAAAACAAATCAAACTCCCCAGTCGACAAAGTCACGAGGAAGCGGTTGAGCCCTTTGGGTAGGTCTAAGTGTTCTTCTTGATTGTATGCGGTCCTCGATGGGTCACTTTCCTTTCTGAGAAGCAAAAGGGCTGAAAGGAGGACTCACATACTCGACTAGCAATGTTTGCAGTAAGCGACGCCTGTCCATAGAGTCTCTACAAAGACGGGGTCATCAAGTAAGACACCGACGTAGATCTAACTTCTTTGCAATAGAATAATCGAAAGGCACCCTACCCGCTACTATAAAGAGCCTGGCGTCTCATAGGTTTTCTATAGAGATCAGCTCTGATAGAGACGAAGATTCGCCGCTATGAAGGAGAGTTGGTTGCTCCTCCTCGGCAAGCGTCATCTTAGACACATAAGAGGAGTCTATATTGGAGGAAGGGAAGCATGAGATTGAGATAGACAACATAGAATCATAAGAAACAAGAAAGAACCCCGCAATCTAATGGTGAATAGCATATAAGGTCTTTCGTAGGAAGAACCAACCAGTTCAAGCAACAAAATAGAACTAGTCCACTGTTGCCCAAATTTTCTTTATGTAAAAAGCAGTGAAACCAGCGGGTGAGGGTTATAAGCGTGTATGGGCGAAATAGATGACAAACCCGTAGAGGATCCTCCATGTATTAGAAAAAGATGGGAAGAGGGCAGGGTTGTGAAAGGATAGAATCTCATGAGAATAATAGAGGAATAGGGAGATGAAAGCTTGCCTGAAAGATTCTCACGTAAGCGACCAACTCTTAGGGCCAAGGAGTATTGGTTCATTCCTAGGATTCAGGAGCCTATATCTAAAAGGAAGAAGGATTGCGAAGATATTATTGGAATATTCTACTCAAGAAAATTTAAAGAAGAAGGAATCACCCCGACCCCACAACCTTGTTCCCTTAGAAGACAAAGGTAAAACCTCCTTTACTTTGGTAGAAACAAAGAAGAAAGGCTGCTCGGAAGGAAGACAGAGAACTCTTTAGAACAACAACAACTAAGACGATGAAGGACATTGAAGATAAACCATAATTCTATGTAGCCTTACTTATGGGCAAGGCGTGTAGACAAGGTTCTTAGAAAGCGATTAATTAAGATCAGGCTGACTTTTGGGATTCCCTAGATGAACACACTTTCATGAGATAGGTGACCGTGGGCCACTATCTTGTGGACACTTTGGGGACTGCTCCATCGAGAACTACGCTCCGCGATCTACTCCGCCAAATCACATCATAGATTTTTAGGAAAGGATGCTTTGGAAGCCGAAATACCATGTTCCTAAAGAGTCACATCTCTTCAATCTAGATTGATACGAAGTGTCTACTTTGTCAAATCGGCTTTGTTTATGAGCAAATATCCGAGAAATCCACCGAAGTCGGATCATGCCACCATCTGAAAACTAAACACTATAGGCCAATCTAAGTTTAAGGCTCGACTGTTTCGAAAGTTGAGGGTGACAATATTAAAGCACATGTGGCATGCTTGCACGAAGCTAGATGGAGACCTAACTGCCATCTAACCGCTTGGTTATTCAACTTTGGAAATCACCTCTCTAGAAGGCTCTAGAAGGTTCGACAACTAATGCCCAACTATCTTGATAGAGCCCAATTGAATCCAAGTTGGTGCCTTACTAGCATCTGACTAGATCATTGCTGACTAACGACCTCGGCCCTATATATGAGGACCTCAGCTCACCAACGGGCATTCTGATTAAGATGCATTTTGATAATTCCACTCTCCTGTCTTTCTAGCTTGGTATATTGCTCTGATTCTACTTGAGCTCCACTCTCACTCGGAATCCTTCCCACTCTCTCTCATTCTCCTTCAATCTTCTCCTTACTCTCCTCCTCTATTTAGAGCTTCTCGAACTTGAGCATCAGAGGCTTCCCAGGGTTATGAGCACTCGGCCATCCTTTTCCTGTAGATTCCTATTATGGAGAGGTATGATCTCTCAAGGTTGATCCCCCAGAGTGGAAGACAGCCCTGTAAGTAAGAAGTTCATCCAAAGAGTCGTCCACATAACCGATCTTTCCCTCCAAAACCCAAATGTTTCCCAATCACTACTGATATCTCTTATCTACTAATCTAGATCTATTCTGATCCAAAGGTGGAGTAGATTTCGACATCAACACTATAAATTATGAAATGAGTTGTGTTAATATTACCTTTAATTTTAGGAAAAACTATTATTTAGTCCCCGATATATTTATATATGATTGAATACCCTATGACTTTTGGTGTTCTTTGTGGTCCTTCCTTTTTTGAAGACTTCTCCACCAGTCCCTCCTGTAAGAAAGCTATGAAGACTTTTTGAAAAATTCCACCTTTGCCCATGGATGTTTTGGCGGGAGATCTCTTGCTTAGTCATGTTGTCATTCCTTCCCTTTGCTTGCCCAACAAGCTTACCCATCCCCTCTATCTTGCTCCTTTGTTCATTGAGAGCTTCTTTAGCTGAACATTTGCATTTCCATCTTTTTTCATTCCTTTTACTATTGGTTTTTTGAAGGTAAGTCCATCTAATTCTGCTTGCAAATGATGGTCCTTTTCTTTTTATTAAGCTTAGCAATCCCTCTAATATCTTCTACTCCCCTGCTCTGTCAGCATCGTCAGCTTAACAGTCTATGGAATTCTTCTTGCTTCTCTGACCTGTATGCTCCTCAAACTGGCTTCCATCCTTTTGCTATACATTTGTTAACTCCTTCAATTGGACTCCAAACCAATCACAAGACTATATGTTTCATTGAGTCTAATAGGTAGTATGTTCTACGTACATTTGCCCATGATTATTAGGGTGTGTGTTTGTTGTTTTCCTATCTCCATGTATTATTCAGGGTTTTCAATTATTCTATAGGGTTCTTTTTTATTTTTTAGAGTTTCTATTTACTAAACGGCTTAATCATTTATTTTTTTAAGTTTTCTTTTACTATATGGCTTTAGCATTTATTTTTTGAAGTTTTTCGCTTACTAAAGATAAACGCATAAGCCGTTTAGTAAGTCGAAACTGAAAAAAATAAACGCTTAAGATGTTTAATAAGCGGAACACAAAAAAAATAAACATTTAAGTCTTTAAAAAAGCTCCAAAAAATAAACGTTTAAGCGGTTTAGTAAGCGAAAAATTCAAAAAAGAAATGCTTAAACCGTTTAGTAACTGGAAAGTCCAAAAAAAATAAATGCTTAAACCGTTTGAAATGCGCCAAAAACTAAAAAAAAATAAATAAATGTTAAGCCATTTTAGTAAGTTGAAACTTCAAAAAAATAAAAAAGACTTACCCATTTAATAGCGAAACTCTAAAAAGTAAACGCCTAAGCCATTTAGTAAGCAGGAACTCCAAACAAAAAAAAAACGTTTAAGCCATTTAGTCAAACAAAAACTTAAAAAAATAAACACTTTAGTGATTTAGTAAGCGAAAGCTCCAAGAAATAAATGTTTGTTGGAGTTAAGTTCCAAAATCAATGACCATAAATGTTGAACATTTGGTGAAATATCAAAAGGCAAGCTAGAACAACTCAGTAAGATGAAAAACAAGGCATTCATTCAAAGAAAGAAAAGTAGACAAAGTAAGTCAAACTTTATTTCTTTATTAATCGAATGAATCTTTTTTAAGTTCACAATTGAAAAGAAGAAAAAAAATATATATATATAAAGTATAAAATAGTTATTCTGGAAACACCTCAGCCGGTTAAAGATTGAGGAACACTAGGCTTAAACTTCAGCGTCAACTTCACCCCGACACGCATTGTAAATGAGGGTTAAAGGGAAGATATTTGGGAGCACACCCTCAAAGTCCAGAGAGGAAATATCCAACTCTGGATGTTTGTGGATGATCTCCTTGAAGATCTCAAAGCCTCATCTTCTCCGGCATCACAATTGGTGACCCTACTATCTCGGTCTCGCCTAGAGAAGATACTACATGATCAGGTGTTTAAAATGACCTGTCTGATGCGATCATGCCCTAACCAAAGAGTGAACTCCCAAAATCACACGGGCTAAAAGTAGGTAAACTCACGGATTTTAAATGAACACATGGCAAGTGTTATATAGAAAAATAACCTTGAATTTTAAATGAACACATGGCATCATCAAACCGCTAGAGCAAAACTTAGATAATCCGTCATCTAATGGAGGAATAAATCTCCATGAGCCAAGATCTGGAGAGTCAGACTAGTGAGCTATAAAAGGAGATCTCAAATACATTAGTGAAAGAACAAAAACTTTCTTCGGGAACCTCTCTCTCTCTTTCTCCCTCTCTTTGGCTTTCCCTCTCTCCCCGAGTTCAAATTCCTTTTCTCTCATGATGCTCTAATCTTTTGAAATAAGGTTGGATACAAGAAGACTGA
Source organism: Dioscorea zingiberensis (assembly GCA_026586065.1). Taxonomy (NCBI): domain Eukaryota; kingdom Viridiplantae; phylum Streptophyta; class Magnoliopsida; order Dioscoreales; family Dioscoreaceae; genus Dioscorea; species Dioscorea zingiberensis. The sequence goes on from CM048819.1 coordinate 22,101,870, forward strand.
TCCTAAAAGAGTTCTTGATCTAGGAGGTGGCCAGGGAACCAAAAGGACAAATAGCGACCATAACCGACCTCTCCCTCAAAAGGGTTGAAAAATTCCCACCATCTCCAACAAATTTTTCTCTTTGATCAAGATCCCTTTTGATCACAAGGAAGAGCGAATATTTGCATCAACAATATACATTCATTCTCCAACGAATGTATCATTCAGAAAACAAAAGTGTCTCAATATTCAATTATAAACTGATAAGCATTTAAGCAAAATAAACACTTTAAACAAAAAATAAATACTTAAGCAAAATAATAATCACTTTATCATAATAATAAGCGGCTTACACAAAATAATAAGCGGTTTAACAAAAACATTAGAGCTTAAGCAAAATAATAAATACTTTACCAAAGTAATAGCGGCTTACATAAAATAATAAACACTTTACCAAAAAATAAGTGATTAATGAAATTCTCATACGGGCCTCACCCTTGAACAAGGTTGTGGAGAGCCTTACGAATATCATGGAAGTCTAGGTCAACAAACTTTTTCAAGAACCTATACTTTCAGCGGTCTTTGTGGCCTTTGGCTTGAAGTTTCTTTGCAACACCATGGCATCAGGAAGCGGGGAGGGATCATACTGACATCCTCTCGTCAAAACTTTAGTTGAGAAGAACCAATGTTTAAGGTTCCGGGGTTTGCATTATACATCACCAAGAGGGAATCTAGGAGCCCCCTCTATAAATGATTGGCTCAACATATCCATAAAATGGGCAAAAGGAGTTTTCTCAAGTATTTCCCAATGCCGAGCTATTACCATCCTCTTTAGCTCACTCATTATTGTCAAAATTGGAACCATATAGCATTTGGTGTTGATGAGGAAGCAATTTTTCCTTGACATCTTGCTTAGAACTACACATTATAGAAAACAAGTCAAGTGCTTAACTATGTAATCGAAACAACAACTTCAACAATAATAACAAACCCTTTTGTTAAAAATAAGCGGAAATAATAAAAAATAAACACAAATGAATTATGATAAACACACCTTTATTTATAACGAGAACAATAACTCTTATAGAGAAATCATAGAACTAGGAGACAATACACTCATAATTCCAACACAAAGATCTGAATAAATCTAAACCTAGAAGATTGGGAAAATGGGACATAATCTCTACCATAGTTTGCAATCAAAGCTAGAAAATATCCAAAAATGCAAGCTGTGCACTAGAATCTAAAATAAACTTCAACCAGTACATCACGCACTGTAAACTCAAAAACCGAAGAGCTTTTAGTTGGGAGAAGCTCACCTTGGTCCAAGCATTTAGAAATTATCTTTGGAAGCTCCAAAGAGATGCTCTTCCGGCGGCCGACGAAGACTGGACACTACAAAGATGGGGAAAAAAGCGGCGGAAACACATGAAACTGGGCAAAATAACATAGAGAAGGTGAATGAGTCGCTTCCCGGAGGTGAATGGGTGTAGAACTCCAAGCGCTTGCATGAGATATTGGCGGCCAAAAACCTGATGTGCCTTGAGTTCCAAGCGCCCCAACCATTAAAGGTAGCAGTAGCATTCTCATAATTTCCTTGCCCCACTTTAATCATGTATTAAAAAAACCTTATATTTTAAACAAATAAAAATTCTCCTAATTTAAGTCATCCCTTTAATTCAGTTAATAGGCTACTAAACTGATGAGCAATTAATTCAAAAGGAAGGATTTTAAGGGTATGCAAAATATGAGGGGTTTTTTAGAGTAAGCCAACTTTCTAGGGACCTTCTAGTACTTTCCTCGTAATTATTTTTTTGGTTTAATAAGGTATATATATATATATAGGAGTGATACAATCAGGCCCGTTCGCCTGATTGTATCACTCATATATATATATATATAGGGGTAAAAATGGGAAGACACGTGGAGTCCATCTAGGCATGCTCACAGTGGAGTAGCCCCCTATACTATATCATGGGAAATTCAACCTCAGGACCAGGGCGAAATTCCCTTGAGACTAAAGTGCGGCGGTATACTTGACTTTGAGTAAGCACCCGGTTTGAGCGAAAGTTGTCCATGCACCTCATCAACAGAGACCAAGAAGGAAAGAAGATTTGAATCATACAATGGGACACAATACAAAATTAGGATTTATCTACAGCCCGGCTCCCCCGCGACTAAGGAAGAGGTGCCATTGGGGCGGAATAGGCGGCCTCCTCAGCGCGCACCTTGTCTTTAGAGTGCCCCCCCTCCCCCCCCTCCCCCCTCGTCTGTAGCGTCAACATCTTGTCCCTCAGCGGGGAACAGCGGCTTCGGGGACCACTGCCACACAAGAAAAGTGCGTTTGAAGCCATGTCATAAAAACAAAAGGTCAAGGGGAAAAGGTTGCAAGTTCCCTTACCTTGGTGGCCTCACCACCCTCTTCTTGGGGGCCAGCCACGGAGAGTCCTTCTCTAAATATTCATCCCGGACTCAACCTTGGATCCTCCCAGTGAGGGCCTTTAGCCTTTTCTTGAGGGTCAAGGTGTTGAAGTCCACGGAAGCTTCTGCGAGTACTAGCTCACAGAAGAACTTTGAATGCCTCATCTCAGCCATGCTTTGAAACCCCTACATTTGTAGCGCCATCTTTATCCTTATATATAGAGGAGAATGTCTCAAGCTCCCTTATGCATCCCTGGCTCAGCTTTAGGGTCTCCGGCTGATTTGGCCCGGCTTTCGGCCAGAAACCTTCTCCCTCTCAGCCCGGTGAAGCCTTCCGGCCGGGGCCGGAGGCAAGGGAGGCTCCTTTTCCTCAAAGCCTTCATGGAATCGTTCCTTTCCTTCTCAAGCTCGGTGATGAGTTTCCTCGCCACGTCGAGGTCTAAAGACAAATTCTCGACTTGTTTCTTCATCATCGACCACCCATCATCAGCCTGCAAGCACCTATCTTCCGGCGCTTTCTTCGTCTTCTCCCAGGGAAGAGCTCCTTGATCTGCTTGGAGAGGCCTTCAGCTTTTATTTTGAACTTGTCCCGGTCATCCATCAATTTATGGCATTAGACGATGGATGACTCCAAGGAGCTGGCGGCCTTCTTCTTCTCCTTCTCTAGCCAAGAGACCGCCATACTCAGCACCTCGTAATCAACCACTAAACATCTGAGCATGGAGAGAGAACTCTCATTCACCTTAAGGACCTTGGCGGCCTCCTCCATCAGTATGCTAGACTGTACAAGGGCAATGGTTACCTCTCATACAACGCATATAGGATTCGAGGACAATAGCCAAGGAAACACTTACAGAAACGGCCCGACAAAGCGCGGATGATCCATAAGATCCTGCGTCGTTGAACCGCCAAAGCGTGGACTTGGGCCTTGTCTGTCCAGGAGTATCTCCAGCGAAAAGTGGGAGCCTCGGGTTCAAGCTGACAAATTATCCACGTCAAGCTGGATTGATCCGCGACTTTGTTCCCCATACGGCGAAGAAGCAGGGCGGATCCGCGGTACATGTAGGGCCTTTTACGCTTTCGACTCTTAGGAGCTTCGGAAGAAGGCTTCTCACATATCAACTCTTCCTTGGCATGGCAAAAAGCCCCGGAAACCTCCTCGACCCTCTTTAAGGAGGTGACCTTGGGAACCGACGCAACAAACAAAGCACCAGGAGCGAGGCTCGTTGGCAGGGCAACCAGCCTTGTTGACTTCCTCCTCCACCTGACAAAAGGAACCCTCCCAAGATCCCCACCTGCGAGACCTACTTCTCCTCCCGTGAGTTGTGTAATGTCGGGGCCTGCGTCGGACTCCTTGATGATGTCGATCGGCCCATGCCAGGAGGACTATTGCCCCTCCTTCGAAACAACCTTCTTCCTCCGTTTCAGAGGGGAGTAGGCACCCTCCTAGGCCTCGATAGCCTCCCTGCTCCTCTCCTGCGAAGCGGCTTCCATCAAAGCCAACGACACATCAAAGTACCCCTCAGAAAGCCAGCATAAGGCCTTTACCCTCAGTGGGCAAGACACCCGGGGCCTCTTCTTCATTGGCGGGGCATCCTCCGGCCCCTGAGAAGATCCCCTGGACTTATTCTCCTTCCTCTTCCTCTTGTCGGCATTCTGCCCTTGATCCTTGGCGACCCGTTTTGCCTTTGCTTCGGAGGCCCGAACCCCGGCCAGGAGGACACTGGCGGCAACCTTGACTTCCATCTAATCACCTATCAACCGACGAAGGAAAACAGAGTTAGCACCAAATCTACTAGTGGATTGCCGAAGAGGAAAGGCTAAAGCAAACCGTACCCTGAGCAATAACAGGCCGCTGTCCTGAAGGATTTGAGGGGTCAAATATGTGTCAACAAGAAACGGTATTTCAAAGCTTCTAAATCAGAGCCTCTTCTATAGGCTGACAATTCCTTCCTATTGGGCTTTAGAATCTTGGGAATACCCCACGAATCCCTCACCCCTAGACCTTACGTTACAATAAACAAAGAAAAATTTACTCTTCCATCCCTTAATGGAAGAAGGGACGGACGAGGAAAGCGCCTCTTGACCAATCTTGAAGTAATACCCGGTCGGTTCCGCGCTCTCAACTCAAATAGAAGTAGAGCTTGAATAGGGGGACAATGGGTATTATTTCACAAAGAAGAGATACGTTTACGAACCCGCATAGGCACCTCCAAGAATTCAGTGCTAGTTGGGAGGGACAGACCTCAAATTCTTGGAAAATGTCTAAGAAAAGCTTAGGAAAAGGAAGTCTAAGGCCTACTAACAATGCGTCGTAATAAACAGCAAGCTCACCCCAATTTGAGGAGGAGCTCACACGCTCCGACGGCTTGGGAACTCTATAGGACAGAGGAGAGGGGCTAGAGGGAATCATGTACTTGGCGGCCAGTTTGTGGATGATTTCACACCCAAGGGTGTTAGGAAAAGCATTGGAACTAAACGAGGACTCCCTATTAGGTTCAGGACCCGCCCTAGATGAAGAGGCCATGCCCGAAGAAGAAGCCACAGGCGAAGAAGGAGAACAAAAAGCATGGGAGGAAGAAGACTCCATACCTTTGCTAAGGAAAGGAATACAGACTCGTATGGACGACTAAAAGCACATACACCCGGTCAGCCTTGAGAGAAGAAGATTGTAAGTCTGAGAGAAGAAGCGAGGAAATCCACTTTAGGAGCGATAGCAAATCCGAGCCACGATGGGTGAGCGGCGGAATCTTCATCAACGGTTCGGGTGGATTCCCAAGGAGCGCATGGAATTACAGCTGGACATGTGGATCCACATCCGACGGCTCGAGCGAGGCAGTTGCGATAGGTTGAGCAGAAGCCAGCCATGTTTCACTTCGGGGGACGCGCCCATCATCACCAACATCCCCTCGCGTCGCACCTGCGCCCCTGCCGTCCGTAGAAAACAGTGTTGGAAGATAAAATGCTCCCCAGCATTAAATGCCCACTATCCTTGTGGTCCCTACGTCTGGCCAGGAAAGTATGGCTGGGACCAACCGAAACTTCATAGCATAAACCACCCGAATCTTACGGCTCGTTATCACATCTAGCTAAGACCAGAAGGCGTAGCTACCATAAGCCTAACCTCGCCTTGAACCTCCTCCCAGAGCCTCCACTTAGAGCGGCCCGTGGGCCCCGTCGAGAACACAAGAACCGGTTTGAAGCACAACACCTCTCACGGCCCCACTTTCGATCAACCCGATTATATACTTTCGACTTCACCAAGGCTAACCCGATGTGAAGGCATCCGCTCATCCCTCGGGCTCGATGCGACCATACTTGGGGAGGCAGTGATGATAGGCGTAAAAGTGGGAAGACACATGGAGTCCATCCAGGCATGCTCACAGTAGAACCGTAAGCAAACCCCTATATTACATCAGGGGAAATTCAACCTCGGGACCAGGGCGAAATTCCCTTCAGGCCCAAGAGCGAAGCAGTGCCACTTGACCTTGAGTCGCACCGAATTTGAACCCGAAGGCTGTCGGGCAGCTAAGCTACCCCTTCACTCCTCGGGTTCGGGCCAATTTAACTTGGGTAGATAGCAGAAGAGTTCCCCCCAGCGGCTACACATCGGACCTAGAGCCCCTCACCACGCTATCTAGCCACAGCCGAAGGAGGGCTTCGAGTTACTTCTAGAAGAATAAAACGTTAGACCCAAATTAGAGCTGACTTAAGCACTTAATATAGGTGGTGGCACGAGCCTGAAGTACAACTTGATGGCTCAAGCCAAGAGGCGATGGATTAGGCTACAAGCAGCTTGAACTTGGAGCCGAAGCTCCCCCCAGTTTATAAAAGATCCTCTCCCGACGATGAAGCCCTGCCACATTGAAAAACCAAGCCCCTTCCTCCTCTCCATGTACTCCAGCTCTAAAGCTTTACCCCAACTCATTCTTCGTCTCCATTGTACTGAAGAATGAATAGTGGATTCAACTCTCACCGTTAGAACCCAAGGTTTTTCTCCGATGTGAGGGCTTCTCACGTTAAATCGGTGTTCATCTTTATGTTTGCTTCTTTTCTCTTTAATTTCTATTTTCCCACAGGTCCACTGGTTCAAACCCGGTTCATTTTTTTTATTTTTATAATTCAATTATTTTGGTTTGATGGAGTTATCAATTGAATAAACTAAATTCTTCAATATTATTAATTATTGTTAAAAAAATTCACTTAACTACCATAGCTTATACAAGATCAATATTATATTTATTTAGTTATTTGTTAAAATTTTATCTTCCGAATCTTATGATTTATTCAGTTTATTTTTGTATATTTTTTGTAAAACAACTGAATTAAATTTATTTAACACTGATATCAGAAATTAACAATCAATGATACCAAATATTTTTTTATTTATAGATTATCATTTTTATTTTTATTTTTTTTGATATTTTTAATTATAATATGTTAAATTTACATAAATAATAATGATTTTTATTAAACCGAACCCACCAACAAAAATCAGTTTATTTGGTATTGTATTTTAATCGGCTATTCAGTCCTATTCAGGTTTTGGAAATTTCAATGAAGTTTTTCACCTAAGTTAATGAGTTTTAATCGAGTAAATCTAATTAATTACTAATAAATTTTAAATCTATCAAACAGGATTTCTCCCCTCCATCCCTATCCAACTCATACAACTCATAGAAAGATGTTATCATGCTCCAGTAGATGGTACATTGTTGATGGAGTTGTTCAGAAGCACAGGACAAGAGGGCATGAAAAGATGGGCAGTGGTGTTGAAACAAAATAGTGGCGTGATTATATAATATAATGGAGTGAGAAATGAAAGGTAAAACAAAGGGCACGTGCCTGCACGGCTTTGCTTTCTTATAGGGTAGGGTACCCGTGGGTGTCCTACGTACGGGTAGTACAGGGTTAGTACTATCCGTGACCTCCCTCTTCACCATTCAAGGACATGTCCTACCAACACACTGTTCCATCCAATAATGTCCGCTCGATGCTCCCTTATCCAACCAATTTTCTCTTTATTTTATTCTTTTCTTTAAATTACTTTGGAGATTTTAATTTCCCAACACAAAGCTTGAACTTCTTAATTCAAAGGTAGAAGTGGATACTTAACACAGCAATTTTCTTTCCTTTTTTTTTTCTTTTTTTGAGTTGACATGTAAGTGGAATTACATAACAATTTTTAATTCATATAGAATTTCATATACTAAAATTATAAAAAAATCTATTACAACAAATTTAATTAGTAGAAAACGATGAAATTTAATATTTTTATATATATAATTTTGCGTCCTGTAATGCCAACTGAGCACACTGAATAAAGCATATATACATGGCTATCTATTGCAAAGACAGTGATTTTACAAGTCAAAATAAAAAATTGTAAGGGGAAGTTGAATGCACGTGGTTTATAAGCTAAATTATATTTATTTTTATTTTTATTAAAATATATACATGGCTATCTATTGCAAAGACAGTGATTTTACAAGTCAAAGTAAAAAAAATTGTAAGTGGAAGTTGAATGCACGTGCTTTATAAGCTAAATTATATTTTTTTATTTTTATTAAAACAAATTTTGATTTAATAAAAAAAATTGTTCAAGTATAATAAATAAAATTGTGTTTATTTTATGGTTAAAACAATTTTTCATCTCTATACTTTTCCCTAATGTTTAATTTCATCCTTGTACAATCAAAATGTTCAATAAATCCCTGTACATTTAGCTTTTTGTTCACTTTCATCCCTAATTTTGATTAGGCAAACAAGTGGCATACAATCTAAAATATGACTATTTGTTTTATTTGTCCCCAATGTTAGGTGTGGTAGTATTTACCTACATGGCAAGCTGACATAGATTATTGATGTGGCACTCTTTGCCACATCAACAAAAATAAAATAAAAAGCGGTCATCTTGTGGCATGTGGATGTAGTTTATGTGCATGATGTGACATGCTCACATTCGTTGATGTGCAATGGTAAAATAAAATTGAAACTTAGGCTTCCTAGTATAGCATTTTCACACATATTTTGTACCTAAACATTACATTTGCTAGACTGAAAAATTGCAGAAAAAAAAATCAAACATTTTTTTGTTGATCTATATAAATAGCAAGCAATCTAAAAATTCCATTGTCATCCAATAATACTATCCAAAAAAAACAACAATTATACTCATCTCCATCAACAATACAACGAAAACATGCATTCCACTATCCTCAAATTAAAGCAACAGTGAAAATGCAATCCTATCCATCCAATAATGATGCACTATTTATACCTCTTCAACATGGCTCTCTTGTGAGGGTAAGACCAATTTTGAAGTACTGCATTTTCTCATACTCAACTTCCTCCCTCTAGCACCCTATACAAAAGAGAAAGTAATAGAACAAATTTTAAAGAGGGATTAAATAGGGTTATTAGTACTCACAGAGAAGCTACAAACCTCATATGTTAGTTGTCATTTTGCGGTCATTATGAAGCTAAAACAATAGAAGAATACAAATGAAAAGAACTAAAGAGCAACCCCTTAAGTAGATCCCTAAATTGGAAATAAAAAGATTCAACAACCTATTGTTAAACAAGGTATTTCCATGCAACAAATTGAAGTATCAAACTATGCTCATCCTCTGACTTTACACCAACCCCTTCAAATACAAAAATAAAGTATAAATTATTCATACAGAAATGCAATAAGTGATTATAATGTACTCCACATACCAAGTAAACATATTATACAAGTTCCTATTCAATTCATACAGAAATGGAGATTTTAAACAACAAAATTCAATGCCATTAGTAATCCAGACCTAGACCTGCTAATAAAACTGAAGCATGTCGTCACTGGCTTGTATGTACTCCTATCATACATATAGACTTGCTTACAAATTGACAATATAGACTTCTATCATCTACTCCTATCACAACCAAGAATCAAAGATGGAACACTAACAATATTTATAAACTTGTATAATGACATGCAAAAACCAAGAAACAATGACAAGAACATACACCCAAGCTACAAAGTTATATAACTTTAGTCTAACAATAGAACACCTCAACCCAAACAAACAACACATCAATTCTCAACTAAAAACACATGTAAATTGCACCCATAAACTAATTAATAAAAAATTTCACGATCTTTCAACTCTGATTGCGTTGATTAAAAACTCTTTTCTCTTCCCTTTGATTTCCTAGGTTTTGTCAAAACCCTAACCTCAACACTGAAGGAATTGCTTTGCGAGTTATAAATCTAAGGTCTACCTTTCAATATTAACTTGGGAAAATATGATGCGTCTAAGGAAAACAACCCCATATGATAGTATTACAAAACTTACCTATGAATTGGGCTCTTCACACAACTAAGAGGTTGAATGAAAGCAGGGAGCTTCGGGGACAACAACTAGTTGAGAGAAGAATAAAGAGCCCGAGGCTGTAGGAAACATTCTCTCAGGACCAAGCCACGAGCACGGGGACCACCAAGGGAAGAAGCACCGCCGAAAAGGACCACTAGAGGTTTTGTGAGAAAACCCTAATACTGGTGGGTCCCCCCCTTTAAACGATCCTTTTCTCCCCCTCTTGCTAATATTTCAAATTGCCATCTCACCATGGCACATCATCATTAACCAACCCCACAAGTGCTAACTTAGGATGATGTGGTATAGATTTGAGAATAAAACTCAATGATAAAACATGTATGACCAACCATGAGAAAAAAAAATAGATTAAAAAGGAATCTTTGATGTGGCAAATAAACTTACTATTGCAGATTGATGCCAAGTGTACATTATCAACCTTACCAACACATGACAAAAATTTTCTCAATGAATAAAAGCTAATGTGGTTGGTCCTTGTCATCAAGATAATAACTAGAGTAAGGTTGCTAAAAAGATAATAATCTTTGGCATTGCAATGTTGATTTGACATGGCAATTGCATGTAATGCGACAATATTTTTCTAATCGACCTTTGGAGAAACTTTTTCTCAATAATTAATACTAATGTAGCCACACCACATCATCATTAATTGGCTAGTTAGTATGTGAGCAACTTTTTTTAAATTTATTTTTGGGAATATATGGTGACATGGTGATGCCAAGTATGTATAATAGGCCATATTAGCATGTGACAAATATTTTTGGAAATAATAAAGCCACATTAGCGAGCCATGTCACTAACAAGGACATTTCAACAAGGCAAAGGAATTTTCAAAAATATTAATGCTGATTTGGTCAAGCCACATAAGCAAAGAGTGTCATATCAACAACCCATGTTAGCTACCACGTAAGCAAAAAGTGTCACATCAACAACCCATTCAGCTGCCACATATATAACTAATGCAACACAAACACTAGGGGCGAATAAAAAAAATGGTCATATTTCAAACCGTATGACACTTGTCTACCACATCAGCAATATGGATTAAAGTGAACAAAAAACTCAATGTATAGGGACCATATTGAACATTTTGATTATACATGGATGAAATTGAACATTAGAGTAAAAGTATAGAGGCGAAAACTAACTTTAACCCTTTTTGTTTTATGCTATACCATTTATACATATAAAGATTCTAATTTTAATTTTTTATACAAAAATTATATATATATATATATATATATATATATATATATATATATATATATATATATATATATATATTGAGCCTACAAGAAAAAAAAACTCTAATATGTGCACACTTATTTAAGTAAATTATATATTATTATAATATTAGTTTTAGTTGTTCACATTAGAATTGCTTTTAATTTATATCACTTAGGTTACTTTGAATTATAATGACTTAAAATAAAGATTCTTTCAAGAGTGTGCCTCCTCCTTGTAGAACGACAATTTTGGAGATGGCTCCTCGCTAGGATCAAGATGATGAGATGGCCTGGGTAAGTAACTCTCTTACTCTTTCTTGAGTGGCCGTGGTGTGGGGAATGGCATTGGGTGGGTAGGTGGGTGTGTGTGTGTGTGTGTGTGTTTGTGTGTGTGTGTGTGTGTGTGTGTGTTGGGAGGGGAGGCACCACATACAAATGAGCTTCTCCTCTCTGCTCCAACAGTATCTATTCTTTCAACCGATGTGGTTCTATGGGTTGTAGAGAGCCTTTAGGTACATATGATTGTTCAAATGGTCCATAGTTGTGTCACGTCTGAGGCCTGAGGATCTCAAGGTGGCATTGATTAATGCTTATAACTCTTGAGGTTAGCCTATCATTAGGATTAATGAGATGAAATTCTTGATAGTAAAGTGATGTGTTTTGTTGTTCAAACGATTGCTAGTTGGGGGACCGTGAAGATAAGGTCTTATGAGGTGTGTTTTGGTGTCTAGACATAATAATAGAGTAGTATTCTAGCGTTTAGCTGCTCAAGGGTTATGAGGTGTGTTTTGGTGTCTAGACATAATAATAGAGTAGTATTCTAGCGTTTAGCTGCTCAAGGGTCTTGTTCAATATAGAAGAAGCCCCCTCCCCTTCAATAGTGGAAGATGCAGTGTAATAAAACAACCAAGGACCTGCATGTAGAAGTTTTAAACTATAAGGACTAAAATGTAATTTTATAGGGACTCTCCCGATAGGCCAAAATTACCGCGAGCAAACATATTACTGACAATGACGAGGAACACATTTTATCTATGTAGATGGGGCACTACATGATAGAGTGCATAGCCAAAATCTTTCTTCTAGTTAGGAAGATTATGAGAAGAGGAAGACATGTATGGTCCACGGCCTTGCTTTGTCATGGTCCAAGCGGCATAGCCAAGTTGTAAAGCGGGGGTACCAAATCCAAACCTCTCAAAGAAAGACTATGATATGGGGTGAAAGGTGTGAAGGTTGGAGATTCTTGAAAGAATTCATGGCTTCTTATTGTTCTTATTAAAACTTCAACCACGAGAAGAAGATTATTATAAGGTGCTAGAAGGAGAGTTATGGCTTATAGAAGGAAGAGTCATTTGGATTTTGATAAAGTTGCAAAGGGGATGGATGTGCTTAAAGAACCAGTTGGAGAAGCTTCCTATTTAAGCTAGTTTTACTCAATTTGGGACTTCACTGTGGTCATAAAGCAAAAAATCTTGACTTAACATTTTTCCCATACTTGAAATTTGGGGTAAGAAGAGTTTGATCTGGTTCATAACAAGCGACCTTTGTTTGGTTTTGGGGAGGGTTGGAATAAACAATTGAATAGTCCTTAGTTGCGAGCTCTATTGCAATGAATCTTTGGGCTAGGGACTAAAACATAATTTTCCATTTTAGAAGTAAGCTCTCTCTCAGGTAAAGAACCTTCCCTTTTCTCTCGGGCCTTGAGAGAAAAGGAACCCAGAATGAAAGCACTAATCTTTTTCATTTTTTATTATGGTTTTGAGTTGTTGGTCTTGGTCGTTGAAGCTTTTTGTCGGGGTTCTAAGGTGCAATCTGTGGATTTCTCTGTTGAATTCCCCGAAATTGGGGGGCAGGTATGGGGCGATCTATTGCTTCTTTCTTAGGTTTCATCTATTAGCAAAATTCAATTTTTCTTGGGGTTTCTGATGAGATAGTTGTGAACTTTGCTAGTGAGTTGCTGTGTGGTTTAGGTTTTATTGAATAGTTTGGGTTTTGAGTACTTGTGGATGTTATTTATGTTCAATAGATACGTTTCAAGAATTCTCATCAAATCTTGGGCCTCCTACTGATTGGTTATATGTTTTATGGGAAAAAATTCTTTATGTTTAATTGATACATTTTTGGAATTGCAATTAACTCATATGCCACTTGTTGATTTATTCAATGTTTTTTTCTAGATAAAGGAATTGTTCTTTATGTGTATTAGTAGAGGTTCTTGATGTTTAGTGAATACATTCCATGAGTCCAAATCTTTGACCTATTGATGAAAGTTTGGATATCTGAGAAACTAACTTCGAGAGGATTCTGATAGTATGTTCTTTCTATAACATATTTACGATGCAAATATATTATTTGCTTTGGAATTATCTACTGCAATAAATTATGATCTTTAGACTTTTTAGTTGTTTCTACCATATATTTTAAGCTGCATTTTATTTATGATATCAAAAGTCGACATAGTTCAAATTGTTTTAATGGATGCTTCTTTGGGCTTTCAAGATCACAAATTTGTTGTTCTCTTGTCCCCAAATCACAGGAGTAGATAGTAAGGAAGATAGATTGGGGTACCCAGATCCTTGCTAGAGTCGCTAGTATTTTGAGAATCAATATTATATATTAGATTTGTAAGCCCACTTTAGTGTACCTTTATAGATAACTTCTTGTAAATTATGTGATTTCGTTAATCATTTTAGAGCATTTACTATTATAGTTATAACCTGTGTTATTTATGTACCTGTATTAGTAAATTGTAATCATGTTCGAGGCCTTGCATACATAGTGGAGCCCATCCCCACATATATGCGGCCGGTCTACCCCGAGAATCCCAATTAAGTTGAGGTGTGAGATCTGATCCATTAACCGTGGGGTAGCTCAAGTAAATACCCTCTTGTAGCTACTTGAACTAGACAATGAAAGGGAACTACGGAAGAAGGTGAGGATGTTGTTGGAGGTGATTTCATGATGGTGCGGTTGGCCGAAATAGTAGTTTAAGATGGGTGAGAAGGAATTCTTCTTTGGGTCAATGGATGAAAAGGGTAAGGCCATGTAGAAGGTGATTGTAGGCATGTGTTCGAGGACTCCCTTTGTATGGCTCGGGACTCCGATGGGATCAATAGGGGGAACATTTGGCATGAGATAGTAGCATTGGGAATCCAAGCCATGTGGCTCTTTTTGTACCATATGAGTGGAATTTTGGGAGGGCCTAGAGGTAAGAATGGAGACAGGTGGGGTGCCACATGTCCTCAAGTCCTCTTATTATGGGTCATGTTTCTAGTATGCTCCAAGGAAAGAGGAAAGTATGATGTGCCTAACAATTTCAAATTTAAGATGTTTATCACCTGTCTTTGCAGAGCCATGCAAGAGTAGAGAGTGATGTGGCTCTACAGACCCATGTAAGAGGATTATAAGAGTAGGCCGGTGTCTTGACAGATAGTCCATCCTATAGGCTTACCTTGGCTTAGTCATGCACCTAGCAACCAGAGAGGAATGATTGTGGAGGTTGCGTGTAATTGGGGCACCTCTAATTGCCTTGGGGTGGAAGCAAGGTGGGGAATTCTATGGAGTCGACTATGAATTCTTGGAATGTGGAGGTGGTTAATGGCGCCAATTATACAAATTTTTCTACTATATTTGTACAAGCTTTATTTCTCTTTTCACATAGATTTCTCTATTATTGTGCTATGTTGGGTATTTTGTTATGATTGAATAAGAAAACAAGCACTTTCGAGGAATCAAAGAAGCAAAAATGAGACAATTTGGGCGAAAAGAGCCAAGAAGCAAGAAGTACCGCAGTGCGTGTTCCCAAGAGTGCACAAAGTGTATGCGGGCTTGCTTGTACCCAAGCAACTCTCTTGTCACTCCCAGAGCCCAAATCACGGGGCCTCGAGCACGAAGACGGTCGGCCAGGTACCTAAGTGGAGACAAGCCCCACTTTCGGATACAAAGCCTAAGTAATCATAAAGTAACAACAAATATAATAATAAAAATATAATCATAATACGAGTCTATAAAGCGGAAGGAAATAAAAGGTTCAACACCCTTAAATGTTAAATACATAAAAGGCCCTATCGAGGGTCCTAAAAGTCGCATCCTCACTCCAAATGAAATAAGAGGTTACATAAACCTCGGCCAAAAGGGTCTCCCCACCCGTATCGGCTCAGAGTGCGAGTGACTACTCCTCATGATACGAAAGAAATCAACAAGTAGATGAGCTTTCAAAAGAAAAGCTTCATTAAGTGCTCCCATGAAAGTCTGATGAAACCATGTGATAGAAAATAGGATAAACCAAAACAGAGATTGTTAATAAATCAAATGATTCATTTAAACAAGCGGGGACCACTCCCCATACTATCCAACATCTGGGAGTCTCAAACCTACCCCGAAGAGTTTAGCAATGGTAGGGACTCCTATTAACAACTAAAAACTCAAACTCAAACGAGCGATCCAAGGAAGACGCTTGAAGTTTCCCCCGGTCACTCATCAGTATGGGCTGGAATTGACCCTCGGTCAGAAGTCAGTACAGCCACCTCTCATACGTGGCAACACGGTTAGCGAATCGTCCTACTACTGGGCTGGACAACTAGAGTATCTTTCCCCTGGCATGGACTACCAGGACACCAGGGTATCCTCGACCCTGAATGCCCCATTGGAGTCTCGCTAAAATATACCTACCCGACCAGCGCACAAGCTCATGTGTTTCCACGATCACGTGCAGGTCAACAGATAGGCATACTCAACAAGTACAAGCTTATATAAAGGGATGCCAACATCCAATAAATCAACATACATACACAATCATGGACACAAAAATCCAACGAGTAAAGAAAGCAGGTATGTGTGCATGCAGTCAATAAAGCAACAATCAGGAGCATCAAGAAAATATGCTAAAGCATGGTAGCATCAAAATCAAGAAATACTTAATCACTGAGTGGGAACTAGCCAAGAGTACTTACCTTGTCGTGTAAAGATGTCCAGCGATCAGTCGTCGTCCCTCCCTGATGTGACTCTGTTCCACGTTTCTTGTAGGTACATCATAATCTCAGTATCCTTATATGAATATAACGGGTGTCTACCCACAATCGGGCCTATAATATGGCCCCTAATAATAGGATGGATTTTAATTAATTAACATCCCCTTTACTCATGTTTATGATGTCATTAACTAATGCACTCTCTAAGTGGAATTGGATTGAACCACTTCAGAGTTCATTGAGCCTGTATTATAGAGATAGGCCCACTAGCATCTCAGCCCAGACCCAACCATGCTTGAAATGCTCCATCCACTAGCTTATCCTCTGCTAAATATTTACTTGGTTTGATCCACATTCTATCCCATATATATATCTATATATATATATATATATATATATATATATATATATATATATAGCCAACCATTCTTTCCCTCTCTCCACCATCATAGCCTGTACTAGTTCACATGCATATATAATATGGCCAACCTCCTTTATATATATACACATGCATACCCAACATCCTTTCTCCTTCTTTCTTTCCCAATCTCTCTACCATTTTCACACACCTGCCTTTATTCAAGTAGGTTACTATTGAGGCCAACCATCAACCGTTTAAGTATCTTAAAGCTTCAAGATTATTCACAAACACATGTATATCTACAATCTCAGAGAATATCCACATCTTAGTGAAATCTCACTAAGCTAGAATCTTGCATTACACTACTTGCAAACCTATACAATAACATAACCAAAACTCATCTTTTTTATGCTTTTCTCATCTGATACACATGTAATGTAATGACCTGGTATTCAAGGAGGACAACCTAACAATGTTTTTATTCATCCTACCTCCCAACATGTATATGTCTTCCCGAGCAACCACCAGGGCCATGCATGCTTCCATTACTTGGGCATATAGATCATTAGGTATATCATGGTTAAACCTACTACTTCTGCAAATAAATCAGTTTTCATTGAGGACTTAACAAACAACATTGATGTCTTAAAATGTTAAAACCTAATAAACATCATATTAATAGTCCCCTCATTAGGTTAAAACTCCATGTTATTCCCACCCCGGTTCTCCTAAGCCACCAGTGATCCAAACGTCCAGAGTCTCCACTCATGGTTAGAATGATCATTATGCATGCATTACTTCAAGCCCTCTGATTGCTACCGTGATTCTCGAGGAGGGATATAGAGTGCTTACGAAGAGTGGCGGACTCACGACACTCCGATTCGATGCTCCGATAGCAGGCGATGTTTGAGCTGCTTTATCTTGCTTGGGCGTCAAACTCGGTGAGGCCCGTGAGCGCGGTTAGACGGCGGCTAAAGCCCTGCTCTTCTTCTCTTTCTCTCACCCTGTTACCGGAGGCGATGGTCCTCTCTCCTCACAATCGCTAGCGGCCGTTAGGGTTTGGTGAGGCATCATCCTCTCTCTCTCTCTCTCTCTCTCTCTCTCTCTCTCTCTCTCTCTCTATATATATATATATATATATATATATATATATATATATATATATAGGGTCATGATACTATGCGGTCGGCCTTATCACTATGCAAGTGTGGTTACCTCTTTTTGGCCCACTTGCACAGTATTTTGAGAAAATCCAACCATATGGATGGAAAGAACATCAAAAAATAAGCTAGCATGTCAATTTTCATACAATTTGGGAACTTGTAGGGTCTTCATCTTAACGGGTGAAATTTTGAACCGGTAAGATTTCTATAAGTTTTCACCCGTTAAGATGAAGACCCTACAAATTCCCAAATTGTATGAAAATTGACATGATAGCTTATTTTTCGATGTTCTTTCCATCCATAATATTGAAAATCCTTCAAACATGCTCCAGGTGGCCAAATGGGAGACGACCTTAAAATGAGCAGTGTTTAGTGACCTTACCTTATCATGATATATATATATATATATATATATATTTATATATATATATATATATATATATTCCCAATTTAATTAATCCATAAATTGTATGGATGTTACATCTCTGTATTCCAGAAAACGCGTTTTAGGATAGTACATGGCGGTCTTGATCTAAGTACGCCCATGCTTCGTGATTTTTGAAATCTATAAAAGGGTGCCCTCAACAACTTTTTGAGGGGACTTTTGGCGAATCAACTTTAGGCGGTTCTTGCGCCGTCGGCTAGGGTTTCGGAGAGGAGATTGAAGGCGGAAGAAGACATCAATTGAGGGAGTCTATATTCCTTTATTATGTCTTCTTCTTTAGATCTTGTTAGTGTTTCCTATACTTTGAGAGACAAAACCTCTTGTGGTGCTTCGGGTCCTTGAACCCTTGGATGAACTTGTGACTCTTTTCCTATGTAATACTAGGTTTTTCTTTCTTTGATTATTCTTGTGAATTTTCTATGTGTGCTTAATGCTTGTGGTTTTTAGTATGAAAGCATGATCACATATCTGAGTTACTTGATTCATGAAGAGAAATCTTGCTTAAAGGCAGATCCAGGCATAGATAATTTGGGAGTGCATTACACACTTAGAGAGATCGGTGATGTGGTAATTTCACAACATACTCTTCGGATTAGGGTAAAACCAAATAAAGGGGACCATAGAAAACATATTAATAATAATGCAGTCGTATGGCGAAGTCGCTGTATGGGACTAGGGTTTGGCTGCACGAGAGATCGGGGTCAATCTAATTTAGGGTTCTCCATGATCCAAGAATACATCAACAAGATAGTCGGTATTAGGAAACTAGTCAACAAGGGATTCTTAGGGGTATAAAGATCCGGGATGCCATGTCCTCTTGACTGATAACCATAGATTTGCCAACTGTTCACTTTAGTTTTAGTTCTTCTTTAGATTGCTTAGTTAGGATCACAAAAACACCAAAAAATATTTTAGGCAAGATAATAGAAGATAAATTAGTATTAGCTCTGTCGTTACCTGTAGATTCGACTACTCTTTCTTTAGGGTACTTTACTACTTGAGCGACCCCGTGTACTTGTGGGCTAGAAACACATCATGTTTTTGGCGCCATTGCCAGGGAGCTGCAATTCTTGGAATATTAGGATTCTGTTGTTTTAACCATTGTATTTTTCTTTTACTTAAAGTATTATCTCCTACTCCTATTTGAGTATTTTCATTGATCAATGATGTCTTTTCTTTCAAAGAACAAGGACTACGGCCAGTTCGATGTGTCCCTTTTTTGGCAACCCTCATTGGAAGACCTCCTTGTATGCTACATTCAACACAATGAGATAAGATGAGAGAGAGAGTTTAAAGAGGTGAGGAGTTTGAACAAGAGGAAGTGGTGAATAAGTTCAAGGCAAGCATCGATCAAGTCATACATGAGTTCTTGGTGAACCAACCCCATTTCCCGTCGAAGTCCTACGAGCCAAAACCTATAGAACAAGTCTCATGTCCATCTCCACAAGCACAAAAGATGTGAAAAGTCTGGAACCTCAACAAGAGATTTGGACAATATTGAAACAATGCGAGGAACCAAAAGTTAGAGAGTGCACTGCAGAAGCAACCAAAGATGCCTATGGGGAAAGCAACCAGTGTGAAGAATTTGATAAGGAGACATGGGTAAAACTAAAGCCATCCATTGAGGAACTTCCAGATTTAGCTTGACTGAGATCTCTCTTCATACATCAAACAACTCTAATTATATGATCGAGCTTTTGCACTAGCAAACCACAAGCATTAAGCACACATAGATAATCCACAGGAATAATAAAAAAAACATAGTATTAAATGAAGAAAAAGAGCCACAAGTTCATCTAAGGTTCAAGGACCTGGGGAACCACAAGAGGTTTAGCCTTTTATACTATGGGAAGCCGTAACAAGATCTAGAGAGGAAGACATAATAAAATAAATCCAACCCCCTTGCTTGATGTCTCCTCCGCCTTAAATCTCCTCTTTGAAACCCTAGCCAATGGGCCAAAGAACCGCCGTAAGTTAATCCGCCAAAAGTCTCCTTCAATTTAGATCCGACAACCTTTTATATGCTTCAATTTTACGCCACACGACCCTACTCGAGCCATGTTGATCCAGGTGTATGAGTTTGGAATCATCACGGATTCAAATCGGCGTGGTTTGGCTTATCCCAAGATGCACCACGGCCTTCACATGGGCACGCACATGCTTGTGTGCATCGACCACGGCTGATGTTAGGAGCTCTGTGGCCATGTAGCTTTTCGACTCTATGCTTGGTCTTCATTAAAGCTTGCTTTCGGATAACTAGTTAACCTCGGATTGACTTGAAATTTTAGCTAGGTGTTCACGACTTCTTGTTCTTAAATATGAACATGGAGATCTCTTTTTAGATTCCTATAGCTCTTGTAATAAATTCTTGACTTACGTAGATTCATTTGGTTTTGAAGTGATTCGTTTTTCGCTTCTTTTGTTCTGAGGCCCTATTTACCTGTCCATTGACAACAAAATACCCAACATAGCACAAAAATAGAGGAATACATATAGAAAGAAAGAGAAAGTACATGCAAATATAATATAAAAATATGTGTAATTATGCACTCATCAAATAGCCCCCAACTTGAACATTTGCTTGTCCTCAAGCAAAGAAAATATGACTCACAAGAAAAAGGATGAGTACATGATCTCTGATCTCAAAATAGTTTGGAGTCCCTTTGATGTCCGAGAAAACACAATGTTGAGCGCCATGACAGTTTTTACGGAAAATAGATCTTAACTTATACTCATACCGCCCATGTGTGTGTATCCCCTCCTAGGATGCCTCTTATCAACTCCAGCCTTACCCAGACAGCCTAGACCTTATTTAATCAACAATCTTTCCTCTTTTGACTCTTTTATTTGGGTAGTAGCTGCATACATCCAATGAGGTAGCCATTTCCCCTGGTAGGTCATCAAGTGAACATTTGTGATGCCCAAGATACGACTACTCAAGAGTAGCTTTCGTGCTTCAAAGGTGATAGCTCTTTCTACCATCTTTTTTTTTCAGTATTGCATCCTTAATGGATCCGACTTTCCGGCCAATAGGACATCCCTAATGGATCCAACTTTCTGAACTTTTTTTTATAAAGAAAATCCTCACTATTGGTCAAACTAGCTAGAATCCAAACATAAGAGGACAAGTAACAACCAAGTCAGGATTTGCGCGCAAAAATTTTGTGGGTGTCAAGCAAAGGCAAATCTATATATATAATATATTTTTGAAAAAAATTGGCACTCAACGCTAATGTTTGCCTAGATATAGAGAGGACTCCCAATCATTAACTATCATAGATTATCCTAAATCAACACTCATCATAAGTAATATAAGTATTGTAAGTCATATAAATGGCTGGGGGAACTAACCCCTCCCCCACACTTAAATTGTACATTGTCCCCAATGTACCAAGTATATGAAAAGAAATGAATATGACATGAAAAACCAAATAGGGGAAAAGGGCCAATGTTACTTTACTAAATGTATGGCATGTAGTTGCTCTCGTCGTGTGGGTCTTTGTCCCAAGTTTGAAACTGTAGAATTCCAATACCCTAAAAATACTTAAGGCATAAAGGTGAAGCTCAACACTATATATAGATAGGACTAAACCCCTTCGGATACATAAATACTGAAATAAAATGAAAATACAAAAGTCATGAAAAAGGAAAAAGAAATCTGATGATCATGGTAGTCAAGCTCCTCATTAGCGTCGATTGCTAGTGAAGTTAGATCCTATAATATCCCGGATTTTTCGAAATAAATTTTCAGTAAATTTTCAAATTTTAAATGAGTTTAATTAGCTCAGAAATTAGATTAATTATTTTAACCTCAAAGTTAAAGAAAATCGGGATTTATTGGGCCCAAAATCCGATACTCACTTGACTATAGGGCCAAGAGAAGGCCTTATTGGGCCAGGCCAAATTTATATAGACTAGTTGTAGGTGGATAATCAGCAGAGTTAGATTAATTAAAAAAGAAATTAATTAAATATTAATTAATCCATATTAATTAAGTGAAAATATCAAACAAAAGTTATAATCCCGATAAAGTAGATGCGAGAATTAGAGTCAAAAGTAGAAAGACACGGACTGCAGGTGCGGGAAGAGGCGACTTCGTTGATGCAATAGTAAGCCGCGTGTCACCGAGGGGTCATCCCGATCAGGGATTTTGGATCTAGGTCGGAGATAGAGGCAGGCCGATACTAATTATTAGTTAAGCCCTCATTGTGAGAGCGGTAACAAAAATAAGATCAACGAAAAGTTGTTCTGCTTTTAATAAGAGATATTTTAGAAGATAATATAATTCATCAATACTTTTCTAATAGATAAGTTAAAGTAATTGATTTAGTTATTATAATTATAATAAAATAAAAGGAAAGTTATTATAAAGGGATTGAGAGAGAGAATGAAATGA
This sequence comes from Dioscorea zingiberensis, assembly GCA_026586065.1. Classification (NCBI taxonomy): domain Eukaryota; kingdom Viridiplantae; phylum Streptophyta; class Magnoliopsida; order Dioscoreales; family Dioscoreaceae; genus Dioscorea; species Dioscorea zingiberensis. The sequence continues at coordinate 22,124,210 of CM048819.1, forward strand.
AAGTTTTCATCTCACTCTCTCTCTCAAGCTCATCTCTCAAATCTATACCAACCCCTATCCTTCTTCCTTCTTCTCCTCCCTTACCCACGCCCACAGTGTGCCTGACCACCGACGTGTGCGCCCGACCGCGCCTCGTGTCTCCGCCACCGGAGCTGCTACCCATCGAGCCTTACCGGTGCCTTGCTGACCCTCGCCCGGGGGCCTCCCCTCACGCGCCGCCACGACACCGTCCCGCCCTTCTCAGGCCCTTTGCACCGCCCGTTAAGCCCACCTCGCGGTATCTATACGTAGTCCTGCAGCTAGCCCAGCACCTTCCACGCCAACGCGATCCCCTCCCTCTATTGTGAGCTCCATGGGGATAAACCCTACTATTAAATAATTAATTAAAGACTTAAGTTGGGGAAAACTCTAAATGGAAGCATGATTAGGGTTTAGACTTGAAGAATTATATGCATGTATATGGGTTGTGAGATGTTAGATGTTGTCATATATTATATATTGTTAATTAAGTTGTTATGTGTGTATGATTGTATATTTTGGGGGCCCTATAAATAGAGGAGGTGCTGCCAAAAATTCATCTATTTTACATGCTTAATTCTCTTAATTATGAAGCCTCTAATTGTTTAAGAAGAACATGCTAGAGACCCTTAAGTTCCCATAAAAGGCATGCTTAAGTTTATAAGTTGGTGTAGCAATTATTTGCTTAAAGAGGAAGAGCATGTTAGTAGTTTCCAAGTTATGATAATGATAAAAATAAGTACAATTCTTAAGGGGATTAAATTCTGTATTCTTATGAGTTTTAGAAGCATGTATTAGATCTTTAATAGAAATCATCTTTGAGATGGTTTTAATGAGTTTATAATATTCTATCGAGATTAAATTAGAGTATGAGTCAAGAATCACGGTCTCTGTATTCATAATTTCATATTTAGATTATCGGAAAATGAAAGGGCAAAGGCAAGTCGGCCCATTGCTTAGAAGGACCGAAACTAGACTTAAGCTCGGACGGACTTCAGTGAGGAACTAGGCATGTACAATACAAGATTTCCTCGTATTTTTCATTTTTATTTTAGATTTGATTTCAGATTGAAAAGCATGAATTACAATTTTCTTGAAAACTTCGAGTTTTAGAAAATCATTCATGCCACGATGTCGATAACAAAATAGAGAAACATATACATAAATCTGAGACTACACTTTAATGATATATTTATGCGGTACGGTGGTGGCTGCATTATAGAACCGAGAGAGTCTGACATTAGGTTAGGGAATGAATGATTTTAAACTCGATTTTAATTCTTGAACTATCTTTTTTTAGAACATTCATTTTTATAAAATTAAAACCTCATTTCCATACTCTTGGGTGCCTAGTGTAAGTATATAATTTGACCATGTGTAGCGAGGATAGTTCTACCCGTTGGTAAACTTGTCTGCCGGATATTGAAGTAGATGTGTAGTTAGAGATTATAGTCCTGTGATTATCGGATGATTCCATATTCCCACATTAGGTGATTGAGTATAACTTCGACCGTGGAGGCTATTAGTACAGATTACCATGGGGAATATCGGTTCCGAGAATTATTCACGGGATAGGCGATGAAGTGTTCAAATGAGCATACTTTCATGTCATTTTCCTATATATTTTGCATGTCGTTTTGATGAATTATGGCCCTATGGTCTTTAAAAAGTTTTGCATTTTATAAGCGGGGCATATAGAAGCCGCTAAGGGAGAAAGGAAGTATTTGAGGTAAAAAAGAAGTAGAACCAGCGCTATTCTAGAGCAAACGGGAAGTCATACGAGGTGCATACGGCGGTATGCTATTGGACAGAGAGAACGACCTACACATCGACCCTCCCTGTATGGTATACACCTCGTATGAATTTATATGGGTGTTATACGACCATATAATGGCCCATATACTCGACCCTAGATCTCATACTGATTGTTACACGGCTATAAACATGGCTCTGATCTTCATACGGGCGTTATATGGCGATATATATGAGCTTAGTATGTCATAACCCTCTCTTATAATCTGGGACCCAAGCGGGGGTATAAGCGTCATTGTCACTCCTAAAACCCTAAGATGAGGTATAAAGAGGGAGGTTTTACGGTTTAGGGGGGGAAGTTTGTTTTGGAGAGAGTTTTATCTTGAGATTAGGGATTGGGAGCCTCTTGGACCAATCTGGGAGAAGGAGAGAGAAGGAAAGAAATGACAACAGGGGGAATCAATCCAATAAAGCTACCAACAGTGTAAGTAATGGTACTCTCCATTATGATTTGCTTTGATTGTATCCCTTTTGCTTTGGGTTGTTGTTCCCCATTAATGGGGAACTAATCTTATAGATACTTGGGTATGATGAACCCTTGGATTATGCATTAAGAACATGCTGATTTCTATGTTGGATTGATGGGTGAATGTTTGAATGTCTTTTGGATGTTTTGTATGGTTTGTAATCTTTCTACGTTATGGGATGCGGGAGAGGTTATTGAATTATGCGATACAAGGGCGAGCTAAGCGCCTCCTTGTATTAGGGACTTACTCTATTAGAGAGGATTGTGAGTGCAGCTTGAGGGATCGGGTACTAGAAAGAGAGCGACTCTTTAATATATATTATTCATTTCCAAAATCCTTCTATGATTTAGGCTCCATAGATCCTTATTCAATTCAAGGAGATTATTTATCCAATCACCTCAGGAGAGGGATTGGATATAATTTAGGAACCCTTGGCACAAACATCCCCAATCATCTACATAGACCTCTTCATGTATCCTTAGAACAAAATCCAAGGTGGATTGATACCCAAGTATCCCCTTCTAATGATATATTTGCCTCTCGATTAATTCTCGACTTCTAAGCCTATTTCAAAATCTTTTAATTTTTAGATTTAGCTTCACACACATCATCCGAATATTCAATCGACTAGATAATAGAAGAATAGTTTTCGCTAGTATTTTCTATTCCCTGTCGGTTCGATATCCGACTCTCATAGTTCACTCTACTACTTGATCACGACCCGTGCACTTGCGGATTCACCTCATCAACAGATAAACGGAAAATCAAATTTGCATACATGAGATTTTTATGCATTTGACATGATTAAAACAGATTGAAGATAATACATTGACCAACATGTATTTACTCATTATTTTTTTTTCAGATTTTATATTTAATTTCAGTTATTTCATATGCATATTTTATGCTTCAGATCTATAGTTTTTACTTTATTTTATGGGTACATTTTGCAACGATTCACATTCCCAATTACTTTGAGTTCTGATGCTTTCGGCCCCTTTCTTTTGACATTGTGATTGCAAGCGATAAGCGAGAAGACCATATAGAGGGTTTGTCTGATCAAGAGTCTAGTGGAGATGTCTTGTAGCTAGCTCTAACTCCCGTGTCTTAGTTTTCTTTATTTTAATTATAAGTGTATTTGAGACCCTCAAGTTTAAGACAATATTTATTTGATGATGTACTAAATCATATTTGAAGTTTGAGTTATAATATGTTTAGTTTGCTTTATAAGCTTCCGCAAGTTACTTGTTTTACATTTAATTAGCAATTTTACAACTTTATCTTTAGGGTTCATTCCCTTAACCTGGATGGTGTGAATGTGTCCCCTGAAAAGCAAATGGGTGTTACACGTCCTCTGCGTCCACACCAATGTCCGTCGTGGTGTGCACCAGAGCAGGTAGTGGAGGTGGTGGTGGTAGCTGGTGAGAAGTGGTCACTAAGCCTGTAGAAGGTCGTGACCACCCACTGGTGGAAGGCGACAGGGTCGGCTACTGCTAGTGGTGAAACTTGAACTAGTACAAGAAATGTAGTGCTTGGCCCAGCTTCTGCTATTGGGTCTTCAGGCTCCTTAGGTTCCCCGGGGGGGGCTGCGTCTCGATATATAATGTCACGAGATATACGTAATGGTCGCCCCAACCCCATCGCTCGTAATGTGTCCATGGTGATAAGCAATAAGCCTCCGACCATCCTTATCCCTGTCGTGACTCTTCCTACTAGTAGGCCCATCCCACCATAGACCCGGGAGTATGTAGCCTGATGTAACTTGAAGTACGCTACTACCCACCCCAGGTGGATCGGGAACCCCTCGGCCATACTAGACAAAAATAAGAAGTCCTGGGTGCCGACCACTCTAGTATTATCACCTCGTCTTGTGATGGAGTGGCTGAGAATGTAATGAATGTACCTGAGGGCTGGGGAGTGGAGTGTAGTTGCATTCGACCTCGTCGGGTCGTAAACTGGGTCGATGTTGAGCCGGCTCAAGTAAGCCGGCTCAAGTACTCCCTCTCCGTGATCCCGGATAGCCTAGGGATGCCAATAACGTCATACTCTATTGTCCATGTAAATACCTTATCGTATAGTCCATGGTGGAGGGTGAACTGGATGTAGCTCATATGATGCATGGCAACCCCCCAGCTGGAACTAAATCTGGTCTCCTCTGTTTCATAAGATCGCTCCTCGGATGATGGTGATGGTGGCAGGGACCTCCAAGGTCAGCCCCCGGTAGGCCATCTCTCGCCTATGGTGAGCAGGCAGTCCCATTGGCGGGGCCTGCGCTTGAACCTCTTCTGGCTCAATAGGTCATACCGGTCATTCTGGATTGGCGTCCCAAAGATCGACGCTAGTGGAGGTTGTGAGCTCCCTTCTCCTCTTCTCCTCTTTGGTGGTTTCGCGGTGCCCCTCTTCCTCAAAGTGTGCTCCCTGCGCTCCATGAGTTCGTCAAAGAAGATGACTGACATGGGAGTATAGATGTGCGAACACGGCCATATGAATAGAAAAATATTGGGGAAGACAACAAATTCGCCCGAAATCATGTGAGATCTTCGTGGGGATCGATGGGGGAGCGTCGGTCGGGTTGCCATAGCGGAGGTATGGGAGAGATGAGTCTGATTTTAGGACAACGGTGACCCGATTCAAAGTTTAAAAATCCCTAGATCCGGGTCATGTCATGCGCCACGAAGGGCTTCACCGCGCGCCGTGTCAGGTGTGAGTGTCCTGCGACCACATGTAGAACACTTTGGCGGTGTTAGTGTCAACATGCCCTCCATACTCCCGTGTCCGCTAGCGTCTCTCTCTCTATTTTTCATAGAGTTGTGCTCAGAGACTCGACACGCTTGTGTAAGAAGCACTTGTGTCGTTTCGTTGTGACATACCCTTCACATGGCCGTGTCGACGGCCATGTAACTCTATATCTGTTTTTGAAAGTCATCATGATCGTCACACGGGCATCCACACGCCCGTGTAATACGAGGGTGTGTCACTCTCTATAAACTCCTAAACTTTGTCCTTTGCCTTGTTCTCACCTGCACCAACATGTCATTGACTCCAAAGATGCAAAATTAATCATTAAACACCTCAGGAATCATATAACTACCGAAAAATCATCAAAAACTTGAAGTCACCACTAATATATACCTAGACATGAACCTAGAATTGGAACTAACTATAAAACCTAACTAGAAACTAATTAGACTTGGGTTGTCTCACAAGAAGCCCTTATTTTACGTCACTATCTTGGCACACCTGTAATGCTCACGAGAGCTCAAATAGGTGGAACCTCTCAGCTTCCTCGCTGGGAGAACTGCCACCCATGACATACGGTTTTAACCGTTACCCGTTTACTTTGAAAGTTCCCTTGGTTGGGTGTGCAATTTCGAACGCTCCATAGAGAGAGACTTGAGTTATGGTGTAGGGCCTGGACCACCTGGACTTGAGTTTGCTTAGGAGTAACTGAAGACGTGAGTTATAAAGCAACACCTAATCACCTACCTGGAAATGTTGGTCTGACTTGATATGCTCATCGTGGAATCGGTTCGTGCGCTCCTTGTATGCCTGAATATTCTCGTATGCGTTGTGACGCCACTCATCCAGCTAATGCAGTTTCAACTTTCGCTTTTGTCATGCATGGTTTAAATCAAAGTTTAGGAACTAGGTAGCCCAATATGCTCGATGCTCCAATTCGACTAACAAGTGGCATGCTTCGCCATAGACCAATCGATATAGGGTGCTCCTGATCAGGGTTTTGTATGTTGTCATGTATACCCATAGTGCGCTATCCAATCGTTTGGACCAGTCTAAAATACATTGTGTTTGAATTTGCATCTTTTCTAAAATTACAGCTTTAATTCTCGGTTAGACTCTTGACACGGCAGCTTATGCAGGGGATGATATGGGGTGGCTACCACATGCATTTTGACCGGTTTCTAAGATTTCCTATTTTCTAATGGGGTATACATGATTGAATTAGAATGATAATAATAGGTTTTGTCTTTGATAAAAACATTAATGTTGGACCAATTAAATACTTCTCATTTGTAGGTCCCGTTAAGTAGAGGCTAATATTGTAGTACATGAAAGGGACTATGTCGAATAAATGGCATGCAACCGCCATGACTCTTATTAGTCCATATACTAAATTGTAACGAATAATGTGATCAACGTAACGTCTTCCACTTTTGATATGTTTATTAAAGCAGGACATAAGATAATATCATGTGTGCCAAAAGTGGGAGAATTAGCCCATGTACATTGTTATGATTATTTGATTAGGTTGATTATCTCAACTTGTTTAAAAAAAATATTAACAGATAAAATCTTATCCGACAATTATGAGAAGTAGTGTACTTTTAAATCCCATTCATCAACCTTATAACAGGTGCGTAGACTTGGATATATATATAAATATATAATTTTTACAAGAGCGTAAACACACAATTGAATATTTTATATAACACAAAATATTTATACTAAATATAATTTTTATTGTATAATATTGAATAGTAGGTAATTAAGAAGGAATATATACTACATTCCACTCTTGTATGGGTTGTTAAACTGGCCGTTCTGCCTGCACGGCAACGGCCAAGCATGACATGGGTCATGCCTAGCATATATGGCCCCATGCCGATGCTGGGCCGAGATTTGGCGGTACATGTGCCTGTACCATCAGAGGCCAAGCGGGCTGGCATGCATGGCACACCCACATAATATAATCCATTCATAAAGTTGGGGAATGAATGAACCTAGCCCTAGCCCGCCGTTTGACTCCTTTGCCCACTGTCCAGTAATAAGGTTCCTATAACAGCACGTGCTTCTAGGAATTGCCTCACGGCCGTGGGTGTGGGCCACACGTGTCTCATGCACGTGGTTGCAGCCCGACATGATACTAGCTAGCGGAGACGATTCAATCGAGCACGGACCAACTTTTTAACATTATATATAAAATATAATGCTATTAAAATATATTGAAAATGTTGTCATTCAAAAAAGCAGCAGGATAAACAATGATGTTAGAGGTCGAGTGATATGGGGTCCCTTACATAAGAGATGTTCAATCAGGAGGTCCCTTATTTGAATCCTCTTCTATACAAGATGAGAGCAAAGTACATGTATGAGCTTGTGTGTATTTTGCGCACTGTACATGAGCTTTTAGGTGTTTCCTGCAACTAGGTTCATCTTTTGAAAGAGTTGTTTGTTGACTTAATAAAATAAACAGCATGATATATATATATATATATATATATATATATCCATTTGCACTGGATTAAGGTGTCACTAACATGGATTTTGTTTTAGATTGAAAATTGAATAGTTAAATTGTGATGAGTAACTCTAAAGATTTGATTTTTTTTTTTTTTTTTGGCTGTTCGAAGTTATAAAAGGATTGATTTCGATATTATTTAGTATAAATTTCATAAGCATCAAGTAATGTTAATAGTTCCTACCTTCTAACTATTGTTTATCTCGAGAATTAAACTTTATTTTATACCTAGCCTAGTCTTTCATTTTTTTTTTTTTTTTTGTTTTAACAATTTATATGTGATAAAAAAAATAATGGTGTTGTTTCTTTGTTGAAATAATATAAGTCACACAGCGGACTAACAGATTATCTATTTTGATGGTTTGTCTGCGAAAATGGTTCACAACTAACAATACTATATATCTCACATGATTTACTTCCCTACAAATAATATTAATGTTCTGCAACCTCAAGAACATATTTGATTGGGAAATGAGAAAGAATGGAATAAATCTTTTATATTTTGGTTCAGAGGCTAATGTCAAAACATGGCTTATTCGCAACACCAACTTCCTCCTTTTATCCTATGGTTCGATCTAGTTTATTCGTCAAAAAGGTCCAAGTCAAAAGTAGCTCAAATTCTCTTCAAAAGAAACCTCTGATTCTTACACTAACGGGAAGGGATGATGATCTGCTTGGCGGGAGTAGAGAACATACCACATGTGGGACCCTTTGTTTTCTACATTATCATTATTTTTCACATCTATGTAACAAGGGATGTATGTACCGGTTACTTTATATTTAAATAAATATAATTTAGCCATTCTCTTATAAAAAAGAAAACATGACTTATTCTTAAAATAATCTAGAATAAACTAATAACATCTTATATTGATATTAAGTTATTAAATTACTTCAATAATAATTATACCAGCTTTATTTCCTATCCAAAAACACACATGTGAGATAAGGCTCGAACTTTTAAGAAGAAAAAAGAAAAATAAAAAGAAAAGGTACATCTCATGCTATACATACAATTACACGTGTGAAATCATCCGCTCACTTTTGCAAACATCCAGCCTATCCTTTTTGACCATCCTCTCTACTTTCATGAGGAGGGAGATATATATATATATATATATATATATATATATATATATATATATATAGTGTGTGTGTCATTATCATGTGATTAATATGGAGATTGTGTCACCACCTTTAAGATTTGATTGTTAAAGGTGCTTACACTTAGGACTGGCTCTATTGTGTCGGCTGAACCATGTCAAGGTCTACGTGCATGAGACAAACCTATCACGTATTCAATTTAAGCATTATTAATCTTAAGACTAATTCTTGAAAGGGACTTCCTTAGGCTTGCATGCATGCATGCATGCATACATGGTATCAAGATATGACTAGGTCTTAACTCATTGAATATCACTAAATTTAGCAACTTGGCATATCTATTAATTATTCATTAATTAATGGGAACGTTTTGACCTACCAAATTCATGCATTTTAATTCAATTAAAGGTTCATTCTTTCAATTTTCTTTAACTCATCATTTTTTTTTATGTAAGGATATATAATGGGACAATATGAACCTTTTAATTTTCAAATAAAGAAATAGTCAAACTATTTAGACTTTGAGGATGTGTAACACCGACAACAAGTCACTTTTCCAAAATTTGAATACAAATTTGTCCACATATATCTATTTATATATATCCCAAAAATTCATGCTACAAAACAAAACGGTTGGACTTGGAGTAAAAGGTGGTCCAAATTTATAATATGAATTATTTCAAGTTAAGTAATTATATATTTTTAAAATGATGAAATTTAAGTTGGATGAAATCTCAATTTATACAAGTTCAAAGTAAACATAAAAAATCCAGATTTGATTTAACCCATTTTAAATCCTAAACCCTACGTTGTCCCTACTTAATTTGTCTTACTCGTATCAATATCATCAAGTTCAATCCCAATCTCATAATTTGAAACGACCCAACATGATTTGACTGATTTAAAACCCTAACCCTAACCTAACCCTCATTGTATCTTTTTGATCCCACTAATAGATCATCAGGTTCAAATCCGATCCAGCCCAACTCGACTTAACTCATTTAACCACACTAATCCAACAAACATCATCAAATTCAAACCCATCTAGCTGGGCCTATATAATCCAACCTCTTTTTACCTCTCTAATCTAACTCACTCTTTTTTATTTTTTTATTTTTTATTTTACTTAGGTCATAAAGACCTCTTGCGGATCAGTCAGGAACTTGATCATGAGATCCAAAAAATAAACTCATTCAAGTACTAACTCTGGTCCCTCATTTATGGGATTGGATACTCGATCCCGGAATCACTTAAAAAAATTTCTCAATACACGGGGCCGAGGTATCACCAGGCTGAGCGGCATTTGGTAACTCACATTATTAATTTCAAATCAAAGTGCAATTGTGAGACAAGTCAAAGAAGATACTTGAAACGAATGCCCAATTGGAGTTAGTGTTGAAGCTGGTTGAGCCAGTTAATAAGTTCCAAAGAGATAGGCCCACATTGGTCAGTCATGTGTTCAGAGCCTGCCCTCGTGTTTTTTTCTTCTTCTCTTCATCGATATCTTCACAGCTTGACAAACACAGCTGTGATGAGAAAGTGATGTGCCACACTGCTAACATTTCTTTCTCCATCCACACACCAATCATTTCATCTCTATGTTGCCCTTCCTATCTATGTGACCATCTTCTACAATTGGAACCCTAACTTGCCCTCCCTCAGTACTGCTCACCTGACTCCCTTAATAAAATAAAATCTTGATGTTCCTATTAAAATCTCTGTGAACTTTATTTTTTTTAATTTCTATATATTTTCATAAATTTTAGAATAATATTCTTTGTCTATGTAGAACTTTGCTGATTTGATTAATTTTTATGAAATTTCTTCCACATGTATTATTTATAAGGCCCGTTTGGATTGATTATCTATGAAAAAAAAGATTTTTTTCCCCAATTTGATAGGACTTTTTAATAATAAATTAAAGGCTTTTGATTATTTTTATGGTTGGATATATTAATTGAAAATTGCTTTTATAGTTGAGAAGTTGTTTAGATGTTCCTTTCCAAAAGGGTTTTTAGTGATAAGTTATTGTTGATGCTCCAAATGGACAAGGCCTCGTGATTTGATCTGTTTTCCGCCTAGAGATCAGCTGTGAATGATGAGTGTTGAGGTAGTGTGAGTTGGGACTATGAGCTTCCCAATGGCTTCAAACCCCTATCGAGAGTAGCAGCTGTGAAGTAGCCACTAGTAAGAGACTTTCCATCTGTAAAGAAGTCCAGAGGCCTTTCCCCCAGACCCTCCTATGCTCAAGTTAGTTGGGTAGAGAAATAGAAGAAGAAGAGCTCTTCTCAAGGAGGAGAGGGTCCTCTTAGAGAAGAAGAGGTTAGGGTTTAATTCTCTCCCTGGTCCCTCTTTTATACCTGAGTGACAACCTTGACGGTCGTTGGTCGGGGACGTCTCTTCTAATGCCGGGGTCAAGGCCTTGTTAGAAGATTTCCTTGTATGTTGTGTGCAGGGGGCTTGTCTCGTATGGACACGTATCCTTGCATAAGGGATGTTCCCCCTGTCATCTGTCTAGGCAATCATTCCCCTACCAGGAGATAATGGGGGAATCTACACGTGCCCCTCAGGGAAGGCCAAGTAGTTAGAGTAGTCCTGTGCGGCTCACCTCCGATCCCAACCGGATGACGCTACATGTCAAAGTGTTTTTCCCCCATAACACTTATTAAAATGGACATCCAATGAATAATAATAATAATAATAATAATAATAATAATAATAATAATAATAATAATAATAATAATAACAACAACAACAACAACAACAACAAGAAAAATAATCATATTTAACATCAACAATAACTACATTTATGTAAATATTAAAAAATTAACTCGTAGATTGATTAAAGAGTTGATCTTGAATAACATTCCTAATTAAGATTATTTATTGGGCCTCTTCATGGATTAGATTAGATTTGAGAACTCATTCTTTAAGTTGCAGCGAGGCTTCATTCTCCACTTGTCCTTGTACTTGACTGCGGGTGAATTTCTTCATGATTCGTGGCTTTTGTTACTAAACCTGCCCCCACTGTGGAGGCCAATCATTAGTAGCTGTGATTCTGCTTATGCCACGTGGACTCCTCGTGATGCAGCCTAATTGATGATCTTATGGGATGAAAGACCTTGTAGCAGGTTTTCCCACTTCGAGTTCATTTGAAAAGGGGATAGTGGAGAGGAAAAGTAAGAGAGGGTAGGGCTCTGTTGCCCGTGCCTACTCCGACGGTCAAGTTAGTAAACTGATCGGAGAAGAAGAAGGAGGAGGGAGAAGTGTTTTTTCTGGTTTAGTTTTTTGCTTACCCTTCTTTGTGATGACTTACTTTCTTATATCTTTCTCCTTTTCCTTCTTAAGATCTGTGCCCCTTTTTGCTGGCCATAATGAGGTTATAAGCACGCTTTTTTTTTCTCCTAAGGTAGTTTTGCCTTTTCCTAGAAGGATATGGCGGGGCTTTGTTAGCCCATATGAATTGTGGGATGGGTATGATGGCAACAAGTGGTTGGTCAAGTCTTCTGTATATTATATACTAATGTAAAAAAGAAAAAATCAACTCTTTTTTTTTTCCTCAATGAGTTTATTCTCGAGAAAATAAGTCAAACATGGCATCCAAGTTTAGCTTTTAAGAATATATTAGTAGTTTAAAAAACAAATAGTATAATCAAATAATTGTATTTTCATAGATAATCAACAGCTTTATATAATCAATTTTGTACCGAATCATTAATATTCATCTAAATAGCTTTGAGATGAGGTATCCCTCCATTTTTTAACAAAAAAATAGGAAATAATTAAATTCATTAAATAGAGAAATATCAAGGGATTCATCTAATTTATCTATTTTTCATAATTAGATAAAAAAATCTTGTGGCATGGGCATATCGTATAGTAATCATAACAGCAGGGGTTGCCTTCTTCTTAAATTTACAGTTTAATAAATAAAAAAATCAAAGGAAAAAATACCACATGTCACTCCATCCCTCTGTGACGTGTCCATCACTCCAACTCCCGCTCTATATAAACCGGCCTCTTCTTCACTACCTTGCGATTAGCTCTCCAATGGCTCCTCTTCTCCTCTGCCTCCCTCACTCTCCTGTTCCACTCCACCACGGCCACAACTACCTGAGAAAGCTTATCCTGGTCCAACAGCAACCTCTGGTCCCTCCAATACCACAATGGTCCCCTACTCACCGGTAACCTCACCGTCCGCCTTCTCTGGTACGGCTCCTTCTCCGCCGCCCACCGCGGCGCCGTCTCCGACTTCATCCTCTCCCTCTCCTCCACTTCCCGTCTCCCCTCTCCCTCCGTCGCCGACTGGTGGTCCACTACCACCGCCTACCGCCGCCGCCCGATCGCACTCTCTCTCGGCCCGCAGCTCATCGACGACCGTTACTCTCTCGGTAAGTCCATCTCCTCCTCTGATCTCCTCTCCCTCGCCTCGCGCGGCCCCCACCGCTCCTCCATCACCGCTATCCTCACCTCCTCCGACGTCACCGTCGAGGGCTTCTGCTCCTCCCGCTGCGCCACCCACTCCTCCGCCCCTTCCCACCCGAACCGCCCCCGATCGGCCAAGTTCCCCTTCCTCTGGGTCGGCGATTCATCCAATCAGTGCCCTGGCCAGTGCGCCTGGCCTTTCCACCAGCCGATCTACGGCCCTCAAACCCCTCCCCTCATCCCCCCTAACGCCGACGTCGGGATCGACGGCATGATCATCAACCTTGGCACCGTCCTTGCCGGCGCCGTCACCAACCCATTCCAGTCCGGCTTCTTCCAGGGTCCGCCGGAGGCCCCGCTGGAGGCGGTGACGGCCTGCACCGGGGTTTTCGGTTCAGGGGCGTACCCGGGTTATCCGGGCCGCGTTCTCTCCGACCGGACCACCGGCTCAAGCTTCAACGCCTATGGCATCAATGGTCGCAAGTACCTCCTACCATCCATGTGGGACCCTTCCACCTCTCAGTGCTCCACCCTCGTTTGAAATAAAACCGTAAAAAATATATATATATAAAAAAAAGTTTCCTTCTCTTTTCTTTCTCCCTTCTTATGTATTTTGTTGTACAAGCTTTCATATGAAATAGTTTGTTTTCCTTTTTGTATTTATTTAAATGTTTGATAAATGTGTTTCTTTTCTTTCTTTCTTTCTTTCTTTCTTTCTTTTATTATTGAATAATACTTAAATTATTGATAAGTATTTAAGACAATATTAAATGGTAGTTAAATGGATATGGTAGAACTGCACTCAATCTCAGAGACTTCAATAATGTTTTTCAGAGACTCTGGTGGATTATTTTTTATTATTAAAAGAAATAAATAAAGTAAAAGTTAGGATTTTGAGTGCTGTCAGTCACTGCATGGCTTCTCTCTGAAGAGATGTACGGATGGTTAAAGCTTTTAATGTGCATTGGGTTTTGGGAAGTTTTGGGAATTAAATAGAAGTTGATACATAAGATGAATTGTTAACATTAATATTACTTACATTATGAATCATAATTACATGTAGTGTAATACCTGTACTGTGCACTGGTTCTGATAATTGTAAAAATTATATAATATGAGTTATATTATATTAATTGAGAAGAAATTATGTAACATCGTTATCCCTGATGATAAAAAAAGTGAAAAAGTGTTTTCCAATTTCTTTGAGTTTGAATTTTTGCATCAATCCAAGAAAAGCAACTAATGAACTGTGATTATCTAAAACAAGTATGCAATTCAGGATGTAATTATATTGACAGAGAAAATTCTCATTAAGTTGGAATAATTATAAATCAAGGATATAGTGATTGGGACAAGGGTCTACATCTATATTAACAAACTATCTCTGGCATCCAAAATAAGGCTTAACTTCATTGATTAGATTGGTAGGAGTTATGCTCTGAATAGTTTACTAGTAATGATGTGTACTGATTGTGGAAATGAAGCTTATCAACCCCAAAGTGCTTGCAAGCTAAGAAGGACTTTAATAATAATAATAATAATAATAATAATAATAATTATAATAATAATAATAATTATTATTATTATTATTTTAAAACAAATGCTCCTATAGAATCTTGATATTATATATTTAATCTTGTAAAAGCTATGTTTTAGTTTATTACTAAATTGAGTTATGGCTCAACAAAGTTGGTAAGGGTCTAATTATTGTTTAGTGTCTTATTAGGAATTTCAAACCAGACAACATACCCTTCAAAGATTATGTTTTTCCTGTCTTCAGACTTCCAAAAAAAAAAAAAAAAAAAAATCTCTTTTCTCTTATTTTTTTTTTTAAAAAAATCATATTTATTAACAGATAAAGATAAATTATATATTAAAGCTAGTAGGCTAAAGGCTTCTATTATAGTACATGAGGATACAATAACAAAGAGTTAGGGAGCTTGGTGCATCTAAGGCACATGTAGGGTGTCTTTGAAATTATCACCTATGATGTTTCTTGTTGTGGCTGTTGCATTGATGCTTCCTTGTCAAAAGTTAGGCTTCGCTTCGTGATTGATTCCATCTGCACAAGTTTTGGCCTCTTGGTCCAATGTTCTGCATCAAACCAAGGCAATATTAAGAATGTAATGTCATGGATTAGTTTCTTGAAAATAGGTTGTTTGTTCCGAAACCATCTTTAATTGTGCTCCATCTATGTGGTCCAGGTAATCGCCATAACCTTTAAGTTCCAATCCCTCCTTACTTCTTTGTAAAGTTTTTTTCTTGAAGTTGTTGCTACCCCTTAGATCTTGTATAGTTTTGGGTTTTTCCTCTATTCAAAACATGAAGCTATAGTGTTCCCAGATTGCCTGTGTTAGTTTGGTTGGGAGTTATCCCCATTTGGGATTAGGAATAAGTTTTCAAAAGTTTTAAAATTTTTGGAGGAAAATTTTAAAGTAAAGGTATTAATGATAAGATAGTGATGTGTTGACTATATATTAGTGGGTTATATTTTTAAATCTTAATTAAAGATTTTGGCGGGAAAAACTTTTTCATTGGAAACTATGTTAGGGTTATCCCTCAGGGATAACCCCCAACCAAACAAAGGGTTAGTGTAGGTGCAATGTAATAGTAAATCATCAACCGTTTTATTCTCATTTTCACATAGGTAGCAGGTGGTGTAATTACCCTTCCATTCTTTATTTAGTAAGTTGTTTTGCGTGAACGTTTTATTTTCCCCGCACCATTGACGCAAATAATTTCACATTGAGTGAGCCTTTTATTTTCTTTAGAAGTTTTGCATGATGGAGCTTCGTAAACCACTCTTGTTTTGACTGAGAACGTACTCCCCACACGCATTGACCGAGATCTAACTTCCTTGGCTAGATCATCTCTTTGTGAGAGTGCTGTGTGACTGTCTCAAAGGCTTACATTTCTTCTAGTGTTAGAGGTCCAAGCTTGAATAATTATTGTCCCCTCCGTAAGCAAGTCATTTCTTTTGTCAATGATAAGCCCACATTTCTTACTTGTATTTTGATATTCGACCAGAGGTTGAAAGGCGAATTTCTTTTAAGCTACCTATCATAGCAAAAGTTGTTAGTGTTTCTCTCTCTTGCCTTCACATTGATGACTTATAGTGGTGCTCCGTTGTGTTGTGTGATGCCCTTCCAGAAGAAAGATGCCCTAGTTGGAATCTTCTCATAGGGGTTGATGAGGGAGTTCCTGCAGTATGCCTTCTTCTTGATCACTCATAGGCAGATGCTACTTTCCTTGTAAGTAGTTTCCACTACTATTTGCTAGCAATAATGCATTAAAATTTCTTAGACTCATAATTTCCCAGCCTTCAAGTTCCTTGGGTTTGCATAGTTTGCTCCATGCCACTAGTCGGTATGCGTTGGTGTCCGGTCCTCTCCATAGGAAATTTCTCCTTAGCTGATTGATGTTGTTTATGACCTATTGTAGCAGTTTGTAAATTGCAAGCAAGTAGTTTGGGATTGCCGTTAGAACCAAGGGAATAAGTGTGACCCCCCCTCTTATTGATAGTAGTTTGTCCTGCCATACCCCCTATTCTTTTCTTTATTTTGTCAATAAGCGTAAGTCAGTCTTCCTTTCTTGGTTTCATACCTGATATAGGTATCCCCAGATAGTTGATTGGAAGGATTGTTATAGTGAGATTGAATATGTTGGCTAATTTAGCAGTGGGGTATTCACACTTTATTGGTATTAAGGAGCACTTTTGGTAGTTAATTTGGAGTCCCGATAGTCCCTTGTAAAGGTAAAATATTAGCTTGAGAACTCTGAGGTAAGCAAGGCCCCCGAAGAAAAATATCAAGAGGTTGGTCGTACACTGATGGGAGTTGATGTTGTCCTCACGGTTTTCTTCACATCTTATACCCCGGTAGAGGTTTTCACTTGCTTCTCTTTCTAGCATTATGATGAGGATGTTTGTGGCAAGGATCAATAAGAACGGGGACAGGGGGTCGCCCTATCTTTAGCCCACATTGTTGCCTCACATATCCCAATGGTACTCCGTTGATAAGAAGGTTTGCCTTAGAGGTTTGGAGGGTCAATTTAATCTTAGTTTATCTATCTTGTGTTGAATCCCCTTGCTTTCATGACCTTGTGAAAAAAATCCTAGTCTAGTGTGTTGAAGGCTTTTTCAAAATCTATTTTCAGAAATAACCCACTTTGTATTAATTCTTTTCAGGCTATGGATGTTTTCCATTGTTGCAACAATATTATTTTGACTGAATTTGTCATCAATTATGTTGTTGTTGGTGCTAGTTTATCTATCTTGTGTTGAATCCCCTTGCTTTCATGACATTGTGAAAAAAAAATCCTAGTCTAGCGTGTCGAAGGCTTTTTCAAAATCTATGTTCAGAAGTAACCCCCTTTGTATTATTTCTTTTCATGCTATAGATGTTTTCCATTGTTGCAACGATATTATTTTGACTGAATTTGTCATCAATTATGTTGTTGTTGTTGTTGTTGTTGTTGTTGTTTTTTTTTTTTGAGAAAGGCGACAAGCGCCCCAAAGAAAGTTAGGGATGGACAGCAGATGTGGAACCCATTCACCGTAATTGCACCCACACCTTGCAAGAGAAGGGGCTCAATCTTAGGACCCGTCCATAAAGATCGAGGTCCATTTTTTAGCAAAGGAATTTGGTACCAATAGGGTGTTAAGCATTTTATTGTTATATTCTCAGTTACGTTAGTTTGGGATCAAAATATTATAAACTAAATATTGACAAAAAAAAGGAAAACAAGGGAATTTAATGCAGGAGGGCTACATACATGAAACTTCGGATAAGAATGAGAGATATAATAATGAACTCATAGTTTAGATAGAACTTGGATGCCTGAAGTGGGGACACACGCGTGCCTTGGAGGACTTTGATTCTTTAGGCCATTGCTGCAAGTAGATGTCTTCATTTATAATTGAGTACTTGGAATTTTATGAGCTTTGTTCCTCTCCATCAAATCAAATGTACGTTCATACAGTTCAAAATAAACTTGTCTTAATTTGTTTTATGCACTCCAATAGCACTACTATGTACATGACCTATATATTTATATTATGTTCTCATAAACATCTTATTATGTATTAAGTATTTGGTTATATATACATGAAATAAATTTTAGGGATATACAACTTAAACCAAACAAGAGGCTACAGAGGGAGATGGAGATGGAGAGTGATATCTAACATTTGAATAGTATAAAATAAGAGAAGCTGGCAGCAACTATTCAGAGAATTATTATAGCTAGGTCCAACTAAGACATCAAAAGGTTTAATGTATGTACACTATATGAAGTAAAATTCCTTGTCAGCCAAGGACTATTGGAGGCATAACCTTACCACCCTTGATAAGGATAGCAATGCATCCCCACTAATTCATTTTTATAGAGATCCCCCAATCATATTGATAGGTCCTTGTGCATGGGTGCAAAGTTATGCTCAATAGAGATGATCACTAATATAATCAGAGCATCTAGGATAAACATACCTAATAAACACTTAATGAAATTAATTAATACAACCATTTGTTATATATTCCAAGGAATCAATTCATGGTTTACAAAACACTCCATGTAATCTTAAAGTATATATATATATACACACACACATAAGGTGTGCACTTGGCAAAGTTTTATGGACATTTGTCACAAACCAAACCAAGGAGGAGAATGCATGACAAGTCAATGCAAGCATGCCGTCTCATTTGAGGATGGGGCTAACTACATGCTTGTTTGATTGGAAGATATTCTTTGTATGCGGAATAAGTGGCCCCCAAACACATCGATGATTGAGGTGGCCGGGAACTATTTTAGAAGACCTAGATTTCTTGGTACATGCCCCAAGGCAAATGACTAATAATTAATCTATCCCCATTTTTTATATGAAATTTTGAAAAGACTAGTGTGATCAAAATATTTAATTTATCTTCCATGATGGTCAAGTAACTAATATTTTCCTTTTATTTATTTATTTATTTAACATAATAAACTTGAAATTTAAAAATTAAATTTTTTTTTTGTCTTTCCCCTTTATATGCTTGGTATAATAGGTAGATCAACATGACATTATTTATGGTGATGTATCACTAAAGCCCGGCTTAATTATTATTTTTAATTTGATAAAGACGATAAGCGCTTCCTGTGTGGAAGTTAGGGTTGAGCAAGGCGCTGCTCAGACGCAGGCGCTCTCACCTGTGATTGTGAGGGTTTGATCCTAAGTTCTTCTCAATCATTTACGCCCTAACAAGAGACTTAAGCATACAGGTACAAGAGCGTCGGTCCGGTTTAATTATTTTTGAAATATAGAATAAAGTGGTTTTATTATGTTTGTTGGAAACCAAACCTTATGTAGAAATAGGAAAGGATGAACAAGTTGTGTTTCATAATATAAACAAGGGAGGTGATTGCATGGCTATTGTAGAATCTTATCATTACTTGAGTCTAATAATTGGATCAACTATGCATGGAGCTAGATTAAACAAATCAGACCCAAAAACTTGATCCTCTCTTTTGCATTATCTTTTGATTGCTTTTAATTGAAGAACTCCTAGCCTTCCACATAGAGCTACATTAGGAACCCTCCTTCCAATGGAGTTAGGTGAAGCTAAAATGGAGGGGACCCTTCTATAGTTCAAGCATAATATCAATGAACCCCACTATTCTCATTTATCAATTGTTTATGTTAGTTCCGTTGGTGTGGTTGTGTGGTTTTAAGGTAACACTTTCTCACACAAGTTCACACACACAAACACAATCAAAATAATACAAACATAAAGAGAGAAGACACAAAAGTTTGGTAACCCAATTCAGCTTCCAAGCTTACGTCTGGGGGCCAAGTCCGGAGAAAACGATCCACTAAAAGAGAGGTAGAAACATAAATACAACTCCCTTGTCACTCATCTTACAACATACATAAGCACCTTATTCAAGATTGACCGATGACTATATCACCTTAAACACAAAGGGATTCTCCAGTGGCTCATCCTAAACCCTCAAAGCTGTGCCTTATATAGATGTTCCATAAGCCTAACATATCACCTGCCTCTTTTAGAATCTTTGAAATCTCAACGGGAACTAATTTGGACACCTTCCAAATTTAATGCCGCAACTCCCGGCACAGAATCGAAGCGCAAGTAACGTGGCCCGATCGGGACTGACTAAGGTCGCAGCTTGCGTTGCACCACAACCTCAAGACCCTCCAACCCTCCCAGTTGTGTCTAAGTCGACCTTCGTCAAATCCTCCCGATAACGACCACGACAACTGGTTGGACTCTTCTCCGTCATGTCTACAATCCTCTTCAAAGTCGTACCTCACCAAGGTGCGCACACACACCTTCCAAAGTTGATCTCTTTTCATCTAAGTTTGGGTTGCACCATCTTCCCAGATTGTCTTCATCGATCTTCTTCCAAACTTGATCTCCCTTCATCTAAGTTTGGGTCTTCATGATTTTTATCATATCTTCGACATACTTAATCAGTTATCCATACCATATTTAGTTTTAATCAACTCTAAATATGGTCTTCAATCAAATCTTTAATCCAATCAAATCTTCAAGCCAAGCTTCAATAAAATCTTCTCATTACACCAACCACGGCCTGTGCACGTAGACAACCACCGCACTCCAAACAAAGGATCTAGTCCCCATTCAGGCGCAAGGCCTTAGAAACTCTTATACAATAAGTATTCAGCGGTAATGATAACAGCGGAATCATAAGATAAAAGAAGAAGGGAGTTTATACAACTCCGTACAAGTACAATACCGGGTTTATACAACCCAAGACTAGGATCTAGTCCAGTCACCCCTAGAAATCCATACAACAAGGAATACAAAATACAAGTCTCACACAGGATAAAAGAGGTACGCAGATCTCGAGACAAATACAAGTAGCCGAGTCAACTACTCGGTATATCCCCGCCTAAGCTCGACCCTACTCCTCCTCGTCTGAACCTAAGAATACACAAGTCAAGTGCATGAGCCTAAAGAATAGGCCCAGTAGGGTCGCATAAACAATAAAAGAGGCGGAAGCCATAAAAAAAGAACAGAATAAAGCAAGTACAAATATACAAGTGCAACAACACCACAAGCAAATAACAAGTAACTGGAATGTGGATAAATCCACAGATGTACTAAATCTCTGGCATATATGATATTAAGATGTTCATTTACATCAACGCACACTATCAAGATCGCCTTCGCCTAAGCCGGATAATGCTATAGCAAACATGTGCACATGGTCAGAAAATACCGCTCTCTAACTGAGCCAGGTAGCCAGATATTATACGCCCTCTGCCGGGACATCCGTCCGATGGAGCATCAAGTGCTCGTGGCCAGATATTATACGCCCTCTGCTGGGGCATCCGTCCGATGTATCATGCCTGAAAGTAAGAGATTACTAGTACAAATACCTAACAACAGGTATACATATATATCCAAGGCAGCAACATCTTGAATATATATAAAGATCAATGACCTCATCGAGATTGGAAGCCAATACGTATCTAAGGAGTAAACTCTACTGAAATATGCATAAGAAAACATGCAAGCAACAATCTCCTCGAGATATAAAGCCAATACATATGAGGAAACCCATCTCGAATATGTATTGGGAACCTCTCGAGGAAATAAGAGCACAACATCAAAGTAGGGTAGGAGGAAGGAATACTCACAAACATCCCGTGCGAGCCTACCTGACTAGAAGCAAATCTCTGATCCTTGTCGCGCCTCACGCGTCCGATTCAAGATCTAGTAAATAGATAGAAACTCTCAATGCCTCTACACTTAAGTAATCTCCTATCTAAATACGAAACACGAGTACACATGAATCCTTAAACTCAATCATGCTTGGAAGACATAAAACTTACTTGAAGTATGCTTCCTTACTTAACAAGCATATCATGCCTTTAAGATTCTTAGAATGCCCCTAAGCATGCTTAATTATCCAAAATTAACTAATCCAACACATGAATTCGTTAAGCATATTAATCATGGTGTCAAACCACAATTAAGCATGTTAACATAAACACTATTGGGACATTTATACTTAGGGATTTTCATGAAATTTTGGCGGCACCTCCCCTATTTGTACGGCCCCGAAATTATACAATATACACCAATATACCCATTACATATGGGTTTCATAAATCCATTCATGAACATACATTAATTCTTCCCACTTCTTCCTTCATAGCATAACATGTAATCAATCCATTTAATTACTTAAGCTAAGCTCATGCTCATCTCTTAATTTTTTTCATTATGAACCCATGATCCTTTAATCACAAGCAAATAAATTCTTAATCTCATTATTCATCCAAGGTTATGTGAATGCTCACTGTCTCGAGGAAGGGAGATGGCGACACGCTGGGTCAGAGGTTTATGGCGTCGGCGCAGCCAACAAAGAGGATGGGGACCGCCGCATGAGGCCGTTGATGTGCGCTGCAGCCGCTGAACGGGGTATGACCAATGGGCGCAAGAGGACTGCCGGCGACGCTGCGGAATCGGCGGCGGCGCTGGCCGGGCGGCGCATTGCCCCAAGCAGGCGAGTGGCCGGGCGACGCTTGCCGGGCCGCTTCGCTACCGGCGCCGCTAGCCGCGGCGCTGGGTGGCGGCGTTGGCAGCGTCGCGCTGGCGCTGCGGATGGCGGGGCCGGGCGCCGCTGCCGCGGTGCGGCCGGGCGGCCGGCCCCGTGCTCGGTTTGGCCGGCCGGGCTGGGTTCGGCCGGCCGTGGGAAGTTCACCGGAGTAGATCTAGATCTGAAAAAGAATTTCAGTAAGGGAGAGAGAGATGAATGATATTTCATTCTCTCTCTGCTCTAAAGTTATATATAATAACAAAATTTAATTTTTTGGTTATTAATTAATCATTTAACAAAAACCCTATAGTGCCACATGTTTACTATTCACTCACGGGTTTTTGAAGTATTTCCTGTCGGGGTCCACTGTCATGATTCTCTCGTCTTCATGCCCACCCAGGTCCCCGAATCTCAGGTCAATGGTCCCAGTGGTGCGGCGATGCGGCAATCGTAGTATCACGCGAGATCTGCATCTCGTCAGACTAGATCCGAGAATATTGGTTTTTAGTCACATCTTTCGTCCGGGCATACTGTGGCATCACGGGGCTGTCTCAGTCCCCGACCAGATCCACATTTCCCGGCATTTAAATATTTGTTTATTTTCTCTTCTCGATAATTAATACGAATTAGTTAACATATAATTAATCTGGATTAATTAACAATTGATTAACCTTGATTAATTAACGCTTAATTAATCTGGATTATTCAGACATGTGATTTTTCCCAGAATTTTACCTTTCACTATATTAAATTTGCCATTTAATAATTTTGGAAAATAAATCTTTATTTATCTCGGGGCGGGTTTTACATCTTCAGCCCTTCGGTCTGCGCCACATGTAGCTGTTACTTAATATATCCACCTTTCAAATTTTCCCCTCTAAGTTGGCTAATGTTGCCATAAACGTTGTAACCACTTTCCAGATATAGCTTGCACCAATCTTGCTCTTCAAGTCACCAGCGGCTGCACATGTGGAGTGATAGTTTCATAGAAGTATCTCTTTTCTTGTCAACCTCGACTTGCCATGTCATCAGCTGCCACATCATCACTTCGGCACGTCAGCATGTTGTCCACATCATCAAATTTGTCAAATGATGCCAACCAAGTGCTTCGGCACTAACAGTTTCATATATGATGTAGGCTAAATGAAATGTTGTACATGACAATCTACTATATATATATATATATATATATATATAGTTGCAAATTAAGATGAATAAAATTGTGAAAAAAAGGAAATCTTCTCTCAAACCTTAAAATGATGTTTTAAACTAATTATACATATCTTAAAATTTCTGAGTAAGAGAGAATACAAATACAAGTATACAAAATCAACAAATAATTAGAACTTAAGATTTTTTTCAATATAAATTCTACAAATCCTTTTTATGTTATTGTAGATTATACTTTAAGGCTCATACATAAATCTAAGAATGACTATAATATATAACATGTACCTAATTAGAAAAAAAAAATAACTAAAAGAAGTTTTACAGTCATATATAAAATAACCATAATTATATATTACTTTAATACTTACATATGAATTTAAATGTGACTTTTATAAATTACCTATACTCATAGTTAGAAAAAATTAGTGGCTAAAAAACTTCTACAGTCCTATATGAAATTTACTTTAATACTCACTTAAGAATTTAAGCGTGACTATTATATATAACTTATACTTATGGTAAACAAAAAAACGAACAAGTAGTAACCAAAAGAACTTCTACAATCACACATCATATAACTGTGACTATAGAGTAATTTAATACTCACACATAAATATAAGCATGACTATTATATATAACCTATACTCACAATTGGAAAAATCAATGATAAAAAAAAATTTCTTCGCTAATTATTTTCTTTTATATTCAACTAAAATATATTCTTTAGTTATGTAAAATGATGGTCACAATGCCTATGTCTACTATTTCTATAAGGTAGAATAAAGACCAATTTTCTTGTGTATTGCTATTTGGGATGCATTTGCATGAAGTCTAGGCTATGAAGATGTAAACTAGATGATTTATATGTTGTATGCTTCTACTAGGGGGGGTGTAATTTTAACTATTTGTGTATACCTAAGACATATCCTATTAGAGGTTTTTTTTTTCTTTATGTATTTCTATTATAAAAATGGTCACCACTTTTTAAGGGTGACAACTTTATTAAGGATTGATTAATTATTTGTAAATAATAATAATAATAATTGTTGATGCATTGAATCAGCTCCTCCTCAGGATCAGAGCTGATCTAGATCAACTAATGAGATTTGGTGGAGATGGTAGCTTCTTCAGCTGGAAAACGAGAAAGATGATCAACGGTCAATGATGGCTTAGATGAGAAGAGTTTCTCTTGATGATGATGTAGCGAAGGTGACCTGCAAGGGAAGTCCGGGGTCCATTCTCGGACTCTTCGCCAACCAAGTCAGCCAAACAAGATCAAGGAGAGCAGGAAAGAGATCAAAGATCTATATATCTCAAAGGAATTTAGAGAGAAAACTAGATCAAAGTGTGGGAGAGTGAGTTAGGAGCTCAGGAAAGAGAAATAGAGATCTCAAAGAACTGGAACTTGTGGTAGAGGTTGTAGATCGAAGAGAAAAGGTCCCCTGTATGCTCTCTCTTATCAACACCTTTTATACCTTTTCAGAGGTCATTAGACGGGTAGAGAATGACTTAGATGCCAAGCAAGCCATTCCTAGGGTGCAAAGTAAGTTCAGGCTTAGGTAGAGCCTTCTGGCGTCTTGGACAAGCTCTCATAGAGCCCTTCGGTGCCTTCCCGAACCTCTGCTAGCCGTTACTCAGTTATAGGGTTATTGGTGATAACTTTGTGACTCTGTCTTCTCGTCTCTAGGATCATGCCATGTGTATGGTGGAAATTTTCCCCAATAACATCTGTCTCTGGACTTATTAGGTATGCAAGTCTTTGATTTAAGGCGACCTAAGAAGGCAAATTTCTACCCGGTGGCGTGATCCAACCTGAGGATGCACTCTTGTTTCTTGTTAGAATGTTGCATAGTTGTCAAACTCGGGCTGCCGGATTATCCCAAGTCTCTAACTGAGAATGTTACTCCAACTTGGGGGTAAGTTAGTTATGACGAGATGGGCGATGTTGCCCGTTAACAGGACAATCCGATTGAAAGCTTATTTTCTGTAATTTAATAATGGCTTGCTTTTCAAGGTTGATCTTGGCTATCATTATTAATATCTCATATCTTCCTACTTTTTTCGAACCTGCGACCTTTGGTTGTGGTTTGTTTTTAGAAACACACTTTCTTTCAAAGGAATTTGAGGGACGCTATCAAGGGGACGACCCATGAGGCAGCCTATTCGAAAAGTCGTAGAGATCGTGGCCCATGTATTATTCATTTGGAAGGTGCCTTTTCAATGTACAATTCCATCCTCTAGATTGTAATCATCATTGTTCAGAGGGGGTACGTTGCATGCCCTTCCCTTTAAATAATCCTTCGAGGGTCTTCGTATTCGTGCCCATCTTTTTCTT
The DNA here is from genome assembly GCA_026586065.1 of Dioscorea zingiberensis. Classification (NCBI taxonomy): domain Eukaryota; kingdom Viridiplantae; phylum Streptophyta; class Magnoliopsida; order Dioscoreales; family Dioscoreaceae; genus Dioscorea; species Dioscorea zingiberensis. The sequence continues at coordinate 22,150,368 of CM048819.1, forward strand.
CACTAGTGCTTTCATAGGGCTTGTACTATTGTCATGCCCCAACCCCAAATCCCGGGCCTCGAGCACGTATCAAATCGATTTTACCCAAGTGGAGACTGGCTCCACTCGGATACAAGGCCTAGGTAATCATGAACATACAATAGATAAACAACGGAAATTTAAAATAAATATAATAAAAATAATCATAGTCTACAATGAAAGATAAATCATAAGGATACATATACCCTACAAATGTCAAGGCCCTACAAGGGTCCTTCAAAACATAACCTAACTCTCAACAAAATAAGAGGTTCTCAAACCTCGGTAAATAGTCTCCCAACCCACATGCCGCTCTTGAGTCCGAGTCAGCTACACACTCCTCAAGATTTAAAAAAGATTGAGAACAAATGGATGAGCTTTCGAAAGGAAAGCTCAGTAAGCACCCCTCATGGAATACAATGAAGTCATGTAATAAGCAACAATATAAGCCAAGAACAAGGAAATCAACCAACATAACTCAATCAAACATGTGGGGACCATGCCAACACTATCCAACATCTGGGAGTCTCAAACCTACCTCAAAGACTTTGTCAACGGTAAGGACTCTTAACCTTAACTACGTACAACCTCGAGCTATGAAAGAGTGATCCAAGGTTGACTCTGAAATATCCCTCCATCAAAAACATCAACCTTAGCTGGAAAACGACCCTCCTGTCGGAACTCGGTAGCGCCACCTCTTGTACGTGTCGAGACCGTTAGCATATCATCCCACTAACAGGTTGGACGGCCAGAGTATCCTCCCCCTGGCATGGAACCATAAGAATGCCAAGGTGTCCTCAGCCCTGAACGCTCCACAAGAGCCTCGCTCCACTATACCAGGCTGAAGGATTCACAAGAACAACTGACATATACCTATCCGGCCAACGCATAAGCTCTCGTGTTTCCACAACCACGTGTCAGTCAACAGATAGGCGTACTCAGCAAGCACAAACATACATAATGAATGCCAACATATCAACATGCATACACAATCATGGAAATAGAAATCCACCAAAGCATGAAGGCAAATATATGTGTATGCAAACAAAGCAAGAACATGCCAAAGCATGGTAACAGCAAATACAATAACAACTAAATCAAAGAGTGGGAACTAGGAAAGAGTACTTACTTGTATTTAAGAGACGATTGGAATCTCTCGAGACTCCCTCCTAACGTGTCTCTTTGCTCTACGTCGGTACTGGTAAACAAAGCCCATACTTAGCATGTATATGGGTGTATAAAGAATGTTCATTCCTATAGAGTGGTCTGGCCCGTCATTAGGGCCCAATCCATTTGGAGTCATATCATCAGCTCCCCAAATTCATTACCTTATTTTAATTCAATCAAACCCTCCTAACCATGCAATATCTTAACCATTTTAATGATTAACCTTATAGTCTTCATTAGACCTTTATTTTGTCTTCATGAATCCTATCTCAAAGGAAGTGGGCTGCAGCCCACTGGTTCCCTTACAATGAGCCCACTGCAGATTAAAACCTTCCCCTTTAAACTAAGTCACCAAGCATGCCCATTAATGATTCAAATATATAAAAGAACGGTATCTACAGGCTTCTTAACAAAATGTATGCCTCATTCATATGAGTGGGTCGTGGCCCACCTAAATTGTAAGCCTTTTCTTTACATGTGTTTGATAGTGTTACTTCACTGGTTCCATGCATAAACCCTTGCATGTCTTCTTCATTAACATAAGGACTTATAATGAAGTATTCAAAACTTGGTCTATTTTAACATTCCCAGTATGACATTTACTTGATGGCCATCATCCCCACAGTCTACACATAGGCATGTATATTACCCCTTCTTCATCTCACTCTAATGTTCAGTAATATGAGCCCGTTTATAGTCTTGATCCACTAAGTTTCACCCAAACCTCTCCTAAGTTCTCTCTACTCATTCTGTGGACCATGCACATAAGAGTTCCCCCTCAAGTTACTACTCATGTTAAACAAAACTATGTTCACTATCAAAACATATACACAAGGATTAACCCATGTAAACATCCTATAGTTCATGTAGATGGATTGTTCTCAATAAAATGCATGCATTACCATAGTTATTCATTAACTTAGTTAACCATATGCCTTCATGCCTACTTTACCCTGTCAAATAACAACTCCTGAGTCCTTTGTTAACCTCACGTATTGTATTCACCCAACCATGTATCCATACATGCAAACTTGTCACGCCCCGACCCGAATTCCGGGACCTCGAGCGCGTAAACAGATCGGTCGTACCCAAGTAGAGGCTGGCCCCACTCGAATACAAGTCCTAGATAACAATAGCAGATAACATAATAAAATCCAAAAGTTCATAATTCAACTAAAAGTCAGAGTACTAATGCAGAAGATAAAAATACAAGGGTTCATACGCCCTATACAAAATAGTCTTCTAATGGTACTAAACTGGTGACTCTCACTTGAAAAGAAAATATCGAGGTTTGCCGACCTAAGTAAATCAACCCCTCCCGGCTATCTACACGACACTTAAGATCGTGTCACCTACTCCTTTGAACCTGAAAGGGAGAAAAAGAAAAAGAAGTGAGCTTTCGAAATGAAAGCTCAGTAAGTGCCCTACAGAGAAATCACGATATGCACAACCATAAAGTCAAGATATGGATCATATCAAGGAAACAATCAAATCGGCACAAGAAACCAAACAAACGGGGCCCCCTAAACTCATCCAATCATACCTCCACGGTCAGCACAAGTGCCGCGCGCCTTAGTGGTCAAGTGCCGGACAACAGGTGGCTATGCTCCATGGGTACGCATACCCAATCCGGACACATAGCAACCCAACCTAAACACGAGCACCACAAGCCTCACAGTAATGTCCCGGTCCACGGTGGTATGCTCAGCGAGCATCCAACAACAAACTTGTCCAAACAATCAAACAACAGATGTGGAAACATCAACAATATATGCCGGGAGTCAACAACAGATATCCAAATCATAACAACAAGCACAATCACGATACCAACGAAGGACATGCCAAACAAAATAATAAGAAGGCCAAAGAAACCTATCTCTGGGTGGGAGCTAGGCAAGAGTCACTTACTTCAATTCGAGACCTACTCCTGGTGTGACCCTTTTCTTCATGCCAATACCTCTACTCAATCTCTTTTCTCACTAAATTGTATATTTATTCTCTAATTATGCCTCTCCTTATATAGAAGGGAGTGTCCTAGTCTTACTCTAACGAGATAAAGATAAATCATAAAATATTTTATAATTATCTCTATTCGATAAGTTTTCCTCCAATTCAAATTCAACCTTCGAATCTTAATCAAAATAAAACTTATATTTTAGATAGAGATCAATTATAAACAATCTATAATTATCTCTATGAGATAAATCTTTATCTAATCCAAACTCAAACATTGAATCATAATCCAATTGTAATTCATAAACAAACTATAATTATTTCTATGAGATAAATCTTTATCCAACTCAAACTCAAACATTAAATCATAATCAAATTAAAATCCATATTTGGATAAATATCAATTATAATTATTTTCATGAGATAAATCTAATTTAATCTCAAATATAATATCCTACTCAAATTACAAGTCATATTTGAGATAAAGATAAATCATAATTATTTTATAATTCTCTATTTTATCCCATGTTAATCCCTACAAGGTTAATCCAAGTCAGGTTGCATGATAAATTGGACCATGTTGGTTTAATCACATTGAATCACCATTATGAAATTTTAATTAGGTCCTTGAACTAATAGGTAATTACAAACAATCACTTCACACTTTCATTCTAGTACCTATTTATGTATAGGTTCTGGGTGGGTTATTACAAAACTAATGAACACTATCCTCCTCACATGCATATAGTTCTTAAGGAGATCAAGCCAGCATTATTTACCCCTTCTCTGAGGTACATGTAACCTTGACTCAGACCTATGCATGTCACTTATACATCACAGAACTTTACCTATGCATGTGTGTTCATGAAGCTCTGGTTGTGAACCTAACAGCATCCTAAAAGATGCATGAATCCACATGTTGATTGGAATTTAAAACCTCCACATCAAGGCACTTATACGTGGGTGTCTACTAATATGTTTGTATACTAGAGAGGACCCATGCACTCTCCATGCATCTGCCCAACCCTTGGGGCCATGCATGCTCTAATACCTAATCACATAGAAAGGAAAAATACTCTGTCATGCATGGAAAGCCCAAGATACCCTGGTCTTACTAAATCATGCATGTATAATACATTATGAATTCGCAATGGAATTGGGCATTAAAAGGGAGAAGAGTGCTCAACGAAAAGCTAGCGGCTCACGATGCTTCTGCGGCGAAGTTCCAGTGACAACGTCTCTCCGTGACCCCCCGTGCTCCAACATATGGTTTCTCCTCGTCTGTCTCCGATGTCCGACAGTGACTTCCTGCCACCTCCTACCAGTTGATAGAGCTCCCTCTCTCTCTCACCACAGCGATGGCACCGCTAGGATTTGGAGTCAACGCGTCTCATATAGAAGTCCGCGGTTGAAGTTTGGAAGGCCTCGGTTCCATTGATGGAGGCTCCTTGTGCGGATAGGATCAGATCTTCGTTATGGATAGGGGCGGTGATTGCGCTTGTGCGATTTTCTAGCGGAGGTGGCGATGATCTCGCCTCGTATCCGAGTTTCCATATTGATCAACCGCGATTGCGCGCCACATAGTGGAACGGTGAGGCGCTCCTGCGAACTAATTATCCCTTCACACGTTTAATTGATTCCCAAGCTACGTTGCTGACCAACCCAATTATTTGTTTGAATTTTATTCAATAGTAAGTCACGTGCTTACTCATGCATGGTTGTTGGCCCATTTTACAAATTAAACCTCGGGTTCCTCTCTAATCAATTCACGTGACTTTAGTTCTTTGCATGTGCACATGCATTTTTAATTAAACACCCTCTGTTTTCTTTGAAATTCCCATGCAATCACTCATGCATATTACACTTCTCTGAGAGGGTGTAATGTTGCACCTTGGTCCTTCCTTTTTTCCATGCTTCAATATAATTCCCACTCTAGTGTTAAGCCCTAAACATGGAATTAAACCCTCCACAGCTATATTAATCCGATTCAATTCAAGGTTGGGGGATTTTATTAATTAATCCAAATAATTAGGGAAAAATAATATCATAAAATTTCCGGATTTTACAACTATCTTCAAGAAAAAACTTTCTTTCATCTCTATCCAAATCCCAAGGAGTACCGAGCTCTTCATGGTCGTGAATAGGATGGCTTTCTTTTTTATGTGCAGTTAAACAACTGTTTGCATGGGCTTACCAAATCCTCTTAACTTCGCTTCTGCAAAGGATCCAATGAACCACTAATTATTGAGGCAAACTTTGAGAGAGCTTGCTAGTGGTTCTCCTTCAACTTCTTCAACCCTTGAGAGGAGGAAAAGGCCCCCGGGAAGTGTACCTGAACTAGATAGGAGTTCTTGTGTTTGGCTCGACTTTCCTACCATCCAAGGAGTTTGAACTGTGTGGAGATCGAATACAGACGGTGACTTGGTCTGTATACCTTAGAGAGTTCAAAGTTTTGCTCCTGATGGGTTGATAAGTGCAAGATTATACATAAATTTCTCTTATATTCACATGCACTTGTACCATTTCCTAGCATCAATTCTCTATTTTTGTGTTGCTTTGGGTATTTTTGTGTGATTGGATAGGTAAATAGGTACCCGGGAGCAAAAGGAACAAGAATCGGACATTTCGCAGGAAAAAGGGCAAACTAGAGTACAGACAGAGAAGAGCACGGTCGTGCTCTTACTTAACACGGGCGTGCTGATAAAGCACGAGCGTGTTCAACCCCATGTAACTCTTTGTTTATTGAAAATACGTTGACCGCGTCATTAGACCAAGAGCATGGGCGTGTTAAGATCAACACAACCGTGTTTAGGTCAACACGGCCGTGCTTCGCTGATTTGAAAATCTATAAAAGGTCGTCCACATAACCTTAATGGGCAACTTTTGGCGGAGCAGTCTTGTGGCGATGTTCGCAGTGACAGCTAGAGTTTCACGAGGGGAATTGAACGCAGATGAGGCGTTATCAAGGGAAGTTTCTATGTCTGATTGTATAACCTCCTCTTGTATCTTAGTTATGATAGATCATAGCATGAAAGGCTAAACCTTTAATGGTGTCTCGGACTCCTGGACCCTAGGATGAACTTGTTAATTATTTCATATATTTACTCGGTTTTTGCTTACTAAATAATCCCTGTGTCGCATCTTGATTGTTTGTGCTTGCAATTCTCTTTTTGGTTATCTTGTGCATGAGCCCAATCATTCGATAGCATTGGCATGTTAATGTTCCTGCTGGATGGTTATGGAGTTTGTATTATATTAGCCTAGAGTTATTATATGTCTAGATATCTCTATGTGGCTTTCCTTTGCGCAGGTCTTGAGTCATCACCTTAGTGGGATAGAGTGTCCAGCATCAGGAGTGCTTGTGCGGTGACTCAGAACCGCTAGAGTATCGCATTAGCCCTCGGATTCGTCTAGATAGGTTTTTAATCAAACAAAAGTGCTTGGGTGTCCATGAGCATCACAAGATATCGGGTGCTTTGCTGAGAAGCGCATTGTTACATCCTCTGGGAATTATTAGCAATTAGCCGGTACTAGGGAATCAATCATTTGCAAGGGAATCCTAAGGGGATTGAGATCTGAGGTGCTATATTTCATCTATGATTACCCCTAATCTAGCAATTGTTCACATTAGTTTTTAGTTAGGGTATTTAACTGGCTTGATTTCACAACTCTTCTTATAGTTAGGCTAGGTAATAGAGGACAATTAGTATTAGTGACCAATCCCTGTGGATACGACTACCCTACCTTTGGGTACTTTACTACTTGATCCACCAGTATACTTGCGGGAGAAGTATCGCGTATACTTTTGCATGCATCATGGGTCCCATGAGAGATCCTCGGTCGTTGCTTCACCTCACGGATCGAAAGCATCCACTTTAGGGTCTTGACTTGCCTCACTCTCCTGACCTCCGAAGTAATAGAGTCGAGGGGGCCTCCCTTCATAGTAGGGGGAACCCACCACCAGAAAGGGTGAGCAGATAGCACTTGTGATGGCCGCTAAGGCATTACAAGCAATTACCCTGAACTCTAACTGTGAAGGATTGGAAATGCTTGGCACAAAGGAGGTAGTCTCCAATCTTGTTTTAGTCGGTGTCAGGATTAGTATGGTTTATTCCCTCAATCTCCTCTTTTTTCCTTCTCTCTCATTGACTCGTCATCTACAAATACAGTCTGCCATTCTAATTTGGTTTGTTTCTACCCAGCTCCAAAAGAGGATGGTCTTTGGAGATTCATTTGAAATGTCATTGAGGTCCACATTCCAATAAAGATGGGTTCATCTACAAAAATCTTCATTTTGACAATTAAATGGACCTAGGCTTTAAAAATAATTTAAAAAAATTGGACAATGGCCATTTGGCAAATGACCCATATATTTATCTACATAATTATTATATTTGTACATCTAATAAAATTATCAAGAAAAATAAAATTTCAGGGATATAATTAATATCTTAATAAAGGATACCTTTTACTGTAAGGTGGTTAATTGTGTTGGGGATTACTATAGTTAAATACAAGCGAAGTATATTTATAAATATAAGGTTTTTTTTAATATTTATTTATTTACATATATCTCTTTGTATTCTTGCATTTTTTTAGGAAACTTCATGTATATATATATATATATATATATATATATATATATATATTCATAATTACAATTAATTCCAAGAAAACTCCTTTTTATATATAAACTGTTTAGAAGGTTCTAAAGAAGTATTAAATACTCTAAAAATGCTCTTTTAGAGCATTAAATTAATTTTTCTTCCAAAAATATTTTTACGCTATATATAAAATTATTCAACTACCTAGCTTCCTCCCCCTCTAACCCTAAATTCTATCCAACATTCCAAACTCTAAAACCCATTTTAACTTTTTGAGTGGAAAATAAATATATCATGAAGTGAGAGCTCAATCTCATGACAAGGTTAGAAAAACAACCAAGGTTTCAAGGAGTTGTTTGTAATAATATATAGAAGAGATAAAGAGTATCCCGTAAATATGTTAAAAAAATACCAATAAATATATATATATTTATATGGATAAAATTATCAAGAAATATTAATTATTAAAGGATAAAATAAATATCTTATGTTAGCTTGTGATCTGGTTATGCCACGTGGACCGCCTGGAGGCGGCTTATAAGTTAGATGACACGTTGATGCTTTGGCTGAAAGTATTTTGGTTCTTAGGTATATCACTAACCCCCCTCCCCCTCCCCCTCCCCCTCCCCGAGTTCCCGAGGTCTTTATGGCCTCTGGTGAATGTTAATTATCGGGGGGTTACGGGTCTTTGTGAATGAGTGGGAAACCGCGGGTTCCTGCTTTGTCGGGGGATTTTGGTTTTGCACTTCCGACATCGTAATAGGAAAAAATGATCTGTATGTTCCTCAACTATTGCGTTGTACTGATGGTTGAATGTGTCTTCTCGTGTTTCGAGGATTTTCTTTTTGAAAGGTTGTCAGCTACTACAACATGGAAAATGATGTCCCTAGTGCCACGTGCCAAGCTCTAAACCGATGGGAGGCCGCCGAAGGTTAGTTTCAACTATTGCACCTTGAACTTCTGTATTAAAAAGTCATTCGAAACATATAACTCATTTCGAAGTTTCTGACTTTTCACTGTACCGTCTTTCTTCGTAAGGATTCTTCTTTCAATCTTCCGATTCAGTTCGCTTCATTCTGCTGGTATTTTTGACTTGGGTAACGATGCATCCTTTCATGGCCACAGAAGCAGGGGGTAGTCAGGTCATCCTCCGTCATGCGAGCGGCATGCGAGTCCCTCCTTAGGTTTCTCCAATTTACATGTAGGCTTCCCAGTGCTGATGAGAGGGCAGATAATCCTCCTAACGGTGAGATCACATTCCATATGGATGCCATATCTTCTCGTCTTCGACTTCCTTTCGCTCCCATTTTTTGGGAAATTCTTCTTTACCACCAATTGTGCCCTACACAGTTGGTTCCAAATTCTTCGAAGGTCTTGTGCGGGTTCGTTATGATTTTCCAATCATTGGGGTTGGAATCGACCTTGTGTTGGTTCTGCCTTTTGTTTCTTCTAAAACCTTCTTCTTTTCTGGGCTGGTTTTGCTTTTTTGCCCATCCTGAGGAAGTCTTTTTTGGGACCCCTATCATCTCCCTATGGCGAGTGAAGAGAGAAGTTTTTTTTTTTGTTTCTCGTGAGGGAACCTGGAAAGTTCCCCTTAGTTGTGGGTGGCCAAATGTGAATACTTCTTGTGAGAGGAAGGAATCAACCGAGGAGAAGGCTCAACTATAAGTTCTCCAAAGTTTGCCTAAAGTTCCTCTGGATCATATCTTGACCACAGAGAAAGTCAGGGACCATGGTCTTTTCCTTACAATGGGTAGGGAGAGTTGGATATTTCACCTTTTTTCATGGTTCCCGATTTAATGTATTTATATTGTCTTGTTTTCGGTAGGCCTTAGGTGGGATGTAGACAAGCAAATTGGCTCCCTTATTCCCATGGCCCACATTTCTCCTACTATCACACCGAGTTAAAAAAAGAGGAAGTCGGTGGGTGAGTCTAGCAATCGAGACGAGAAGCCTGATGATGATCGGCTCGACTCCTTAAGCAACGGAGAAGGGAAGATCGCGACCTTAGAGTCAGGGAGACAAGCTTCTCCAGTTAAGATAACCGAGGTCGGCGAGGAGGATGATATAATGATAATTCATTCCTCCCGACTTATTCCGCCTGCTCCAGGGGTTAAAATCTCAGAATCGATTTTAGTGGGGAATTCCAGGGGTGGTGGAATTGTCTTGGCTGGGGTGGGAGGGATACCCTCTCAAGATCGTATTTCAGATACTTTGGGTAACGCACCGAAGGCTACTACCAGCCCAGGAGGTGTTGATTGCCCTAATTTGGATTGTGAACCAGACACTTTGTCCAAGAAATTATTGGTGGACCGCCTTTCCTCTCTCAACCTAATGGTATAATATCCGTCTCTCTTCTTGTTCGCTATCCGTGCCTTGTTTCATGATATCATTTCCCTTTTCAGGCTATCAACTCTGGGATTATACCGTCTTTATCGCGAAGTGGATGACGAGAAAACCTCCAGTGAAGTAATGAAGTCATTTAAAGCCGAGGTGATGAAGTTGGGGAAGTCGGTAGAGGGACTTCAGACATCTTTGGCGCGTACTGAGCAGGATTGAGACTGTTGGAAGGAAGGATATGAGGCCTCGCAGCGGTTGTGTAATGAGCTGGGGGCTCGGGCGAAGTTTCTCTTAGGTGAGAAAAGGCGATAGCCAATGAATTGGCTGTCGCCAACGAACTTATGCGGACTCTTCATAAGACAAAAGACATTGTCGTTTGGGATTTGCGCAGAAGGCCCGTGAAATCGAGGTAGCCCAGAGGGATGAACTCATTGCGGCTGGCATCAAGGATAACCTAGGTTCCCATTCATAGGCCGAGGATCTACAACGGGTGATAGAGAATCATCACCAATCTCGGGAATTCTCGGCCTTCCTTGATGATGAAGGTCAAAAGGCGGCGAACGAGGTTGTGGCTAGATTCAAGTTCGGTGAAGAGTTCAAGGAGGTTAGCAAAAGGGGGCTAAGGAGGGTTTCTACGTGTTCCAGACTTTGGCTAGCGCTTTGATAAGTGTTTAAATTGAGCATAATTTCATATCGTATTTATGTATGTTTAACATGATATTTTGATGGAATTACAACCCACTGGTACCTAAAAAGTGTTGATTTTGATGAATAAGGTATAATAGCGATATATTGGGAGAAAAGAAGCTTAAGGAGAAACTGAGACCGAAACGAAGCAACTTTGAAGGAGGCACAACCTCATATGAGTCCCCATACGGCCCTTATGGCTTCATACGGGCTCCCATACGGCCCGTATGAACCTAGAAATCTAAACAGTCTCTGCATCAAGCCTCCCGAGACCATATACAGCCTGTATGAAGGCCATACGGGGTGTCATACGGTCTGATATATGATTGTATGTGTCGACCTGCATTTTATACGGGCCCACATATGTCCCATATGAATGCCCGTATAGCGTAACCCTCCCTTACACTGCGGACCCAAGCATGGGAAGAACGGTAAAATATCAATCCAAAACCCTAGGAAGAAGTATAAATATGAATGATTAGGGCTTTGGAGAGGGAGATTCAGCTTGGAGAGAAGAAAAGCCTTGCATTAGGGATTAGGAGCCCCACCTCCCTATCTTGGAGGGAGAGAAGGACAAAGTATTGAAGAGGAAGTCAATGGAGCCACCAACGGCGTATGTAACGGTGCTTCTCATTATGATTATTTTGACTTGTATTCTCTTTGTTTTGAATTGTTGTTCTCCATTCATGGGGAACTAATTTTATAGATACTTGGGTATGATGAACCCTTGGATTATGCATTAATGAGGTGTTGGTTTCTATGTTTGAATGATTGGTCTAATTTTGTGAGTCTATTGGATGCTTTCATTGTTATGTTAGTATCTCTACGTACATTGCGAGAGCCCAAAGATATTATCTTAGTCCATATGGGGGAAGAAGCGAGTGCCTCTCCGTGTGTAGACCAACTCTAATAGATGAGATTGTGAGTACACCAAGAGCTTGAGTACTAAGAAGAGCGAGCCCTTAATATTCCTTATTCCCACAATCTTTCCAAGATATAGGTTCCCTAGATCATAATGCAATTGACGGAATTAGATATTGATCGCCTCGAGAGCGGGATTTAGTACACCTTAGGAACCCTTGGCCCAAACCCTACCAATCATCAATATAGAAATCTCCATCTATCTATAGAGTAAAATCCAAGGGGGATTCATTATCCAAGTATCCCCTTCTCATGATTGATTGTCATCAAGGTAAACTCCTACTTTCATAGCTAGAATTGTTAATTTCTCCAACTTAGATTTAGTTTACAAACACCCATTTCTGGATCGACTAGATAATAGATGAGTAGTTATTACTAGTATTTCCTTTTTCCCTGAGGATCGATACCCGACTTTTCAAGAGTCCACTCTATTACTTGATACGACCCATGCACTTGTGAATTCTGCGGATTAAGTTCGTCCCGACCTTGATCTTAGTACAATCCATTATGTGAAGGCTTTGAAGTTCTGGAAGGAGATACGAAGGGAAGAGAAAATCAAATATCCTTGGATGGGCCCCTCTTTTGGTGGATAATCGGTCTTTTATTTATTGTAGCCTGTATAGTGTGTCTGTATTTAGACTACTGATTTTAATAAAAAGTGCTCCTACCACTGTGTTAGGTCACTTTACTTCACCATGTTGCATAATCGCATTCTATCTTCCTCTACTTCTGCCCCGCTCATTTCCCGAGATGGTACATATCTTCAAGTAGTGCGCTTCGTCCACAGGTGGGGCGATGTCACTCACACTCCTGGGTGTCGCTATGTTACTCACGCTCCCGAGTGCCGCGATGACGGTCACGCTAATGGGTGAGGCATTAAGGGACACGCTCCTGGGTGCCGTGGTGTCAGTCACTCTCTTGGGTGTCGCTACGCTACTCATGCTCCTGGGTACTGCGGTGGCGATCACGCTGGTGGGTGAGGCGTTAGCGGACACGCTCCTGGGTGCCGTGGTGTCGATCACGCTCCTGGGTGTCCCTAAGCTACTCACGCTCCCGAGTGCCAAGATAGCTGTCACACTCCTGGGTGAGGCATTAAAAGATATGCTCCTAGGTGCCATGGTGTCAGTCATGCTCCTAGGTATTGCTTTGCTACTCATGCTAGCTCCCGGATGTCGCAATGGTGGTCACGCTCCTGGGTATGGTTACGATAGTCACGCTCCCAATTGCCACTTGGCGGTCCTACGCTCTTGGGTGAGGCGTTAACAAACACACTCCTAGGTACCGTGAGGTCCTATTGAGCGATTACGGGTGTGGGGATCCCGACCCTTATTGTGAAGGGACTTTTAGGTGTAAAAATGATTTTTGAAAAATTGGCACTTTTGAAAAGAGGAACTTCAAATACGGGTTTTGAGATCCCGACTCTTGTTGCGAAGGGACTTTCAAATGTAAGACAGATTTTTAGAAAATCGGCCCTTTTGAAAAGAGGGACTTTAAATACGGGTTTCAAGATCCCGGCCCTTGTTGCGAAGGGACTTTCAAATGTAAGAACAATTTGTAGAAAATCGTCCATTTTGAAAAGAGCGATTTTAAGTACAGGTATTGAAATCCCAACCCTTGTTGCGAAGGGACTTTCAAATATAAGAACGATTTTTACAAAATCGGCCCTTTTGAAAAGAGGGACTTTAGCGCTTTATTAATAATATTTCTTCAAGTGTTCGGAATGAAAGGACAAGGAAAGCTTTTGTCCCTCCATGTTGGTCAGGTAGTAAGTTCCTTGCCGGACAACCTTTGTTACAACATAAGGTCCCTCCTATGTTGGAGTTAGCTTGCCCGTCCTACTCTTGTTCCCTTGGAATTTGTTCTGCATAGGACTATGTCCCCGAGTTGAAAAGTGACTTCCTTGACTTTTGCATCATAAAATATGTGAGTTTGTTGCCGATATGTTACTACCCTAGTTTCTGTGACTTCCCTTCTTTCCTCCATCAGGTCTAACTCGGTGCGCAGTCGCTCACTGTTCGTTTCTGGATTGAAATTTATATTGCGCAGGGTCGGTAGTCTCACCTCCACCGGGATAACAGCGTCGACGCTATAAGTGAGGCTAAAGGGGGTCTCTCCATTAGGTGTCCAGCAAGTTGTGCGATACGCCCATAGGGTGCTATGAAGTTCATCTACCCAGCTTGACCCAGCTTGCATTACCCGTGTTTTCAGCCCTTGATGAATGGTATGTTTCGTGACTTTGACTTGGCCATTGGCTTGCGGGTGCGTGACCGATGTTCGTCTGGAGTTGATTCCTAACTCTGATCAAAACTCCTTGAATCCCTGGTTGTCCAATTGTAACCCGTTATTGGTAATGATGGCCACTGGTATTCCAAATCTGGATGCGATAGCCTTGAAGAAAAACTTTTGACAAGCCCTTTCAGTTATTATAGCCAAAGGTTCAGCTTTGACCCATTTAGTAAAATAATCAATGGCGATGATGATGAGCTTCTGCTGTCGTATAGCTACGGGGAATGGCCCCAGAATGTCGACCCCCGAAATGGCAAATGGTCTGGGGCTAACAACCGAAGTGAGTTGTACAGTTGGGCGTCTTTGGACTTTGGCATGCTGTTGGCAGATGTCACATCTTTTGGCCATCTCTTTAGCATCTCTAGACAAGGTAAGCAAGTATAAACCTTGCGTCAAAATTTTGTGCCCGAGGGCTTCTCCCCCGATATGGTCCCCGCATATGCCTTCATGGGTTTCTCGTAGGGCATATTCTGCTTCCACCTGATGTAAGCACTTTAAGTAAGGATGAGAGTATGATCTTTTATATAGTCACCCAACCATAATGACATACTGGGCCGATTTATAAGCCAACCTTCTGGCTTCCTTCGGATATGCCGGTAACGCACCATCTTGAAGGTATTGTTGGATGGGATCCATCCAACAAGGCTCCGTCACAATCTCTTGCACTTCTCCGCAAGGGAGCACCAATGGTCCTATTATCCAGATGCTGCATGTTGACAGGAGTAACGTCACTGAGACTTGAGGACGACGCTAGCTTGGATAGTGAGTTTGCCGCTTTATTATCCGTATGAGGAATTTTGACCATGAGAAAGCTCTGGAATCCCTTTGCAAGACGTTGAACAATGGCTTGATATTTAGTTATGTTCTCTTCGCGGGTTTTGAATTCACCACTCCAGTGGCCGGCCACTAGTTGGGAGTTAGTGTGGGCCTGGAGGTCTTGTATTTCAAGGCCCAGGGTGAGCCGTAGGACGGCAATGAGCGTTTCATGTTTCGCCTCATTATTGGTGGCCTTGAACGCGAAGATAAGCACTGTTGTGGTCTTTCGTCCCGTTAGTGAGTGTAGGATTATGCTAGCACTAGAGCCTTTGTCGGTTGATGATCCATCAATGTATAGGTTCTACTTGTTAGCTGGGCTTAGTTCTTCTGAATCCTGGCTGTCATGTCAGATGCCATCTTTCAGTCCAATTAGCTCTGCGATGAAATATGCGAAGACTTGGGCCTTTATAGCAGTTCGGGGCTTATACTGTATTTCATGTTCTCCTAACTCGATTGCCTATTTGACCAACCTCCCTGACGTTTCAGGTTGTTGTAATATGTGCTGCAAGGGCTGGTCAGACAGGACTATGATTTTATGGGTATGGAAGTAGGGTTGCATCCAGCGAGCAGAGGTAACAAGGGCATATGCGAGCTTCTCCGTTGGTAGATACCAGATCTCGGGGTAGGTCAACACTTTGCTGGTATAGTATATGGGCCTTTGAACTCCTATGTCTTCTCGGAGAAGCACTGAGTTGACTGCGTACTGGGCCGCCGCCAAGTATAGATATAAACTCTCCCCTGGTTGGGGCTTAAGAAGTAGGAGGGGGGAGCCGAGGTATTCTTTAAGTTGTTTGAAGGCAATCTCACATTCTTCATCCCACTCAGTTTTGGGGGCTTTTCGCAAGGCTCAGAAGAATGGTAAATTCTTCTCCCCTGCTCTTGATATAAAGCTCCCCATGGTGGCTAAGCGGCCATTCAGAACCTGAATTTCCTTCAAAGATGCGGGCGAGCTCATGTCTTGTACAGCCTTGACCTTCTCCGGGGTTGATTTCTATGCCTCTTTCAGTGATCATAAAGCAAAGAAATTTACTGGATTGGACACCGAAGACGCACTTTTCAGGACTGAGGCGCATCCCGTGGGCTCGGAGTGCTCGGAAGGTTTCTTGTAAGTCAACGATGTGTTGGTCTGCCCTCTTACTGTTCACGAGGATGTCATCCACATATGCTTCTACTTTTCGCCCAAGTTGTTTCGCAAAGACCCTGGTTACTAGCCTTTGGAAAGTTGCTCCTGCATTTTTCAAACCGAAAGGCATTACTTTATAACAATAAGTACCTCTCTTGGTGGTGAATGAGGTTTTTTCCTCATCAACTTTCGCCAATTTGATTTGGTTATAACTAGAGAAGGTGTCTAGAAAGCTCAGCATTTCGTGGCCTGACGTAGCATCAACCAAACCATCAATTAGAGTGAGTGGGTAGTAGTCTTTTGGGCATGCTTTATTAAGATTCGTGAAGTCAATGCACATTCGCCATTTCCTTGAAGGCATTTTTACAAGAACCATATTTGATAGCCATTTGGGGTAATGGACTTCCCTAATGAACCCGACCTTAAGAAGTTTCTCCACCTCTTGATTTGCGGCTTGCTTGCACTCAGGAGTGAAGTGCCTCAGCTTTTGGATCACGGATCTGAATCCCAGCTTAGTGTTAAGGTTGTATTCAATGATATTACGATTGACGCCAGGCATATCTGTTGGAGAAGTGCTCTAAAGACAATCACCTTTGGCACTTTATGTACAAATTCATTTATTTAATAAAAGGCTTCTTCATTATTTAGATGTTCATTACTATTAATATGATATGAGATCTTAAATCTAATTAATGAAGTCCATGATACAACGCATAGCATGAAGGAAATTATGATAGAGATCATAATGTGGGATTCCTATCATGTGTAATTATGTACGTATCTAAATATCCCTAGTCGAAGGATCATTGAGACGGGACATCATTGATCCATCAAGACTAGCACATGTTATGCTCCTTGATCCGATCAAGCAGTTGTTCTCACAAGCTGTAAGCATGAAGATGTTTTGAGTGAACATGTGGATGCTTGCTAAGAGTAGCAAGTTCATTGGATGACCTACCATGAGTCTTCACATGGTTATCCTATTAAAATGTCAGTGAAGATCTCATTGCAGCAATGGTGTAAATATCCTTAGACTTGAGGTACACAAGTTATCTTGGATATGGATCCTGTGCTTTGACTCCATTCCTACGTTTCCCTTCAGGGGTTACTTATAGGGTAGTGATTGGGTACATCTTTGAAGTATTCAAAGGTATTTGGGTAGCCAATAGAGGATTTACCACTCCTAATAGAAGGAGAGTATACCCATGGCCACTTGTCGGGTCATTACTCAGAAATCTCTGGCCAGAGTAACTTGTCATGAAGATGGTCTTCGATGACATAAGTTTTGAGTAATAGATCCCATAGGACGAGGAACTAATACTTGGGCTAGGTGTGACATAGTCGGCCTTAGCGGAGTTGACACATAGGCCATACTCCAAACCAAGTTGGTATAAGATGGTAAAGGACAAATTGCACACTAACATTGGTCAGCCGAAAGGTTCCAAGTCGCACCACCGACTTTCGTGTCAATTGGGGTCATGATGTATTGCTAGATGCCACTCATGATCTATTTGTAATCAATGGTTGATTATGAATGGCCAACATAACCGGGAACCTAATGGGTCACACGCATAGAAGATATCAATGAGGTATAAAACGGGTTTTTAGGAATAGATCCTCAAACGAGAGAATTAAAGGGAAGAGAAAGATTGTAAGTCGAATTTTATTATAAGTCAAATTTGATTGTAAGTCAAATTTGATTATAAGACAAATTTGATTATATGTCGAATTTGATCATAAGTCAAATTTGCTTGGGAGTCGAATTTGATTATATGCCAAATTTGATTAGATTGTTAGCCAAATTTGATTTGGGCTTCAATCAAAGTCACAATCCGAAACAAACCCTAATCTGATTAGGGAGGCCTATAAATATGTGATACTCTAGGCCATAAAGAGATACAACAACATAACTTCTTAGTAATTGATAGAGATCAATTGTCTTTTCTCTTCTCTCCCAAATCCTCTCAAGACCTTCCACCATAGCTAGCACTTTGCGTGGAAGATCACCCCGTCGCCTTTGAGGTTGCTTCATGGATCTTCGCGGATCATCAAGTAGAGGCACTCCGCCTACGGATCAGCGGATTGATTTAACGCCTTCTTCGTGACTTAGAAAAGGAATTCGCATGCATCTCAAAGGTACATGCCCTTCAACTTTACTTGCTTGTGTTTTGATAAACGAGGGAGATCCGCTTGGGCTAGGGTTTAGAAAATTTTAATTTTTCCTACTGCGCCATGTATATGATACATGCTCTTGATTTTCTGTGATAACTCTACAAAGGTATCGTGAGCTACCTTATGTTTGTCAAAACCTTTTGCATAAAAAACATGGTAGAATTGATAGATGGCATGATTAGGGTTCTAAATTTGTATGTTATTCTTGAACACTTTCAATAATATGATTATTGGAATTTGAAATATCATGTTTGGAACATGTTTTTGATTTCAGAATAACATACAAACAAGTTTAAAATTGTTTTCAAAGATTGAAACCCTAAAATTAGTTTTCTTTTTTAAAAGACCCTAAAAAAATCGTTTTTCTAGTTTCTCTAATTCTTTCCAAAATTAATCTGATTAATTAGGAAATTCTAAAGAAAACGGAAATTTGATTTTTCATAAATCTAAAATTTGGATTTGATCGAGATATGATCTTAATCAAATTTAGATTTGATCGGGATATGATTCTAATCAAATTTGGATTTTATCGGAATACAATTCTAATCAAATTTGAATTTTATGGGATATGATTTAATTAAATTTGGATTTTATCACAATAGCATTAGAAATAGGATTTCTAATTTTTGATTGTAATCTCATACATCTACCTAAGTTTGACTTAGTTAATCCTTATTTGACTTGAATTATCTATATATAATTGATATGATCATATACGTTGCATGCTTAAAATCAATGAGACTAAATTCAAGCAATCCCTCAATTAAATATTAAAGCTAAACGCCTTCCTCGCTAATATGGTAAGAACCGTAGTCCTTCTTAGAGATTTGGGTTGTTGGGTAAACCCAGCCCTACTTTACGCTGGATATGTTCTAGCCATTGAGATATGATCTCATGATTAATGGGTCGGCTTTAATCGAAACATTGGTTTGTTGGGTAAACCCAAGGCTAATGTAGACTAAGACGCATGTTGGGTAGTATACATATGATGTACACGCCAATGAGTTGACAACCCAATGATTAGTGCAATACATCAATCAGTTGATAGCACTAGTTCGATAGTTACACACGTATGATATGTTTAATTGGTATATGATACCTACCATTTGAACTAAGGTGACTTGTTGGGTAAAACCCAAGGTCATTCTTGGGAATTTTGGATATCGAACCCACTAGGAGAACTTTCAAAGGGTTCTCTCGGATTCAAAGTGAGGCTTATGGATTCGTAATAAAAATAGTGGGAGTAACAATGCGTAATATAAAAGTCCTTATATCATGAATTCATGTAATTTTCTAACATGCTCAATTTTACATGTAGGTTATTAGAATCATGTCATCCTCTCGGAATTTGAGATCGATCCTTGAGACAAATAAATTGACTAGGCCCAATTTCTTGGACCGCTAAGGAATGTGAGAATTGTTCTCAACCAACGAATAGCCTATGTCCTTGATGAGGAGCTTCCTTCTCCCTCCTCGCCGAGGGTGTTTCTCGAAAACCAATTGTTGGCTTATAAGAAGCACTTGGTCGACAAATGAAGTTAGCCGGTTGCATTATGCCGGGCCTCTATGTCACCGAAAGCTACAAAAAGCAAAGATGAGGCTATGGACGCCAGATACCATGGTCTACCATCCGAGGGAGCCGCTTGATGAGCAAGCAAGAACCGAACGGTTTGAGCTCTCCAAGTTGCTCTTCCGCCCAAGATGCAGAGGGGATATCCGCAGCATTACAACACGCACTCAAAGATGTATGGCTATATTGAGAGAGGTTAGGATCACTAGGTTTTGTGATGGATCACGAATTAAGTATAGACTTAATTCTATTAAAGTTTGATCGACAGCTATGCACAATTTGTGCTAAACTATCGATGAACCATTGCATCAACAATACCGGAGTTGATCAACTCCGCCAAATCGGCAGAGCCCCGCTATTAAGAAAGAACAAAAGGTCGTGGATGTCCGGTGGACTCTTCTAAGACCAAGGGCTCTAAGAAGAAGAAGTCCTTAAAAGCCAAAGGGAAGGCCACGAAAAGAAAGGGCAAGAAGGCAGAACAAGCTTCCCCAAAAGGAGCCTGCCATCATTGTAGCAAAGAAGGCCATTGGAGAAGAAACTGCAAGGGCTACTCGAGTCTCCTCGAAGAAGAATAAGGCATCCATGCCCCATCTACTTCGGTATCTTCTTTATTGAGATAAATCAAGCTTCTTATAAAACATGGGTATTGGATACCGGATGTGGCTCACACATATGCACCGAGCATATGTGGCCTAAAGAATGAGAGAGACAAATGGTCAAGGGAGAGGCAGACCTCAAGGGTTGGAAATGGAGCAAAAAGTTGCCGCACTCAGCCGTAGGAACTTATGTATTGCCACTTCCAAGTGGACTAGTTTTAGAATTAGACAATTGCCTTTATGTTCCTAGTTTGATGAAGAATATTATTTCTATTTCTAGTTTGAATAAGAGAGGTTTCATTTGACTTTTAGTAACAATTGTTGTTACATAATGTTGGATGGAGTTCTTTATGGTACTTGAATGTTGTGCAATGGTATATACATATTAGATGTGTCTAGTTCTATACTCAATATTGAAAATAATAACAAACGAGTAAAACAAGATAATCAATTAACCTCTTATTTATGGCATTGTCGTCTTGGCCATATAAGTTTGAGAAACGCGATGACCGAATTGCTCAAGAGAGGCTTACTTGGGGTCATTTGATTATGAATCACATGACACATGTGTATCATGCTTAAAGGGTAAGATGACTAAGATACCATTTACGGAAAGAGTGAACGCATAATGTAATTTTATTAACCCCTAATACATACGTATATATGTGGGCCAATGTCTATACATGCTAGAGGTGGTTATGCTTTACTTTATTACCTTTATTGATGATCATTCACGATATAGGTATGTGTATCTAATGAGATATAAATCAAGCTTTTGAAAAGTCCAAAGAATTCGTAAATGAAGTAGAGAAACAACTTGGTAGAAGTATTAAAACACTTAGATCCGATCGAGGTGGTGAATATTTGAGCCAAGAGTTTCAAGATTATCTTAGGGATAATGGGATATTATCCCAATGGACTCCACCTTATACGCCACAACACAATGGTGTAGCGGAAAGGAGAAACCGAACCCTATTAGATATGGTGAGGTCAATGATGAGCCATGCAGAGCTTCCTAAATCATTTTGGGGTTATGCACTTACGACTGCTGTTTATCTTTTAAAAAGAGTCCCGTCTAAGGTAGTTCAGGTTACTCCATATGAGATGTGGACTAATAAGAAACCCTCACTATCTCACTTGAAGGTATGGGGTTGTCCATCTTACGTGAAGCGGATAATGTCAGATAAACTTGAGACTAAATCGACATGTGTGTCTATTTGTGGGATATCCAAAGGAAACCATGGGATATCGGGCTTTACTCACACTTTGGAACAAAAGGTATTTGTTTCAAAGCATGCTGTCTTCCTAGAGAAAGAGTTTCTCTTAATGGAAGATAATAGGAGCAAAATTGAGCTTGATGAAGTTCGAGATGCTCCAATAGACACAGAGCAACTGCTTAACCTGTGATCCACAACCAGCTTACTCATACCGATGAAGTAACGGTTGTACCTTCCGATACACAAGAACTTCAGAGATCTAGTAGGATACGATGGTTCCGAGAGATATAGATTTCTCATGAGTAAAACTAATGACGATTACTCATAGAGGATGAGGAATCTACTAATTACTTAAGAAGTATTGAATTGTTCAAACTTAGATAAATGGCTAGGGCCATGAAATCGTAAATGGATTCCATGTATGAAAACCAAGTATGGTCTTTGGTTGATCCACCAAGGAATTAAGCCTATTGGGTGCAAGTGGGTTTTCAAGTAGAAAACCGACATGGATGGTAACGTAACTACCTATAAAGCTAGGCTAGTGGCGAAAGGATATCACAAAAACAAGGTGTTGACTATGATGAAACCTTTTCACATGTAGCCATGTTTAAATCCATAAGAATACTCCTAGCCATTGCCGCTTATTATGACTATGAGATTTGGCAAATAGATGTGAAAACAGCTTTTCTTAATGGAAATCTAACCGAGGATGTGTATATGATGCAGCTCGAGGGATTCACATCTAATGATGGCAATAAAGTATGCAAGCTTCAAAGATCCATTTATGGATTGAAGCAAGCATCCAGAGTTGGAACATCCGATTTGATGAGACGATCAAAGAGTTTGGTTTCTCACAAAATGGATGAACCTTGTGTATACAAGAAGGTCAATGGAGTACAAATGTGTTCCTTGTATTATATGTGGATGACATACTACTAATAGGAACTTGACATATCCGGCCCTTCAATCACCAAAATTTGGTTATCCAAGAATTTCTCCATGAAGGACCTTAGAGAGGCACCTACATTTTGGGAATAAAGATTTATAGAGATAGTTCTAAAAGATTGCTAGGCCTTTCGCAGTCTACATACATAGACAAGATGCTGAAGAGGTTTAGCATGGAAGAGTCTAAGAGAGGGTATATCCCCATGAGACATGGGATTACACTCTCAAAGTCTATGTGTCCAAAAACACAAGATAAAAGGACTCGCATGAATAGGATCCCATACGCCTCAGCCATAGGATCTATCATGTATGCTATGTTATGTACGAGGCCCGACGTATCATATGCTCTGAAAGTGCCACGAAAGCAGATACTCACCGATCCCCGTGGAGGATCATTGGTGGTCACAAGAATATCCTTAAGTACTTGAGACGAACTAAGGATTTATTCTTGGTATATGGGAAAAATGATCTCGTAGTAAGTGGGTATACTGATGCCAGCTTCCAGACCGACAAGGATGATTCCAAATCCCAGTCCGGTTATTTTATCACTTTGAATGGAGGAGCAGTCAGTTGGAAAAGTTCCAAACAAGAGACGACTGCCGATTCAACAACTGAAGCAGAGTACATTGCAGCTTCTGAAGCAACAAATGAAGTAGTTTGGATAAAAAAAAGTTCATCACTGAACTAGGAGTGGTTCCCAACATTGTTGATGCGATACTCGTTTATTGCGACAATAATGAAGCTATTGCACAAGCAAAGGAGCCATGGTCTCATCAGAGATCCAAACATGTACTCAGGCGATACCATTTGATTAGGGAAATCATTGGTAGGAATAATGATAAAAACAGAGAGAGCTCTCACTGATCAGAATCTAGCTGCAAACGCCTATGGTATTAGATACAAAGGCGATTGGCTTTAGTTCAAGTGGGAGATTGTTGGAGAAGTGCTCTAAAGACAATCACCTTTGGCACTTTATGTACAAATTCATTTATTTAATAAAAGGCTTCTTCATTATTTAGATGTTCATTACTATGAATATGATATGAGATCTTAAATCTAATTAATGAAGTCCATGATACAACACATAGAATGAAGGAAATTATGATAGAGATCATAATGTGGGATTCCTATCATATGTGATTATATACGTATCTAAATATCCCTAGTCGTAGGATCAATGAGATGAGACATCATTGATTGATCAAGACTAGCACATGTTATGCTCCTTGATCCGATCAAGCAGTTGTTCTCACAAGCTGTAAGCATGGAGATGTTTTGAGTGAACATGTAGATATTTGCTAAGGGTAGCAAGTTCATTGGATGACCTACCATAAGTCTTCACATAGTTATCCTATTAAACTGACAGTGAAGATCTCATTGCAGCAATGGTGTAAATATCCTTAGACTTGAGGTACACGAGTTATCTTGGATATGAATCTTGTGCTTTGACGCCATTTCTATGTTTCCTTCGAGGGTTACTTATAGGGTAGTGAATGGGTATAACTTTAAAATATTCGAAGGTATTTGGGTAGCCAACAGAGGATTTACCACTCCTGATAGAAGGAGAGTATACCCATGGCCACTTGTCGGGTCATTACTCAGGAATCTCTGGCCAGAGTAACTTGTCATGAAGATGGTCTTCGATGACATAAGTTTTGAGTAATAGATCCCATAGGACGAGGAACTAATACTTGGGCTAGGTGTGACATAGTCAGTCTAGTGGGAGTTGACACATAGGCCATACTCCGAACCAAGTTGGTATAAGATGGTAAAGGACAAATTGCACACTAACATTGGTCACGAAGGTTCCAAGTCGCACCACCCGACTTTCCGTCAATTGGGGGTCATGATGTATTGCTAGATGCCACTCATGATCTATTTGTAATCAATGGTTGATTATGAATGGCCAACATAACCGGAACCTAATGGGTCACACGCATAGAAGATATCAATGAGGTATAAAACGGGTTTTAGGAATAGATCCTCAAACGAGAGAATTAAAGGGAAGAGAAAGATTGTAAGTCGAATTTTATTATAAGTCAAATTTGATTGTAAGTCGAATTTGATTATAAGACAAATTTGATTATATGTCGAATTTGATCATAAGTCAAATTTGCTTGGGAGTCGAATTTGATTATATGCCAAATTTGATTAGATTGTTAGCCAAATTTGATTTGGGCTTCAATCAAAGTCACAATCCGAAACAAACCCTAATCTGATTAGGGAGGCCTATAAATATGTGATACTCTAGGCCATAAAGAGATACAACAACATAACTTCTTAGTAATTGATAGAGATCAATTGTCTTTTCTCTTCTCTCCCAAATCCTCTCAAGACCTTCCACCATAGCTAGCACTTTATGGCTGAAGATCACCCCGCCAGCTTTGAGGTTGCTTGCGGATCTTCATGTGGATCATCATAGAGGCACTCCGCCTACACGGACCAGTGGTTGACGCAACGTCTTCTCAGACTTAGAAAAGGAATTCGGTACAGATCTCAAAAGGTACATGCCCTTCAACTTTACTTGCTTGTGTTTTGATAAACGTAGGGAGATCCGTTTGGGCTAGGGTTTAGAAAATTTTAATTTTTCCGCTATGCCATGTATATGATACATGCTCTTGATTTTCTGCATAACTCTACAGTGGTATCAGAGACACCTTATGTTTGTCAAAACCTTTTGCATAAAAAACATGGTAGAATTGATAGATGGCATGATTAGGGTTCTAAATTTGTATGTTATTCTTGAACACTTTCAATAATATGATTATTGGAATTTGAAATATCATGTTTGGAACATGTTTTTGATTTCAGAATAACATACAAACAAGTTTAAAATTGTTTTCAAAGATTGAAACCCTAAAATTAGTTTTCTTTTGAAAAGACCCTAAAAAAATCGTTTTTCTAGTTTCTCTAATTCTTTCCAAAATTAATCTGATTAATTAGGAAATTCTAAAGAAAACTGAAATTTGATTTTTCATAAATCTAAAATTTGGATTTGAATCAAATTTGGATTTGATCGAGATATGATCTTAATCAAATTTTGATTTGATCGGAATACAATTCTAATCAAATTTGAATTTTATGAGATATGATTTAATTAAATTTGGATTTTATCACAATAGCATTAGAAATAGGATTTCTAATTTTGATTGTAATCTCATACATCTACCTAAGTTTGACTTAGTTAATCCTTATTTGACTTGAATTATCTATATATAATTGATATGATCATATACGTTGCATGCTTAAAATCTGATGAGACTAAATTCAAGCAATCCCTCAATTAAATATTAAAGCTAAACGTCTTCCATTAATATGGTAAGAACCAGAGTCCTTCTTAGAGATTTGGGTTGTTGGGTAAACCCGAGCCCTACTTTACGTTGGATATGTTCTAGCCATTGAG
Organism: Dioscorea zingiberensis; assembly: GCA_026586065.1. Taxonomy (NCBI): domain Eukaryota; kingdom Viridiplantae; phylum Streptophyta; class Magnoliopsida; order Dioscoreales; family Dioscoreaceae; genus Dioscorea; species Dioscorea zingiberensis. Next base: position 22,176,186 of record CM048819.1, read on the forward strand.
ATATGATCTCATGATTAATGGGTCGGCTTTAATCAGAAACATTGGTTTGTTGGGTAAACCCAAGGCTAATGTAGACGAAGACGATGTTGGGTAGTATACATATGATGTACACGCGCCAATGAGTTGACAACCCAATGATTAGTGCACACATCAATCAGTTGATAGCACTAGTTCGATAGTTACACACGTATGATATGTTTAATTGGTATATGATACCTACCATTTGAACTAAGGTGACTTGTTGGGTAAACCCAAGGTCATTCTTGGGAATTTTGGATATCGAACCCACTAGGAGAACTTTCAAAAGGTTCTCTCGGATTCAAAGTGAGGCTTATGGATTCGTAATAAAATAGTGGGAGTAACAATGCGTAATATAAAAGTCCTTATATCATGAATTCATGTAATTTTCTCTAACATGCTCAATTTTACATGTAGGTTATTAGAATCATGTCATCCTCTGTGAATTTGAGATCGATCCTTGAGACAAATAAATTGACTGGGCCCAATTTCTTGGACTGGCTAAGGAATGTGAGAATTGTTCTCAAATCCGAACGAATAGCCTATGTCCTTGATGAGGAGCTTCCTTCTCCTCCTGCTGAGGGTGTTTCTGAAGACCAATTGTTGGCTTATAAGAAGCACTTGGCTGACAAATGAAGTTAGTCGGTTGCATTATGTCGGCCTCTATGTCACCGAAAGTTACAAAAGCAAAGATGAGGCTATGGACGCCAGATACCATGGTCTACCATCCGAGGGAGTTGTTTGATGAGCAAGCAAGAACCCAACGGTTTGAGCTCTCCAAGTTGCTCTTCACTCCAAGATGCAGGAGGGGGACATCTGCAGCTGCAACACGCACTAAAGATGTATGGCTATATTGAGAGGTTAGGATCACTAGGTTTTGTGATGGATCACGAATTAAGTATAGACTTAATTCTACAAAGTTTGATCGACAGCTTATGCACAATTTGTGCTAAACTATCGGGATGAACCGTGATTGCATCAACAATACCGAGTTGATCAACTCGCCAAATCTAAGCAGAGCCTGCTGTTAAGAAAGAACAAAAGGCCGTGATGCTGGTGGACTCTTCTAAGACCAAGGGCTCTAAGAAGAAGAAGTCCTTAAAAGCCAAAGGGAAGGCCACGAAAAGAAAGGGCAAGAAGGCAGAACAAGCTTCCCCAGAAGGAGCCTGCCATCATTGTGGCAAAGAAGGCCATTGGAGAAGAAACTGCAAGGGCTACCTGGAGTCTCTGAAGAAGAATAAGGCATCTGATGCCCTATCTACTTCAGGTATCTTCTTTATTGAGATAAATACTGTTTCTTATAAAACATGGGTATTGGATACAGGATGTGGCTCACACATATGCACTGATATGCAGGGCCTAAAGAACAAAGAGACACCGGGTCAAGGGAGAGGCGTGACTGCGGGTTGGAAATGGAGCAAAAGTTGCTGCACTAGCCGTAGGAACTTATGTATTGCCACTTCCAAGTGGACTAGTTTTAGAACTAGACAATTGCCTTTATGTTCCTAGTTTGATGAAGAACATTATTTCTATTTCTAGTTTGAATAAGAGAGGTTTTCATTCGACTTTTAGTAACAATTGTTGTTACATAATGTTGGATGGAGTTCTTTATGGTACTGGAATGTTGTGCAATGGTATATACATATTAGATGTGTCTAGTTCTATACTCAATATTGAAAATAATAACAAACGAGTAAAACAAGATAATCAATTAACCTCCTATTTATGGCATTGCCGTCTTGGCCATATAAGCGAGAAACGCATGACTGAATTGCTCAAGAGAGGCGACTTGGGGTCATTTGATTATGAATCACATGACACATGTGTATCATGCTTAAAGGGTAAGATGACTAAGACACCATTTACGGGAAAGAGTGAACGTACAACAGACTTATTAACCCTAATACATACAGATATATGTGGGCCAATGTCTATACATGCTAGAGGTGGTTATGCTTACTTTATTACCTTTATTGATGATCATTCACGATATGGGTATGTGTATCTAATGAGATATAAATCTGAAGCTTTTGAAAAGTCCAAAGAATTCAGAAATGAAGTAGAGAAACAACTTGGTAGAAGTATTAAAACACTTAGATCTGATCGAGGTGGTGAATATTTGAGCCAAGAGTTTCAAGATTATCTTAGGGATAATGGGATATTATCCCAATGGACTCCACCTTATACGCCACAACACAATGGTGTAGCGGAAAGGAGAAACCGAACCCTATTAGATATGGTGAGGTCAATGATGAGCCATGCAGAGCTTCCTAAATCATTTTGGGGTTATGCACTTACGACTGCTGTTTATCTTTTAAACAGAGTCCCGTCTAAGGCAGTTCAGGTTACTCCATATGAGATGTGGACTAATAAGAAACCCTCACTATCTCACTTGAAGGTATGGGGTTGTCCAGCTTACGTGAAGCGGATAATGTCAGATAAACTTGAGACTAAATCTGACAGGTGTCTATTTGTGGGATATCCAAAGGAAACCATGGGATATCAGTTTTACCACACTTTGGAACAAAAGGTATTTGTTTCAAAGCATGTTACCTTCCTAGAGAAAGAGTTTCTCTTAATGGAAGATAATGGGAGAAAAATTGAGCTTGATGAAGTTCGAGATGCTCCGATAGACACAGAGCAACTGCCTAACCTGCATCCACAACCGCCACTCATAATCGATGAAGTAACGGTTGTACCTTCTGATACACAAGAACTTCGTAGATCTAGTAGGATACGTATGGTTCCCGAGAGATATAGATTTCTCATGAGTGAAACTAATGACGTATTACTCATAGAGGATGAGGAATCTACTAATTACGAAGAAGTATTGAATTGTTCAAACTTAGATAAATGGCTAGGCGCCATGCAATCAGAAATGGATTCCATGTATGAAAACCAAGTATGGTCTTTGGTTGATCCACCTGAAGGAATTAAGCCTATTGGGTGCAAGTGGGTTTTCAAGTAGAAAAACCGACATGGATGGTAACGTAACTACCTATAAAGCTAGGCTAGTGGCGAAAGGATATCGTCAAAAACAAGGTGTTGACTATGATGAAACCTTTTCACCTGTAGCCATGTTTAAATCCATAAGAATACTCCTAGCCATTGCCGCTTATTATGACTATGAGATTTGGCAAATAGATGTGAAAACAGCTTTTCTTAATGGAAATCTAACCGAGGATGTGTATATTGTGCAGCCCGAGGGATTCACATCTAATGATGGCAATAAAGTATGCAAGCTTCAAAGATCCATTTATGGATTGAAGCAAGCATCCAGGAGTTGGAACATCTGATTTGATGAGACGATCAAAGAGTTTGGTTTCTCACAAAATCCGGATGAACCTTGTGTATACAAGAAGGTCAATGGGAGTGCAGTCGTGTTCCTTGTATTATATGTGGATGACATACTACTAATAGGAAACGACATATCTGTCCTTCAATCCGTCAAAATTTGGTTATCCAAGAATTTCTCCATGAAGGACCTTAGAGAGGCGACCTACATTTTGGGAATAAAGATTTATAGAGATAGATCTAAAAGGTTGCTAGGTCTTTCGCAGTCTACATACATAGACAAGATGCTGAAGAGGTTTAGCATGGAAGAGTCTAAGAGAGGGTATATCCCCATGAGACATGGGATTACACTCTCAAAGTCTATGTGTCCAAAAACACAAGATAAAGGACTCGCGATGAATAGGATCCCATACGCCTACACATAGGATCTATCATGTATGCTATGTTATGTACGAGGCCCGACGTGATCATATGCTCGAAAGGCCACGAAAGCAGATACCACCGATCCCCGTGAGGATCATTGGGTGGTCGCCAAGAATATCCTTAAGTACTTGAGACGAATCTAAGGATTTATTCTTGGTATATGGGAAAAATGATCTCAGAGTAAGTGGGTATACCGATGCGACTTCCGGACCGACAAGGATGATTCCAAATCCCAAATCGGTTATTTTATCACTTTGAATGGAGGAGCAAATCGGTTGGAAAAGTTCCAAACAAGAGACGCATCACTGATTCAACAATCAAGCAGAGTACATTGCGTACCAAGCAGCAAATGAAGTAGTTTGGATAAAAAAAAAGTTCATCACTGAACTAGGAGTGGTTCCCAACATTGTTGATGCGATACTCGTTTATTGCGACAATAATGAAGCTATTGCACAAGCAAAGGAGCCATGGTCTCATCAGAGATCCAAACATGTACTCAGGCGATACCATTTGATTAGGGAAATCATTGGTAGGAATGATGTAAAAACAGAGAGAGTTCTCACTGATCAGAATCTAGCTGCAAACGCCTATGGTATTAGATACAAAGGCGATTGGCTTTAGTTCAAGTGGGAGATTGTTGGAGAAGTGCTCTAAAGACAATCACCTTTGGCACTTTATGTACAAATTCATTTATTTAATAAAAGGCTTCTTCATTATTTAGATGTTCATTACTATGAATATGATATGAGATCTTAAATCTAATTAATGAAGTCCATGATACAACGCATAGCATGAAGGAAATTATGATAGAGATCATAATGTGGGATTCCTATCATGTGTAATTATGTACGTATCTAAATATCCCTAGTCGAAGGATCAATGAGACGGGACATCATTGATCCATCAAGACTAGCACATGTTATGCTCCTTGATCCGATCAAGCAGTTGTTCTCACAAGCTGTAAGCATGAAGATGTTTTGAGTGAACATGTGGATGCTTGCTAAGAGTAGCAAGTTCATTGGATGACCTACCATGAGTCTTCACATGGTTATCCTATTAAAATGTCAGTGAAGATCTCATTGCAGCAATGGTGTAAATATCCTTAGACTTGAGGTACACAAGTTATCTTGGATATGGATCTTGTGCTTTGACGCCATTCCTACGTTTCCCTTCAGGGGTTACTTATAGGGTAGTGATTGGGTACAGCTTTGAAGTATTCGAAGGTATTTGGGTAGCCAATAGAGGATTTACCACTCCTAATAGAAGGAGAGTATACCCATGGCCACTTGTCGGGTCATTACTCAGGAATCTCTGGCCAGAGTAACTTGTCATGAAGATGGTCTTCGATGACATAAGTTTTGAGTAATAGATCCCATAGGACGAGGAACTAATACTTGGGCTAGGTGTGACATAGTCAGTCTAGTGGGAGTTGACACATAGGCCATACTCCAAACCAAGTTGGTATAAGATGGTAAAGGACAAATTGCACACTAACATTGACTGCTGAAAGGTTCCAAGTCAGACCACCTGACTTTCCGGTCAATTGGGGGTCATGATGTATTGCTAGATGCCACTCATGATCTATTTGTAATCAATGGTTGATTATGAATGGCCAACATAACCGGGAACCTAATGGGTCACACGCATAGAAGATATCAATGAGGTATAAAACGGGTTTTTAGGAATAGATCCTCAAACGAGAGAATTAAAGGGAAGAGAAAGATTGTAAGTAGAATTTGATTATAAGTCAAATTTGATTGTAAGTCGAATTTGATTATAAGACAAATTTGATTATATGTCGAATTTGATCATAAGTCAAATTTGCTTGGGAGTCGAATTTGATTATATGCCAAATTTGATTAGATTGTTAGCCAAATTTGATTTGGGCTTCAATCAAAGTCAAAATCCGAAACAAACCCTAATCTGATTAGGGAGGCCTATAAATATGTGATACTCTAGGCCATAAAGAGATACAACAACATAACTTCTTAGTAATTGATAGAGATCAATTGTCTTTTCTCTTCTCTCCCAAATCCTCTCAAGACCTTCCACCATAGCTAGCACTTTGCGTGGAAGATCACCCCGTCGCCTTTGAGGTTGCTTCATGGATCTTCGCGTGGATCATCAAGTTAGAGGCACTCCGCCTACTGGACCAGCCGTGGTTGACGCAACGTCTTCTCAGACTTAGAAAAGGAATTCGGTACAGATCTCAAAAGTTACATGCCCTTCAACTTTACTTGCTTGTGTTTTGATAAACGTAGGGAGATCCGTTTGGGCTAGGGTTAGAAAATTTTAATTTTTCCGCTATGCCATGTATATGATACATGCTCTTGATTTTCTGCAAAACCCTACAATATCCTCCTGCACCTAGACGAATATGTCTTTGTTCTCCTGCAGACAACGCATCATTTTGGCTCGGACATCAGCGCGAAGCTCGACCGAGGTGTCACGCCTTCTTGGGGAGCTCCTTAGTTAGTGGGATTTCCACTAGATCCTTAACTGGCGTCGCCCGCTTTTTTGGCTTTTCAAATTCAAGCTGCGCTTCAATCGCCATGGTTTTTGCCACTCCTTCGGCGGTTTTGCCTTTGAGGAGGGCAACGTAGCATTTGGCGGGCAGCAGACTGATTACCTCTCACTTCCCTACAACCATGTTGGGTGGGGAATTTCAGGAATAGGTGATAGGTGGAGACGATTGCCTTCAGAGCGTTGAGCGCCGGTCATCCCGAGATAACGTTGTAGCTCGAGGTACATCGGACCACCAGGAAATTGGCCATGATAGTGGCATGGTGTGGATGTGTTCCGACAGTGAGGGGGAGTGATACTACTCCCTCAGGATGTATCATATTTCCCATAAAGCCAACCAAGGGGGTCTTCACTGGTTGCAATCCTCGGGCCGCAAGGTCCATTTGCTCGTAAGCTCTCCAGAAGAGGACATCGACTGAGCTCCATGTGTCGATGAAGACCCTACTTACCTCCGAATTCGCGATGATTACTGTGATGACCACTGCGCCATCATGGGGGTGGGCGACTCTCCCAAAGCCTTTGCCTGAGAATGTGATAAGAGTGCCTACCTTGGATTTCTTCGATGGTTGTACTCAGATTCTCAAGTAGGACTTTCGGGCAGCCGCGCTTTCCCCTCCCCCACTTGGCCCTCCCATGATGATATGGATCTCCTGGGCGGGTTTATTTTTTGGCTCCCGGGAAGGGAGGCTTTGGGGCATGGATAGCTCCCGGACCCGCTCTTCCATCTCCTACAAAGATTGCTTTAGAGCTTCCACCTCTTGTTCCAAACGTCGGCAGTGCTCCTTGGAGCCTCGCTCGCCCTTCAAAGCCTTACTATGGGAGGGGGTGCCGGTTTTCTCCTTCCAGGATTCCATGGCTTTTCGTTCAGAAATCCCCACGAACCCGCCAATCTGTTAGCCATGGATCTGGTTATGCCACGTGGACCACCTGGATCTTCAGCTAGCTAACTGATGATGCCTTCTTGGATGACAACCTTGAAGGTTGGTGTTCTCTCCTGGAGTTCACCTAAAATGGGGACAAAGAGAAAGTAGAAGCCGGTGAGAAGGGGTAGGCTCTGTTGGTCGTGCCCACTCCGACGGTCAAGTCAGTCAATGGATAAAAGAAGGAGGAGGAGTAGTGAAGTTTTTAGGATTTGTATTGTATCTTACCTTCCCTCCTGATCCTTCTTCTATATGTATGGAGCTTTGCTCCTCAGGATTCGGGCCCTTGTCTAATCAACCATCTTGAGAGCATGGTGTCCTCTTCTGCCTACTTTTCCCTTATGCTGGTTTGTCTTACCCTATTGGGATATGTTGGCGGCTTATATTAGATGTCATGTTGATGCTTTGGCTGAAAGTATTTTGATTCTCAGGTATATCATCCTAATAAAAAGGTATCTTTCTTTATAGAGAAATGATATACTTCCCGATGAAGTTACTCGAAAAAGCTTCCGAAACCGTTGATTTTGGCATTGGGATGCATGTGTTGATTATCCCAACACATTATCAATGGATTAGGGAACATTTTCGGGTTTACTTGCTCTGGAAGTATAGCACTGCCCTTCTTTATAAGCTGGTTAAATGATATTACGGGATTGGTATATATATATATATTTTTTACATATATCACTTTGAATTCTTCCAATATTTTTTAGGAAACTCCATGTTTTTTCATAATTACATTTAGCTCCCTAAAATCTTCATAAATAAACTATTTAATTAGAAGTTTCTATATATAGAGAGGTATGAAATATTCGGGTCCGTTTGATACGTCAAAAAATGGGGGACAACACAGGACAACTTTTTTTGTCCGTTGTTTGATTTGCAAATGGATAAAGGTACAACACAAAAAGTGGTTTGAGTACAGGACAAGTGGTTGAAATTTTTGTCCCTCAAAATATACGGTACAAATTTTTAAGCGAGGGACAGCACAACTTAAAGACAAATTTGCCCCTAAGTTAAATTAAAAATTATAACAATACCCCCAACTTTAAGACAAATTTAACCCCAACTTATATTAAAATTTACAACAATACCCCCAACTTAAAGACATTTTTGCCCCTAACCTATATTAAAATTACAATAATACCCCAACTTAAAGATAATTTTGCCTTCAAATTATATTAAAATTACAACAATGGCCCCAACTTAAGAACAATTTTGCTCCTAATTTATATTAAAAACTTACAATATTGCGCGCCCTCTCAAGTTAAAGACAATTTTGCCCCCAATTTATTAAATTTACAACAATGCTCCCTACTTAAAGATATTTTTGCCCCTAACTTATATTAAAATTACAACAATGCCCCCAACTTTGCCCCTAACCTATATTAAAATTACAACAATACCCCCAACTTAAAGACAATTTTGCTCCCAATCTATATAAAAAATTACAACATTGCCCCCAACTTATATTAAAATTACGACAATGGCCTCAAGTTAAAAACAATTTTGCCCCCAACTTATATTAAAACTATAAAAAAATTTACTCCAAAACAACATAAGAAAGCACAAGGGTATTATAGTAATTTTATAGTTTTTTGTCCTGTACTTGTGCAAAACAAACGGAGAACAGCACAAAAAGCTTTGTGTTGTCCATTGAATATCAAACAAAGAACAGTACAAACAGTTGTGTTGTCCCACAACCACTTGTACTGTACTGTACTTTTGTGCTGTTCTCTTTCGCGTATCAAACGTTCTCTTGAAGAACATTAAATTAATTTTTCTTCCAAAAATACTTTTATACTTTAAATTCATTCAACAACCATATCCTACAACCCAGAACTTCCTCCCCCTAAAACCCAATCTTCTATCAAACATTCCCAAGGAGAAATAAATATTTAAAAATCCAAGTTAGAAATAACCCATGTTTAACAATGAGTTGAAAGCTCAATATCACAAGATCGGAGGTTAAAAAATGGCGAAAATTTCATGGAGCTATTTATAATTATAAAAAAGATAAGTGATTTTTTGCAAATATACAAAAATTAGAAGAGAGAGATAAGTAAAAAAATAAACAAACAAATAAATGAACCCAATAAGTATTTATCTATATATAATGATTTTATTAGATGGGAGTGAAATAGAAACTCATCCCCACAAATCAAATTAATATCGTTCTTCTGCTAGCATGTTTATAATCAAACAAATAGAAAATATCCCCACCAATCACCATTTTTATTATAGCCCATCTCTACTTTAGATCTTTAGAACTTCATAGCTCGATCGGTCGTCTTAACCAAAAACAAAATCTTAAAAAAAAAAGGATAAAAAATAGTTGTAAAATCATTATTTTTATGATCATGTTCCTCTGGTTCATCAAGAGAGCTTCTCACTGTGTTGAGTGGTGATCATCTCCACCAAGTCCATCTCCTTCTTCATCAAACCCCCATTCTCTATCTCACACTCATCCATGAAGGCTGTTGGCATTTCATCCCAACCCTTCATTGCTTCCATGATATCAAGTCTTTCGTTCTCTTCATCAACTCCAAACCCTAATTGGTTGAACAAGAACCCTACATCCTCCCTCCTCGCACGTATGATTCTCTGGTACCAATGCCGGTTCCTCGAGAAGCTCAGATAGATCCCCAAAATCACAACTAGGAACCAAGCATTCATCTTCATAGTTCCATACCTCATGTCCAACTTCATGCTCATCCTTCAAGCTTAGTAATGTCTTAGTTGGGTTAGCAATACTGTTAGTATTGTGAGCATTCTTTCTACGCCTTGACGGTGCCATTTGGAGATTCAAACTCTTTATGTAGTTCTCCAAGAGGGAGTTGGATTTGCGATGACGAGAGCTTCGCAACCGTCTCCGGGAGAGCAACCGCCGTTTCGTGGCATTCCAATGGTTCTTGATGGAGTTCTCCGTCCTCCCGGGGAGCTTCTTCGCAATCTCGGCCCACTTGTTTCCTACCTCCCTGTGAATTTGTATCAAGGTCCTGTCTTCCTCCTCGCTCCATGTATCCTTCTGTGTTGTTAGACATATTAATATATTCCTTTGTATGATGTCAATATAAGCACTTAAACATTCATAAATGCATGATATGTATACATGCACTTAAATATTTAATAACTTAAAAGGCAAAAGATGATACTAAGAGAATAACATTAATATTATTTGATTAATGTTTGAGGAGCATAAAAAGAAATGAAAAGAAGAGAATTAGAGAGAAAAACCTTAATGTTTGGCCTCAAATGGTTGTGCCATCTTTCTCTGCATTGCTTTCCTACCCTCCCTTGCAAATTCTTAGCTATGTGTGACCATTTTCTCAATCCATGTTTCTCCACAAGTTTTGCCAACATTCTATACATATGTATAAACAATATGGTTACAATTTGGCTTAAGGCTTAATGAAGACAGTTATTTTGATTACTTTAACTAGAGGAATATATAGGGTTCCATTTGACTTAAGCTTTAATGAAGGCAGTTAGACAGAGAGAGAGAGATGAACCCTAATATGAAACCTTAAAATTAAGGTTATCAAAAGATAATTATATGTCTCACCCAAATTTTACATTGGTTTACTACCTTGTAAATTAATTATAAGGTTGGTTCAAGCTTATCAAAAGAAAAGGAGAGATGTATATATGAAGCCTAAACCCTAATTATTTTCAAGAAACAAACACACACACACACACACACAGAGGTACCTACCTGTCTTCTTCTAAAGTCCATTGGCCTCTAACCAGATTGCTTTTGTTGTGAATTTTACTAACCGTCCTCCTTGAAGAAATGCTTTTATTCATGGTTACCGCAGCAGTGGGGGAAGTATTGTTTCCAGTGATGCATGAAAGCTCATCCATAGTAGCCTTGTAAGAAATAAGAGCTGGTTGAACTTCATATTGAGCCATCGAAGAAGAACCCATGTTTATCTTACTGAAAATCTCAGAAGTCACCATGCTCTCTATTTGATAACTCATAGGGTACCCTGCTAAGACATCAAAAGGGCTCTCAAAGTGGTTGAAATCTATGAAACCATTTGAATAAAATCCTTCAAATGGTGGCCCTTCAAAATCCATGAGACAGAGAGAGAGAGAGAGAGAGAGAGAGAGAGAGAGGAAACTGAGACCTGGTAGAGAGTTGCATAGGATGTTATAAAAGAGTTTTTTTTTTTTAATGTCGCAATTAATGTAATTAATGTTTTGTTTCATTAAAACAAGTTAAAGGTTGAGAACAATTCAAGATTAATGTGTGAGTTACGTGTAGTGCATTATTATAAGTTTAATGTTGTTTTACCATTTACTAATAATATTTAATAGGGGTTTTTGCTTACATACACCTGTAAAACTTTGATATTACTAAAATACCCCTATAAATATGATATTTTCTTGCAAATCAACTAATTTTACTTATATGCACCTGGGCTAACTTAACCCTTGACGGTGTTAAATAAATGAATAAAATGAGGACAAATTACTAAACTAGGTTTGCTTATATATATAGTCCTCTAAATTTTTTTCTTATTTTATAGACATTAATTATTTTATATAACAAATGAAAAAGGTGAGAATAATTATGTAATTTTTTAATTAGGGTTAAATTTTAACTATAGTTAACCCTAAGAATTCTAATGATGATTAACGGTAATTAACGACAGGGGTATATAAGCAAAAAATTAGTTTTGGAGGAGTGCAAACAAATAGCATTTTTATAAGGGTATTTAAGCAAATATGTAGTTTTGAAGAGGTATCTAAGTAATTTTCTCAATTTAATTTAATAATTTAACAAAAAGTTGATTCTTGAGAATTGGTTGATATTACGGGATTGTTATATATAGATAAATATAAGGTTTTATTTTTTTGTGCATACATCTCTTTGAATTCATCAGATATTTTTGGGGAAACTCCATGGTTTTTCATAATTACATTTAGCTCCCTCAAATCTTCATAAAGAAACTGTTTAGAAGTTTCTACAGAGGTGAGAGGTATGAAGTATTCTAAAAATATTCTCTTGAAGAACATTAAATTAATTTTTAGGTCAAAATATCAAAATAGTCCCTATATTATATAAATCCGGCCCCTTTAGTCCTTGTAATATAATTTAGGCTTTTTTAGTCCTCTTATTTTCACTTTTGTGAAATCCCAGTCCAATCATTGATTGTCGTTACTTCCACCGTCCACCGTTTGGTGGTGTTTGCTGATGTGGATTATTTATTATTAAAAATTATTTGAAAAAAAAACATTTGAAAATAATAGTAAACTAACTATAAAGGATTCGGATCCCACTTTTTGGATCCGAATCCAATCCCATCCAAATCCCTAACTGCGAGCTAACTCACGCCCGGCAACCACCATCCTCCCAACTCCGGCGACCATCAACCATCCGCATGAAGGCCCCATTTGCGAAGCCGGAGCTCCTCCACCACTCTTGTTGTGCTCGTCGTCGGATGCACCGCCAATAAGCGTGTTTGGCGGCGATAGCTGGGGGCGGACGCTCAGCAACGGAAGCAGCGGATCGACGACCTCATGGTGCCTTCCTCTTCCTCCTCCTCCTCCTCTTTCAAGAAGCTCTTCAATGGCAAGTATATATGCATGCCTTGTTTGTCCCCACCGCCCCGTCCTCGATTCCCCTCTATCCCTCTCTGTAAGCCAACGAACCCATCCTTTCTCTTACTCTTTTCTCATTTGTCCTATCTTCAATGTGTAGCTGTTCTGTTGTCAAAATCCTTGTGATTTTGCATGCGTATTCATGCGAAATTATTAATATTTTGGTTAATTTGTTCTCTTTTATTGGGATTGATGTTTTTTTTAATTAATGGGAAACCTTTACTGTGATTCATCTTAGATTCTCAATCGATGTTTTATCTGGAGAATGAAATGGTTCTCTCTGATGATTAGGTATTGTTTGATAATGCAATGCTATTATAGCCTTGAATCTCTTGATAGTGGTTCATATCTTAGTGTTGACTCATTAAATAGCATGTCCAATAGCCTGAATGACAAGATAGAAATTTTGGCAATTTTTTTTTAAGAAGAAATTTTGCCAAATTTGTTGAACAATGGTTCATTATATTCTTCTTTACTTGGTTGATATGATCAGCTTGAATCAACAAAAGTGGAAATGGTGGAAATGCAGAAGGAGAATGAGAGGCTGAAGATGATCTTAGCAAAAATAACCATGGATTATCAATCTTTACAGATGAGGTTCTTCGATGTTTTTCCGCAAGAACAAGATCAAAACAACGGTGATAGAACTCTGGCCATCACTCGCAAAGATCATGAAGAAGAAGAAGAACATAAGCTTCTTTCTCTTCGACTTGGCGCAAACTAGAAAGATGATCAAGAATGATGATAGAAAAGATGAAGGTCTAACCGTACGCGAGTGATAACATGTTTGAAGATGCTAAGCAAGAAGAGGTTTCATAGCGATCTCAAGTGAAGAAACCTAAGGCTTCCGTTAGGGCAAGATGTGATGCACCTATTTAAGGGATGCCAAGCTAGATAACTTTTTCAGACCACTATAAGTTACTAATGTAAAGGACAGATTGATATTCTCCAATTTGTGTAAACCTACAAAAATCAACATGCTGTCAACATAAATAACAATTGATATATGTAGCAAACCATGTAGGCAATTAAATTAACTTCAAATAATATTTATAACCCAGAAGTTGAATAATAGAAGATACAATTCAATGTCAATCTCTTGCTTAGGTTAAAGAACCATGTATGCAAGCAATATGACAATCTACTGAATAGATAATGTGCAGATATCATAGAATACTAAATGCACTATAGACAGTATCTGCAGCCACTGCATTACACAATTCATTGTTTAGAAAGGTAAAAAATTCACTATAAAGATTAAAAATGAAATTTACTTCAAAACCAACCATTAGTTTCATCACACAACTTCATGGAGTCTATGTCAGCATCTAGAACATGCACAACAGGATAATAAATGTGAGCAAACAAAATTAAAAATCATAAACATATGCAACACCTAAGCAATTGCTGGCCAAATGTTTTTGAAGGAATCCCACACAATCAAAAGCTAACTTTTTGCAATACCAGTGTCCATTACAATACAACAGGATAAAGGCTACTGATTTACATAGTATCTATCCAGTTCGAAGCAAATGTAAATCATTCTCAAAAAAACAAAAACATCACTACAGAATGTTTCCTTCCTTCAAGGTTGAGCCCTGGCTGTAAGAACATCACTTGCCCTGCTTTGCTGTGTTGGAAAATCTGCAACTTCTATTGTGGAGCCCTGACAGCTTTCTTCAATATTCTGGTTTTTGGTTACAACAAGGCTTCTATTCCTTCTAGCCTGACATTATAAGAGTCAAAGAGCATATATTATCATATATCACCATTCAAAAGTTAAATACATGCTAAAACTGTATTTAAAATGAGAACAAATATTACAGTCAATTCTCCAGTAGTAATAAATGTTGCACCATGTGGACCCTCTCTTCCAACAATTAATTCTCCAGTGTGAGCACCCTACACCATTGAAAGAGCATATTTGATTTCTATGTAACCCACACACATAATGGATTCACTATTAGGATGGAATCATGACAAATTGCAAATTCTAATCAAGTTTGCTAAAAATAAAAACAGGATATAATTGATTCACTAACAGGATAAAATCATGAGATTTTTTTTTTTGGATACTCTAACAGGACATAATTAGTTCACTAACAGAATATAATCATGAGATTTTGGAGACTCTAACAGGAAACAAGTTCACTAAATATTTACTCACTCTCAAAATATTGAATGAACCATAACTAGTAGCAACTCTCTTCCTTCTCCCTTTTGATGCAACATCTATCTTTTCTTTTCCCTTTTTTTGCTTTCCCTCTTGTGTTCTCTGGCCACTTGAACAAATGTCAACACATGTGCCCTGCATAGGTAGAATAGCTTTTATCATGATCACCAAGTTAATAGAATAATCATAGAGAACTATTAATTATACTTAATTTTGTGAGAACTTACAACATCAATTTTTTTTGGACAACATCTCTTATTGTGACCTTCAGCATGACAAAGTCCACACTTGAAGACTCTGCCCTTCCTATTAAGTTTTGTAGTGCTTCTGATTTTCCCTTCCAAAGGTTCTCTCCTTCTCTTCTTTGGAGGTCTACCGGGCATCCTCTTAGGTAGAGGTGGTAACAGTGGACCCTCTTCACTGGTTGGCCAGAACATTCTACTTCTCACTGGACTGATAGCAAACTGGTATGACTTGAGATATTTATCCTTTCTGAACCAATCAGACACATAACTAAGAGGATCTTCCCCATGAAATGCTATTGCAGCCATGGCATGTTGACAGGGGATACCAGTCTTATCCCATTTCTCACAAGTGCAACTATTGCTTGCTAACCTAACATCATAGCTTTCCCTCACATGATGCTCTGGATTATACCAAAAGACCTCATGACTTGCAGCCCCATTCCATTCAACCAACCATTTCCCACTTTTGTTCCTTTCTTTTTCTATCTTGGCAACTATATTAGGTCCCAAGTCTACCTTCCACTTAGTAGCATATTCTCTTTTTGCAACTATTCTGTTCATGACATATCTCCTAATTTCCTCAAGCATAATAATTACAGGCTTGCTTCTGGCTTCAACCATAACTCCATTAAAGGTCTCGCACATATTGTTGTCAATAGCATCACACTTGATATAATTATTGAAAAATGCTTGGCACCAACCTTGAATAGGCCACCTTTCTAACAAATCCTCTACTGCCCTCTCCCCTCCTTTCATAGCTTTCATCCTCTCCAATTGTTTCTGCATCTCAGGCTGGCTAGTGCATCTAGCAATGGTCCAAAATTGAATTTGCAATTCTTTACCTGGGTGGTGCTTCCCCCATCGTGCATAGATGTGTCTTGCACACATCCTATGCTCAATTAGTGGCATAAGTGTTGTAACTGCATTGATTAGTCCCTACAAGCAACACAATAATAGAGTTAAAAAAACATATTTGATTAAAGGAAGAATTTTAAGTCAATTTCTTTGCATACCTTCTGCATGTCACTAACTAGTGACTATCCAAGTCCATCTCCAATACACAAATCTGATTTTAGGTGCTGAAAAAACCAGGCCCAGCTTTCAGTGGTCTCTTTTTCCACAACTGCCCAAGCAATAGGGAACATGTGATTGTTCCCATCCCTCCCCACTGCCACTAATAATTGTCCTTTCATTATTCCTTTCAAAAAGCATCCATCAACACCTATAAGCCTCCTGCAGCCAGCAATAAAACCTTCTCTGGTAGCTTTTAGGCAGATGTATATTTTCTGAAATAGAGGTAATTCATTGGGATTTTGCTTTTCGGATGCAACCACCACATTGCTACCGGGATTGGTTTCTTTCAACTCCATTGCATAATTATTCAACACCCAACAATCTTCCCTAAACTGTTGTTCAATTCTTCTAGTTGCCAATCTCTTAGCATTCCTGCAGACTTTGTCAGTAATGAAAACACCTAGCTCTCTCCTCACCATTGCTTTCAAATGCCTAGGCTTAATGAAAGGCATAGCAGATATCATATCTCCAAATTTTTTGGCAACTATATGAGCTGTGACCCTCTTATTCCTGGTAGTTCCAAGCATACATGAATGTGTAGGCACATAGTGTTTGACAACATACATTTTTTTTCCACTGCACCATGAACACAAAATTAACCACATACAGCCCTTTGCAGAACACCTGGCCCTCACCCTCAATGTATCATTTTTTACATACTTAAACTCAAATCCTTTCCTGGTTGAGAACTCAACAAGCTGATTCTTAAACAATTTCAAATCTTTAAACCTAAGATCCAGTCTAAAATCATCCATAGGAATACTAGGGTCAAAAAACTTCTTACTTGACATGTGTCTCACTGCATCATCTGCGTCAGAACCACCACTAGTGTCAACATAACTCCCAGGGTCTGATGAGTCAAAATAATCAGATTCATAACCAACAACTTTTCCAGTCTCATTCACAAGAGCTATTTTAGTATTTCCAGTGTCAATATCTCGACCATCAATAGCCCTTCCTTCATCCCCATTTTCATTATCAACGCCATCAAAGATTCTCTTCTACCGCTTTCCTCAATTGAATATATTCTTTCACTTTATCCCTAGCATGTTCCCTTTCTTCATCATCATCCGAAATGTAATTAATAATTTGGGCATCAACCAACCTTTCTTCATCATCTTCATCCAAGTCCCTAGAACAATCCTCTCTCATTGTTCTTCCCAAATCCAACTCCACATCATTTTAGAATCAAACAACGTGGCATCTGGCATACTTTTTTCATGATTAACATCCGAAAATTCCACATAAATGTCTACTGTGCAATGCCTCCTTAATTGCTCAACTAAACCCATAACACCCTTATCATCACAAATTGGCTTCAATGTTCCCTCACCATCTATAAAAAATAAATCCACTGTCTTTTTAATGTCATACCCTAACTCCTTGAGATCGTCTATTAAGTCCCAGTAACATAACTTATCGGGGTCAACAATAGATTCAACCACTTTTCCATTGTCATATCTAACCTCTCCTTCTCTTACCAAAGTCCCTCCATGATTATATTTAACAATACTAACAAAGACATCCAAAGCAGTCATACTATGTTCCTGTAAAGGAAATGCAAATCGATTAATTCCATGCAAAATAATAATAACAACAACAACAACAACAACAACAACAACAACAACAATGATGGTATGTAATTAATTCAATTCAAGAAGTGGAACATATTCAAACAGAAACACAAGACAGAGACATTCATAAACTACTATAATTGATTCCAAGGCAATTGGGTCCAATGCTTTTAGAAAAGTCCTGAGCTTCAACATAGCAGCCATTTTTGGTTCCCACCACTTTTTTCATAGCAAGACCAACTAATGTTGTGCTCCACTTAGTTTTAAGACCTATGTTTCTATCTTGAATACAAACCTAATTTTCTATATAGGTGGTTATATATTCAACAGTGCACCACCTTAAAAGGAAAGTTGTTACTACCAAGGAACAAATTTGTTAGTTGTGTGCATAAATTATTTTATGACTTAAATGCAAAGTTCAAACAGAACAATAACTATTTCAATGTGTTTATATCAAATGGATGCAAAACCTTCAGCAACCCTCACTATATCCTTTTGAAAATTCTGAAACATAGAAGGGTATAAGACGAAAATCAAATTGTCATTGTAGACAATAACAAAAGACAAATGAGTAATGCCACCACCCATCCAACATCAAATAGCAACATCAAATAGCACTAAATCTATCAAAAATAAATAAATAAACAAAGCATTTGCAAAGAATTGCAGGAAGCACTCAAGCATGCAAGTGACAATGCCTATATATTGTTCGTCATCCTTTTGGAGAGAAAAAAAATTAATAAAAGGAGAAGTTTATCTCTTAAGACTCAATGATGTCAAAACATTTTCTACATTTTGATTATAAATTCTTAACCAAGCAAAGATTAAATTATTCTTTATATCATAATGTTGAATTGTATAAATGAATTTTCAAGAATTAAAAGAAAAAAAGTAATTAGTGTGTCAAGAACACCATCAATTGCATAACCATCACATAAAAGGAATTTTTTTTTTCTCACCCTCCCAGCACGAGTAGACATATATAACTTCTCTAGCTGTTGATGCCTCTGCAGTTCAACTTCATCAATAACCATCACATTAGAACTCTCATAACCACTTCCTCCAAGCTGCTTTATAACCGCCTGCGGCCATACCATATTCAAAAATTGAGAACAATTTTCACACAATAAAACTAAATAAAAAACTTGAAAACCCTAGAACAAACCAAAACACAAATATCAACAAACAACAACAAATTCAACCAGAAACATAGTAGAGATTTGAAATCATAGCAATTGAGTGAACATGAAGATCATCCCCTCAAGCCATAAGTAAACCAAACCCCCCATTTCACTCCCCATTTCACTCTATGCATCACATCACCAACCCCAGCCACAAAACTTCAATGAACTTAAATTAAAACAAATATAACAGATAAAACAAAGACAAACAAGCCGAATTAGGGATTCTAGATGCCAGTTCATCCATAGAAAGGGAGTGGTGGAGGAGGTCATACACGGCGGAGAAGCTCAAAATAATGCAGACAGATGGCGGAGGAGCTCGGCCACAGATGGGGCCTTCACGCACGATGGTTGATGGTCACGGAGTTGGAAGGATGGTGGTGGCCAGCGTGAGTTAAAGCGCAGCTTAGTTCTAGGCGGTTAGGGATTTGGATGGGATTGGATTCGGATCCAAAAAGTGGGATCCGAATCCTTTATAGTTAGTTTACTATTATTTTCAAATGTTTTTTTTTTAAATAATTTTTAATAATAAATAATCCACATCAGCAAACACCACCAAACGGTGGAAGTAACGACAATCAATGATTGGACTGGGATTTCCCAAAAGTGAAAATAAGAGGACTAAAAAGGCCTAAATTATATTACAAGGACTAAAGGGGCCGGATTTGTATAATATAGGGACTATTTTGATATTTTGACCTAATTTTTATTCCAAAAAGACTTTTATACTCATTCAACTACCATATACTAGAACCCCGAGCTTTCTCCCCCTCAGCCAAATTATCTATCCAACAGTCCTATGGACAAATAAATATTTATGAGGGAGTTGGACTCTATGCTCATCCTTCAAGCTTGGTAAATTCCTTAGTTAGGTTAGCAATACTATTAGTATTGTTAGCGTTCTTTCTACATCTTGATGGTGCCATTTGAAGATTCAATCTCTTTATGTAGTTCTCTAAGAGGGAGTTGGATTTGCGATGACAAGAGCTTTGCAACCGTCTCTAGGAGAGCAACCACCGTTTCGTAGCATTCCAATGATTCTTGATGGAGTTCTCTGGAATGATTCTTGATGGAGTTCTCCATCCTCCCGGGGAGCTTCTTCGCAATATTGGCCCACTTGTTTCCTACCTCCCTGTGAATTTGTATTAAGGTCATGTCTTCCTCCTTGCCCCATGTATCCTTATGTATTGTTAGACATATTAGTATATTCCTTTGTATGTGTTGTTAGACATGTAGATGAACTTTGAGATGACTGGGAATAGAAAATATATGCCTAAGAGACCACTGTTTGATAGAATAGATCTGCTTTGTCTACAATAAGAGGCTCATCATCCCCTTCATACTAATCTGCCTGAGCAATATGAAGATGGCCAAGTGCATCAATTAACCAAACTAGGCAAACTTTTCATATACCATTATATGAAGTGACTTGTATAGTCTACAAGAAATAATAGAACTCCATTTAAAGATTATTCACTGCTAAATTTCAAGTAAAAAATTATAAACAAAAGCAATGAAGTTGAGATCCAAATTGTAACTAAAGCAAATAATATAATGCAAGAGAATAAAGGAAAATTAACACAAGCTCCAGATTACAAACAAATAATACTTTCTGCAAATTGTCATGCTCAGAGATAGGAAAAGAATATGCATATTTAGAAGAGAAATTCAAGAAACTAATAAAATTAAATACAAAAAGAAATGAAGTTAAGATCTAAAAAAGTAAATAAAAGACGTAAAAGAATACAAGTGATTAAAGGAATGGTTAACACAATGAAAGCTTTCTAGTTTACAATCTAATAGTACTAGGTAAATTCCTTCAGGTTTGCAAACATATAGAATAATGGGCAGAAATTTATGGTACCAATTAAGCTTGTGAAAAATTCTACAGCCATCAAGTTTTTGCCCATTCCTCTGAGTATAAATGCTCAAATACCCAGTGTTCTCCAAGTTGCTACTATAGAAGCTATCATATTCATCTAACTCCTGAAATATGTAGAAGTGGAATCTCCCGAATTAGATGTATGCAGAAAAGCACTGACACTCTTAAAGTCTAAAAAGGAAATAGTAAAAGGGCTGAAATAAAGATGACACAAACAATTTAAATTAGCAATAGTGAAACATTGAGTAGGAGCTGAAGGTTATTAGTAAAGATGTTCCTGATATGAATTTACATGCAAAGCATGTTCATGTTATATTTCCATATGACAAATGGAATGTAATCAATATCCAGCCACTAATACTAATACAATTTACATGCAAAGCATGTTCATGTTATATTACCATATGACAAATGGCATATTTCAATTTTGATCAAATAACACAAAACAAACATTGCACTGGATGAATTGAACATGTGTACAGATAGAAACCTAATGAAACAGAAGAAGAAAACACACATGGTTCCAAAGTAAATTCATATATGAATAAGTTGGTTCTCCACAAACCTTCTCTGGATTACCTCCGTCTTTGAACAAATTATAGGCTTCATGCATAACAGGACGAGGATCTCGACCAACTTGTAGAATCAAGCAAAAGTTTGCAACTGACATATCCAATTTTCTTTTTTTTTTTTTTTTTCTTTTGGAATAAAGACATACTACTGGTATCATGTGCTAGAAATGATATAGTTCTGATAAGGCTGAGTACTCGCCTTCTTGCTTCTTCTACTCCATATAATTGAGCTTCACATAGAAAGCACCCTATGGACTCCTCTGTATCATTTGGATTCTGTGCAACATCCAACATAGCTGCCCTGCCCCTTCTTCAAACCTGAATCACCGATTCACCATTGACAGAAAGTTATTTATCTCAGTTGAAAGCTATCAAAGAGTTGTTCTTCTAGTAGATATTGTATAAAAAAATATACCTATCAAGATAGTATAGAGACAGGCCCCTCTGCCAAAGATCTGAAAAACGATTGTACATGGAAAATCCTAACTATATGAGCTTGGCCTTCAATAAGATAGCAAGAAAAATCCCAAATTCTATCAAGTATATACAGAAAAAAAAAACATGATTTTGATCAAAAATCCAGAAAAAAAGAACTTTCTTATTTAAGAACTCAAAAACCTAGATTAGCAGGGTGAAGAAGACATACATGGCATTTGTCGTGCATCCAATTCAATAGCTCGCTCAAACTCCAGCAAAGTCCCAGAAACGTCTCCCTTTCCAGAATCCAAATTATCAAAACAACATCACTGAAAAATCTCTCGAAAAACGAGAAGAATGGAGCAAGATAAGGTTGGAAATAGAGGAGGAGAAGAAGCGTACCTGCCGGAAAAGCTGCATTCCACGGCGGGGCCGGGTCCCGACCCGTTAAGGCGTCCCAGATAGCAGACGCGGACGGTAAGAAGAGACGGCGGGGCAGCGGTAGAAAGGAGAGAGGCTTAACGTGCTGGCCTCCGATTTCTTTTGCCTTTTGATTGAATGAGATGGAAGGGCTCTTCCTCCGCAGGCCTCCGATCACCGGAATCTCCTTCGCCGCCTCCTAAACTTCCTCAGGCCCTCACCTTTCTTGCACTTTCAAGAAGGAGAGAGAAAAAGGGTAGATCTTGGGTTTAGAGGGAGAGAAGAAGCAAGAAAGAAAGAGAAAAGTGAAAAGATATATCAGTTTTATTTTTAATTAATTTTTTTAGAAAATTAGATGCGGATTCGTTTCTAAAATAAGAAACGGAAATATACAGGGAAAATGAATTATGCGCTCACACTATTTACCGCGATCTTCCCTCTCACTATTAAATTTACACCCCACCTACACCCACCCCAGGGACCCCAAGGGAAAGTGGCACTGTTTCAGGGACTTATAATTGGTTAACCCAAATATATATATATATATATATATATATATATATATATATATATAACATATCTATGCATAACATATAAGAAATGAGTTTAAAAAATATAAGATTATATATACTAAATTTTTGTAAAAAAAAATATTTACAAATATTTATGGATTTAAGTTGTTAGTAGAAAATCTGTTGGCCACGTGGACCGTCTGGATCTTCAGCTAACTGATGATGATTTCTCGGATAGAAGCCTTAAAGGGGGTGTCCTCTTCCCGAGTTTACCTGAGATGGGGACAAAGAGAAAAGAGAGCACTATAAAAGGAGTAGGGCTCTGTTGCCGGTACCCGCTCCGACGATCAAGTCTGTAACTAATCGCGGAGAAGGAGGAGGAGGAGTAGATGTGTCACGCCCCGACCACAAAATCCCGAGCCTCGGGCACGTGAGCAGACCGGGCGTACCCAAGTGGAGGCGGGCCCCGCTCGGATACAAGGCCCGAGTGATCACAAAGCAACAACACAAGTGCTGCGGAATAATAACAATAAGTCAGATGACATAAATCAGAGTATAATATCAGCGGAAGATAAGAACCTAGGGTACATGCACCCTAATAGTTAATACAAGTATGATCCTATACGGATCCAAGTAGGAGGTCCTCACACATAAATAAAAATGCATAAGAGGTCGCCAACCTCGCCTACAACCTCGCCTGCCAGACGATCCCCGGTGGCTCACGCTGCTAATTCACGGGATGCGAAAGGGATGAGAACAAGTGTATGAGCTTTCGGAAAGAAAGCCCAGTAAACACCTCGCAAGGTGGGTAAGCAAGTCATGAATGTCAAGTGATAAGCAAATAAGGCAAATCAAGAAACATGACCGAAAGCAAGCACCTGGGCTACACCCCGCACAACCAAGCATCTAGGAGTTTCGGGGTCAAGCAATGAAGAGGACTCCTAATCTCAACTACGACCTCAAAGCTCGAGGATAATCCAATGGAAGAGCTATCAAAGTATCCCCCGATCAGCCTTCAGCCTACCCATGTCGTCCCGTGGTCGGGAATTCGGCAGCGCTACCCATGTACATGTCGACACACGGCCAAAGGTATCGTCCCCACCGATAAGGCCGGATTTGCCAGAGTATCGCCCCCAAAGCGGGGATGATGTAACGCCAGTGGTGTCCTCGACCTAGACGCCCAAAGTTGGAGCACCCACACTCCAATCGCTCGCGTAAGGTAGTATAGAACACGCATCCAACAGATGCTAATAACCAACATACCAATGCATATAAATATGGAAACAATAATCCAATTAAGTCATAAAACAGACATGTGCATATCATCAATCGACAATAGAAGAATATCAACTAGATAATCATACTAGATCACATCATCAATAAGTAAGGGAACATGATAAGCAATAGCACTTGCGTGAGCAAAAAAATGGATATCAAAAGAATATCGAGTAATACCAATAAAACCCATTTTCGGGCGGGAACTAGGCAAAGGCAGTTACGTGCACAATTATGAAATGAAGCATCATCAACTATGGAGGCGAGAGACGAAAGTACTTACAAAAATATACACAATAGCAGATCCAATAAACACTCCGTAGAGTGGGTACTAGGCAGTGGTAACTTACCTCTATTCGCAATTCAAGCTCAACTTAGCTACAACCTCCTCTCGACTCGTCTCCTCGCTCTATGCCGAGATCTGCTAAACGAACAAGACTCAATACATCTGCACTGAAATACCCTAATTATGCATTTGCCGAAATATCGGCTTCTAAATTCATAACCGGCGAGTTGAGGACTTATAACACCTGCCCACATCATTTTTATTAGTTTAATTATACCCCCGAAGTATCGGGAAAATCGGAATCAAATTCCAAGTTGTTTGGAGAACATTTGAATTAATAGTTCACTCTATGTCGGTTGCTACAGTAATTGTATAAAACTTGAACTCGAAACTTCAAATCGAAGTTCCAAATCTTCACCGTTCCTTCCAAAACTTCTATTACATTGTATTTCCAACATTATCTTTCATTTCCCCACGATTTGGGCTCTTTATCAACTCTATAGAGCCCATAATAAAATGAACAAATCCATGTTCTGCAGATGCTACAGTAATTCCTGCATTTCTTCACTTAAGCTTCTAATCAAGCCTTAGCCCTATCATTCTTTAGCAGCAAGCTTCCGATAACAATATAATCATTATTACTCAGCCAACTCAAAGCCACAACCCTTTTCTACCTTTCATGCATGTATTTAAATCACAATAGACATGAATCTAATCCCAAGCTTGTTGATCACCTAAGTATAGATCAAGTAACTCTTCAGGGCCTGACCATGGCATTCTGTCAAACATTTGATGTGCATTTCTAATTCTCCCTTTGATCCATAACTGGACAGTCCTATGAATCCCAAAAATACAAAGCCTTCATTCCAATTTACAACCATACATTTCATAATCTAAATTTCGATCTGTAAATCCGTATAATAAGATCCTTGGTTTGCCTTCAAGTCTAAGTTTTCCCCCTCATGACCATACTTTATGTTTAATGAAGGACTCAAACCATGCATGCTCTTCCAGTAAGACCTGACCTGTTCTTTGATAAAAATAGAAGACACACTATTTATGCTACAGTGACTTCATAAATAGTAAAACTCCTCAAAGCACTATTACTCTCTACAGAAGCCTTCATCCACACATTCTATCAACCTTAACAGAAGCTTCACACCCATGCTATTTCATTCTCAGAGAACTAAACCAATGATCAAACCTGCATGCATCCTATTCCCACATCTAGTCCTTCACAGAACCTAAACAAAAGACTATATATTCCCCTTTAATACTATCTCTCAGAATAAAACTTCATAGATGTGGAGGCTTACAAGGTCCTTTACTTCCTCACGGCGGATGGGTAGCAACTTCCGGGTCCTCAAGGCTTGCTATTCTCCTCCTCTCTCCTTCTACCTCACGGAGCTCAGGTGTCGATGGTTGGAGTTGAAGGTTCACAAAGCACCATCTTTTCAAATGGGTTCCACCTCCCTTTATCGGTGAGGACAAGGGTTGAGGCGCTCGAGACAGCAGGTGGAGATGGGACTTGTCCGCGACGCACCTACTCCGCCAAATGATGAGCAGAATCCGGTGAGGTACGGCGGATCCCTCAGTTGCGGTTCACCGTAGTGTTGAGGTGAAGGCTTTAATGACGAACCACCACAGTCCGTCCCCTCCCCCCGCCTCTTGCCTTGGATGGAACAATAGTTGGATGGGCGGTGACAGTTCCACCACGTGGCCTTGCTGCGCGAATGGAAGCGGTGCCCGTCTTGGATCGCGATCACTCTCCAGATGAACGGTTGGGGTTCCACGCGGTAAGGGTGATGAATGAGAGTAGGAGGGCCTCCGTTCCCCCCCCTCCCCCCACTTTTTTACTTTTTCTTATTTGCATTTGAGTCCCCATCCTCCTTATATTTTTCATGCACCTCCTTGTTATATTGCATTCCTAGAGAGAGAGTGCAATCTTAATAAAGGCCCCTCTATAGATAGTTGAAATCTCATGCATGTAATCTTGTGAGAGAGAGTGTGGTTGGGTGTATTTTAGTAAGTACCCCCTCTACTTTGTTGAAATTACATGCATTACTTGCATGTGAGTGGGGATGCACCTTTGCACTAAAGCCCTCCTCTTTTCACTAATTCCATTCTAGGTCCCTCCTTCCTCACAACTTGTGAGAGGAAATTCTTACATCTAACTCCCTTATTTTATTAATAATTCATTCCACTCAAAGGAGTTAATTAATAAGCATAATTAGGGGAACTTAAATATTCATTAATTCATAAAAGGCACGGCCTTTACAATCCTCCCCCCTTGTAGGAATTTTGCCCCCGAAATTGTCCTTCTTACATCATTTGTTAACAAACAGTTCGGGGTAACGTTCCTTCATATCTTCCTCCCGCTCCCAAGTGGCTTCTCGCTCCGAGTGATTGCTCCATCTCACCTTGACAAATGGGATCACTCAATTCCTCATCCGTCGTTCCTCTTGTCCCAATACCTCCAAGGGTCGCTCCTCATAAGACATGTCCCCCTGGATCTCCACCGGTACATGCTGAATCACATGTGAGGGGTCGGGGACATACTTCCTCAACATCGAGATGTGGAATACATTATGGACTTGGGCCAAGTCCGGAGGTAGAGCCAATCTGTAGGCAACGGCTCCGACCCTCTCCAAAATTTCAAAGGGTCCAATGTAGCGTGGACTAAGCTTCCCACGCTTCCCAAACCGCATAACTCCCTTCATTGGTGACACCTTCAGGAGCACTCCATCGCCCACCTGAAATTCCACATGGGAGCGCTTCGGATCGGCATAACTCTTCTGCCGACTCTGAGCAATTCTCAACCTCTCTCGAATCATCCGGACCTGCTCTTCAGTATGTTGGATAAACTTCGGCCTCTCGAGCTTTCGCTCCCCCACTTCTCCCCAACAGATCGGTGTTCGGCACTTCCTCCCATACAATGCCTCGTAGGGTGCCATCTGAATACTGGCCTG
Organism: Dioscorea zingiberensis; assembly: GCA_026586065.1. Lineage (NCBI taxonomy): Eukaryota > Viridiplantae > Streptophyta > Magnoliopsida > Dioscoreales > Dioscoreaceae > Dioscorea > Dioscorea zingiberensis. Next base: position 22,203,551 of record CM048819.1, read on the forward strand.
ATAGCTGTTGTTGTAGGCGAACCCTGCTAAGCGTAAGCGCTTGTTCCATACCTCCTTGAAGTCCAAGGCACATGCCCTCAACATGTCCTCCAAGATTTGAATGGTCCTCTTCGACTGTCCATTTGTTTGGGGGTGAAATGCCGTACTAAGTGCTAAACGGGTGCCCAGGGCCTCATGTAGACTCTCCCAGAACCTTGAAACAAACCAAGTGTCACAATCTGAAGTGATCGACACTGGTACTCCGTGCAATCTTACCACCTCATCTATATACAACCATGCTAGTTGCTCCAATGTAGCGCCTACCCTCAGAGGGATGAAATGTGCTGACTTGGTCAGTCGATCAACTATCACCCACACGGAATCATGCCCCCTCTGAGTACGGGGTAGTCCAGTCACAAAGTCCATATTGATGTGCTCCCATTTCCATACCGGAATGGGTAAAGGTTGAAGCTTCCCTGCCTGCTTCTTATGCTCTGCTTTCACCCGCTGACAAGTCAGACACCGGGCAACAAATCTTGCGATTTGCTTCTTCATGCCTTTCCACCGATAGTGATCCTTCAGATCCCGGTACATCTTGGTCCCTCCCGGGTGGATCACGTATCTCGAGTAGTGAGCTTCCTCCAAAATATCCTCCTTCAACTCTGGGACATTGGGCACACACACCCGATCACCAAACTTAAGCGTGCCCTCTCTGTCGATACGGAACTATGTCGACTCACCCTTTTTAACCTGATCCCAGATCTCTCAGAATCCTCCTGGCCTTGCAATCGTGCTCTCCAATCCTTTCCAACAGGGGCGGCCTGGTGCATACTGCATTCAGCCATAGTGACCTCCATATTTGGCAAAACAACCTCCAACTCCAATCTCCTCATGTCCTCCAACAAGGGCCTCTGAGATGTCAATAGTGCCGCAACTCCGTGACTGGACTTCCTACTCAGGGCATCAGCCACCACGTTAGCCTTACCCGGGTGGTACTGCACGTTCAGCTCATAGTCTTTAATTAGTTCCAACCACCGCCGTTGTCTCATGTTTAGCTCCTTCTGCATGAAAATATACTTGAGGCTCTTGTGGTCGGTGTATATGTCACACGGTACACCGTAGAGGAAATGTCGCCAGATCTTCAATGCAAACATGATCGCTGCAAGCTCCTGATCGTGTGTGGGGTAGTTCTCCTTATATGGATTCAGCTATCTGGAAGCATATGCAATAACCTTCCCATCCTGCATCAGAACACACCCCAAGCCCGTCTTGCAGCGCCGCTATACAATCGTATAACCCTTTCCGCCTGTGCGTAAGCGTGGCAAGGACCGGCCCGGAAACCAACTTGTGCTTCAGCTCCAAGAAACTCCGCTCACAAGCCTCTGTCCACACAAATTTCGTGCCTTTCCTGGTTAGCCTCGTCATAGGTGCTGCTAAGCGGGAGAAACCCTCCACAAATCTTCGATAGTACCCAGCCAGTCCCAAAAGCTACGAATCTCCCTGACTATGGTCGGTCTCCTCCAATCCACAACCGCCTCGATCTTCTTGGGGTCGACAGACACTCCAGCTCCACTGATAACATGCCCTAGGAAGGCCACACTATCCAACCAAAAATCACACTTAGAGAACTTAGCATATAGTTGATGCTGCCTCAAGGTCTCTAACACCACCCTCAGATGCTCCACATGCGCCTGGCGACTCCGAGAATAGATCAAAATGTCGTCAAAAAAGACAACTACGAACCGGTCCAAATATCTCTGAAATACTCGATTCATCAGATCCATGAACACGGCCGGGGCATTGGTGAGCCCAAATGGCATCACCAAGAATTCATAGTGCCCATATCTAGTCCGAAAGGCACTCTTCGGGACGTCCTCCCCTCTGATCCGCACCTGGTGGTACCCGGATCTCAAATCAATCTTCGGGAATACTTGTGCCCCCTGGAGTTGATCCATAAGATCATCAATCCTCGGCAATGGGTACTTATTCTTGACTGTCACCTTGTTCAGTTCTCTATAGTCAATGTACAGTCTCAAGGACCCATCCTTCTTCTTGACAAACAGCACTGGGGCTCCCAGGGTGACATACTCGGCCGAATAAAACCCTTCTCCAACAGTTCCTCCAAGCTGCTTTCTTCACTCCTTGATTCTGCGGGTACGCCATCCCTGTGACGGGGCCCTAGACACGGGAGCCGTACCAGGAATCAACTTAATAGAGAATTCCAACTCTCTCTCTGGGGGTAATCCCGGTAAATCCTCAGGGAATACATCGGGGTACTCGCTAACTACTGGAACGTCTGAAATGATGGGGTTCGTCCTCTACTGAGCCTCAGAGATTGAGGCTAGGTACCCTACACACCCATCATCAAGTAATCTTTGTGCTTGAACTGCCGAAATTTCTCTCATCAACGAGCAATCCCTACTGCCGTGGAAAATGAACTCCTCATCATGGGGCATCCTGAAATGCACTCTCTTCCCGCGACAATCTACCACCGCATACACAGAAGAGAGCCAATCCATCCCCAAGATAACATCATAATCTCTTAGATCCATGACATATAGATTAGCCAGTAGCTCCCGGCCCTCAATCACCACGGTACATGATGGCGCCATCTTGTTCACTAATCTGGCTGCCCCTACCGGGGTATGGTAATGTCACCACTGGTAGCGAGTGTCTCCGTGCAAATAGTATAGCAATAAATGAATGTGTAGCACCCGGATCAAACAAGGTGCAGGCATAAAATGAACTAACTGCGATAGTACCTGTGACGACACTGGGAGATGCCTGCGCCTCCTCAGTGGTGAGATGATAGACCCGCCCATGGGCCAGTGGCTTCTGCTGTGTCGATGGCTGACTAGAGGAAGGCGGCTGCGTTGCCTTTCCCTTCTTATCTCCTCCCTACGGCCTCTGCCCCTGCATACTTGACTGCCTTGAGGCCCCCGATGACCTTTGTGAGTTCTGTGCCCCTCTGTCTGCCCCCTGTCCAACCTGAGCCTATGGGCACTGTGCCCTCCGGTGCTCGAGGCTGCCACAAATGAAGCAAACCCCGGTGATGCTCGGACACTGAGTCTTCTTGTGGGGCCCCCCATAATTGAAGCACTTGATTGGTTGGGATGCACTGCCAGAAGAGCCTCTGCCTCCTGAGGCGACTGATGATCCAGAGGACCTACTGTATGGTCGTGATCGATACTCAGACCTCGATAGTCCTGTACTCTTATCGGAAGAATGGTTGTTGCTTGCTCCTTAGCCCTTGTCTTTCTTCTTCTCCTTCTGTGGCGGCCCCTGTGGATCCCCCTGACTGGAAGCATCAATATACTTGGCCCTGGCCACTGCCTCAGAGTAACTGGTGCACATAAATCCAGATACGATCTTCTTGAGTGACGGCCGTAGGCCCCAGACATATCTCCGTACTCTGACGGCCTCGGTTGGCACCATGTCGGGAACAAAATGAGCTAGGCGGTCGAACTCCGCCTCGTACTGCTCCACTATCATCCCACCCTGGATAAGGTGAGTAAACAGCTGCTCCATCTGTACCAGGCGTCCCTGAGAAAAGTACTTCGCATAGAAGGCAAAAGGTAGGCGGCGGTCCTAACCTTCTCGGCCTCATCTGTCTGGACATACTCAAGGGCCTTCTCCAGTTCGCTGATTCAGAGTTTTGCCACCTCGGGGTCAGCAGCACCCTTAAACAGTTGGGGCGACGGCCTCTTGATCTCCCCAAGTAAACCCCTACCGGTGGCTGGTGTGGCTGGAGTCGCTGTAGTAGGAGGGGGTGGCATCTACTGTTGCCTCTGTTCTCTGATGAGGGCATGCATCTCCCTCATCAACTCGAGCATGGTGATGGGGGGTACCTCCCCCCTCAGGACAGGGCCTCCCACCTGGGGCCTTGCGATGTTGGACTGAGCAGGCTGTTCCTGCTCAACCTCCATCTCCTCAGGAGGTGGGAGCACCTCCTCTACTGGAGGCGGGGGTACCTCAACTTGTCGGGGTCTTCCCCGTCGTCCTCCACCACGTCTCATGTTGCCTGTATAGTATTAATAAGATGGAGTTTAAACATCATCATTCATGCCACACAATCATTACAAAATTCCTCAAACACTGGTATTAAGACAAGCAAAATATGACTTTTTAAAACAAGAGTAGTTCATACAACATACATAGTTTGTAGGGCTGCTCTAACGCCTAAGATAAGTACTGACATCAAAGATAGCTGTGATAATCGGTCCGGCTGCTACTGGCTCTCACGAGTGTAGTCCTCGCCCCGGGCGAACGGAGGGGCTTGCCGCCTCGTAGTGCCTCCCTGCATTCTCGGACCCGGAGGGTCCTTAGGACAAAACATTGTGAGGTGGTAGAGGTTGCTGCAGCGTAAACAACAACTGGGGTCGTCCTGACACTCCTGCCATCGGTGTCCATAGTTTCCGCAGCGGAGGCATCTCTCGACTGTACATTTTGCCGAGCTATGGGGCCCCCTGCAGTAAGGGCATCTCATCACACTACCCCTCCGTATCGGTGGCGTGGGGCGCCTGATGCCAGCCTGTCTCGCGAGACTCCTGCGATACTCATGTGCATTACCCACTAGTCGGGGTCTCCTCCTCTGGGCCTTATCCATCCATCGCATGCACTGGTTCATATATGCTCTATGTTGGTCCATGTTTGCCCTATGCTCGTTCATGAATTCGTTGTGTCGTATCATGAATCTATCGTGACTATCTATTCCGTCCACGAGTCGTACTATCGCCTGGTACAACCCCCTGGCATGCCCAATCATGAGTGATATGAGCTCATGTAAATCTGGCACCTTCGCCACAGCTCCTGGGCCTGCGGCTGTCTTGGGTCCAGCTGTTGCTCCTCGGCCTGCTGCAGACCCCACGGGTGACCAATTTGGTCCTGGCCCTCGGTGCTCTAACTCCAATGGTACGGAGTTCTCCTGGATGACCTCCAACCCGTGGAACTGTCCCCGCTAGACTCGGAGTCAGACATCGTCTGTTGCCAGATAATAACATAGTCAATATCGTTCTATAGCAATCTAGTCTACCCAACCAACTCTCAGTCTATCCTAGTTGACTAATGTCACTAGGGCAACTAGGGTGTCAATTAATCCGCTTTGCCGCGCTCTGATACCACTTTAATCTGTCACGCCCCGACCACAAAATCCCAGGCCTTGGGCACGTGAGTTGACCGGCCGTACCCAAGTGGAGGCGGGCCCCTCTCGGATACAAGGCCTGAGTGATCACAAAGCAACAACACAAGTGCAGCGGAATAATAACAATAAGTCAGATGACATAAATCAGAGTATAATATCAGCGGAAGATAAGAACCTAGGGTACATGCACCCTAATAGTTAATACAAGTCTGATCCTATACGGATCCAAGTAGGAGGTCCTCACACATAAATAAAAATGCATAAGAGGTCGCCAACCTCAGCTACAACCCTGCCCCGCGTACGATCCTGGTGGCTCACGTCTGCTACTCCGCGGGATCTGAAAAGGGATGAGAACAAGTGTATGAGCTTTCGGAAAGAAAGCCCAGTAAGCACCTCGCAAGGTGGGTGAGCAAGTCATGAATGTCAAGTGATAAGCAAATAAGGCAAATCAGTAAAACATGACTGAGCAAGCACACGGGGCTACACCCCGCACAACCAAGCATCTAGGAGTTTCGGGGTCAAGCAATGACGAGGACTCCTAATCTCAACTACGGCCTCAAAGCTCGAGGATAATCCAATGGAAGAGCTATCAAAGTATCCCCCGATCAGCCTTCAGCCTCAGCTGGAGTCGTCCTGTGGTATGGACTACCCATGTACATGTCGACACGGCCAGTGTATCGTCTCACTGACAAGGCTGGACGGCCAGAGTATCGTGCCCCCGGCAGGGCAGGGATGACAGAACACTAGGGTGTCCTCAGCCCTAGACGCTCCAGGTTGGAGCACCCACACTCCACTGATCCGGGCAGAAGGTAGTATAGAACACGCATCCAACAGATGCCAATAATCAACATACCAATGCACATAAATTTGGAAACAATAATCCAATGAAGTCATAAAACAGACATGTGCATATCATCAATCGACAATAGAAGAATATCAACTAGATAATCATACTCGATCACATCATCAATAAGTAAGGGAACATGATAAGCAATAGCACTTGTGTGCGCGAAAAAATGGATATCGAAAGAATATCGAGTAATGCCAATAAAACCCATGTTCGGGCGGGAACTAGGCAAAGGCACTTACGTGCACAATCATGAAATGAAGCATCATCAACTATGGAGGCGAGAGACGAAAGTACTTACAAAAATATACACAATAGCAGATCCAATATACACTCCGTAGAGTGGGTACTAGGCAGTGGTAACTTACCTCTATTCGCAATTCAAGCTCAACTCAGCTACAACCTCCTCTCGACGCGTCTCCTCGCTCCATGCCGAGATCTGCTAAACGAACAAGACTCAATACATCTCCACTGAAATACCCTAATTATGCATTTGCCGAAATATCGGCTTCTAAATTCATAACCGGCGAGTTGATGACTTATAACACCTGCCCACATCATTTTTATTAGTTTAATTATACTCCCAAAGTATCGGGACAATCAGAATCAAATTCCGATTTGTTTGGAGAACATTTGAATTAATAGTTCACTCTATGTCGGTTGCTACAGTAACTGTATAAAACTTGAACTCGAAACTTCAAATCGAAGTTCCAAATCTTCACCGTTCCTTCCAAAACTTCTAGTACATTGTATTTCCAACATTATCTTTCATTTCCCCACGATTTGGGCTCTTTATCAACTCTATAGAGCCCATAATAAAATGAACAAATCCAGGTTCTGCAGATGCTACAGTAATTCCTGCATTTCTTCACTTAAGCTTCTAATCAAGCCTTAGCCTTATCATTCTTTAGCAAAGAAGCTTCCGATAACAATATAATCATTCATTACTCAGCCAACTCAAAGCCACAACCCTTTTCTACCTTTCATGTATGTATTTAAATCACAATAGACATGAATCTAATCCCAAGCTTGTTGATCACCTAAGTATAGATCAAGTAACTCTTCAGGGCCTGACCATGGCATTCTGTCAAACATTTGATGTGCATTTCTAATTCTCCCTTTGATCCATAACCGACAAATTCCTATGAATCCCAAAAATACAAAGCCTTCATTCCAATTTACAACCATACATTTCATATAATCTAAATTTCGACCAGAAATCCATTATAATAAGATCCTTGGTTTGCCTTCAAGTCTAAGTTTTCCCCCTCATGACCATACTTTATGTTTAATGAAGGACTCAAACCATGCATGCTCTTCCAGTAAGACCTGACCTGTTCTTTGATAAAAATAGAAGACACACTATTCATGCTACAGTGACTTCATAAATAGTAAAACTCCTCAAAGCACTATTACTCTCTACAGAAGCCTTCATCCACACATTCTATCAACCTTAACAGAAGCTTCACACCCATGCTATTTCATTCTCAGAGAACTAAACCAATGATCAAACCTGCATGCATCCTATTCCCACATCTAGTCCTTCACAGAACCTAAACAAAAGACTATATATTCCCCTTTAATACTATCTCTGTAACAAAACTTCATAGACAGGAGGCTTACAGTGTCCTTTACTTCCTCACGGCGGATGGGTAGCAACTCTGGGCTGTCTGCGCTTGCTATTCTCCTCCTCTCTCCTTCTACCTCACGGAGCTCAGGTGTCGATGGTTGGAGTTGAAGGTTCATAAAGCACCATCTTTTCAAATGGGTTCTACCTCCCTTTATCGGTGAGGACAAGGGTTGAGGCCCTTGAGACAGCGGGTGGAGATGGGACTCATCACTGCGCGCGCCTACTCCGCCAGTGAACAGGAATCCCTGTGAGGTACGACGGATCCCACGGTTGCGGTTCACCGTAGTGTTGAGGTGAAGGCTCTAATGACGAACCACCACAGTCCGTCCCCTCCCCCCGCCTTTTGCCTTGGATGGGCGGTGACAGTTCCACCACGTGGCCTTGCTGCGCGTATGGAAGCGGTATCCGTCTTGGATCGCGATCACTCTCCGGATGAACGGTTGGGGTTCCACGTGGTAAGGGCGATGAACAAGAGTAGGAGGGCCTCTGTTCCCCCTTCCCCCCCCCCTCCCTTTTTTTTTCTTTTTCTTATTTGCATTTCAGTCCCCATCCTCCTTATATTTTTCATGCACCTACTTGTTATATTGCATTCCTAGAGAGAGAGTGCAATCTTAATAAAGGCCCCTCTATAGATAGTTGAAATCTCATGCATGTAATCCTATGAGAGAGAGTGTGGTTGGGTGTGTTTTAGTAAGTACCCCCTCTACTTTGTTGAAATTACATGCATGACTTGCATGTGAGGGGGGATGCACCTTTGCACTAAAGCCCTCCTCTTTTCACTAATTCCATTCTAGGTCCCTCCTTCCTCACAACTTGTGAGAGGAAATTCTTACATCTAACTCCCTTATTTTATTAATAATTCATTCCAGTCAAAGGAGTTAATTAATAAGCATAATTAGGGGAACTTAAATATTCATTAATTCATAAAAGGCACGGCCTTTACAAGAGGAGTCTTAGGGTTTTTCTTGTTGCTTACCTTCTATCCCGATCCTTCTTCTCTCTGTATGGAGCTTTGCTCCTCGGGATTTGGGTCCCTGTCTAATTAACCATCATAAGAGCAGAGTGCCCCCTCTTGCTACCTTTTCCCTTATATATGTTTGCCTTACCCTATAGGGGTAGGTTGGCGGCTCATAGGTTAGGTGCCACGTTGATGTTTTGGCTGAAAGTGTTTTGGTTTATAGGTATATCACTAGTACCCCTACCCCCCGAGCTCCCAAGGTCTTTATGGTCTCGGGTGAGTATTACTTGTCGGGGGATTAATATTCGGGTAGTGAGGAGTTTGGTTGTAACCCTTCCTTTTTATCCTGGGAAGTAATACATGTTGTGGGGAGTTTGAAAGTAAACCTTTCCTCTTTATCCTGGGAAGCAATACATGTCGTAGGGAGTTTGATTATAAACCTTTCCTCTTTATCCAGGGAAGCAATAGAGTGTCTTTGCGTCCTTACCTCGAGTGATGCAACGAAGACCATAGGCGCTATTGATGACGTAGATTAGATAGGCGCTTGTTGCAAGGAATGGGCAGTTATCTTGGGCGGCCATACCTCTTCGTTTCATATAATGTCCTGTTCTAGGTGGGCGCGATGATCGAGGTAATAATGAAATATTTCTGATTGGCCATGTGTCATCTCTCGCGGGGAGCTTCTTGGTGCGCCCCCCAACCTTTGATATATGCCGTAGGGGTAGATTTGGGCCGTTGTGTAACTTGGGAATACGTTAAATTTGGCGTTCCGTCCTTTCTTCGCCATACGCTTTCGCTATGCTTCTTCTCAAGGTTTTATTTCCCTCACCTTTCTCATTCTGTACTTTTCTTAGGTAATGGGTTGTTCTTCTCAGGTTGTTAGCATGGAGGAAGGTATCGCTGGACCTTCCTCTGTCGGGGTAGATGACACCTCCGTAGAAGATATTCATAGTTCCTCTCCGCTTGCGGTAGTATCTCCATCTATTAGGGCGGAGGAGGGCGAAGCCGATCCTTCGTTCGCGGTAGTGGACGATACTTTCAAAGGGGAGAGTGTCACCATAGAGAATATCGGTAGTTCCCTTTCGACTGATGTGGTGTGCCAGATCTGCACTTGCTTTCTCATTGACCTTTTTACATTCTTCTATAAAGCCTATGAGCCTCATGAGAGGGAAAAAAAACTCCCCGTGATAGTGAGGTCACTATTTACTTTGACCCCTTAGTTACCGGTCTCCGACTTCCTTTCGATCGGATATTTCAAGAGATCTTAAAGTTTTTTTAACTTAGTCCTTCCCAACTGATGAGATGCAACCGCAAGTGTACGGGTCATATCATGTAATAAAGTGGACGTGAAAGTCGGGTTATCGATTGGCAGGGAGGTGGAAGTACTAGTACCCACTATTCTTCTACTAATTAGTCAATCCAAGGGTGGTTGATTATATTAAGTCTAAACTAATCAAATTGAAATCACAAACAAGGGAATCGGGTTGCTCTTAAGGTCAAACAATCATAAAAGGGGGGATGCTCGGACAATTGAATCTCTCTTGGACTTCTAAAGGATGAATGCTCTCTATCTTAACACTTGGTTAATTCTTGACCAAGGGTTCTTATCATGCTTTCACTCCCTCATCCCGAGGTGAGTTACTAATCCTAGTGCCCTTACTGATTATGTTCTTGAACCTATTTCTTGGAAGGATTATGGGAAAAATTCATCTAAAGGACTCGCTCTCCTTAGTACCCGGGTTCCCGGTATACTCACAATCCCCTCCATTGGAGATGGTCTACAAATGGGGAGGCGTTCACTTCTTCCCACATATGGATTATGAGAATCTCTCCGGGCTCTCGCAATGTAGAGGGACTCACTCACATTAAAACATCCAATAGACTCAATGAATATAACCAAACATTTAAGAATAGAAAACCAACATTAATTAAATCATGTCCAAGGGTTCATCAATCATCCAAGCATCTACAAAATTAGACCTCCATGGTAGGAGGGCAACAATCCAAAACAAAGATGAAAGCAATGAAAGAAGACATAATAGGTAAACCTAATGAAATCACCGTTGATGGCTTCTTGATCTTCTTCCAAAGGCCTCTCCCCCTCTTGCTCCAATAGCTCCTAGGTGAAGACCTCCAAGCTTTCCCTCATGATTTGCCTCTTTCTCCCCAAGTTGCTCTCCCTCTAAACCCCCTCATTCGTTGGCTTTATACCCCTAGGGTTTTAAGGGTGAGATTTACCCATTTGCCCCTTCAAGATCTGCAGATTCGCCCAAATTGACGATGTACGAGCCCGTATACGGCGTATGTCAGCCCGCATATGGGCCAACCACCTTCATACGGGCCCGTATAAGGACCGTATATCGGCCCGTATACTGGCTAATCATCATGCCAGCTATCATATGGGCCATATACTGGCCCATATTCCCTTCACGGGCTAGTATACGGCCGTATGTCAGCCTGTATGCTTGGCCGTATGGTTCCTTCTGGGTGCTCTAGGATCCCGGTTTCTCTCGAAATGCTTTCCTTATATTATGCTCTGTTGATGAAAATAAATACATGTTAAGTATCGGTGGGCAAAAAGTCTTCACAATTACATTCCAAGCATATAGGAATATAGTATAAAATTATGCTCAAATGAATACTTATCAAATATCTCCACACTTAAAGGTTTACTTGTCCCCAAGCAAAGAAAATCAATCAACAAAAGAAAATATAAGTGTTCATCCTCTTGGTCATGAAATGTATGGCTCAACTCTTTTCAAGTTCACCACCCATGTGCTCTATTCTCCCATTTCCACGCCAAGGCTTAAATAGATCTCATGCACAATATCATTATGGTTCTAGACAAAGCTTATTCACTCCACATGCCATGTTCTCAAGTCTTAGCAAGATAAGCATGCTCTCAATGGACTCTAGAAAGTCCTTGAGGTCCTAAGAACAAAAAAAATTACCCCCTATTAGAAGAATGGTGGACAAGTTCGAAGGAAACACCTTATTTTTTTTTTCGGGTAGGGTATCTACATTAGATCCGTCTTTCCCGTTCTGAAGATCAAGGTATCGTGTAGTACCTCCTTTTTGCAAGGTGCTCATGCTGATTAGGCACCAGGGCACTTAGCTACTAAGGTGGTTATAACTCTACCTAAGCGTGTTCATACTAAGTAATGACTTTTCGAATTGAAGAACACTTCGATTAGGAGCCGGAACCCCAAACTACTTTGTTACCACAAGCAGCGGAACACCGTCTTTATTGATTGACAACTACTATATGTACAACTATTTGCTTCTCCTCTTACTTGTCCGCTTGGTAACATTATGAGCGGTTAATAAGTTTGAACTAGTGCCACGAAGTTTCTTGGAGCCATTGAAACTAATGCTTAGATATTAAAGTCAAAAGAACATGGCAATGTGTTATCTATTGTCTTTAAAGATCATAAGTGTCACAGAGATGTTCTTTATATGCCCATGGCGTTTCATAGGGGAGTTTACCAAAATTATGTGCCAAGGTGGTGCCCTAGAAATCGAGTATGCCAATATATTTCCTTAAGGCTTTTGTTGAGGCATGCTAATCATGAAGAACAAAAAATTTGAAAAATTTGCAATGAATTTCATTAATAGCTACCTATCTCCACGCTTAAAGCTTTGTTATAAATGTACAAATATTAAAGATAGGTAGCTACCCATCTCCACACTTAAAATTGTACATTGTCCCCAATGTACGCGACAATTCAAAAATGAAACATGCATGGAGAAAGGTGAAATAAAACTTCCCCGGTTATTGTGGTGTGCCAATTGATTTCCATAAGGTTGATGCGTGGCCACTACCGGGGATGTTGACTCAATTTCCACTTCTGCAAAGTAAGGAAAAATCATTATAGCTCCACAAAAGATAAGAGGAAAGCAAGAGAGTCTATAAAAGATAAACGAGAGGATGAGTGTAGCAGGGCGATGGCCTTACTTGCCATACAAGGTGCGCAAGATAAAGCAAGAAGTCCACCTAAGCACGAAAATAAAAAATGCACAATAAAATAAGTCTTATCAACATACAAAGAAAGAGATGTGTCCAAGTCCTCAGAGTGCGGGGTTATTTGCCGGTGGTGCCTCAGGTGTTGCGCTTGGGGGTGCCTGTGCTGGAGGAGGTGCAAACGCTGGATGCCCATGGATAAAGATGGACACCTCCACAAACTGGTCTCCCAAGCGGCGCTGCTCCGTGAGAATTGTATCCTGAGTAGCACGGATGTCCGCAATCTGCTCCTCTATGCGCTCTAATCGGCTCCGGCTGGCTGAAGGTGGAAGCTCGCCTGTGGGAGGTGGGATGTCGGAGTCCTCAGAGTCGGACTCCTCATCATCATCAGAACTGTCGGCGCTCTGGCCAACCAATATGTAGCGGCCTCCCGCATGCTTGTCGAGCTCCATCTGGCATAGTGTGCTCATCCTCAGGGCAGCCATAAGCTGAAGCCGCTCCATGTCCTCCGTCTTCTCCTCGAGGCCCATACCAAGGATGAGACGGGTAATGTAGGGCCCTGCAGTGATAGTCCTCAGCAGGGTGGGTCTGATGGCGTCGTTGATGTCGTAGACATCTTAGTATCACATATGCCAGAGATTGAGTACATCTGTGGATTTATCCGCATTCCAGAGACTTGTTATTGGTTCATGATGTTGTTTCACTTGCATATTTGCACTTGCTTTATTCTGTTCTTTGCTTATGGCTTTCGCCACCTTTATTGATTTATGTGCGATTCTCTTTGGGCCTTTCTTGGCTCAATGCGACTTGGTTGCTTGATGTTTTCCCAGGTGACGACGAGTAGCTAGGACCGGGACTCTTGAGGGAGCTTCCGCGGGACAACCTAGCAGCATTGGGGATATTTTGAGCTGAGGTTTGCGGGCCTCAAATCTCCTTCTGAGTGAGGATCTTGTGTCATTTATGACCTGACATTTGTATAGGATTAATTATGAAAATCCTAACTTTTATTTTCTTCCGTTGATTTATAATTTAAACTCTGTTTTAATTATCTGCTTGTGTTACTGAGCCTTACGTGCTTATAGGGGTGACCCTATAAGTACAGCTTGGAGTCCCCTAACGCGTCTTGCCGAGGCCGTGGACCCGACTTCAAGTGACAATAATACCTAGCAGTAGTGTCTATACTCAATGAGCTCATGTAGCTCATACCTCTCCTGTTATGTTTTTACTTCATAGGATCTACACAATGATCTAGGGAGGGTCGAGGTCTAGTTAGCTCTGGCGTATCTCTATTCCATTTATGTTTTGTTTTGATTATGTCTCAGACTCTGTTAGACTCTCTATGATGTATTTGGGGCCATATTGCCTAGACTTCATGAGTGTTGTACATATGTTTGGATTTATTTTGTTTGATTATTTGTTTTAAATAGATTTAAGTTTATGTTAACTTGAGAGTTTGGATTATATCATTTGTTATCAGGTTATGAATTGTACAACCTTAGGCATAGGATACCATCCTAACCTGGCTAGTGTGACATCTGTCTCAATAAAGAGATGGGTATTATTTTTAGTAGTATCAAAACAATAATCCTAGGTCTTAGAGTCCTATTGATTGTTAGAGCCAGGGTAGGAGTCCGTGTCAATTGACATAATGATTTATTTGTTTGAAGTTGTTAAGTAGTATTATGTCAATTGACAGAATGCCGCCAAAGAGAAGTGGTCTACCACCCCGCGTGCCACGGGAAGATCCGGTGAAAAAAAATTTGTTCGTATTTTGCAAATCTGTGAAACCACATGATTTTTTTTTTTTGAAATTTTCCCCATGGAAAATATGAAAAATTAATAAATTTAAAAAAATTCGGTAAAGGACATTTGTAAAATATTATAAAAAAAACTTGGATTCTTATGCTTAATGAGATTTTAGGAAAAAAATAATGTTCTCCTTTATTTATTTTTTAGAAGATTGCATTAAAATAAAAATAACAACAATTTCTCCATCATTAGGTGTGTTTAGCTTCTTTTATTTCAAATAACAGTTATGTAACTAAAATTATTGTATTTTAAATTACAACAAATTTATTTGGTCTATTGTAAAATGATGTATTTAGTTTTTAATTATTTGGAATAATATAAGTTGAGAGATATAATCCCCATGTAAAGTGCATGATGAGGTTACCTAAATTATCCACCCTTTTATATTTAAGTTTTTAATTAAATAAAATGTTCATTTGGTGAAAATAAATAAATTAAAAAATACTTTTATATAATATTAATAGAATTTAATAACATCAAAAAAAATTTACTATATATATAAATGATTAAAATCTTAAAAATAAATATATAATATAATATAATATCAATGAATTTTAGCAATGCAATTATCAATTTGTTGGATAGGACTTAAGGGGAGGATGGTGAGAATAATGTAAAAATTTTATTGTATTTCAACTTACAACTACTTTGACTTTATGTTGAAATACAGTAATGTCAAGGGTACTCGAGGCTAACAGCCTTTACCAAGTTATCCTTGTTTATAGGATCTACACCAAGCCTACCAAACTTCCCTTGTTTATAGGACCTCGAACTATCTCAGGTAACAACTTGGTGTACATGTACTCTCTTTATATATGAAATACAAGGAATGGCAAATACCAGTTGGTGTGAGAATTTCAAACCGTTTTCCTGGTATCAGAAGTCCTTCTAGATTAATATCACTCAATCCACAAGGCTTCCGAAACTCTCACTTTCTCTTCCAACCTCTCTTTTTATATTTAATTGAAACTGTCACGCCCCGAACCCGGGTCCCGGGCCTCGAAGCATGCGATAGACGCCGCGTTCTTATAGGGTCACCCCTATAAGCACGCAAGGCTCGGAAACACAAGAAGATAATTAAAACAGAGTTTAAATTATAAATTAGCGGAAGAAAATAAAAGTTAGGATTTTCATAATCAATCCTGTACAAATGTCAGGTCCTAATTGACACAAGATCCTCACTCAGAAGGAGATTTGAGGCCCACAAACCTCAGCTCCAAATATCCCCAACGCTGCTAGGTTGTCCTACAAAAGCTCCCTCCAGAGTCCCGCTCCTCGCTACTCGTAGTCACCTGGGAACACATCAAGCAACCAAGTGCATGAGCCAAAGAAAGGCCCAGTAGGATCGCACATAAATCAATAAAGGTGGCAAAAGCCATAAGCAAAGAACAGAATAAAGTAAGTGCAAATATGCAAGTGAAATAACATCACGAGCCAATAACAAGTCTCTGGAATGCGGATAAATCCACAGATGTACTCAATCTCTGGCATATGTGATACTAAGATGTCTACGACATCAACGACGCCATCAGCATCGTCTTCGGCCTAAGCCGGATAGCGCTATAATAATCATGTGCACATGGCCAGAAAATGCCGCTCTCTGACTGAGCCAGGTGGCCAGATATTATACGCCCTCTGCCGGGGCATCCGTCTGATGGAGCATCAAGTGCTCTTTGCTAGATATTATACGCCCTCTGCCGGGGCCTAGTGGCCAGATATTATACGCCCTCTGCCGGGGCATCCGTCCTATGTATCATGCCTGAAAGTAAGAGATTGCTAGTACAAATACCTAACAACAGGTATACATATATATCTAAGGCAGCAACATCTTGAATATATAATAATTAGTGACCTCATCGAGATCGGAAGCCAATACGTATCTAAGGAATGTCTCAACTCAAATACGTATATAAAAGCAGGAAAGCAACAATCTCCTCGAGATATAAAGCCGATACATATGAGGAAACCCATCTCGAATATGTATTGGGAACCTCTCGAGGAAATAAGAGCACGAAATCAAAAGCAAGGTAGAAGGAAGGAATAATCAATGCAAAGAATAGAATATCGACAGATTGCTATGGAGTACCACCCCCCCTTGACCATCCCAGGTGCAAGGAGGATGCCAGAGGGTACTCCACTGGCCATATGCCATGGAGTATCACCTCCTGGCCATCCCTAAACAACAACACAAGAAGAATGTCAAGGGGTACTCCCTTAAAGCAGATCATATCAAAACATACAAGCTCAAACAAATGCAGCAAGCATAACATGTCAACAGAATGCAGGCGGGTATCAAAAAGATGGACTCCAACATCCATCTAGCACAATATCACCGTAAATCAATAGAATACTATGAGTTAGAACCTACCACAACCACGCGCGTACATCCTACCTTATTCACCTCCCAGACCTACTCGGGTCCGAGCCTTCCATTGAGGTCCTCAATCACCTCACCACGTCCTAAACATGGTAAATGTTAGGTCACATAACATTTCATATCAAAAGGAATGCATTACATGCATTAAAATCACCCTACTTGTCAATTTACCCAAATGTCGTCTTTTAAATTACGTAATCGATGGATCCGGGCTCTTAGATACCTGCCGCTTTCATTTTTACTAGTTTAAATATACACCCGAACTATCAGGACAATCGAATCAAATTCGAAGTCTTTTTGAAATCATATGAGCTATAGTTCACTCTTCATTAGAAGCAGCTACAGTAACCACGTAAAACATGAACTTGGAACTTCAAATTGAAGCTCCAAACCTTCACCATTCCATTCCAATCTCCCGGTATATTATATTCATAATATTGTCTTTCATTTCCATCATAATTGGGCTCATTATCATCTCTTATACGGCCCTTAAAAAATGAACAAAAATCCATGTTATGCAGTGCTACAGTAATTCCTGCAAATTCCTTTCACTTGGAGTTCAATTCTCTTCAATAAATTTCTAAACTTGGAATCCAATACTTGCATTTCTCAAACAATACATAGGCATGTTTATTCTTAATACAACAACACATTCATCACAATTTCCTTGATCTTGAAATCATAAAATTATGCACACTATCAAACCAATTTGTCAAGCTTCCTCATTATCTAACTTAACCTTGGAAACATTATATCAAACACATGATTAACAGAACTGTCTTTTGATTAGCTAGTTCATTTAAGTATTTCCACAAATATTGCAACAAGGATTTGTGATGCATGGTTTCAATAGAAAATTCGACAGAGTTTGCTTTGTATTTAGGGCTTTAATTCCTATACAAACATTCATCCATTATACAAAACTTCCATAACTTATATATTCATCAATTCATACACAAGCATGGCCATCATAAACTAGAATTTAAGGAATCATCCACATACAATCTATGCCATCCAAGACCATTAAATTCATAACTCTAAACCCCCAATTAATCATGTTTAGTAAAGGTTCACATTTCCATGTTCTTAAATAGTTCATGATATATGTATAAACTCATGAAGAGCATTAACCATGCTCATAACAAAACTCACCATGAACTATTAACCTAAATTCCCTTACTAGCCATGGGAACATGGGAGATGAATCAAATAAAAATCCATGGAATAAAAATCATATAGGCCCAATTTATCATCCAAGGGTTCTATGAAGCTCAATAGATTTCATACATGCCATAGTCCTTAATATACCATGAAGAGAGTAAGAGTTCAACTTTATAAATTGAAAACCCATGAAAATCTGCAGTGCTACAGTAAATCCGAGAATTCATTCTCCCAAATCAAGCTATACAATCTATAATTCAATCCCAAACTCCTCATACATTGTTCTACATCCATTTTCACCCATTTATACATGATTTCATCCATTGAAATCCCATGAATGGGTCACATTTATCAATTCATGAACCTATGACATAAAATGCATGGATACTCAACTTGAAATCATCCAAATGCTTCTAACTTAGTATTGAGCTTACCTCTTGAAGATTCAAGCTCCAAATTTCGTATTCCCAAGCTTTACAATGATTTCCTTCGATTTTCTTCTCCAAGCCCTAATGAATGGATTAAAGTTCATAATCATGCATATTAGACTCCAAATGGAGATCAAGTGAATTAAATCCACTACTCAACCAACCCTTACCTTCAAATCAAGCTTAATGTAAAGGATTGATGAGTATTCCTCCAAAATCCTCAATGTGCTATAGTGTTTCTATGCCCTTGCCCGTGAGAGTGAGAGGGAGTGAGAGAGAGAAATGAAACTTTTCGTTCTCTCATTTCACTTAAATTGTTAAGTGTTGGCTTGAGGGACAAAAAGGTCATTTTGCCTCTCAAGCTTCATTAACTCATTTAATCTTATAATTAAAATTCTTTTCATTCACACCCTTGAATTCTTATAAAATCTTATGATGAATTAAAGTTATTTCATTTGCAATTTAGTCCTATGTTTTATTTATCTCCTTTTGTCACACTTGGTTTATTAATTTACCTAGGTTTCCAATCAACCCCATTTTTGCATATAAACCTTCTTCCCATTTTTATCATTTAAATACAAGTTCATAACTTTCTCTATAATTAATTTGATTTAATTAGACTTAATTAAATCTGGATTAATAAGACCTTTATAATTTTTCCCAAATTTCATCACTTACCATATTAAATTACTATTTAATAAATTCTGGAAATAAATAAATAAAAATTCTTATTTATTTCGGGGCAGGTTTTACATAAACTTTTATATTAAACCAAACACAACATTTTTCACCTTACATGTCACATATTATATTGCACCTATATAGGAAGCCAAATAACCACTCATTCTCTTGCTCTTTGATTATATCTCTTGAAATAGATAAAGATGGAATAGTAATGAATATTTATAATCTTGCAAACTAGAATCATAGTTCTATTCTTTTGACTATAAAGCCCTGTCAACAATTCTTAATTTGCTAAATGAAGCATTGATCTTTCCAACCTTTGGTTATGTTAAAGCAAATAAATAAACTATTGCCATAAATTTATAAGACATAATTGGATTGGCTAACTAGTCCTTACCAAAATGAAATCTTTGCTATTTTGATTGAGAACCTAAAATACAGTAATACCTAAATCAAACACCACCTCATAAAGCATTAGTAATACATAGTTTAATGGAAATATTAAAAACAATTACAAAAATAAACATTTTTGCTAAAAAAATAGTAAATAAACATAGAAAATTGATATGTACTGATACAACTTGGTCTCTCTCTCTCTCTATAACACCCATTCGCTAATGAAACAGATGTCACACCAGCTGGGCCGGGAGTGCACCCAACCCATAAGTTGTGTAATTTAAACCTGAAATTGATCATGTACTCTAAGAAAAATCCATATGACGTAAAGATAACCGGTTACACACCGGGAGTCATATTCAAACCCAAGTCATAAATAGAGTACAATACTCAGAGTCATGGGCAACTACGGCCCCAAATACAGCGGAATGAAAAACATAATTAAAGTCTAATACAACCCATTGACAATAAACATAAGAACAGGTATGCCAGAGCCAGCTAGACCTCGATCTCTGCTCGAGACATGAGCTACTATCCTGATCCATGTCTAGATCCTATAACAGAAAAACAGTATAGAACGGGGCTGAGCTATACAAGCTCAGTGAGTAAGGACTATTCCGCCAGGTATTATACATACCTGTTATCTGTACTAAAATACTAGAACATAAGAAATACAAGTATAAATCATGAAGATCAACATAGTTATCTTCAATCTTGATAAGAATGCTAATACGATCAGAAATCCGGAGAAAACATACATGTAATCTCATATCGTATCAAGCATATAGTAAACAGGTATATGCGATGGCCTCATATCATACTAGTGTGCACCCCTAGTTAAAATGTCTCCGTAAGGACTCCAACTACCATCAGGAAAGGCATACATCTACATGATCCTGATGCCCAGGAATAGAGGCATACATCTACATGAACTCGGCGCCTGATGACCAGAGGCATACATCTACATGTGTACGTCAAGCGAGCATCACGTATCCGATACGGGCTCTCCCAATAGACAAGAAGGGGTTTTGTTTATAATAGAACGACTTTCAAAAACATTTTTGGTTTCAAGAAAAACGATTAAAAACAAATCCCCTTCCTTA
The DNA here is from genome assembly GCA_026586065.1 of Dioscorea zingiberensis. NCBI lineage: Eukaryota > Viridiplantae > Streptophyta > Magnoliopsida > Dioscoreales > Dioscoreaceae > Dioscorea > Dioscorea zingiberensis. The sequence goes on from CM048819.1 coordinate 22,224,024, forward strand.
ACCCGGTCTTGTCTACTTAAATATCTGGGCTCTATCCTGAGCCCCTACTAGGTCCCCCATACATAACAAATTAAGGTGCAGCCTATGATACATGAAATAATCTTTATCTACCACTAAGGGTTTTCTTTACCATTTCTCATTCTCTTTAAAGTTAAATTAATTATACAAGCATGAAAATACTATGCAAGTATAACGATGAATCCATCGGCATCCACAAACCGAGATAAAACTCATCAGAATACAATAAAGTCAAAATCCTGATAAATACATGAATTAAATCGAAATCTATGGTGAAGTCCCCTCACCCGAAGTCCTTGCAAATTTCAAGGAATCGCTCGGTCCTTTGGCAGCTTTTGCTGGACCTTTTCCCTTTCCTAGAATCAACGAGAGTACTAAGTAAATACAAAGCCGGTATTTTTTTTCCATAACTTAGTCCTATAGCTTAAGAATATGAAATCTAAGAATACGGAAATCATATTCTTAACCTAAAATTCCATTTAAGCTCCAAGGAGCATATAAGAGATGTTACGGAAATATTTGGTAAAACACGTGTAGCCTGCCTAAATGGCCACCTGTCATACACAGGGCTACATTTCTTTTGGCCACAAGACAGTCAGTCACCACCAAATTCATTAGCATAAATTCCGTCCGGCAAATAAGGAGGGCTCACCCCTACAGAAAGTCCGTCGGAATTATACAAGAAGCAAGAAGGTGATAGCCATCTGGGTAAGAGCGTATCTAACGCCTCTCTGATAAGTAGATCTTATCCACTTGCCTCTACAAAGAGGCGAGATATTTTCTACTTACACACGTAGTACCTACATGTAGATAGATATTTTCTACTTACCTACGTTAGCACCTAGCGGTAGGGCGTGATATTTTCTTACCGCCTTTAGAAGATATTTTCTTCGCCTTTAGGCGATATTTTCTCATTCATGCCTTACTCCACCGCCTTTCCTAAACCGCCTTTAAGTTGCTATAAAAGAAGAGCAATGATAGAAAGAAGAGGATCGAAAAAATCATCACACAAAAGAGCTAACTCATGTCTAAGACTGCCTTCTTACAGGTTTTCTGACTTAAGCATCGGAGCTGAATCCGGGCAGAAAGGCCCAATTCCGATCACTCTTTTCTCCCTCTTACAGATTCATCCCAAAGGAAAGGAAAGCCAGGGTAATTCTGAGTGGATTTCCATAGGATAATTCCGAGCGGATTTTCAAAGCATTCTCCGTGTTCTCCGTTCAGAAGTTGAAGTAAGCGTCTATACCAACTATAAATTTCAACCGTTTGTCGAAGGCTAAGACCAGATCACGAGGCCACAGTAGCCAGAGCGTGAGGTGGACCAGTTTTTGGCATCAACAGTTTGGCGTCGTCCGTGGGGACCCTTACAAAAAGCCAAATGATTACTACCAAAAGGTCAAAAAGGATCCAAGAACAAGGAGCACCAAATAATCCCGAAGGACCTGGCGAAGTCCGAGGGCATGAGGAGATTCCGTTGAATAATCCACCTATCTTACCTCCATCGGAAAATCCTTCCGCCCCACCCCAAGAACCCATCCCGGAGTTTTACCATAACATGCAACAGCAATTGGAACGGTTAGCTCAAACTGTTCATACTTGAACTCATCCGTTACTTCCTCCCACACAAGTTCCACCAAGTGTGTCAACAGCTCCACCAGCCAATTCCGAAAGCAGAGGGAGGACAAGGACTCACACTCATTGAAACAAAAGAGACAGAACTGCCTTCTCTGCTAGCTCGGAACCCCCCTCCGTTCAACGTCGAGAACAAGCTACCACAAGAACAGAACGACATACGAGAACGGAGCGGACAAGGACTGAACGAAATAGCCCATTTGTTCCAACTGTAGACAGAAGAATACAGCGACAGGATCCTTCACGGGGAAACAAGAAATCCGAACGGCATGTTTTTAACATATGCTCACCTTTCATCAAGGAAATATTGGAAAAGCAAGTTCGTGACAGTTTTCGACCACCTGCAATGACTGCATACTAGGGCAAAACTGATCCGTCTCGCCACTTGAAGTCTTTCCGATCGAAGATGCTTCTTTCTGGAATTACCGACGCCTTTCAGATGTGCTAGAAGCTTTTCCGCCACTTTAGAGGGAAAAGCGCCAAGACTGGTTTGTTGATCTTCCATCTAGCACAATTCCTTCTTTTTCAAGTTCTAGCCGATAGCTTTCTAGCTTATTTTGCTAATTACTCAAAGCAAAAGAAAACTCCATCTACCCTACAGCGTGTTAAGCAAACGAGGGAAAACACTCCAAGCCTATTTAAACCGCTTTCATAGATAAAACAAGAACGCTAAGTGATCTTATTCCGCTGCACGGTCAGAACCTTCGATGGAGGGTTTGCTAGAATCCGCTTTTCGTTTTTCTGTCACCTTGGATCCACCAAAAACCATCCCCGCCCTCAGGATCCATGCCCAGAAGTATATCAATTCTGATGAAATTTATACGGGTTGGGAAGAAGAAGCTCGACGCGCCCCTATTGAACTCCGGAAGGGAAAAGCCCATCAAAATGTCAACAGAAGGCCCCCGAAAATACGAAAAGAAGGCGGGCCATGTAGGGACAGTAAGGGAGGATAGGAAACCTCAACACGCCCTCAACGACATGTGCTGCAACCTAGAGAATCTTCAAAAGAAGAAAAAATTGTCAGATATGACCACCATACCCCACTAAATCAGACCAGAAGCCATATTCTCATGCAAATCCAGGATCAACAACAATTGACATGGCCAAAACCTGCAAAGAATCCCGAGCGGTAAAAGAATAGTAAAAGATATTGCAAGTTTCATCAAACTAGAGGACATGACACGGAAAAATGTACCCATTTGATGAACGCGATTGAAGATGTCGTTAGAAGGGGACAATTGGAGCAGTATATCAACATTGATTTCCAAGAAGGGCCCGAAACTTCACAGCCAGAAGAAGAAGAAAAAGGGGAGATGGTCGGATTTATCAGTGGTGGTTCTGGGTGTGGTGGTGAAAGCTCCGCCTCTCGAAAAAGCTATGCACGAATGGTGGGGCTGCGCATGAAACAGAAACGCCACAAAGAAGATCACGACCTACGACTCCCATCATTTTTTATGATAACGATGTCAGCAGGGTTCGCCACCCCCATGACGACGCCTTAGTCATTGCCATCATGGTTTCCAGTTTCCAAATGAGGAGAGTTCGATGAAGCGGTGGAAGTTGGTTGACATTCTCTTTTGGAGTGCCTTGAACGAATGAGATATGATATAGATAATTTGCTTCCTCGTAAAATCATCCTTAATAGGGTTTTCGGAGGAGTGATCTGACCTTGAAGGAATGATCTCTTTGCCGATTCTGATAGGAAAGTCAGCCTAGATCATCAAGGTGACAACAAATTTCCTAGTCAGTATCTTTGTGCTTCAAGTTACAACGTTATTCTTGGCGGACCAACAAGCGCCTTAAAGGCCGTAATTTCTATTTCCTTACCATCTTCTCCCTCAAATTTCCGGCGGAGAGTGGTAGTGGAGAGGTAAGAGGAGATCAACCCTTGGCGCGGCAGTGTTATGTTGCAACCCTCAAAGGAAAAGCTTTAGATAGAGGCAAAAAAGTTTGAAGCCATGTTGATCAACAAAATAGCCGAGCGGGAAGATGAAGAGCTTCGCCCACACCGTATTGAAGAATTGCTTACGGTTCCTCTAGACACAACTAGGATGGAGCGACGGTCGCGGATTGGTGCAGATCTAACAATAAAGGCAACAAGAAAATCTCATGGTGGTACTAAGGACCAATGCGATCTCTTAGCACAGTCATGAAGATATATCAAGCGTAAAACGCGTGATGTCATTGAGCACGCCTCAACATAGATCGATCATTCAAGCACGCCAAGCGTAAACGGAGAAATTCCGCACCAGAGAGGCAGAAGGCCACAGAAGAAGAAGTATCAACCCTTTTAAAGGCTGGGTTTATCCGATAAGTGTACTATCCAGAATGGTTGGCCAATGTGGTTCTAGTAAAAAAGCCATTCGGAAAATGGAGGATGTGTGTAGATTTCACGGACCTAAATAAAGCTTGTCCCAAAGATTCATTCGCTCTACCTTCAATTGATGGCTTGGTTGATTCCACGGCGGGGCACGAAATGCTGAGTTTTTTAGATGCTTTTTCAGGCTACAATCAAATCCGAATGGCGAAAGGCGACGAAGAAAAAACATCCTTCATTATAAGCGCAGAAACTTATTGCTATAAGGTAATGCCATTCGGTTTAAAGAACGCCGGAGCCACCTTCCAGAGGCTCATGAATACGGTTTTCAAAGAACAACTTGGCAGAAATGTTGAAGTTTATGTGGATGACATCCTGGTGAAGAGCCGAAAAGCAGACGAACACCTCTCAGATTTACAAGAGGCCTTTCAGTCACTTCGGACTTACAATATGCGCTTAAATCTGAACAAGTGTGCTTTTGGTGTCCGGTCAGGGAAATTTCTCGGATTTATTTTGACCCAAAGAGGAATAGAAGTGAATCCGGAAAAGGTCAAAGCCATCCTTGATATGGGATCACCCAAAAGCCTCCAAGAGATACAACGGCTTAACGGACGCCTAGCAGCTCTGGGGAGATTTATCTCTAAAGCCGGAGAGAAAACCTCCCACTCTTCCAAGCCTTGCGAAAAGCACCAAAAATGGAGTGGACAGAAGAATGTGAGAAAGCCTTTCAAGAGCTTAAAGATTATCTCTGATCGCCTCAGTTGCTAGCTAAGCCACAAGTTGGGTAAGAGCTCTACGTCTACTTGGCTGCTACTCCTCGAGCGGTCAGTGCAGTACTTTTGAGGGAAGACAAAGGAGTTCAGAAGCCAGTCAATTACACAAGTAAGATCCTTAACGATGCGGAATCAAGATATCTACCTCTTGAAAAGTTGGCTTTCGCTCCCATCACATCCGCACGAAGATTAAGGCCTTACTTCAAGCGCACAAAGTTACGGTGCTAACGGATCAGCCCTTAAAGCAAATCCTCCATAAGCCTGAAAATTCCGGACGTCTAGCCAAGTGGGTAATAGAGTTGGGTGAGTTTGATCTCACCTATAAACCCCGAACGTCAATCACGGCGCAAGTTCTGGCAGATTTTATTGTGGAATTGACCATTCCCGCAAATGAGGATGAAGTCCCGCCAGAATATCCAGAAGAAAGCCCTAGCATCCCATGGTCCTTATATGTTGATGGATCAGCAACTGAAGAAAGGTCAGGAGCCGACTTCGTCATTTATTCTCCTTCCAATTCTGAGCAACCAACAACGAGGCCGAATATGAAGCCCTTATCGCAGGATTGCATTTGGCCCGAGGGCTCGGAATTCAACGCCTACATGTATATTCCTACTCAGTTAGCCATACATTGGGCAACTTTGAAGCAAAGGAGGAGAACATGGTCAAATACCAAACAGTGGTAAAGAAGATAGTCCCCCACTTCGCTCATTTCCAGATTGAAAAAATCTGTCGGGCACAAAATGAAGAAGCAGACGGTTTATCTAAAAAAGCCATCATACCAATACGCTGGCGCGTAATCTTCCTTCAACCTACAGTACCTTCCCACAAAAACTATTGAGGGATTAGAAGGAGAAGTATAAAGTACAGCAGAAGAGTCAAGTTGGATGGATCCCATTAGAAACTACTTGCCTGGTGGACCTACACCATCCAACAAGACAGAAGCCAGACGGATCTCTTACAAATCATCTCAATACACCATCATTGGCGAAAATCTATACAAGAGGTCCTATACGCAACCCTTCTTACGGTGCTTGCGTCCCACAGAAGCAAACTATATCCTTCAAAAAATTCATGAAGGTATTGGAGGGGGACATATAGGAGGTAAAGCCTTAAGTTACAAAGTCCTGCGATAGGGCTATTACTGGCTAACATTAACTCGAGATGCGAGAGCGTTAAGCGAAAGTGTGATGCCTGCCAACGGCATTCCAAGATTCAAAGACGACCACCAACACTGCTCACGCCAATTATTAGCCCTCGCCCGTTTGCTATCTGGGGAGTTGATCTCCTAGGGCCATTTCCCACTTCAACTCGACAAATGAAGTTTTTGATAGTGACTATCGATTACTTCACCAAATGGGTAGAAGTTGAGCCCTTGGCCAAAATCACGGAGAAAGCTTGTCAGGGGTTCTTATGGCGAACGGTTATCTGTCGATTCGGAATTCCGCTCACCTTCATTTCTGATAATGGGCACCAATTTGATAACAAGGCTTTCAAAAGCTTTTGTTCAGAGCTCGGAATTAAATCCAGATTAACTTTTGTGACACATCCCCAAGCCAACGGCCAGGTAGAGGTAACCAATCGCACCTTGCTCCAAGCTCTCAAAACCCGGGTCTCTAAAAAAGGAACTAACTGGGTGGAAGAAATTCCGAGCGTTCTCTGGGCTTACAAGACAACCACAAGAACCCCTACAGGAGAAACTCCGTTCTCTCTCACTTATGGGGCAGAAGCTGTTATCCCTGCAGAAATAGGAATGCCTACTCTACAGACACAGCAAATTTTCTCATCAGAAGAAAATAAGAAGAATCTCCGAGCGGAACTTGACTTACTTGAAGAGAGGAGAGAAGCTGCGGAAACAAAGGCAGCCATCTATCGCCAAAGAGTAAAAAGGTTCTATGACACAAGGGTAAAAAGAGTCTTCTTCCAAATCGGCAACCTGGTCTTAAGAGAAAATGAGTTCCAGGGATACAAAAGCCGAACGGGGAAGCTAACTCCTAATTGGGAAGACCCTTACGTCATACAGATAATTGTCCGAGCAAGCACCTATTATCTGGTAAATATGGAAGGAAAAATACTCAAGCATCCATTTCATGCTGAACACTTGCGACGCTACTATTAGCGAATCCTGTAATCGTCTCCTAAATGTTCCATGGAATAAAGCTTAAGCCCTTTCTACAAAAATGAGGTGAAAATCCCATTCAACAAAAATGAGGTGAAAATCCCATTCCTAAAAGATGAGTCGGAATTATCCTACAAGGATAAACTATATAACTCTCATCCAGAAACAAGGGGCAAAAGTCCCGATCGAAATATGAGGCAACAATCTCATTTACAAAAGCAAGGATCTTACTCAACAAATCAAAGTCCCCAGATTGGACTAAGAAGAGAAGAACCTGCTATGAAGCTTGACTTACAAGCCAAATGAAGGAAATAAGACCTTGCGAAGGACTTCTTAAAATGGTTAAAACCATCACTCGGAAATAAATCTTCAGCAAAGAAAAAGGTTTGTGTTTCATTCATATAAATTGAAATTACATTCCAAAATAACTAGGTGATTACAAGAACATGTCCTAAAAAATCCCTAAGAACTAGGGCCCTCAGGCGGTCGGTAAACACGGAGGAACTTGGGTTGGAGGTTGAGGAAGTTTGGGGCGAGAGCCTGAGTCTTTATAAATTGCAACTCTTTTAGCTCTATAAATTTCTTCAAGACTCCAGCCAAGCCCCATAGATAAAAGCGTCCACAGGAGGAACATGGTGACCCACTTTCTTTGCGCTCTGAGAATAAATGCGGGTGGCCCCTTCTTTGGCTTTCGCCCTAAGCCGAGCGACCTCTTTCTCCAATTTATCCGCTCGTTCAATTAGGTCTTTCATCTCTTGCGAGTCGGATTTAGGGGTCCTTTTTTTAGAAGCCAAGTCTTCCTTAAGTGTATCACGCTCCCCCTTGAGTTCCTCTAACTCAACCTGAATGGCGGCGAGTTCCGCAACCTTCAACTTTAGACTCCATTGGGCGTCAGTGCGCTCGTCTTTAGCAGATTTAAGTTCCTTCTTCAAACTGCTAGAGTCATCCTGTAGTCTTTTGATATCCTCCTTAGCAGCCTGAAGAGAGCCCTCGGAACTCGCCAGCCTGGCCGCTAAGTCATTTTTCTCTTTTTCTATAGCGGCCAACTGTTGAAGCCGCTCGGCTTTATCCTTCTCAAAAGTATGGATAATAGTGAGTTGCTTCTTTTCTTTTTCCTCCAAGGCCTCCACCTTAGAGTTTAGCTGGGCAAATTACGCCTGCACTTGCTTCCATCTTTGCCAAGTCCTCTTGACAAAGATTAGCCACTTCGATCCGCCCAATGGCGACCTACTTGAAATAACAAAGGAGTTATAGGCGATACCAAGTTTAGGAACAAAAGAAATGTGAGAGCGGTCCTTACGGCATGGCGGTCGGAAAAGGCGGCAAGTGGCCTCTTCCCTCCCGGCCTCCCGTAGCTTAGTGGAGAGTCGTTACGGGCCGCATGGCCATCAAAACATTTTTCACGTAAGCAACATCCCGAAAGGGATGTCTTGGGAGGGCAACTCCTTCCCTTGAGTTGCCGGTCCTCTTAAAACCGAGTGCGCCACCTCGGTTTATCCAAGAGAGCCGCTTCTCCCGCCTCTGCACGTAAAACAAAACCTAAGTTAAAAAATTATCAAGTAACAATGATACCCTTAAGAAGTAAATCCTTACCTCCTTGAGGAGGATATCTTCTAGTTGACTAGAAGAGGGCCCTTGAAATTGGCGATAAAGCGGGCGAGCCTCTTCCACGGGTGAACTCACTGTTCAATCATAATTCGAGACCCAATGCGTCCCCTCGCAATTCTTCCTCTTAGATCCTCCTCTCAGTGAGGACCCCCAGAGCGGGGTCCGCTTTTGCCCCCTTTCTTGGAAGAGTCGACCTCTTTTCTCTTCCTCTTCTTTTTCTCCTCCTTGGAGGTGTCAACACCTTTACTAGAGGCCGCTTCCTTCTTCTTCCGCCCACGAGGTAAAGGCGGATGAACTTCACCTTCATAGGAAGCCAGGAGGCCCTTAACGCAACTCAAGTCTTCATCCTCCATCGGACTTTCTGCAAAATAAAATTTCGAATCATGTTAGATATCGCGATTCAAGATCAAACTAAGATAGATATACGAATAAATCCTACCAGCAGATACTATTAAACGACATTTAACGAGGTTTTCCTTGGTCAAGAACTTATCCATATAAACTTTGGATAGCCCCATCATTGACTTAAGAAGAACCTCCTCTTCTTTCGTCATTTCCTCACAAACAATATCCGTTCGGGGAACCTCCCACTCGGATTTATTTTTGACAAAGAAAAATTTACTCTTCCACCGCTTAATGGAAGAAGGAACTTTCCCTAAAAACTTTCTTCCGGAACGAGCCGAGAAGTAATACCAATCGGCATTAGACTCTAAACATAGGCTAAACAACATACGGAACCAACGGACGGTCGGACTTACTCCGTAATTTTTGAAAACAATGACAAAGCCGTTCAGTAATCTCCAAGAATTCGGAGTCAGCTGTGAAGGACACAGATGATACTCCTCTAGAATTGCCTTAGCAAAATCAGAAAAAGGAAGCCTAAGGCCACCCAATAACACATCTTGATAGATAGCTATCTCTCCTTCCACAGGAGAACTCAGCCCTCTCCCGAGCAGGGGAACCCTAACCTCAAACAGAGAAAGATCTATCTCATATTTCTCTGCCAGGTCATTTACATCCTTCTGCCCAAGAAGACTTATGAACGTACCAGACCCCCTACCCATTGCCCTAGAAACAGGATGAACCCGCGAACCCTGGACTGGAATATCCCTAGGTTCACCTGGAATCGAGACAGAGACTGTAGGGTTGGACGGAGAAGGGATCAAAGACCCGTGAGAAGAACTAGAGGAAGAAGAGGTAGCACTAGCCATTACCTTAGAAGAGAAAAGGACAAGAAAAAGACACATAAAGCTTAAGACCAGGTCTCACCGGAGAAGAAGAAGTTTTCAAAAGACGTAATTCGACTTTTGAAATAAAACCCTTTTGCCTGCGATTCCGGGCTTTATATGTAAAGGAGATAAATCCCTGGCCGTTAGATCCCGGAGCTACATTCCAATCGAACCGTTTAACCAAGGGTTCCTAAATTTGGACCGTTCAGATATCCATTATCACTTTTCCTCAAACAAATCAAAATTCCGTCCACGTCAGCATACCAAACGCCGCCTGACACATAGAAAACCGCGCTTATCATGATGTTGACAAATCGCGACGTCAGCATTATCGCTAACACTATCTCCCTTTAATGCTAAATAGTAGGGGAGACACGTGTCGTCTTAGGGAATAACAGGCGTTGTGTAAAGCCCGCATCATAAGAGACAAAACGCACACATCCCAACATAGGATCACCAGTGATCATTTCTTCTTGAAGAAATCGAAGACTTTATGAGCAAATTAATAAACTTTATTCATGTTACAACAACAGTAGTATTAAAAAGCATACAACAAAGCAACATGGAAAACCCTGGTAAACATATTCTCAAAATTGAATTCCCGGTTAACAATCCACGATCCGTCCCTAGGACCCACTCAGATAAGATTCGGAGGAGACGCACGGACTTCCACAACCGTCGCTGTCCTCGTTATCGCTAGGAAATCCCGGCAAAGCGCGTGGGCGAAGATGGGGGCCCACTTCTCTACGGCAGGAGTCGCTCCCAAACATTTCAACTTCAAAGCGCACATCCCTTGCATAAGTAATAGCTAAAGTGATAAAGAGCCCCTGCTTCTACGTCATGGTCAACATGGAAGGTTTCCCACCCTTCCTCAATGCTTATCTCACCCAATCCCCTATCAACAACCAGCATTGATGGCCATACACAAAATGCCCGACTTACCAATTAGATAACCCCAGTCCTCAATTCCGATAAATGTTCGTGAAACGAACTTGGAATTCGTAAATGACGAGAACACTGGGTAAAAGTAAAAAACTTAAAAAACGACAAACGCTGATCCATTTTACCAAAACGTAAAGATAGCAGCAGAATGGATAAAACACTATCCATGCTAGCTCCTTAAATAGCAAAACTTGGTGACACTATAGACGAAAATTCCGGAGAAAAATCTACCTCGATTCAAGACAACAAAAAGACAACACAAGTGTCAGTTACCTATTAAAACACATGTATCTAGAAAGAAACCTACACCCACATAAACACGCCAGCTAAGGAAGATACTTGTTCTCGAACCAAGCGAAAAGTGCAATTTGACTTACTCCTCGCTCAGATTTTTTGAACAAGTACACTCTGGGGGGGACTAGTGTTACGGAAATATTTGGTAAAACATGTGTTGCCCGCCTAAATGGCCACCTGTCATACACAGGGCTACATTTCTTTTGGCCACAAGACAGTCAGTCACCACCAAATTCATTAGCATAAATTCCGTCCGACGAATAAGGAGGGCTCACCCCTCTGTAAAGTCCGGTGAATTATACAAGAAGCAAGAAGGTGATAGCCGCCTGCAGGTAAGAGCGTATCTAACGCCTCTGATGAAGTAGATCTTATCCACTTGCCTCTACAAGAGGCGATATTTTCTACTTACACCGTAGTACACGACAAGAGGGTAGATATTTTCTACTTACCTACGTAGCACCTACATGATGGCGGATATTTTCTTACCGCCTTAGAAGATATTTTCTTACCGCCTTAGATGATATTTTCTGATTCACGCCTTACTCCACCGCCTTTCCTAAACCGCCTTTAAGTTGCTATACAAGAAGAGCAATGACAGAAAGAAGAGGATCGAAAAAATCATCACACAAAAGAGCTAACTCATGTCTAAGACTGCCTTCTTACAGGTTTTCTGACTTAAGCATCGGAGTTGAATCCGGGCAGAAAGGCCCAATTCCAATCACTCTTTTCTCCCTCTTACAGATTCATCCCAAAAGAAAAGGAAAGCCAGGGTAAATCCGAGCGGATTTCCATAGGATAATTCCGAGCGGATTTCCAAAGCATTCTCCGTGTTCTCCGTTCAGAAGTTGAAGTAAGCGTCCACACCAACTATAAATTTCAACCGTTTGTCGAAGGCTGAGACTAGATCACGAGGCTACAGTAGCCAAAGCGTGAGGTGGACCAGTTTTTGGCATCAACAAGAGACATTAAACTCGTAAGATAATGTTTTTCCTACATAACAAGCATTACATGCCTTCAACACCTCTATAATATTTCTAAGCATGCTTAATTTGCCAGGTCGGTCAATCTAAAGTATGTAACATTTAAACATGACAATCATGGACATTAAACATACTTAAGCATGTCAACATGATCTCTATTAGAGTAATTATGCTTAGGGATTTCATGAAAAATCTGGCAGCACCTCCTCTATTTGGAGGGCCCCGAAAATTATACAAATAATCACATTAGTTATAATACAAACTAGATCATGCTTCTATATCATCATTCAAGCCCTCAATCTCTCTAATCCCCCCTTAATCCCTCTCTAATCACACCCCTATTATGATTATAACATAAAGAAATATTCACCACCATAGGTTCATTCAATCATGCATCTAATCAAAATCTAAAATTCTAGGGCTTTACTTGAAGAAAGCGAGCTGTTCGTCGGCGTAGGGCTGCGGTTGGGCTGCAAGACAACGATCGACGAGAGAGATCGCGAGAAATGGGGCGAAGCGGTCTTTGGTCCCTTCTTTGGAGCTTAGTGGCGGATGGCGCCAAAGACGCATGGTGGTCATAGTTAGGAGGGCGGCGCTCGAGGCGGCTTGGCGTGATGGAGTGCTTGCTTGAGAGCGTGGCCCGGCCAGGGAAGATGGAGGCGGCCTACACTTGCTCGAGTTGGCATGGGTTGATTGCGGTGGTAAGGTCTGGCCTGCAGTGGCGGCTCCGGGTGGTAACGGGCCCAAGTAGGGCGCTCGGTGGCTCGGGAGAGAGAAAGGGAAAACGAGGGAAAGAAGCAATTCCCTCTCACTCAATTCAATCTCTTTTCAATTTCCTTCCATGCCCCAAGTCCCTCTCCCTATTATATCATGATGGTTTACTATTACAATAATATTATCAATATAATGATCAATTGATTGACCTATACTTGAATTATTGTTCACATGCCTCCTTTTATTTAGATCATCTCTAAATTATCTTCCCAATTATTTCTCTACTAACATTCAAATAACTTATTTAATACACTTTATATCACGTCGACCATTAATTAATGTTATCTTTCTAATAATGTCCTGACCCAGATCGGGGAATCCCGGGTCAATGATTTCAGTCGTCATGGGAGCACCGTAGCCTCACGGGGTTTGTCTTTCATCAGCTCAAATCCTCGAATACCGGCTTTTGACTCGTTTGATATACTTTATCGGGACTCTAACGTTTGTTTGGTTCTCCTACTTAATTTATCTTGATTAATTAAAGCTTACGATATCTCCCAATTAATTAATCGAGGTTATCGTTATTGTCCACCTCCAACTATTCCAAGTGTAAGCGGCCTGACCCAACAAGGCCTTCCCTCGGCCCATTAGTTGCGAGGCTGGATTTAATTTTATTATTCCTCAATTTTCCTTTAATCGGGCTTTTAAAATAATTAATTTATTTTTCCTGTCAATTAATCTAACTAATTGTCGAAATTTTCTGATTTATTTACTTAGAAAATTCCGGGCGTTACTCTCTCTCTCTCTAGTTCTCACTAAAAATTTAGGCTCATCTATAATGGAGAGAACTTGAAAACATCATAAGGTTGCATAACAATGTAATCAGGTGGATCACAAAAATATAGAGTGGCATCTGCTGTAAAAGATTGTTGAAGAATAAAACTATAATTGCAAATATAGATGTAATTGTCCAACATCGGAAAATTGTATCCCTTTAAAGAGAAAGAGTTTCCATGTCTAAGAAAAAACAGTTGATCTCTTTAGCTGTCTCTAAGAACGAATGAGAAACCTCTTCACCCTTGGTCCAACACGACTAACTAATATGCAACTTATATATTGTGCTAGATATCGATATCTTGTATGAGGAAATTGACTCAAAATCAGTAAATGGTGAGGTTCTCTTGAGCATTTTAGATGACAACTTTCTTTCAATCATTAATAAATTTTTGGAAGACACAACCAAGTAAATACTGTCAATAAGCTTTATATTTCTGAGTGAATGACTAATGCCCAAAATCCTGGCTCTAGGATTTTGTCCACAATCTAATTCAGTAAGCCCTTCATTGACATCTAAAGCATAGAAATATCCTTGGAAACAATGAAGATCGCAGTAATATTTTTCTGAAGGTTGGTGTTCAACCATAAACCATCTTGTGTCTTGCTATCTGTACATAACAAAAATTATACAATCAAATAAACCTGCAACCACACAATCATCAAAGATTGGTGGTGATGATAAAACAACAATATCTAGGGATCCAGGGCTTTGGATTCTTTGTAAACGTTGAGCCGTTGGCCTAAATTTGGATGGCAATAAAACAGTTCTGGTTGATGGAAGTTGTTTGTATTGCCCTGTGAATGGATTGAAAAGAGAACCATTTCTATTTTTGTAAGACAAGATGGGCCAGCCAGATGAAGATCCAACCAATTGTGTTGTAAGAAACAAATCCACTTCATACTCATATTGTTGGTCCTCAAGTAGGTTGTAGAAAGTTCTTGTTTTATAATCTGAGTCATAGGGTAAAACCAACCACTGTACTTGCTTTAATGAAGGATCCTCTATTGCTACCGACCTCCATGATCTGCATAAACCACTAAAGTTGATGTAATCGATCAGACATAGACGTTTTAGTATTCGATCTATAAGTTCTTTTGGGAGGTCTGCCCATCAACGATGGTTTCTTCTACTTCTATAATAATCAATTGGCATGTCAAAACCTTGTAATTCTTCCTCCGAATGACGACTGTAGCAATATAATATAATTGGGAGGACCAAACGGTCACCAAATTGTATGAAAATTGACATGCTAGCTTATTTTTCGATGATCCTCCCATCCGTACGGTTGGAAATCTTTCAAACATGCTCCAAGGGCCAAAATGGGATGCAGCTGGATTGGAACAGTGTTCCTGCCGCCGTACTGTAGCATGACCCTATATATATATAAGGAATTTATAAGATAACGTGAAAGGTTTCTTGTGAGATTGGTTTTGAAATAATATATATATATATATATATATATATATATATATATATATATATGTATATATATATATATATGTATGAGATAGGGTTGAGATTGTCAAGGACTCGCCTAAACAATCAACTACATGGGGACATTACAACAGACCTCCCAAAGCCCTTCACCACCCAAGGTGTCGAGCTCCTCCCTACTAAGGTGCCGAGGTCCCTATATTAAAGTGTCGAGCTCCTCCCTACTAAGGTGTCGAGCTCCTCCCCATTTCGGAAAATACCCTAAATGCTGAGGTCCTCCCCGAGTAGCTCATCACCCTTCGCTAGAGCGACCCTCCTCCTGCAGCCTCTCACCAAGGAGTCTCTTTTAGAATCTTCTAGAAGCCCAGTCAGTTAGTCAGTTGGGAAATCAGTTGGACAGTTACAAACTAGTTAGACTGTTGCACTACCAGCCTGGAATCTAGAAGCGTCTAGAAGGATGGTGAGCTAGATTTGCTTAGCTGGAGTGCTAAGCTTGCACCCACGTGCCCAAATTAAGTGGCTTGCTCCCCAAGCCTCACTCCTTCTCCAAAGCCTATAAATACCCCTCCTTCCCAGTTAAAATGCAATTCATCTTGGATCCGGTGAAGCCCTGCTGCTCTGGGGACTGGAGTTATCTTCTCCATCTTCTCCTTCTTCTCCTCTTCCATTTTCTTTCCCTAGAGCTCATCAATGGAACTCCATCTTGTAGATCTGAAGGAGATTTAGTGGATTTTTGCCCTCATGAAAGGGGCTCATGGTTTTTTCCCCAATTTTGGGGTTTTCCACATTAATTCTTGGGTGTTCTCTATTTTTTGGAGCTCTTCTCTTTGATTTCCAGGTTCTTCTCCTTTCCCTCTCAAATAAAAATTCAAATGTCGGTCGAATTTGGAGTTTGATCCAAATTTTGCACCAACATTTTGGCACTGTCCGTGGGGAAGGGATAAGAAGCCATACCAGCAACAAGGAGATTGAGGCAGAATCAGTCTCTAGAATAGAGAATTCCAGCTCCAGCAACATCCATGGCGGAATTCCATGGAGCCTCAATGGAAGATGAGAATGCTCTAGAATAAGAGGAGAGTACCCCTTGACAAGAGCTCCAAGCTCAAAGAGAGAAGAGCTCCAATGAAGGTATGTCTTCTCTCCTCCCTCTCCCTTTCATTCATATAGGGCTCAAAGGCCGAACCGACCCCATGCCGAGTTCTAAGGCCAAGGTCGACCAACTCCATGGAGGATAAAAAAAAAGGTCATCTCAAGAAGAGCTCAACCCCATAGAGACTCAAAAAGAGATCGTCTCCAAGAGGGGTTCAACTGTATGGAAACTCCAAGAGATAGAGTTCAACTCCATGGAGGCCCCAAGAGAGATCATCTCCAAGAGGGTTTAACCCCATGGGGGCTCCAAGAGAGATCATCTCCAAGAGAGTTCAACTCCATAGAGGCCCCAAGAGAGCACATCTTTAAGAGAGTTCAACTCCATGGGGGCTCTAAGAGAGATCATATCCAAGAGAGTTCCTCTCTCAAAATTTTATTTAATGAAATGCTCCAAGAGAGCCTATTTTTACATAAACCCCTCATCTTGAGCTCTTTTATGCCAACGTCGAGCTATCCCATGCTGAGGCCGAACTTTCTCCAAGGTCTAAAAGTCATGGCCGAATAGCTCTCCAGAGCTATGGCCGAAGAGCTTCCCACGTCATGGCAGAAGCTCTCCAGAGTCATGGCCGAACAACTTCGCCGAGGAGCTACTCTTCGTTTATGGCCGCGGAGAAGCTTCCTTGTAGGATGAGCACAAAAGTCCTTATTGAAGGCCAAGTGAAAACTCACTTGATAAAGTCCTTATTAAAGGCCAAGTGAAATCTCACTTGCAAAAGTCCTTTTTGAAGGCCAAGTAAAATCTCGCTTGCTAAAGTCCTCTTATGGCTGAGTAGCTTGAGCTACTCTTCTATTACTACTCTTATGGCCGAGTAACTCCATGAGAGTTAAATCTCACTTGTTAAAGTCCTTCATGAAGACCAAGTGAAATCGGAGGAGCTACTCTTCTTTCATGGCCAAGGAGCTACTCTTCTCTCATGGCGGAGGAGCTACTCTTCTCTTATGGCCGAGAAGCTCCATAAGAGTGGAAACTCACTTGATAAAGTCCTTATTAAAGGCCGAGTGGAATCTCACTCGCTGAAGTCCTTATTAAAGGCCAAGTGAAATCTCACTTGCAAAAGTCCTTATTGAAGGCAAAGTGAAATCTCACTTGCTAAAGTCCTCTTATGGCTGAGTAGCTTGAGCTACTCTTCCAATACTACTCTTATGGCTGAGTAGCTCCATGTGAATGAAATCTCACTTGTTAAAGTCCTTAATGAAGATTAAGTCAAATCGGAGGAGCTACTCTTCTTTCAAGGCCGAGAAGCTACTCTTCTCTTATAGTGGAGGAACTACTCTTCCATTATTCTCACTTGCTAAAGTCCTTACTTAAGGCGCAACAAAGGCCGAGGACCTCCCACAGAAAACAGCGGAATTACCGAGCAGCTCAGTTATTCTCTTATATGCTTAGCTCTACTCGCCAAATGACTCACAAAATTTGTTCGCTCATCACTCGGACTCACCTCAACCATACTTGAGGGGGGACTGATGATAGGGTTGAGATTGTCAAGGAGTCGCCCAAACAATCAACTACACGGGGACATCGCAACAGACCTCCCAAAGCCCCTCAGCACCTAAGGTGCCGAGCTCCTCCCTACTAAGGTGCCGAGGTCCTCTATACTAAAGTATCGAGCTCCTCCCTACTAAGGTGCCGAGCTCCTCCCTATTTCAGAAAACACCCCAAATGCCGAGGTCCTCCCTGAGTACCTCATCACCCTTCACCAGAGTGACCCTCCTCCTATAGCCTATCACCTGGGAGTCTCTTCCAGAATCTTCTAGAAGCCCAGTCAGTTAGTCAGTTGGGAAATCAGTTGGACAGTTACAAATTAGTTAGACCGTTGCACTGCCAGCCTGGAATCTAGAAGCATCTAGAAGGATGCTGAGCTAGATTTGCTGAGCTGGAGTCCCGAGCTGGCACTCACGTACCCAAATTAAGTGGCTTGCTCCCCAAGCCTCACTCCTTCTCCAGAGCCTATAAATACCCCTCCTTCCCAGTTAAAAGGCAATTCATCTTGGATCCGGCGAAGCCCTGCTGCTCTGGGGACTGGAGTCATCTTCTCCATCTTCTCATTCTTCTCCTCTTCCATTTTCTTTCCCTAGAGCTCATCAATGGAGCTCCATCTTGTAGATATGAAGGAGATTTAGTGGATTTTTGCCCTCATGAAAGGGGCTCGTGGTTTTTTCCCCAATTTTGGGGTTTTCCACGTTAATTCTTGGGTGTTCTATGTTTTTTGGAGATCTTCTCTTTGATTTCCTGGTTCTTCTCCTTTCCTTGTCAAATATAAATTCAAATGTTGGTCGAATTTGGAGTTTGATCCGAATTTTGCACCAACATATATATATATAGTAAATTTTATTTAATGTTATTAAATCTTATTAAATTTTATTAATATTATATAAAAGTTTTTTTTTATTAATATTAGTTTCACCAAATAAATTTTTATTTAATTAAAAAAAATTATTATAAAAGGATGGATACTTTAGCAAAATGTAGCAAGGACTATGTTCAACATCACAAATGTGTCCAAAAATTATTTTAATGAGTCGGATCTACTTCATGCATTGTGTTATGGAATAGCTACACTCATTTTTACTAATCAAATTGGAATGGGATGTTTTTGGATGATAAGAACCATGAACCGAGTGGATGTTTGTTATAGGATTGAAGTTGAAAAACATGCCCAATTTGTACCTAATGAGGTTGGCCATTTAATCATCGCATTTCTATTTTTGTACCTTGATGATTAGTCATCACAAGGGTCATATTGCGTTTAATCATTGGATCAATTATTTTCCATTAGGCATAAATTTGTATGGCATAATTAGACTGTTAGTCTCATCATAAAAATGGGATCGAACAACTAAAACTGATACCATAAAATTATCGCAAATCTCTATTTTAAGCAAAAACATAAAACATAAGTTAATATGTTGAGATTTAGAACGACATCTCTCTAGTGATAGTCTCCATGCCAAGATACATGTTGAACCTTGTCCAAGCAAATTGATGAAGGAGGCTCGAGTCAAATGTTGCCGTGTTGGCGGATCAACGTAAAGACAGGAAGTTATCGAGTCAATTCCCAGATTGGTTCGGTTTAGGGTGCGGTTCGGTATTTTGGCCATAACTTTGGCTACCTATATCAAAATTGCAGGTTTGACTTATGTGTTAAATACTAATTAATTTTAGGAGTTATTATTTAGATTTTTAAATGTAGATAAGTTTAGTTTTAAATAATAATTTGTCAATTTTAACAAATTTAGATAAGATGATAGACTTGGTTTTTGAAGGCTATTTAACCCGGCTTGTAGGTTGATTTTTATTATTGAATTTTGAGTAATAATATTTTCCTGAATTTCAGAGTATTTTCTCTGGTTCTTCGGTTCTTCATTTGTTCTTCCTAGCTGTTCTTGGATCCGGCTAGCCTGTGGGATAATCGCTACCCTGCCCGGTGTTAGTTGGTATCGAGCTCATCATCTTCCTAGAAGGGTCATCATCGACATCAATAGCTGGTGATCGTGGTCATCGAGTTGGACAGGTTCCTGGTGAGGAAGTCTAGTACCGGGACCTGAGCGCCTTGGAGGCGATGAACAAGGTCTACAAAGGCAAGTCGCGGAGTTCACCCAACACTTGATGATTAAGGATTTGCCGAGGCAAGTCAAGAAATTATCAAGGAGTCTGGCGGCGATCGGTTTTGATCGTGGTTGTCATGGGTAGGTTCCGGCTGAGGAAGTCTAGCACTATAATCATAGTGATTAGAGGTTTGGCTAACCCATCTACCTACGATGATGACGAGGAGGAGGAGATCTCGTCCATCTTCAATGATGATGTGGAGGAGAAGATATTGCCCATCTATGACGACTACGAGGAGGAAATTGGCGAGCCCGAGAAGGAGATTTGTGAGCCCATCTATGATGATGATGGGGCTAGCGTTGTGTTGTCATCCCGATAGGAGGAAAACCCTCCTGGCTTGGTTACCAACATTACTAACCTACTTTCTGTCTCCAAGGTTTTGAGCGAGATCAAGCACGAAGATCCAGACCTACCAACAGAGGTGCAATCAAACTTCGAGTTCTTTCCAACCCGGGGTGACTGATGCAGAAGGCTCGAGTCAAATGTTTCCCGGTTGGTAGGTCAACGTAAGGACGGGAAGTTATCCAGTCATTTCCAAGATTGGGTCGATTTTGGGTGTTGTTCGGTATTTTGGCCATAACTTTGGCTACTAATATCAGAATTGCGTGTTTGACCCCAATTCGGAAAGCTGTTTACGACGCGCATGACATGGGGATGTCATATTGGAGTGAATTTTAGTTATTTCTATTTTAGAAATATTTTATGCACTAAATTAGGTTTTTCAGTTTTTTTTTTTGGTAATATTTCATATGGCAAATTAGGATAGGGTTTGAATTTGATTTGATCTCTGATTTTTATGAGTTACTGTTTAGATTTTTAAATATAAATAATGTTAGTTTTAAATAATAATCTGTCAATTTTAGCAAATTTAGATAAGACGATAGACTTAGTTTTTAAAGGCTATTTAACCCGACTTGTGTGTTGATTTTTATTATTGAATTTTGAGTACTAATATTTTCCTGAATTTCAGAGTATTTTCTCTAGTTCTTTGGTTCTTCGTTTGTTCTTACTTGCGGTCCTTGGATCCGGCTGGCCCAAGGGATAATCGCTACCCAGCCCGGCGTCACAAATCCAATTATATCAAGGTTATACACGGTGCAACTAATAGATAGTAGGTAAAGAAATAATATCATGGTGTAGTGCTTGACAACTGACTTAGATGGCACTTTCTTTGCAACCATCATCAGGGTACAAGAAAATTCAATCAAGTAAAAGACTGCCATTAAAATCATACTTTTAAGTGCATGAGAATATTGCATTATTCTTCTTTGAAAGGTTGGTGTTAAATCAAAACCCGTATTATGTATAATGATATTGATTGAATAAGACCTCCAAAAAAATAAATGAAAAGTTATAGAACATGCTTAATTTTATGTACAAAATGACATGGTATTTCCAAGAATAATTTTTTGTTGCCTCTCTTTTTGGCATGCCTAACTATCCTAAAGATAATAAAATTATGCTTAAACCCCCTATGTTTGGAAAATGGATAAACCTTGGATAAACCTCTTTATCCAAAGTTATCCAGGGTTATCCATGGATGGGTGGCCAAATGTTCCTTTCAAAACTAGGATAAGCATAAGAATACCTATTAAAATCAAAATAGTTATTCTTGGATAAAGATGGATAATTTATGCTTGTTTGATACATGGATAACTTATCCAAATTTTTATACAAATTTTCAATGTAAACTTTATTTCAAATTTAGTTTTTTATTTACTCTACCTTTTTATCAAATATCTTTTATCCATACTTCAATCAAACCAAAAATACTATTTTTAAAATTTTTTTTTGTTTTGACAGGAATAAGAGTGTATAAATCTTGAATAACTTTATGCAACTCATTAAGACTTTAATAATCTCATATAACTTACTATTTACATCGCCCACCCGATTTCCGGGACCTCGGGCACGCAGTGCACCGGCCGCACTCCAAGTAGAGGCACATCACTTTCGGATACAAGGCCTAGGTAAATCATAAAGCATGCAAAATGAT
The DNA here is from genome assembly GCA_026586065.1 of Dioscorea zingiberensis. NCBI lineage: Eukaryota > Viridiplantae > Streptophyta > Magnoliopsida > Dioscoreales > Dioscoreaceae > Dioscorea > Dioscorea zingiberensis. The sequence continues at coordinate 22,245,671 of CM048819.1, forward strand.
GACTAAAATAATATAAATAATTTATTGATTCAAATAAAAATAAGAAAAATACAAATTTTGGCTTCACACACCCTTTGAAGGTAATGGCCCTACAAGGGTCCTACAAATGGAAACCTCACACACAAAGAAGATACAAGGTTCTCGAACCTCTGCAACAGTATCCCAATCCCTCGCACAACTCCTAAATCTGAATCAGCTCTTCCTCAGTACTTGAAAAAAAAAAGAGAGAAGCAAGTGGAATGAGCTTTCGAAAGGAAAGCTCAATAAGTACCCCCACAAGGAGTACAATGAAGTCAACAATATCGAACGGGAAAGTAATCCAAATGAACATGAAACACATCAAGAACATAACCAAAACAAACAATCGGGGATTACGATCCAAAAACTCAACCTATCCAAGAAACAAGACAACAGAAGGTTTAGAGTCCAAACAACGAATCTACAAGATATCCAAAGGAAACTCTCAAGTTGCCTCCGCAGCAGTCAACGACCTAAGCCGATCATCAATCTTAGTCACAAATAGACTCTCAAGTCTGGTAGCTCTCCTACATGTACGTACACGACTAGTGTATTCTCCCACTAACGGGTGGACAACAGAGTATCCTCACGGCCAACGTATTCTCCCACTAACGGGTGGACAGCAGAGTATCCTCCCGCTGACAGAAAAACTGGACAACCATGGTGTCCTCCCCCTAGGCGCTCATACCAAATCTGCATCGTGTGTGAGACTTCACAAGAACAAGCAAACAAAAGGCTGGGACACACACACCCGGCCAACACTCAAGAATACATGTGTCCATGGTCAAGTACCAGTCAACAGGTGAGTATGTCTAGCAAGCACACACAACATCAGACAGTAATACTAATACACTCTTATCCGGACGGAGCACAGGCTCACTTGTTTCCACCGCCACGTGCTGATCAACGGACGAGCATATAATAGTAAATACTATCTCACAAGGAATAAACATACACATATAACAGGAACAATCTAAACAAAGCAGAAGTCATCAATATGTATGTAACAAGAAATAATCGGAAGCAACAAGAAAGCATTCTGTCAAGAAATAGTAACCAACAAAGCCAATAAAACAATGTGCACAACCACGAAATCAAGAAAACAATGAAGCAGTCAACCAAAGAGTAAAGGTACTGGGCAGAAGTGCTCACAAAACAATATGGCAACAACAAAGTCAGAAAAACCTAAAGCTGGGTAGGAGCTAGGTAAGAATATTTACTTTTACTGAAGATCTACTCGATCTAACTGCATCCCTGCTAATGAAGCTCAGCACTCGATGTCCAAAATTCTGCTTATTCTACGCGGTCATAATGATTTCCCCATAACTTCTAATCCAGGAACCCGATCATGTTTATCTAAAATTTGTTAGAATGATCTTTCCCTCATCTTTCTAACGGTGTGTTGCATATCGCGATCAGGGAACGACAGATGACCCAGTTGTCCCTCGAAAGGGACAGGCAGACTGTAGGCCACTATTCACTTCTAACTTGACAAATCTGACCCTTTTGTGTGTTTGAACGTGGTTAGACCAAATCCATTAACTTGTCATTTATTAGTTTACTTGATAATTGGTACTTGTGATGGACTGGAACCCATTTGGGAATTCATTATCCTACTACCTTTACTAACCTTAACCCAATCATTTGAACTCTTACTTAACCGAATTTAAAATCTTCAACAGACTAACCTAAGCCCATTAACTTGTTTGAACTTGACTAGACCCAAATGGTGCCGCTTTTAACATGGTCCACACATGATTTCACTTGAATCAACCAACCCACTAAACCAACTAGTTTGTTCCAACCGTTAAACTAACTCCATCGGACCCAACCCAATTAGCACGTAAGAGCGCTACCAGACTTAGGGGTCTGGATGTGAATAAGATGAGCACTGGGAGATGACGTGAAATAGTTCTTTACTATCACTTGTTATAGTGATCCTGGTTTCTTTTCTTGTGTTCTGATATGTATATGTTTGGATAACTTTTTGTTTGATTTTCTCCTTTTTGCTTCTTGGTATTTTCCCTGCGAGGGTGCTTACTGAGCTTTCCCTTCGAAAGCTCATTCCACTGGATTTCTTCTTTTCTATGGTTGGGGAATTAGATTTGGAGTAATTAGGAGTACATGCGCAAGAGATTGGTCTAGTTTACCAAGGTTCGAGAACCTCGTATGATTTTGTGAGAGAAAAATTTGTAGAACCTTTGTATGTATAGGGTGATTGAACCCTTTTTCAAGGATTTTGCTGTAATTATATTGAATATTTATGAAATTTGAATTTGTTATGTTATCTGTTTATGATTTACTTAGGCCTTGTATCCGAGTGGGGCCCGTCTCCACTTGGCGACGGCAGGTCTGTGCATGTGCCCGAGGTCCTGAAAATCGGGTCGGGGCATGACAGATTAATATGGTATCAGAGTCAGTTTGATAACAGACACCCTAGTTGCCCTAGTGACTTAGACAACTAGGAAAGATTGAGAGTTAATTTAGGAAAACTAAGTCAATCACGGAACCTTCTTAATGGTGTTGTTCTTTGGCAGAGAATCAATTATGTCTGACATGGGGAGCATAGGATCAAATATGTCTGACGTGAAAGTATAGGAGAGAATGAGGTAGTTGTAGAAAGCCTTGAGAAATTAGGGGTAGAAGTGGAGAGCTCGAAAGAGATAGAAGAGAGTACCGTAGAAGAGAATGCGCAGGAGGAACATACCAAGGCGATACCACCAACTCGGAAACACCGCAAATTTTTTGGGTGTCGCTACATTTCTATGGCAAAGAATCTGAAGGACGAGGTTAGGTGCAACTATTGTGGAGGACCCCTCATGACGCAGACACCGCTTGCATTGTAGAATGGTATCGTCGCTGTGAAGGGTGGATTGCAAATTGCGAACATCCTCTTCCTAAGTGTCGTCAATGTGGTAACACGGACCACCACAAGAACAATTATCGTTTATTCCACGTGGAATAAAACGTAACTTTAGAATGGAATTCTAAAGGTGGAGTCTGCACCTTGGGGAAAGACCACAACCTTATGTCGTTTGAGCTAGTGTTAGGACTTATGTTAGATAGTTGGGGTCAGTTGATACCCAAAGTCGATGTGTTAAATATTTGACTATTGTTTTAAATCATAGTTGGAAATCTATTACCATTTAATTAAAATCCATGTTTGGATTATAGTATTCAAAAGTGATAGATTTGTTTGTTGATATCTCGCAGCTAACATGATTAGAGGAAGACGTGTGTCGGGACGACCTCGTGGACGGCCACACCGTGTGGAGGTACCACAGCCTCTGATGGAAGAGGTATCCCAACCTTAGGAGAATGAGGGTCCCCCACCCCTAGTTGATACGGAGGTTGGCGAGCAGGCTGCTGCCAATCAGAATGCTAAAAGCCACGGCGGTGGGCCCAGACTTAAGGGGGAGGCACCCTCCATAACTATGATCAAACTAATGAGGGAAATGTTGGGATACATCTAAGAAGAGAGGCAACAACGACAAGTAATACCTTAACCACCAATTCCGTCTGCCACGCCAACCCTTAATAGAGGCCTGATGGGAGAGATTAAGAGGCCTTCTCCTCTCCTATTTGACGGTACTGCAGCCCTTGAAGAAACCCATATGTGGATCCGGGAATTAGAGAAAACTTTCGATATGTACCAGGCCGAGGATCCGGATAGACTCAAGATGGCAGCCTACCTAATGCAAGGTAACGCCGAGGATTGGTACCTCGAGGAGGTACGAATTAGGAAAAGGGTGCCTTTTGAGACTTGGGAAGGGTTCAAGAAAGCATTCTTTGCGAAATAATTTTCACGAGGAAGGCTTCTCTTGATGGCACAACAATTCGACAATCTCGTTCAAGGAGAAATGAAAGTAGAGCAATACGAGATTGAATTCGATAAACAAGTACACTTTTCTACCGGACATGGTCCCCACAGAAGAGAGCAAAGTCCGTAAATTCGAGACTGGTTTGCTGCCATATTTGAGAGAAATTGTGGCAGGACATATGTGCTCTAGTTACACAGAAGTTATTGCTAGAGCCAAGAACATCGATGTATCTATCCAGGAAAACTCTCAAGTACCATCCCAGAAAGATAAGAAGCAGGACCAGGGGCAAAGCAACAGTCAAGGAAAGTCTTTTGGAAAGAGCTTTGGAAAATCAAGATCCAAGAGCAAGTATCAACCTTATGGCAAGCCTTCTAGATCATCAGCAACATCTGGGGGAGGAGGATCACTAAAAGGCTTCACATGCGGAGGACCATACAAACAGTCTGAGTGTCGGCGCGTTACTGGAGCTTGTTTTGTATGCCGCAGTTTAGAGCACCGCATAGCGTAGTGCCCCAAGATAGAACATGGAGAAAAGCAGGGAACTTCGTGGTTCCCAGATCTTTAGTACCTCCCGACAATGATTATTTACCCGCAGTACAAAGGGTAGCGTGGTGGGAGAAAGGAAAAATGACTTGGGCATGTTAACCATCGTCATCCAATCAAAGGCCAATAACCCATGGACGCGTTTATCACCTTACAACGGAAGAAGTAGATCGTCGCTTTGGGACTTCGAGGGAGAGTCAATATGGGTGTTGAGGATCATGAGTAAATTTCAGTGGACAAAATTCTTTTAAGCAAGTGTGGATTGCGAGATCCAAGAATTTTAGCATTATTTTACTTAGAGTTTCTTTTGGAAAATAAATATGTTTATATTAGTTTTTAATTAGTTCATTTCCTTGTTTAGTTGGTAAATAAAAGTCTTTTATGGACCCGATGTAATGAATAAAAATTTGTTGGTTGGTATCTTTAATTAATTTGAGAAGCTTATCATTGTTGGAAATTTTATGGTTGCTTATGGAAAGAGGGAGTAAAATAAAAAATAACCTAATTAGGGCTAATTGGGATCATTAAGGGTCTATTAGTAATTTTAAAAAACAATAAGGACTGAGAAATAATGTCCCTCTCTGGACCAGGGACCTAGTTGTAAAAATAAGAAGAGTCAGGGACCTAACAAGAAATTCATATCTCTCTCAGTCGAGGGACTTGCATGAGAACTAAATAAAAAGGAAGGACCTAATAGTAATATTACGTGAAAGCCATGCAGAGGGAGTATACAAAAGTAATGAGTGGCCAGGATTACATCATCTGGAAATCGTGATTAAGTTCGAGGCAAACAGATGGACATCCGATCGTCTATTCTGAGCAGCTACGACAAGTGTAGGCTTGAATCTATAGTACGGATTTATCATAGCTGTCCAACGCTAGATATGGAATAAGCTCAAGGCGAGGCGATTTCATCCAATCGCTCGTTATAAGTTAATCGTAACCGTCAATCTAAATAAGTGCTGGATCCGAGTTGCGAAAAATATAATCTAGTCGTTTGTCACCATGCCTCTTATCTACATCATATGCTCGACGAGATCTAATCGCGAGACACCCCTTTGGTCGTCTTTACATCAGCCACGGGCGCCAGTATACATCGCGAGCTTATACAGTCTTCTAGATAACTTTGAAACTAAATTTAAAAAGGAGATAAACCTTATCAAAACACAAATTGAATTCAAGTCAAAGTCGATCACGAGCTTTATAAATAAAGAAGCCTCTTGTGAACCTTGGAAATCATCTGAGAGCCAGCACCACCACCACCACCACCACAGAGATAGAGAGACAGAAAGAAGGCGAGGAGTACTGGTAGGCCTCCATTAGACAGGGATCAACCACAAGGTGGCCGAAGACACCTCCCAAGGAGCACGAAAAGGGGAAGGAGTACACTAGTGCATAGTAAGCACGACGGTCGAAGGTCGCAGGTAAGGCTCCCTCCTCTGTCAATCGTTCATCAGTAGTTGTACATGCACATAGAATAGTTACGAGATTGAGAGGGAGGGGATGAGAGATATGGAGTTCTTCACTACCTTATGTCGTGACACCGAGCGCCAAAGATGGATGCTCAGGTGATGGAAGAAGGAATCGGAGGGCTCTCGGTTCAGGATAAACGTCACGGCATGCCGGTCGTCCTCAGATGGCACAGACCTTGGGAGAAATATGATCCGATCACGCCTGTCCACCACCAAATATCACCACATCTCCTTTCCCCTCCGGCGCGGGGGTGCTTATTGAGCATTTCCTTCGAAAGCTCATTCCACTTGATTTATTCTTTTCTCAGGTTGGGGAATTAGCTGGAGTGATTCCAAGAGCTGCACAAGAGATTGGTCTAGTTTACCAAGGTTTGAGAACCTCGTCTGATTTTGTGAGAGAAAAATTTGTAGAACCTTTGTATGTATAGGGTGACAAAACCCTCTTTTAAGGATTCTGTTGTAATTATATTGAATATTTATGAAATTTGAATTTGTCATGTTATCTGTTTCTGATTTACTTAGGCCTTGTATCTGAGTGGGGCCAATCTCCACTTGGATACGGCTGGTCTGTGCACTTGCCCGAGCTCCCGAAAATCGGGTCGAAGCGTGACAGATTAATATGGTATCAGAGCAAGGTTGATAACAGACAACCTAGTTGCCCTAGTAACTTAGACAACTAGGAAAGATTGCGAGTTAAGTTAGGAAAACTAAGTCACTCACGGAACCTTCTAATAGTGTTGTTGTTTGACAGAAAATCAATTATGTTTGACATGAGAAGACTAGGATAAAATATGTCTGCCGTAGAAAGCATAGGAGAGAATGAGGTAGTTATGGAAAGCCCAGAGAAATAAGGGGTGGAAGTTGAAGCTCAAAATAGATAGAAGAGGGTACCAGAGAAGAGAATGCGTAAGAGGAACGTAACGAGGAGATACCACCAGCTCGGAAACACCGCAGATTCTGTGGCTGTCGCTACATTTCCACGGCAAAGAAGGTGAAGGACGAGGTTAGGTGCGACTATTATAGAGGACCCCCTCATGACGCAGAGACCGCTTGCATCGCAGAATAGTATCGTCACTGTGAAGGGTAGATTGTAGATTGCAGGCATCCTCTTCCTAAGTGTCGTCACTGTGGTAACAAGGACCACCACAAGAACAATTGTCCGAATATTACGCCTAGAATAAAACGTAACTTTAGAATACATTTCTAAAGGTGGGGTCTGCACCTTGGGAAAAGACCACTACCTTATGTCATTTGTGCTACGGTTAGGAGTTATGTTAGATTGTTGTGGTCTGTTAACACCCAAAGTCGATGTGTTAAATATTAGACTATTATTTTAAATCATAGTTGGAAATCTATTACCATTTCCTGAAAATACGTGTTTGGATTATAGTATTCGAAAGTAATAGATTTGTATGTTAATATCTCGCAGCTAATACAATGAGAGGAAGAGGTGTGTCGGGAAGCCCTCGTGGACGGCCACGCCGTATGGAGGTACCACAGCCTCCGGTGGAAGAGGTATCCCAACCACAGGAGAATTAGTGTCCCCCATCCCCAGTTGATATGGAAGTTGGCGAGAACCTGCCACTCAATCAGTGCTACTTGAGGCCACGAAGCGTGAGCCAGACTTAAGGGGATAGGCACCCTCCAAAACTATGATCGAACTAATGAGGGAAATGATGGGATACATCCAAGAATAGAGGCAACAATGACAAGCACCACCTCAACTATAGCCTCCGTCTTCTACGCTAACCCCTAATAGAGGCCGGATGGGAGAGATTAAGAGGCCTTTTCCCAGCTCATTTGACGGTACTGCCACCCCTGAAGAAGCCTAGATGTGGATCCGGGAATTAGAGAAAAATTTCGATATATACCAGGGTGAGTATCCGGATAAAGTCAAGATGGCAGCCTACCTGATGCAAGGCTACGCCGAGAAGGGGTGCCTTTTGAGACTTGGGAAGGGTTCAAGAAAGCATTCTTTGCGAAATAAATTTCATGAGGAAGGCTTCTCTCTATGGCACAACAATTCAACAATCTTGTTCAAGGAGAAATGACAGTAGAGCAATACGAGGTTGAATTCGACAAACTAGCACGCTTTCTACCGGACTTGGTCCCCACAGAAGAGAGCAAAGTCCGCAAGTTCGAGACTGGTTTGCGGCCATCTTTGAAAGAAATTGTGGTAGGACATATGTGCTCTAGTTACGCAGAAGTGAAGGCCAGAGCCAATTACATCGATGCATCTACCGAAGGAAACTCCCAAGTACCATCCCATAAAGATAAGAAGTAGGACCAGGGGCAAAGCAAGAGTCAGGGAAAGTCTTTTGGAAAAGCTTTGGAAAATCAAGATCCGAGAGCAAGTATCAACCTTATGGCAAGCCTTCCAGATCGTCAGCAACATCTGGAGGAGGAGGATCACTGAAATGTTTTATGTGCGGAGGACCACACAAACAGTCTGAATGTAGGCGCGTTACTGGAGCTTGTTTTGTATGCGGCAGTTTAGAGCACCGCATAGCACAATGTCCCCATATAGAGCATGGAGCAAAGCATGGAACTCGAGTTCCCAGCAGTCTTCCGGTACCTCCAGCCAATAGGTGGCACCAACATAAGGACAACATGGTGGGGATAAGAAAGGAAAAGCGAACGGGGCAAGTCAACCATCATCATTCCATCAAAGGCCAATAACTCATGGACGAGTTTATCACCTTACAATGGAAGAAGTAGAGGCATCACTTAGGATTGCGGGAGAGTCAAGTTTGGGTGTTGAGAGCTATGAGTAAAATTTCGAGGACGAAATTCTTTTAAGAGGGGAGGATTGTGAGAAACAAGAATTTTAGGGTTATTTTACTTAGAGTTTCTTTTGGAGAGTAAATGTGTTTATATTAGTTTTTAATTAGTTCATTTCCTTGTTTAGTTGGTTAGTAAAAGTCTTTTATGGACCGGATGTAACCAAATTTTTATTTGAATAAAAATTTGCTTGGTTGGCCTCTTTAATTAATTTGACAATCTTATCATGGTTGGAAATTTTATGGTTGCTTATGGAAAGAGGGTGTAAAATAAAAAATACTCTAATTAGGGCTAATTCGGATCATTAAGGGTCTATTAGTAATTTTTAAAAACAATAATGACTGAGAAATAAATGTTCCTCTCTAGACCAGGGACCTAGTTATAAAAATCAATAGAGTCAGGGACCTAACAAGAAATTCATATCTCTCTCAGTCGAGGGACTTGCATAAGAACTAAATAAAAAGGAAGGTCCTAATAGCAATATTACGTGAAAACCATGCAGAGTGAGTATACAAAAGTAATGGACAGCCAGGATTACATCAACTGGAAATCGTGATTAAGTTTGAGGAGAACAAATGGAGATCTCATAATCCATTTTGATCAGTTACGACAAGTGTAGGCATGAATCTATAGTGCGGATTAATCCGAGCTGTCCATCACTGGATATGGAATAAGCTTGAGGCGTGGCGTTTTAATCCAATCACTCGTGATAAGTTAATCGTAACCATCCATCTGAATTAGTGCTGGATTTGAGGCGCGAAAAATGTAATCTAGCCTTTTGTCACCATGCCTCTTATTTAGACCTTCCGCTCAACAAGATCTGATCACGAGACACCCCTTTAATTAGTCGCTTTTACATACAGCCTCGCCAAGCGATTAATGCGCCAGTTGCAAGCTTATCTGGTCTTCCAGATAACTAGGAAACAAAATTTAAAAAGGCGATAAACCTTATCAAAACACAACTTGAATTGAAGTCAAACTCGACCGCGAGCTTTATAAATAAAGAAGCCTCCTGTGAACCCTGGAAATCATCTTAGAGCCAGCGCCACCACTACCACCACCGGAGAGACAAAGAGATAGAAAGAAGGCGAGGAGCACTGGTAGGCCTCCATTAGATAGGGATCAACCCCCAGGTTGCCTCAGACACCTCCAGAGGAGCACATAAAAAGGAAGGGATGCACCGGTGTATAGTAAGCTAGGCGGTCGACGATCGCAGGTAAGCCTCCCTCCTCTATCAATCGTTCATCAGTAATTGTACATGCACATAGAATAGTTACGAGATCGAGAGGGAGGGGATGAGAGCTATGGAGTTCTTCACTACCTTCTTTCGCGACACCGAGCGCCAAGGATGGATGCTCTAGTGATGGAAGGAGGAATCTGAGGGCTCTCAGCCCAGGATAAACCTCGCGGCACGCCGGCCATCCTCGGACGGCAGGGACTTTGGGAGCAACACCATCCAACCACACCTTTGTCTGCGCCGAGGAGACGCCATCTCCCTCTCCTCTGGGGCACATGCGGAGGTTGAAAACGAGTTCGCCTGCTTAGATGGTTGAAACGAGTCCGTTTGAATCGAATCAGTTTAAAAAATAAAAAATAAAAAGGTTGGGTTGGGTCAATTGGGTAATAAAGCATGGATTCAATTTAGTTAATAATGGGTAAAGTTGAGTTCAATCAATTAATAAAATCAAGTTGGGCTAGATAGACTTAAAATTTTGTGAGTTGGTTTGAGATGGGCTTGGTTTTCTTTCAACTGGTTTAGTCAAGACAAGTAAGTTAATTTAGTTAAGTCAATCAATTCAAAGGTGGTCAGGTTCAATTTGAAGATTTGGGTTCAATCAAATTCAGTTCGATCAAGCTAGCTCTAATGGGTTGAGTCCAGATTTAGTCTTCGGCTCAGCCATGATCAATAAGCCATGTTGGAGGATTAATGAACTAGAAGAGAAAAATAATAATAATAATACACAAGTAAGAGATGGGAGTTGAACCCACAACCTCACCAACAACACAGAACCTTCTAACCATTGGGCTGTGACAGTTTGCTTACTGAAATTTTGAAGTCTATTAAATTAAGAACTCAACAAAGGACAACCAGGGCCTAATCGAAAAATAGACCATATGTATTAAGAATTCAAAGTCAATTATCATCGCTTACATGAAACCTATTACCAGATATTTGTGTGGAATGTAAGGACACTTCGGAAGGGACTTGGTCTACCGGATAGACTTCTATTAAAGGTAAGTTACTCCTGCCTAGATGCCTACCAAGTTTTGGGTTTTTCCTTGGCTTTGAATCCTTGTTCATGTTTCTTGTCTGAAAGTGGTTGATATCGTTATTATTGATTTTCTTTGATCGGCCTTGAAGGCACTATGTGCTGTATTGTTGCTTGTTTGCATACACGAATTCATTCTTTACTAATTTGGTTAACCTCTCTGTTAGTATATGCTTGATGACATGCTTAAAGTAGCTGAAAAATAACACTCCCATTGATCGACACGTAGCCATGGAAACACGTGAGCATGTACTCTGTCCGGGTGGGTCTTTCGTTACATCTTCTGTTGAAGATTCTCCAATAAGTGCAGATAAGTTACTGGTGTTCAGGGGGAGGACACTCTGAACGTCGTGTTGTCGAACCAGGGGGAGGGAACCCTGGATGTGCACCAGTTAGTGGGATGATACGCTGACCGTGTACGTGCATGTAAGAACGCTACCAGACTCAAGGGTCTGGATGTGAATAAGATGAGCACTGGGAGATGACGTGAAAGAGTTCTGGACTATCACTTGTTGTAGTGATCCTGGTTTTTGTTCTTGTGTTCTAATATGTATATGTTTGGATCACTTTTGTTTGATTTTCTCCTTTTTGCTTCTTGGTATTTTCCTTATGAAGGTGCTTACTGAGCTTTCCCTTCGAAAGCTCATTCCACTGGATTTCTTCTTGTCTCAGGTTGGGGAATTAGCTGGAGTGATTCCTAGAGCTGCGCAAGAGATTGGTCTAGTTTACCAAGGTCCAAGAACCTCGTATGATTTTGTGAGAGAAAAATTTGTACAACCATTGTATGTATAGGGTGACTGAACCCTCTTTTAAGGATTCCACTGTAATTATATTGAATATTTATGAAATTTGAATCTGTTATGTTATATGTTTCTTATTTACTTAGGCCTTGTATCCGAGCGGGGACAATCTCCACTTTGATACGGCCGGTCTGTGCACCTGTCTGAGGTCCAAAAAATCAGGTTGTGAAACATCATACATGCATTCATAACAACTGAGACATAGCAATCATCTTTTCATCATCCTCGCATGCTCAAGGTTATCCCCCAAACCTCACATCCTCTCCTTAACGAAGCCAAATATAAATCCTGATCTCCCTAAGGACCCAATAGTCCAACAGAATACTCAGAGTCTCTACAGGCTCTTTAATATCAAAGAGTTCAAGAAGTCTACTAGTTATGCACAAGCCCTCTGTCTCCTCTCTAGACCCATATTATCAAACCTACTATACTAGTGAAACCCATGCATGCATGTTAAGGAAGGCTATGCAACTTCTCAAAGTCCATAATTTTAAGAGTAACCATACATTCTTATTAACTCTACCATGCAACCAAAACAATACTTATAAGTCTCTAAACATATACAATTAACCTAATCTTCTCATGCTCGTGCACAACCCATTCTCAAAGGAATCCATCAACCGTCTTCCACTTTGTCTCTTGCATACAAACAACCATCTATGCATGTATCTCAATCTATGCTACTAGCATATATGCATGCTCCACTCATGTAAAATCCAAGGATTTTAGTGAATAATTTTTTTTAGCTACTTGCTTTAATTGTTTGGTCAATAACGGAAAGTTCTCAATATGGGTTTCGTTTGAACTTTTGTCCTTATTTTCTCTTTATGTAATTAGTTGATTATTAATAAATTGTCTTTATTTTTTTCAAATTTCTTAATAGGTTCACCATGTTTGGAACTTGTTTGAAAGAATTGGTAAAGATGGATTAAATGAATTAATTCCCTAATTAGGGTTAACTGGGGATGCCAAGGGCTTAAGTGTAATTTCTGAAAGTCTGGGGACATGATCAAAATTGCGCTACCCTAACAGGCAAGGGACCTACATGTAACATGGGAAAAGATCAAGGGCTTATAAGGAAAAGATACGAAGAAACCATGCATGGTTAGCGATTGGACGGTGGAGATTAAAAATGAATAGATGAAGGGTTTGATAGAGGCCATGTTGAGAGATCAAAACCGTTGATCCATTAGATGTGTTGGCTACGAGGCAAGTGTGGAGATTTAACATGTGACCACACCGTGAAGGCAAATCTAAGCCACTCATCCATAGATGTGTTTCAAGTTCTAGGCATAATGTTTGATCACAGCCGCTTAAACCTTTTCATCAAATAGAAATGATCGGAGCTATTGATCTAAGATGAGAGTTTAAGTTCGGGGCAAATGAAATAATCCTACCTCCTCATCCTTATTACGTGAAAATTAATCCAAATTGTCCATCAAGGGAGGCGAGTTGAGCTCTAGGCATGAGGGACTAATCTAACCGTCGATTTAATCTGGACCGTAGCCGTTTATCTAGGAAGAATACCTGATCAGAGGCATGATTGGTGATTAACTTTCCATTGGATCCCATGCAATGCAATCAGGCCAAAGACGCCCGAGAATATCGATCGCGGTAGCGATTCTGACATCGCCTTCTCCGCCGTAAAGCCACCGCGCGTGACTTAACCTAGCCTTTCCGGCCATCAACACAGCCACTTTTGGAAATGACCAATCACTCTCCACGATCAACGGGATCGTGATCCCACCCAACTTCCACTCGTAAGGATTATAAAAGGGAGGGCAACTAGGAAACCCTAGCAATAACCGGCGGCGGGCTTCATATATCTCTGAAAGAAGAACCGGACGTCGGAGTGACAGCATGGACCCCTCTGTGCCACAAGAGTCTCCGCGAGCTTACCAGAATAGTGCTAACGGCGAAGGGACGACGCTAAGACGAGTGAGAGACTTCTTCAGGCCACCTCCACCTCGCTGGAACCCCACTATAAGTCTCTTTCCCTGTTATTCTATGTATACTTGCATCCATACACGCAAGGTAGGGGTTAGTTGACGTGAGAGAACTCTAAACACCCCCGTTTGCCCACCGCTGTGGGTATGGAACGCTAGAAAATGGGAAGTCCGGCCGAGTGTAGGTGGATCCTAATGAACTGAATACGGGAACCCGACCGCCTCCCTCCCGTGAGGGGCTCACGACGTACAGGTCACCTTTGGCCGGCGGAGATTGTGAGGTGGAGACCGCTCCGACATCTCATGCATCGCGGTCAACTATCGCGCGAGGCTGGGGTGCCACCTTCCCCTCCGACGTGGCCTGGTCTTGAGAAATAGGGAGTTAGGGTTATTAAAGAGACTAATTGGTTAGGTTTAGTCGATTGTAAATGGACTCAGGTCAACTAAATAAATAAGTTAGGGTTAGATCTAATCAACTCCAAATGAGCTAAATTGGTTTTGGACCAATTTGAAAGATTAGGTCAGGTCTAATCAATTTCAATTGAATTGGGCTTAGTTGGTTAAAATGACTAGATTAGGTTTGAGGTTGGACTAGACCAACTTGGTTAAATTCGACCAATTTCAAATGAACATGATTGAGTTGATCAAATCAAGGGAATTAGTTTGAGCCTAACCAACTAATTAAAACCAAACCCAATCGATTGGAATGAGATATAGTCCAATCAAATTAAGATTGGGTCCCAGCCAAATGGAGGATTGGATCTGATCAGGTTTAGAGTTTGGGCTAGTAAACTAGAAATAGAAATAAAATAAAAAAGGAATAATGTAAGAGTGGGGGTTTGAAACCAAGACCCCACAGCTATAGTGGAGGACCCTAACCATTAGAGTACAATGACTTATTTATAGAGTTCAGTCAACAATTTTTTTAAACCAGTATACAAAAGAAAAAGAATGAAAATGGCAAGTAGTCGGAGTTGAACCCAAGATCTTCTCATCAAACCTAATGGGCCTTAACCAGTAGGGTACTCTGCCATTTCTGATCAAACAGAAGGCTTTAAACAGATAGGGACAAACTCACTCATAATAAAGGGAAAAGAAAGGGATAAAATAGAGGGAGTACGATTCAAGCCTAAGACCCCACGATAAAAGTAGAGCGCCCTGACCACTAGAATATAACTATCTTCTAGTTAAAAGGGTGGGGTGGGGTCTAGACATTTAATAAAGAACTTTCATGAAATAGAAGTAGGGGTCAAATTGATTGGATACGGTCCATTAGTAGACCATTCATACACATCTAGTGTTTATGAACAATTACCGTTGCTTATAAAGACTATCATCAGATATCGACGTGGAGTGTTGAGACATGTCAAGGAAAATTCAGATCGAGCTACAAGACCCTTGATAGAGGTAAGTTACTCCTGCCTAGTTCCCGCCCAGATCAGGGTTTATTGGCTTTGTATTTTTTATTTTGCTTCACTGCTTGAGTACTTATTGGCTTTTGATGTTATCATGTGTTGGTATCCTATTTTCTTGGGTTTGCGTACACATGTTTGTTCTCCTGCTTTGTTGAAATTCCATGTTAGTGTATGCATGTTGATGTGTTGGCCTTGTTGGGTGTGCTTATTATCGCTGAACATGCTCGCTCCTTGATCGGCATGTGCCCGTGGCAACACGTGAGCCTGTGCTCCGTCCGAGTGGGTGTGTTTCAGCTATTTCTTATTGCTGAACATGTATTCTTGGTGATTGGCAAGAGGCTGTGGAAACACGTGAGCCTGTACTCCGTCCGGGTAGGTGTGTGTCAGCTCTTCTTGTGTTGTGGATTCTCCCGCTCAGTGAGGATTGTGTTGCGATCATCCAGGGGGAGCACACTCTGAACGTCCTGTAGTCCAACCAAGGGGAGGAAACTCTTGATGTCTACCCGTAAATATGATAATATGCTGGCCGTGTACGTACATGTAGGAGTGCTACCGGACTTGAGGGTCTGGATGTGATTAAGATCGACCGAGGTCGATGACTGCCGGGGAGATGACTTGATTATTCTTCTCATTTGATTGAACTCCTTGTTGTATGCTTGTGCTCATTGGATAGTGATCCTCATGTGTTTGGGACTTAGTCTTGTGCTTATTGTGTTTGCTTTGTGTTGCATTCCTTGTTGGGGTACTTATTGAGCTTTTCATTCGAAAGCTCATTCTACTTGCTTCCCTCTTTTGTTTCAGGTCTTGAGGAGTAGGTAACTTGAGTTCAGGAGTTGCGCGAGGGATCGGGATATCCTAGTAGAGGTTCGAGGCCCTCAGATTTTCTTGTGTATGAGTTTATTTTGTAGGACCTTTGTAGGGCCTTAACTTGTATAGGGTGTTAATTTATATTTTAATTCCGCTGTAAAACTCTGAGTTATTATTAAAATTATTTGAATTTTGTTATCTATTATTGTACTACCTAGGCCTTGTATCCGAGTGAGGTGCGCCTCTACTTAGGTACGGCAGGTCTGTGTAGGTGCCCGAGACCCTGGAATCTGGTCGAGGTGTGACAACTCACTTGACCTTAATACCCATCGTTCTTTACCCATGCTGCCTAATAACAAAAGCATAGAAGTGGATACTCATGCAAAGCTTTTGGAATTACAGTAACTGTAACACCCATCTCCTAATTAGGGGACACGTATCACACAAGACAAATCAAGGAAATGAAACCTAAACCTAAAGGTGTAAAACAAGTAATCAAAAGAAATCAAGTAATTGTGGGAGCTATTTAAGCAAACAAATCATATCATAAACTCAAACTCAAGATACTATTTAATACAACTCCAAATAAAAATACGTTCTTAGACTTAATCATAAACTCATTACAATACATATTCATAACTAAGACACTGGGAGTCAGAGCCAGCTATAGGTAATCTCTATATAATATCCCGATTAGACAAAGCCCTCTATCTAGTCTCCTGTCTATCGCCTACATAATAATATCATGAAATAGGGGCTGAGAAACTGGAGCTCAGTGATCTGGGAACAGTATTGTGGGGTATAAAACTGTACCCATATAATAAAATAAAACTATAAAAGTTGAAGCATAAAACTATGCATATATAAGTAACTGAAAAATAATACTGGAATCTTAAAGTAATACTGAGCAACTAGAGATGTTTCCCAATGCATTATCTTCAATCTGTTTTAATCATGTCAAATGGATAGAAATCTCATCTATGCATATCTCATAATCTGTTTCTCTGTACTGTGAATGAATTTCGGAATTACCCATGGTAATCTGTACCAATCGCCTCTACGGTTGATCTCTAATCCATATCGAGAGGTGGGTAATACAGAGTCATCTGATCATCACAATACTAACATCACTAACTACACATTTACTTATGTATTGCAGGACCAACGACCAACGGGTAGATCTATCCACGCTGCACAGGGTCAATCTTATATACGTTCACTAGGCACTACGAGAGTATGGAAAGAGGGTTTTAATTTCATAAAAATGGAATATTTTAAAACAGATAGTTCTGTAATGAAAATAAGAGTTTTAAATCACCCCTTTCCTAACCTAATATCGTACTCTCTAGCTCTCTATGAGCCACCACTGGTAGAAACAAGTATACTAGTAAATTGTAGTCTATTAATTTCTGTATTTGTTTCTCTTTTCTGTTACTTATTACTATACATGAATGTTTTTCCAAAACTCTGGAAAGTTTCATGAAAGTTCTATTTCATGCTTTTCAAACTGAAATCAAAGGTGAAATAAAAATACGATAAAAACTCGTACTGTAGAGCTAGTTCCCTCACCTGACTCTAGTTTGCTCTAGGGTTGGCTTGGGACTTCAACAGCTCCTGCTTTTCCCTTGCCTTTGCCCTTACTTTTCCCTAGTAAATGAAATAGGGAAATCATGAATACGGAGGCCGTATTCTTAACTTGTACTCTAATATAAACTCAATAGAATATAGTAAAATCATTTAGCTCTCTAAGCATGATTCTTACTTAACTTATCATACATGCTTCTAAAATTCATACATACTATGATTTCATTTCATAGATATAGTTCTATCGCTAAGAATATGATAAAAATATGAAGAACTACAACAGGCTCGTATTTCTCCATACTTTTAACTATTATTTACTTATACTTAATTATCACCTTCATAACTTTTTAACTAGCACATTAAGCATGAAAGGGATAATTAACTAAACATGAAAGCATGCAACTAGAGATTAATAAATCTTTAACTCTTATAAATTTCCATGAAAATTAGGCAGCATCTCCTCCATTTGTAGGCTCCCGAAATCACACAAATATTCACTCATAATCTTTATAACATCACAATACATGCTTAAATAACATCCACAAACATTAATTCTATCTATCTCCCCCTAAATCCCCAATCAATTTAGCGCTACATATGAACATTAATCATTCAATACAAAACTCTAATTCATGAAATCAATTAGGGTTCCCCAATTTTAACATCCAATTAACTAATTAAAAGTAGGGTTAATCCCAATTAGGGGTCGTAATTTCTAGAGTGAAGCAGAGTGGTGCCATAGGCCGAACTACAGCAGAGAGCTGGCCTTGATCTATTTTTCGCCCGAGAAAAGGGATGGCGGAGACGCGCCACGAGGGGGTTGTTCGGGCGGAGCTGGTCGCGTGGCCTGACAACGGAGCGGCAATGGACGACCGGAGAGGTTGGCCGGGGGTCTGGCGACGGAGCAACACTAAAGGAGGCACGCAAGCAGGCTGTAGCTTGCACAGGTCGAGGGAGGCGTAGGGCGGCTTGGTGGTGGGGTTGCTGCTGTCAGTCACGCCGGTGGAGGGCGGCCTGGCGGCGGGGCAGCTCGCGGAGGCACGCGGGAGAGGTGGTGTGGGCTGCTAGTAGGGCACGGGGAGGGGCAGGGCCTCCTCTGATTGATCGAGAAAGGGAGAGAGAGATAGAGAAACTTTACTCTCTCTCTCTCTCTCTCTCTCTCTTCCTTCTAATCATCCATTATTTATAAAAGATATTAATAAACTAATATTTTAATTAAATCTTATTCTAATCATTAATTAACATTATCTTTTAACTTAATTAATTAACTTATTCTTTAAAAAGAATCTAATTAATTAATAATATCTTCCATTTGGACCAAACAACTTTATTTGACCTAATCATGTTACTGTGGCGTCACGAGTGCGACTAATATAATTTTTTGGCTCGTCTCTATCCCCAACACAGATCCAGGAATACTAGGTCAGACGACCTCAGTTACATGAGCTTACTGTAGCATCACTGGTTGTCTGCTCTCCCGACCCCGATCCGTTTTTCTCGACTTTTGACCTGGCCAGATTTGTTTTATCGGGCCTCTAATTTTTGTATGGTATATCCCACTTAATTAATTTGGATTATTAGTACTTAATTAATTCTCATTTAATTAATCTAACTCTACTGACTATCCACCTCCAACTATTTTAAGTAAAAGTGGCCTGGCCCAATAAGGCCTTCTCTTGGCCTTGTAGTTGTGATGCTGGATTTCAGGTATATTAATTCCCAATTTTATTTAATATGATGTCAAAATAATTAATCTGTTATCTGTGCTAATTAACATCATTAAAATTTCAAAAATACACATCCCTATTGGTGAACTATAGACGACCCAGCTGTCCCTCGAAAGAGACAGCTTGACTACAGGACACTACAAACTTCTAACTTGACTAATCTAACCCTTTTGTGTGTTTGAACATGGTTAGCCACAATCCATTAACTTTTCGTTTATTAGTCTACTTGATAACCAGTACTTGTGATGGGCCGAAACCCATTTGGGAATTCATTAGCCCACTACCTTTACTAATCTTAACCAAATCTTTTGAACTCTTACTTGATTGAATTTAAAATCTTCAACAGACTAACCTAAACCCATTAACTTTTTTGAACTTGACTAAACCCAAATGGTCCCCCTTTTAACTTGGTCAACCCATGATTTCACTTGACTCAACCAACCCACTAAACCAACTAGTTTCATCAAACGTTAAACTAACTCGATCGGACCCAACCCAATGAGCCAAATCCCTTAACCCTCTTATGATTATGAAGTGCCTCTCTTGACTAAACCCAACCATTTTAAGTTAAAAAATTAATTTTAATTAAACCCAGCCCAAGTTACACTCATGGATCTTCTTCCACTTAAACCAAATTATTGTGAAACTTCATACATGAATTCATAACTACTGAGGCATAGCAATCATCCTTTCATCATCCTCACATACTCAAGGTTATCTCCCAAACCTCACATCCTCTCATTAACCAAGCCAAACATAAATCCTGATCTCCATAAGGACCCAACAACCCAACCGAATACTCAGAGTCTTTACAGGCAATTTAATATCAAAGTGTTCAAGAGGTCTGCTAGTTATGCACAAGCCCTCTGTCTCCTCTCTAGACCCATATTATCAAACCTACTATACTAGTGAAACTCATGCATGCATGTTAAGGAGACCCATGCAACCTTATAAACTCCATAATTTTAAGAGTAAGCAAACATTCTTATTAACTCTAACATGCAACCGAAACAATGCAAACAAGTCTTTAAACATATACGGATAACCAAATCTTCTCATGCTCATCCACAACCCATTCTCAAAGGAATCCGTCAACCCACTTCCACTCTATCTTTTGCATGCAAACAACCATCCATGCATGTATTCTCAATCTATGCTACTAGCCCATATGTATACTCCACTCACTTGACCTTAATCCCATCATTCTTTACCGATGATGTCCAATAACAAAAGTACAGAAGTGGATACTCATGCAAAGCTTTTGGAATTACAGTAACTATCCAACCCATTCATATTAATAGTTGTGCATGTATGCTCATTCATTTTATTGCTTTATAGAGGACTTATAGGCGATCACCAGGATTGTGGATCCCTCTTGGCTTCTATGAGGTGCATCTCCGGTGGGGGACAAGTCACGGCGCCACACGGCGGAACTCCGACGGCTTGTCATTGACTCGCAACATGATCTCTGGTGGCGTGGGGTGGCTTCGATCGACCACCAACGCCTCACTTTGCCGCAGTGGAGCAGCAAAGCTTTTGTTCTCACGAAGGAGGAGAAGAAAAAGGTTGGGCAACGCTAGGGTTTCAAACGAGACGTGCCTTTATATAAGCTCACAGTTGATTGGGTAAGCTGGGAAATCCCGTTGATAAGGGGATCATAAGCGCAAGATCGTCACCCTCGGCTGGCCGGTTTGAAATCAATGAAGGAAGGATACGTCCTCACGGTGACGCGTGCGTGAGGTAGATGCCATTTCCTCCATTTTCCTCGTGTTCTCTCTATAACCTCACGCGTGTTCTCATCCCAACCATCATATGGTCTTTGAAAAGTTACTAAACTTAATCCTAGTCGTTACTTCTCTTCATATGTTTTAATTCACAAAAGAATTCTCAAACCACTCATTAATGGAAGCGATGCATGTTATCGTAACTTAGCTTAATTAGAACCAAATATATATATAAATGTATATTTTCATCCACCAAATCATGATATCCATGTTTTTTTATTCAAAAGAATCCAATCAACACTGATTTCAATCATGCACATCCTTTCATTCCTTATATATATATATATATTGTTGATGAGAAATTCGGATCAAACTCCAAGTTCGACCGACATTTGAATTTGTATTTGAGAGGGAAAGGAGAAGAACCAGGAAATCAAAGAGAAGAGCTCCAAAAACAAGAGAACACCCAAGAATTAACATGGAAAACCCCAAAATTGGGGAAAAAACCACGAGCCCCTTTCATGAGGGTAAAAATCCACTAAATCTCCTTTAAATCTACAAGATGGAGCTCCATTGATGAGCTCTAGGGAAAGAAAATGAAAGAGGAGAAGAATGAGAAGATGGGGAAGATGACTCCAGTCCCCAGAGCAGCAGGGCTTCGCCGGATCCAAGATGAATTGCCTTTTAACTGGGAGGAAGGGGGATTTATAGGCTCTCGAGAAGGAGTGAGGCTTGGGGAGCAAGCCACTTAATTTGGGCACGTGGGTGCGGCCTTTCGGCCTCGGCTCGACAAATCCATTTCAAAGATCCTTCTAGGCGGCTTCTAGATTCCGAGGGTTAGCCATTGCAATCTGCTCACAACTAATTTGTAATTGTCCAACTTATTTCCCAACTGACTAATTGACTGAGCTTCTAGAAGATTCTGGAAGAGACTCAGGGTGAGAGGTCAGTAGGAGGAGGGTCGCCTACGGCGTAAGGGTGATGAGAATCATGAGGAGGACCTCCCCAAGATTTGGCATGTTTTCCGAAATGAGGAGGAGCTTGGCACCTTAGTAGGGAGGAGCTCGACACTTTAGTATAGAGGACCTCGGCACCTTAGTAGGGAGGAGCTCAACACCTTGGGTGGTGAGGGTCTTTAGGAGGTTTGTTGCGATGTCCCCATGTAGTTCATTATTTGGGCGACTCCTTGACAATCTCAACCCTATCATCAGTCTACCCTCAAGTATGCTTGCGGTGAGTCCGAGTGATGAGCGAACAAATTTCGTGAGTCATTTGGCGAGTAGAGTTAAGCATAGAAGAGAATAACTGAGCTGCTCGGTAATTTCGCTGTTTTTCGTGGGAGGTCCTCAGCCTTTGTCGCGCCTTAAGTAAGGACTATAGCAAGTGAGAATAATGGAAGAGTAGTTCCTCCACTATAAGAGAAGAGTAGCTTCACGGCCTTGAAAGAAGAGTAGCTCCTCCGATTTAACTTAGATTAAGGACTTTAACAAGTGAGATTTCATTCTCACAGAGCTACTCAGCCAGAGTAGTAATGGAAGAGTAGCTCAAGCTACTCAGCCATAAGAGGACTTTAGCAAGTGAGATTTCACTTTGCCTTCAGTATGGACTTTTGCAAGTGAGATTTTACTTGGGCTTTAATAAGGACTTCAGCGAGTGAGATTCCACTCGGCCTTTAATAAGGACTTTATCAAGTGAGTGTCCACTCTTATGGAGCTTCTCGGCCATAAGAGAAGAGTAGCTCCTCCGCTATGAGAGAAGAGTAGCTCCTTGGCGATGAAAGAAGAGTAGCTCCTCCGATTTCACTTGGTCTTCATGAAGGACTTTAACAAGTGAGATTTAACTCTCATGGAGCTACTCGGCCATAAGAGTAGTAATGGAAGTGTAGCTCAAGCTACTCAGCCATAAGAGGACTTTAGCAAGGGAGATTTTACCTGGCCTTCCATAAGGACTTTTGCAAGTGAGATTTCACTTGGCCTTCAATAAAGACTTTTGCATGTGAGATTTCACTTGGCCTTCAATAAGGACTTTTGTGCTCATCTAACAAGGAAGCTTCTCCGCGGCCATAAAAGAAGAGTAGCTCCTCTAAGGCCGTTTCGCCATAATATTTAAAAGCTTTTCAAATGGGGTTGCTCTGCCATGACGTGGGAAGCTCTTCGGCCATAGCTCTGGAGAGATGTTCGGCCATCACTTTTAGACCTTGAAGGAAGTTCGGCCTCGGCATGGATAGCTCGACCTCGGCATAAAAGAGCTCAAGATGAGGGGTTTATGTAAAAATAGGCTCTCTTGGAGCATTTCATTAAATAAAATTTTGAGAGAGGAACTCTCTTGGAGCCCCCATGGAATTGAACTCTCTTAAAGATGTGCTCTCTTGGGGCCTCTATGGAGTTGAACTCTCTTGGAGATGATCTCTCTTGGAGCCCCTATGGAGTTGAACCCTCTTGGAGATGATCTCTCTTGGGGCCTCTATGGAGTTGAACTCTCTTGGAGATGTTCTCTCTTGGAGTTTCCATAGAGTTGAACCCTCTTGGAGACGATCTCTTTTTGAGTCTCCATGGGGTTGAGTTCTTCTTGAGATGACCTCTTTTTGATCCTCCATGGAGTTGGTCGACCTTGGCCTTAGAACTCGGCATGGGGTCAGTTCGGCATTTGAGCTCTATATGAATGAAAGGGAGAGGGAGAGAGAGAAGCCTTACCTTTATTGGAGCTCTTCTCTCTTTGACCTTGGAGCTCTTCTCAAGGGGTACTCTCCTCTTCTTCTAGAGCATTCTCTTCTTCCTTTGAGCCTCCATGGAATTCCGTCATGGATGTTGCTGGACCTGGAATTCTCTATTCTTGAGACTGATTCTGCCTAGATCTCCTGGTTGCTGGCATGGCTTCTTGTCCCTTCCCCACGGACGGCGCCAAAATGTTGATGTGAAATTCGGATCAAACTCCAAATTCGACCGACATTTGAATTTGTATTTGAAAGGGAAAGGAGAAGAATAAGAAAATCAAGGAAAAGAACTCCAAAAAACAGAGAACACCCAAGAATTAACGTGAAAAACCCAAAAAATGGGGAAAAAACCATGAGGCCCCTCTCATGGTGGCAAAATCCACTAAATCTCCTTCAAATCTACAAGATGGAGCTCCATTGATGAGCTCTAAGGAAAGAAAATGGAAGAGGAGAAGAAGGAGAAGATGGAGAAGATGACTCCAGTCCCCAGAGCAGCAGGGCTTCGACGGATCCATGATGAATTGCATTTTAACTGGGAGGGAGGGGTATTTATAAGCTCTGGAGAAGGAGTGAGGCTTGGGGAGCAAGGCACTTAATTTGGACACGTGGGTGCCATTTCCAAAGAATCCATTTCAAAGATCCTTACGACGCTTTTAGAATCCAGTGTGCAAGCTAAATCGCTTTAACTAATTTGTAACTGTTCAACTGATTTCCCAACTGATTAACTGACTCGGCTTCTAGAAGATTCTGGAAGAGACTCTCGAGTAAGAGGCTGCAGGAGGAGGGTCGCTCTGGCGAAGGGTGATGAGGTACTCGGGGAGGACCTCGGCATTTGGGGTGTTTTCTGAAATGGGGAGGAGCTCGGCACCTTAGTAGGGAGGAGCTCGACACTTTAGTATAGAGGACCTCTGTCACGCCCCAAACCCGAGTCCCGGGCCTCAGCGCATGCGACAGACGCCGCGTGCTTATAGGGTCGCCCCTAGAAGCACGCAAGGCTCAGCAACACAAGCAGATAATTAATACAGAGTTTAAATATAATCAGCGGAATTAGATAAATCAGAGTTTATACAAAACCCTAACAGGTCCTGAATGACACAAAATCCTCACTCAGAAGGAGATTAGAGGCCCGCAAACCTCTTTTTAAAATATCCCCGAAGCTGCTAGGCTGTCCCGCAGAAGCTTCCTCCTGAGTCCCGCTCCTAGCTACTCCTCATCACCTGGGAAAAACATCAAGAGCAACCAAGTGCATGAGCCAAAGAAAGGCCCAGTAGGATCACACATAAATCAATAAAGGTGGCGAAAGCCATAAGCAAAGAACAAAATAAAGCAAGTGCAAGTATGCAAGTGAAACAATATCACGAGCAAATAACAAA
Organism: Dioscorea zingiberensis; assembly: GCA_026586065.1. Classification (NCBI taxonomy): domain Eukaryota; kingdom Viridiplantae; phylum Streptophyta; class Magnoliopsida; order Dioscoreales; family Dioscoreaceae; genus Dioscorea; species Dioscorea zingiberensis. The sequence goes on from CM048819.1 coordinate 22,270,665, forward strand.
TCTCTGGAATGCGGATAAATCCACAGATGTACTCAATCTCTGGCATATATGATACTAAGATGTCTACGACATCAACGACACCATCAGCATCGTCTTCGGCCTAAGCCAGATAGCGCTATAATAATCATGTGCACATGGCCAGAAAATGCCGCTCTTTGACTTAGCCAGGTGGCAAGATATTATACGCCCTCTGCCGGGGCATCCGTGCGATGGAGCATCAAGTGCTCGTGGCCAGATATTAGACGCCCTGCACTGGCCTCTCATTCGATGGAGCAAATGCGCTCGTGGCCGATATTATCACGCCTCTTCACGGAGCTTGGTGGCCAAATATTATACGCCCTCTGCCAAGGCATCCGTCCGATGTATCATACCTGAAAGTAAGAGATTGATAGTACTAATACCTAACAACAGGTATACATATATATCCAAGGCAGCAACCTCTTGAATATATACTGATCGGTGACCTCATCGAGATCAGGAGTCAATACGTATCTAAGGAGTAAACTCTACTCAAATACGCATACGAAAATATGATAACAACAATCTGCTCGAGATATAAAGCGAACACATATGAAAAAACTCATCTCGAATATATATAGGGAACCTCTCGAGGAAATAAGAGCACAAAATCAAAGTAGGGTAGGAGGAAGGAATACTCAAACCAAGTATCAACAGACTGAGCAGAGCAATATCAGAAAGCTCAAGCAAGACAGAAATAGAAAATCACACTCAAAGCAGAGCAAATCTGATCAGAGTATACAACTTAAGCAATGCACAATTAAGATGTCAATGAACTGCTATGGAGTATTACCCCCTTGACCATCCCAGGTACAAGTAGGATGCTTGAGTGTACTCCACTAGCCATAGGCCATGGAGTATCACTCCCACTAGCCATATGCCATGGAGTACCACCTCCTGGCCATCCCACAACAACACAAGAAGAATGTCAAGGGGTACTCCCTCAAAGCAGTTAACATCAGAACATACAAGCTCAAACAAATGCAGTAAGCATAACATGTCAACAGAAAGAGCAGGTATCAAAATATGGACTCCAACATCCATCAAGCACAACAACAACAAAATCAATAGAATACTATGAGTTAGAAATACTCACAGTACCCGTGCGACAATCCTACCGAAAATACTGAACAACAAGTATATATTCAAGGAAACAAACCTTCTCGAATATATAAATAGTATATCTCAAAGAGATATGGAAAGCAGAATGGCAAGCATATATCCAAGGAAACAATCCATCTCGAATATATGAATAGAAAATAAATTACACGTAGGGTAGGGAGTTTGAAACACTCACAACACCCGGTGCGAGAGCCTACCTCATTCGCTTCTAGGACCTACCCAAGTCTGAGTCTTCCACTCAGGTCCTCGACCACCTCACCACGTCCTAACATGGAAATTTTTCATCACATAACATTTCATAAAAATCTGAATGCATTACATGCATTTAATTATCTTAATCGTGAGTTTACCGAAATGTCGGCTTTTTAATTTATAACTGATAAGTTAGGGCCATATAACACATGTCCGCACCATTCTTATTAGTTTAAATACATCCCCGAACTATCAAGATGATCAGAATCGAATTCCAATGCTTTTGGAGGACATTAGAATTAACAGTTTACTTTTTTATCTTTAGCTACAGTAACTCTTCAAATCATGAAGTTGAAACCTCAAATTGAAGTTCGAAATCTTCACCATTTTATATCATACTTCTAGTATATCATATCCACAATATTATATTACATTCCCCCCAGAATTGGGCTCATTATCACTGCTACAAAGCCCATAACAAAATGAAATAAGATGGGTGTTCTGCTGTGCTACAGTGTTTCCTGCATTTTTCCCTTCCTTGGAGTTCAACTCTTTACAATGTTTTTGCATTTGATCACACCTATTCTTATTCCAAGGAAGTGTGAAAACAATCCCAAATACTCAACACCTTCCATCCTATTATTTGGTAACTAAAATGCTTTGAAAATACACTAAATCAATAGCAACAAAATCCATGTTTGCAACATCAATAGCCAATGCAAAGATAACTTGTATGTTCAACAAGGGTCTATAACGACCAATCAAGAGAATACGAATTATTTATCTTCACTAACACAATGTATGAAATCGAGCCCCTCAAGAGTTCTCCAATGTGCTTAAGATCCCTCTCTTAGGCATCACTTTACTTATCATGAATTCCATGTCTTCAATATGAATAATTAATACGAAGATATGAACTTCTACTTAATACGAGATATATTCATCTCTATCCTTAGCATGAATTAGGGCTTCTAATATGCTTTCTTTCAACACTTAAACACTATATAGTTCATGGAGAATATACTCAAGTATTAATACTTAAGATTTTCTACAAAAATTCGGCAACACCTCCTCTATTTGGAGGGCCCCAAAATTAATACAATCATGCAACCAAATCAACTTTAGAAGTTAAATCCTTCATCAACATACATTCCATGGCATCAAGCTTAACACATTATAATTCTAAGAATCCCAAATCATGTCAAGTTAATTTCATCAAATCAATCCACTAATTAATGTGTAAATTCCCCCAAAGTTAGGGCTTACAATTGTGGAGTGATGACGGGGCGGCGTAGCAAGTCGGCGACGGTGGGGCACTGCGTACGCTGCTTGAGGAAGAGCTTCTGGTAAGGCTACAGTGGCCGCCATGTTGTTGTGCACGGCGATGTGTGGATTACCGCTGCCAGGTCGCCATGGCGGCTTCTTGTACGGGCGGCTTCTTGTGTTGCACGCGGGCTCAGCGACGGTTATCAACGCGATATGCATGGCCAGCGCCATCTTCTTGCAAAGGCGTGCAGGAGGCTTATTTGCCGGTATGGAGAAGGCTGGGGACTTACAGCCAAGTGGCGGTGTAGGTTGGCCGGTGGGGGAGCTCGCCGGGGAGGAAGAGAGAGGGCGTGGGTAGATTAGGTCGAGAGAGAGAAAGAAGGGAGAACGATGCCCTTTAATTTCAATTGAATCTCAATTGAAGTATAAAACCTAAGTTCCTCTCTATAGGTTCATATATGTATATTTTAATATTAATCCATTTAACCCAATTCCCATGGTTGGAAATTATCTTTAATCCATTAATTAAATTAACTTGTCATCTCATTAATATCAAATGAGTTTAAATTAATTAAACTATATCAAATCTTTATGTCACACCGCCCATTGGTTATTATTATTTTTCTAATAATTCATCCATCCAGATCCGAAAATCTCGAGTCAATGAATCCAGTCGTCACGGGTATACTATGGCATTACGGGGCTGTTTCAGTCCCCGACATAATCCATTTTTCCCGGGACTCGAATATTTGTCTGTTTTCCTCAATAATTAATCTGATTTAATTAGTACTTAATTAAATCTGGATTAATTAGACCTTTATAATTTCCCCAAATTTTATCACTTACCATATTAAATTACTGTTTAATAAATTTTGGAAAAATAAAAATTCTTATTTATTTCGGGGCTGGTTTTACAACCTCGGCACCTTAGTAGGGAGGAGCTCGGCACCTTTGGTGGTGAGGGGCTTTGGGTGGTCTGTTGCGATGTCCCCATGTAGTTGATTGTTTTGGTGACTCCTTGATAATCTCAACCCTATCAATATACATGATTAAAATCATAAAAATAAATGTATAATATAAATAGGATTTAAGGGGAGGATGGTGAGAATAATGTAAAATTTTTACTGTATTTCAACTTACAACTACTTTGACTTTCTGTTATAATACAGTAATGTAAAAAATACTCAAGGCTAATAACCCTTACCGAGTCATCCTTGTTTATAGGATCTATACCAAGCCTACCAAACTTCCCCTGTTTATAGGATTTGTAACTATCTCAGTTAACAACCTGGAATACATGTACTCTCTTTATATATGAAATATAAGGAATGGCAAATACAAGTTGGTGTGAGAATTTCAAAATGTTTTCATGGTATCAGAAGTCCTTCTGGATTAACATCCCTCAATCCACAAGGCTTTCGATACTCAAACTTTCTCGTTCACCCTCACTTTATATAAAATATTTTACATGTAATTGAAAATTTTACATTAAACCAAACACAAGATTTTTCAACTTACATATGAAACATATTACATTGCACCTATATAGGAAGCCAAATAACCACTCATTCTCTTGCCCTTGATTATATCTCTTGAAATAGATAAAGATGGAATAGTAATGAACATTTCTAATATTGCAAACTAGAATCACAGTTCTATGTCGTTGAAGCCCTATCAACAATTCTCAATTTGCTAAATCAAGCATTGATCTTTCACGACTTTGGTTATGTTATAGCAAATAAATAAACTATTGCCATAAATTTGTAAGACATAATTGGATTCGCTAACTTGTCCTTAAAGAAATAAAATCTTTGCTATTTTGAGTGAGAAGCTAAAATACAACAACACCTCAATCAAACACCACCTCATAAAGCATTAGTGACACATAGTTTAATGAAAATATTAAAAAAAATGACAAAAATAAATATTTTTGCTAACAAAATAGTAAATAAACATTGGAAAATAATATGCACTGATAAAACTTGGTCTCTCTCTCTCTCTCTCTCTCTCTCTCTCTCTCTCTATCTCTCTCTCTCTCTCTCTCACCAAAATTTTTTGCTTATCCATAAAGGAGAGAACTTGGACACATCATAAGGTTGCATAGCAACGCAATCAGGTGGATCACAAAAATAAAGAGCGACATCTGCTATAAAAGATTGTTGAAGCATAAAAATATCATTGAAACCAGAGATGTATTTGTTCAATTTCGGAAAATTGTATCCCTTGAAAGAGAAAGAATTTCCATGTCCAAGAAATAACATGCAGTTGATCCCTTAAGCTTGTCTCTCCGAACCAATGAGAAACCTCTTCACCCTTGGTCCAACAAGATTGACTAATATCCATCTTATATATTGTGCAAGATATAGATAACTTGTATGCAAAAATTGACTCAAAATAAGTTAATAGTGAAGTCCTCTTGAGCATTTTAGATGATGCCTTTCTTTCAATCATTAATAAATTTTCGAAAGACTCAACCAAGTAAATACTGTCACCAAATTTTATATTTTGATTGAATGACTCATGTCCAAAATCTTGGCTAGGATTTGGTCCACAATCAAATTCAGTAAGCCCTCCATTGGCATCTAAAGCATAGAAATATCCTTGGAAGTAATGAAGGTCCTAGTTATCTTTTTCTGAAGGTTGGTCTTCAACCATATGTTTTGGAGGTTTTATTCAATCAATATCATTATACATAATACGGGTTTTGATTTAATACCAACCTTTCAAAATAGAATAGTACAATTCTTATGCACTCGAAGGAATGATCTTTATGAAAGTCCTTTACTTGATTGAATTTTCTTATACCCTAATGATGGTTGAAAAGAAAGTGTCATCTAGGTCAGTTGTGAAGTACTACACCATGTTGTGATTTCATTACCTACTATCTATCAGTTGCACCTTGTATAACCTTGATGTAAATGAATTTGCTTGGACAAAGGTTGAATATGAACCTTGGCATGGAGACTATCTCTGGAGAGATGTTGTTCTAAATCTCAACATATTAACTTCGGTTTTATGTTTCTTCTTAAAATAGAGATTTGCGATACTTTTATAGTATCAGTTTTAATTGTTTGATCTTATTTTTATAATGAGACTAACAGTCTTATTATGCCATACAAATTTGTGCCTAATGGGAAATAATTGCTCCCATGATTAAACGCAATATGACATCTTTGTGATAACTAGTCATCAAGGTACAAAAATAGAAATGCCATGATTAAATGGCCAACCTTATTAGGTACAAATTGGGCATGTTTTCCAACATCAATCCTATAACAAACTTCCACTCTGTTCGCGGTTCTTATCATCCAAAAACATCCCATTCCAATTTGATTAGTGAAAACGAGTGTAGCTATTCCATAGCACAATGCATGAAGCAGAGCTGACACGTTATAACAATTTTTGGACACAAATGTGATATTGAACATAGTTTTTGCTACATCCTGCTAAGATATCCATCCTTTTATATTAAATTTTTTTTAATTAAATACAAAATTTATTTGGTGAAAATAATATTAATAAAAAAATACTTTTATATAATATCAAAAAAATTAATAATATTAAATAAAATTTACTATATATACACATGATTAAAATCATAAAAATAAATGTATACTATAATATGGTATCAATGAATTTTAACAAAACAACAATCCATTTGCTACATAAGATTTAAGGGGAGGATTGGTGAGAATAATATAAAGTTTTTACTGTATTTCAACTTACAGCTACTTTGACTTTAAGTTGAAATACTGTAATGTAAAGGATACTCGAGGCTAATAACCCTTACCGAGTCATCCTTGTTTATAGGATCTATACCAAGCCTTCCAAACTTCCCTTGTTTATAGGATCGGTAACTATCTCAGTTAACAACATGGTATACATGTACTCCCTTTATATATGAAATACAAGGAATGACAAATACCAGTTTGTGTGAGAATTTCAAAATGTTTTCGTGGTATCAGGAGTCCTTCTGGATTAATATCCCTCAATCCACAACGCTTCCCAAACTCCCACTTTCTCTTCCACCCTCTATATAAAATATTTTACATGTAATTTGTCATGCCCCTGACCCAAATCCCTGGACCTCGGAAAAGCATCGTGCGCTGTGATCGTAGTCGCCCAAGTGGGAGGCAAGTATACCCCAGCCTTAGATACAAGGCCTAAATATGTCATGTGAAGTGTTCTAAATAACAAAATTCATTAATATCAATAATAATTCAGAGTCTCATAGTGAAATTTAAAACATAATTTTACACCCTACAAGCTGTAATGGCCCTACAAGGGTCCTACTAAATAAACTCACACAGTTAAAGGAAAAACCCAAGGCCCACTCGAATCCCCTACAAGAGAATATCCCGATCACTGCCAAGCAGCCCCTGAATCCTCGAGGAGTCACTCTACTCCTCAAGGCTTGAAACAAAAGATGGGAAGCAAGTGTTGAAATTAGCAAATTCCCGGAATAGAGCCAGCTTAGTAAATACCCCCTACAAGAGAATATGAAGTACAAAGTCAAGAGGAAACCAAAATGATGAGACCGAGTTAGATCGGACAAAACACAAAGACATAACAAGAACAAGGCCAATCCCAAACTCATATGTAACACCCATTTGGCTAATGAGACAGATGTCTATGCACCTTTCGTAAATTCTTGGCCAGAAAGAGTATGCAATTTACGGCCCAGTACCCGTAAATTCGTACAAATTAAGCCCTGAAATCTAGAGAAGGCCATGTATACTCCAAAATAAAGGTTCTATATGACATAGCTATAAACCCGCATTACACACCAGGAGGTCATACATTCAAATAAAAAGTAATAGTGAGCAGTACAAATACACCTGAGGAGTATTATGCAAGCAACTATGACCCTACCAAATACAAAGAAAAGAACATAACTAGAGTTTAGTACAAATCAATAAAATTAAACATAGCAAATGTGCACGCCTTGATGAGCCACCTTAGACTCCTCGGATCCGCCTTTCGAGATATTGAAAGCTACTATCCCGATCCAGAGTTTAGATCCTAATGTAAAAATAGTATAAAAAGAAGCCGAAGCTATATACAAGCTTCAATGAGTATAGATTCATCTCGCCAGAATGGTATTATACATACCGTCATCTTACTTTCAAAAATAATCGTAGAATATAAGCAAATGCAATAGCTCCAAATCATGAATGTCAACATGAGTTATTCTTTAATCTTGATAAGAATGCTAATACAATCTAAATCCGAGGATAAACACATAAGTAGTCCTTACATATTATATATCAAGCATATATGTATGCTTATGTGATATGCGATGAGCGGCCCTTCATATCAGCCTACGTCGGTAATCCTAGTTAAAATGTCTCCGTAAGAGACTGGGCAACAATCACCGCAGAATGTCAGAGGCAGATACATCTACATGATCCCGGAAGGTTTGCCTGACACAGGAGCGAGAGGCATTGACGATCGATATGAACCCTGAGCCCCACTGCACTGACGAGACATATTATTATATCTACATACGTATATCGTCAGCGGAAGCATTCTCGTGATCCAATACTGGCTTTCTCTAAGAGACGAGGAAGCGGGGTTTTATAAAAGGAACGTGACTTTGCATAGAAACATTTTTAGTTTTAGTGAGAAAAATGGATGGAAAAAAATCCCCTTCCTTAGCCCTTGGTTGGCCTCTTATCACTACTGAAGATCTGGGCTTTCTATCCACTGAAAGCCCTCTAGTTGGATCCCCCATACATAACTGACTAAGGTGTAGCTTATGATACATAAAATAATCTTTTACTACCTCTTAGGGTTTCCTTAATCATATCTCATGTTCTTTAATGTTGAATTACTTATACGAGCATAAAAACACTACGCAAGTATAACGATAAATTTATCGGTATCCACAAACTGAAATAAACACATAAAAATACGATAAAGCTGAAATCCCGATAAATACATGAATTAACACTAGATCTACGGTAAAGTCCCCTCACCTTAAGTCCTTTGCAAATTCGTAGGATTATCTGGGTCCTTCGGCAGCTCCCGCTGGACCTTTTTCCCTTTCCTAGAATATAAATACCAAATCTATAAGTACGAAGTCCATATTCCACATAACTTAGTTCTATAGCTTTAGAAAATGAAAATCTAAGAACAAGGAAATCGTATTCTTAACTTATACTCTTATTTAAGCTCCGAGGAGCATATTAAAGTCATTAAACTTATAAGGTCATTCTTCATTACTTAACGAGTTTTACATGCTTTCATAACTCCTAGAATACCCCTAAGCATGATTCTTAGTTAAGATCTAATACATGCTTCGAAAAATTTATAAGAATACGGAACCCGTATTCTTATCTTATCCTCTAATTAGACTCGTTAGAGTACGATGATTTCATCAAGCTAAGTAGAGTTTGATTTCTATTAACATGAAATTCGTATTTCTAAGTAATGGAAATACGGAATTGTTCAATTAGCGCATTTAGCTCTAATCATCCTAAGCTCAATATTAAAGCTCATAACATGAGCTTAAAAATTATTAGTTGTTAAGAATAATCATGGGAGACTAAATCAAGCATTAATACTAAAATTTTCTACAAAAATTCGACAATACCTCCTTTATTTGAAGGGCCCCGAAATTATACAAGCATAAACACATATACACAATTCTAAACATATACAATTTAAACTTCAACCTACATACAATCCATAGCATCATTGACCACCTATTTCAACACCCTAAACGTGCAATTAATAGCTAATCAACATGATAATTTTCCCTCAATTTAGGCTCACAGTCGTGAGGAAGAAGGTTGAGTGGCTCTCGCCGGAGTGAGGGAGACAGGGGCAACCGAACAGAAGAGAGCGCGGCCAAACAAGGGCGGCGTGGGATGACTGCGGCGTGCGGACTGAAGAGCCGGGGGTAACTGCGGCTGGCGATGGCTGGCTGCAGGCCGGAGCTGCTCCGGTTAGGCGACAACTGTTTGCGCGCGCCGGCCACTGATGGTGCAGGAGAAAGGTGGGGGGGCGGTCAGGCGGTCGGCCGGACAAGGGCTCAGGCAGACGCGGCTTAAGGCGGCGCCGGAAGGCCGACCGTGGTGGCGAGCTGGCCGTTCGCAGGCGCGCAGGCGGCCGACGGCTACGCGGAGGCGCGCAGCTCAGGCGGAGCTGTCGCGAGGAACTGATACGCGGCCTGAGCGGGCGCAGGCAGTGGGGTTTCGAGGGGGGGGGGGGGGGGCTGCAGTGGCTGGTAGGCGGCGAGTGCGAGTAGGGTTGGGGGCACAGCCTCTTCGTTCTCGATCGAGAGAGAAAGAGAGAAGGATTATGAGAGATAGTGTTCTCTCTCTCCTTTCTAATATATATATATATATATATATATATATAACACATTACTGATATTCAACTAAATAATATTTTAATTTGAATAAAATACTTTAATCACTCATCCTCTTATCTTTAAACCCCATTAAACTAACTTATCCACTGAAAAAAATTAAATAATTAAGATTATCTTCTAAACCCCTTTAATTTTTTTTAATTTATCTTTCCCCACCTTATGTCCCATCACCCTTTTAATTTAATATTATTTACTCAATAATTCATCGACCAAGATCCGGAAATCCTGGGTTAATGATTCCAGTCATCACGGACACACTGTAAACCCACGGGGTCTGTCTCTCGTCAAACTAGATCCGCGAATACCGGCTTTTAACTCGCTCGATCTACTTTATCAGAACTCTAACATTTGTCTGATTCTCCTACTTAATTAATTTTGATTAATTAACACTTACGAGATTTTCAAATTAATTAATTGAGGTTATCTTTACCGTCCACCTTCAACTATTCAAAGTGTAAGTGGCTAGGCCCACTAAGGCCTTCCCTAGGCCCATTAGTTGCGAGGTTGGATTTAACTATATTAACCCTCGATTTTCCTTTAATTAAGCTTAAAAATAATTAATCCATTTTCCCATGCTAATTAATCTCATTAATTATAAAAAAATTTCTAATTTATTTACTTAGAAAATTCGGGGCGTTACATCATAAGGATCACTAATCAATAAGCACAAGCACATAGCAAGGAGTTTAATTAAGTCATCAAGTCATCTCCCCGGCAGTCATCGACCTCAGCCGATCTTAATCACATCCAGACCCATGAGTCCGGTAGGGCTCCTACATATACGTACACGGTCAGAGTATCATCCCACTGACGGGTGGACATCTAGAGTTTCCTCCCCCTAGTAAGACTACTGGACGTCCAGAGTGCCCTCCCCCTGGATGCCCGCATCATAATCTGCACTAAGCTGGAGAATCCATAACACAAGAAGAGCTGGAACACCAACCCGGACGGAGCACAGGCTCACGTGTTTCCACGGACATATACCAATCAACGGGAAGACATATACTGCACTAAGAGTAGCCGACATACACCAAAACGGACGGAGCACAGGCTCACGTGTTGCCACGGCCACGTACCGATCAATGGGAAAGCATGTTCAGCGATCACAAACATAATCAACAAAAGCTAGCACATCAACAAGCATACACTAACATAAGAATTCAACAAAGCAGGTTAACAAATTCGTATATGTGAATCCAAGCGACAATGTATAAGCATGGTAACATCAAGCCAATATGCAACGAAGCAAAAACAGTAATCTCAATAATCAAGAGGCCAAAACATTGAAGCATGATTGAGAATTAAAAGTCAATAAGCCCAAAACTGGGTGGGAACTAGGCAAGCGTACTTACCTTTACTACTTGATTGCACGGAATCACTTTCAGGGAATCCCTCAAAATTAGATCTACGTATTGAAATCTGATAATGGAAAACTATATCTGTACCGGTAACTTCTTAAAGTCTCTAGTTGTACATGCAAGATGCTCTAAACGGGCCCAAGTCAAATCGTATGGGCCTTCCCTTGAACCCTGAGTCATTCCACTTAAGTGACTAAACATGACCATTTTCCATAGAATAACCAAGGTGGCCTGGTGGCTAAGTCCCACTAGAAAAAACTATGGAGGCCATGGGTTCTATTCCCTTTCCTTGCCACTTTTATTCTTTAATTTCTGCCCCTTTAAAAACTGGTTGAGCCTAGTCTTAATTAATTAAACTCTCTGTTAAATCCAAAGGTAATAAGTGGTCTAGTAGCTAAGGCCCATCAAGAAAGGGTGAGGGGTTCCTGGTTCCATTCACCACCCTCACACAACTCTATTTACTTTTCTCTTGGGTTAAAATCTGACTAGACCTATATCAATTGATTGGATCTGTTTTGTTTATTTCAAACTCAACCATCCCTTATTTAACTTGTTCAAATCAAGAAACCAAACTTGAGTAATCTTATTTTGTTAAGCCTATCTTATTACCTTTGGTTGGATCCTAGTCCAATCCATTTGAATTAAACCAACCTACCCTGATTATTTCCTCACAAATACCCATTCTTCTCCATGCTATTACAGAATTAACAATCTCATTTCATTTTATTACTTTTGTTTTGCAGATTTCTACCAGTCTAATAGGTCATAAAAGAGACCCATCCCTCCCTTCTCTCTAGTGACGACAATAATTCTCAAACTAATACAACTTGTGCAATATACTTGATATTTACATGTCTTTGCTATTTGAAATGAGATAATCATAATTTGTTAACGAACTAAACCCCAGTTCATCTTCTGTGATGTTGTGTCATCATCTCATTTCTTAAAAATATGGGTTGTGGCCTATATATCTCACTAAAACCCCCACATCACTTAGAAGGTTCTAAAACATCAGTAGAGAATCCCCTATCTCTTCTACTCATCCTCAACTCATGAATACAAACTAGACAAATCACTAGACTAAGACTCCCAACTAAACCTTCCTCTATATAACTCAGCCTCAACCAAACCCTTTAATAGATCCTAAAGATTAACTCCTCAGAAGATCAAATATAGATATGCACCAGGGAACCACACCGGTCCCATGATCCTCAATGTTGCCATGAACCCAAGGCATCCATTACACATATGAACATGCTTTTACCTGAATACTCAACAGGCCCATTAGCATATACTATGATTGAAGACTCTTGTTGATGAACCTAATTGAACTCTAATATGCTCGTGACTTTCCCTTAAAACTAATCACCATAATTCAGTCTATTACATTGGTTTCAAAACTTAGCAAACTGTACTGGTGTCCGATCTCTGCAGATCGCTGCTCAACTGTCCTCACACGTGATGCATTACCTCAGCAGAGCTCCGGTTTACCTGCCTCTCCAGATGGCAGTGCTCGGACTCTGATTATCAAGTTGATTCTAGAAGAGAAAGAACATTCCATGCCTAGTGTCACTATGTAGTGACGTCCACTATACTCAACAGAAATGGAGGAGGATGCTTACTGGGCAGAGGCTGCGTCGTCACTTCGGCCAGGAGGCTCCTATTCGCGTGTAGCTCGCCAACTCACCATCTAACTCCTTCCTCTAGACCTTCCCCTGAAAAGAAGAGCTCGACCGGCACTCGGTCGCAAGATTATTTCTAGGGTTCCTTGGATCCGAGTTCTTATAGAATAACTGGGAAGGCTCCAAAAGGAAAAATTCAATCCCCTTATGTCTCAACATGGCTATGGATACGTGACACTTACCTTAACGGGTCAGCGAGATGATCACGGATACGATTTGATCGATGCTGTGGCACTGGTGGGAGGTCGTACGTGTGGAGAAGGTGATAATCGTTCTTTTACTTGCCTCACGATCGACACTTCTCCGATCGGAGGCTGGTAGTTGTGAGCTACTGTGCACCCATGCATTCTCTCTTCCCACAGGTCACCAAGCTGACTAACGAGAGCCATCCGGTGGCTTCATCAAACCATATTTTAAATCGCGGCCGTCTGATTCGACTGTGCTTTCTTACGTGCATGGATCGTTGGAATATTTTGTAAAGAGTCCCTCAACTTCTTAATATTGAGAGCCAGTCCCTGACTGTATAGACTCACGAGAGAGTGTAAGATTTCAATAAAGTCCCTTGACTTCATGGAATTACGAATTATACCCTAATAGCCCCAATTAATTCAAATTCATGAATTTAACCAATTATTCCTTCTTTTCCAATCAAGTCTAAGTAATTCCAAACTTGGAGAATTTCTTTAGTTAATTAAATCAATCACCAAGCAATTAACTTTTATTTATTCCATAAAATTTATTTATTCCTTTCAAGTTCTCCAATCACTCTTAATTACCCAAAAATCCATGGAGGCCTCTGTTAACCCTAATTAGGGTTTTAACTTATTAAACCCTTCTTTTCCAAAAATGGTGTCACGCCCCGACCCGAATCACGGGACCTCGAGCACGTGAGCAAACCGGCCGTACCCAAGTGGAGACGAGCCCCACTCGGATACAAGGCCTAAGTAATCAAAAGCATGCAATAATATAATCCACTAACTTGACAACTGAGTAAATGTAAGAATTTAAACCATAATTAAACACCCTACACGGGTAATGGCCCTATAAGGGTCCTACAAATTGAAATACGATCTCACACACAAGTAAACTTGAGGTCCTCGAACCTCTACTAGAATATCTCGATCCTTCGCACAGCTACTGATCCCGAGTCACCTACACCTCAAGTCTTGGAACAAAAGAAGGGAAACAAGTGGAATGAACTTAGAATTGAAAGGTCAGTAAGTACCCCTGCAAGGAATGCAAAGAGGTCATGAAAACAATTTTGTAAAAGTGATCCACACAAAGCAATACCATAGGAAAGACTAAGCTCAAAACACACGAGGATCACTATCAGTAAGCACAAGCACAAAGCATGAAATCAAACATGAAGAACAAACTTGTCATCTCCCGGGCATCCATCGACCTAAGCCGATCTTGAATCTTATCATCCAGGCCCTTGAGTCTAGTAGCGCTCCTACATGTACGTGCACGGCCAGCGTTTCATCCCACTGACGGGTGGACATCCAGAGTTCCCTCCCCTTGATAAGACTACGGGACGTCCAGAGTGTCCTCCCCTTGGACGCCCGCAACATAATCTGCACTGAACGGGACAATGTACAATACAAGAAGAGCTGAAACATCAACCCAGACGGAGCACCGGTTCACTTGTTTCCACGGCCATGTGCCGATCAACGGGAATACATATTCAGCAACAAGAACAGCCGACACACACACACCCGGACAGAGTTCAGGCTCACGTGTTTCCACGACCACGTACCGATCAACGAGAAAGCATGTTCAGCGATCACAAGAGTACTCAACAAATGCCAACACACCAACATGCATACACTGAAGTGGAAAGTCAATGAAGTAGGGGAAAGAATACATGTATGCAATTTGATACAACAGTATATCGAACATGGAGAAATCAAAGTCAATAATCACTCAAACAATAAAGCGAGAATCAAGAATACTCAATAACATCGAAGCCAAGAAATTCTCAAACAAGGAGGCAAAATCAAGAATACTCATCAAAGGGTAAAGGTACTAGGACGAAGTATTTACTTGTACCGAAATGTAGGCTCGACTGACTCGTGTCACTCCTGTTGTTGCTCAATGTTGAAATATGGTAAACACAAGTCCACTTTTAATAAACGCTCATGAGTCTAAAAAAAATGATTACTTTTAAAATACAAGTTCATTAAGTAGACCTGGCACATTAACAAACCCAACTCTCTTGACCAAGACCTATTTGGACTTAAAGTGGGTCAACTCAACTCTTAGACCCCACCAACGAGAATTGACAAAACCCGAGTTGTGTTTTAAGTGAACCAATTCAATTTATTTAAATAAAACAATTTACTTATCATAAACCGAGATTATTGAACCCTAATCATGTCCTCTTATTGGTTTTATTTAATCAACAACCACTTACAAGACACCAAACAACTCACAGCCCCAAGGTCATGAATCCAAATAATTTATTTAGATTTAACTCAATCGAACCCAACAACTCATTTAACACCCCAAACTAAGCATATTCTTTTAATTGATTCCACTTACACTTCATAACAACACCACACTACCCCAACCTTCATCAACTAGCTAGTGTCCAGAAGCATGGTTTACCAACATCTAGTAGTTGATAACTTCACCAGACCATCTCTCCAATACCAAATTTAACATGAAACCTTTATAGGTACCGAACACTAGAACTATCTTCTATTCCTTGTATAAATCAAGATCAGTGCATGGTTGTTACCCAACTCAAATGAGATCCACCCCATCCAATTCCAGATATCCATACAATCACATAAAACCATCAGCCACTACTCAACTATATGTTCACGTATTTCCATTACTGTTATCTTATATCAACCAAAGCCAAGAGCATGTACTTAAGGTCATCTATGCTTGATGAACAAGTACTCTACTTAAACTATCTTCTATGCTTATATTTCATGAACTTTTAAATCATGCCACTATGCTAACCGTCTCTTAACTATGATTCCAGGGGCCGGGGAAACTACTGAGTTCAATTTATAAGCCCATGCACCAAGTCTATATTTATTCATGTTCATGATTGTCCATAGAGAAAGCTTATGCATAACAAACCCTAGGGATCATCAATCCAACAATTATAAACACATTCTTATCTATAAAACCCAAACCGTATCACCACCCTCATCTATAAATCATTTCACCCTCCACTGATCACCAACAGGGCAGTGCACCCACAACCCCTCTCCTCGACCACTCAACCCCCATGGTTGACAGCTCCATTAACTAATAATACAAAAGTAATTATTACCAATTAATCTACAGGTAGGGAGAGCTCACAGGAGGCGATCGCTCGTCGTCTTCCCTCTCCTTGGAAGAAGAACGCTATGACTGGTCTTCATCTCCTATGCCTCTGCTCCGACAGGATCTGATAGCAAATGGCTCAAAGCACTCGCTGATACACTAGGGATGTGCACCGGCAGGCTTGGAGTCGCTCAAGAAACACCAGCACTACCTTCTTTCTCCCTCTCGATCGGTGGTGGCTCCCTCTCTCTCTCTCTCTATATATATATGGTTATATGAGTAGATTTTACTATATGTAAGTATATCACATGCACCTCAATCATATGCTGTAACGATCCTCTAGCAAGCCTTCAGGACCATTACGAAGATTACAAGGTTCTTAATAGCCATCACAACAATCTCCATTCATTCAAGCAGCAATAAAACGATAACAACGAGATAACAAGAGTTCACACTATAGACTCTTTCACATTTGCAGTACTACAATGAAAAGTGAGATAAGAAACTACTAAGATAGGGTACGGTGATGCTCCAGCGACTCCGACGTACCTCCGGCGACGCGGCTTCCCCTCCTTTCGAAGAGATTCAGGTCCCAGTTCTCAATTCTTGCACCAAACCCTAGCCTCCCAGCTTCATTCTCCTTAAATACTACTTCGTATTTCATACGAAGTCTCTCCACTGGTTATTGGATTTCTTATCACGTTTGCTGGTGCGACGCGTGTCTGAATCCTTCCGGCTTTCCGTGCTCCCTGATTCCTTCGTATTGGTCTCTTCATCTTGCTTCCACGCAAGTGACCCGTCAGCCCGTCCATTTGACTAGTCAACCCTTTTTGTGTCTCCCACGTAGTCGTCTCCATCCTCCTGCATGCTTAGTTCCACCGTTAGTGTAACAATACCCCCCTCCCTCCAAATTAAAGAGGACCTTGCCCTTAAGGTCTTTGAGCTGATATTGCTGCTGTAGTTGAGGGAGGTTTTCCCAGGTTGCCTCCCCTGTGCTCAACCCGTCCCATTCCACCGGAACCTGAGTGACCTGCCTGTTATTCTTGAGTACTTGGCGTTGTTGCAACAGTTTCTTTGGCTGGATTATTGGGCCTGCAACCTCTGTATAGATTGGTAGTGCTCTAGCTTCCGTCATAGTCGCTTCATAGTAAGGTTTCTGCAATGGAACATGAAAAATAGGATGGATCTTGGCTTCTGGGGAAAGCTGGAGTTTGTAAGTGACCTTTCCGATCTTCTGTTCCACCTGGAAGGGTCCATAGTACCTCATGGACAGTTTTTGACAGCGCCGTTGGGGGAGTGAGGCTTGGCGATAAGGTTGTAACTTCAGCCATACCCGGTCTCCAACCTCAAAGGTCACCTCTCTCCTCTTGAGGTTTGCCAACCTTTTCTTTCTTGATTGCGCTTTCTGCAACTGTTGTTTGAGTTGTTTTAGTGCTTGGTTACGCTGCTCCTGTAAGTCTGCCACCTCTGGTGGGTCTCCCTCATTTGCATAACATGGGATGAGGGTTGGTGGGTCACGGCCATGCACCACTTCAAAGGGGGTGTGCTCTGTGCTCATATGTTTTGCTGTATTGTACCAGAGCTCCGCCTAGGGTATTAGTTCCACCCATTTCTGAAGATTTTCCACTGTAAATTAACGGAGATACATCTCCAGACATTTGTTCAAAGCCTCCGATTGTCTGTCGGACTGAGGATGATAAGCAGTGGACATGGCCAGAATCATCCCAATCTTGTGGAAGATGTGTTGCCAGAAAGCACTTGTGAATGCCTTGTCTCGATCAGACACAATGGTTCTAGGTACTCCATGCAGGCGGATAATATTGGTGATGAATGCATCAGCCACTGACGTGCTAGAGAAATCTGCTCACATGGGTATGAAGTGGCCATATTTGGATAGTCGATCTATGACCACAATTACCACGGAAAGCCCCTTTGATATTGGTAATCCTGTGATAAAGTCCATGGATATATCTTCCCAAACCTTCTCAGGAATTGGTAGTGGCTATAAGAGGCCCCCAGGTTTGGTATGTAACTCCTTTGCTTGTTGGCACACCAAACACTCCCTCACGTATCTGACAATCTCTTGGCGCATGCCTTCCCAATAGAAGTGACTGGCCAAGCGGTGAAAGGTCCTCAGTGCCCCTGCATGGCCGCCTACCAGTGTGTCATGGTATTCATGGATGAGCTGTCTCTTGATCTGGGCATTATAAGGTACTACTATCAGTTGGTGATGCCACAACAGGTCATGTTTCAGACTATAAGGGCCCTTGTTCATAGCATTGGCCTTCAGTGTCTGTATTATTTTCTCACAATGAGGGTCTTCCATCTGTAATTGTTGTAGCTATGCTAATATTTTTGAGTGCCTTTGTGAGAAGGACATCATGAAGCATCTTGACAAAGCATCTGCAGCCATATTCTCATTTCCTGTCCGGTACTCCACAGTGAAGACATACCCCAAAAGTTTGGTTATCCACTTTTGTTGCTCTTGCGTGGTAATGGCCTGATGGTTGAGGAGTTTCAAGGCTTGTTGGTCAGTCTTTATAACAAACATGTGGCCCAACAGGTAATGCCTGAATTTTGAAATAGCCTCCGTGATAGCATAAAGCTCCTTGACATATGCGGATTGCTGTTGCATCCTTGGGGATAACTTTTTGGAGAAGAAGGCACTAGGATGCTTGGCTTGACTTAGAACAGCACCAATTCCACTCCTCGAAGCATCGGTTTCCAATGTGAAGGGCAGCGAGAAGTCTGGGAGTTTAAGGACTGGGGCTTGTGTAATAGCTCTTTTGAGATCTTCAAAGGCCTGTTGTGTTGTATCTTACCAGCAAAAGCTGTCTTTTTTTAGTAAATCAGTCAAGGGAAAGGCAATGGCAGCATAATGCTTGATGAATCTCCTGTTATACCTACTCAACCCCAGGAAACCTCTAAGCTGTTTGAGGGAACTGGGTGTTGGCCAGTGGAGAATGATATTTACCTTGGCTTTATCCATCTGTACTCCATGGCTGGAAACTATATGCCCCAAGTATTCCACATGGGATAAACCAAAACCGCATTTAGATAGTTTTGCATATAATTTATGGTGTTGAAGGCTCTGCAAGACTATCTCGACATGCTTCTTATGCTCCTTCAAGCCTGGACTATATATCAAAATATCGTCGAAGAATACCAGGACATACTTCCTCAATGCAAAGCTGAAAATGTCATTCATGAGAGCTTGGAAGGTGGCCGGAGCATTAGTCAAGCCAAACGGCATGACCCTCCACTGGTAGTGCCCATGGTGAGTTCTAAATCCAGTCTTATACTTGTCTTCCAGGTGTAGCAATACTTGATGGTAGCCTAATCGAAGGTCTAACTCTGAGAAGATGGTGGCTCTATACAGCTCGTCCAGCAGCTAGTCCATGGTGGGCATTGGAAAGGCATCCTTGACGGTGATGGCGTTCAAAGCTCTGTAGTCGGTGCAGAATCGCCAAGTTCCATCCTTCTTCTTCACAAGGATGACTGGAGATGAGAAGGGACTTGTGCTGGGCTCTATCAACCCTTCTTGTAACATCTGCTCCACCATGTTTTCAATCTCTGATTTCAGATTGTGGTCATACCTGTAGGGTTTCACCTTGATCGGGCTAGCATTGGGCAGAAGTGGAATCCGGTGATCATATCGGTGAGGTGGTGGCAACCCCACCGGGGTGGCAAAGACCTACCCGTATTGTAATAAGAGAGATTTGAGGGAGGGGTGCATACCAAGGGATAATTGTGTGCCTAGCTCCTAGTTGTCAGGATTTTCCTTATGGCTCAATGTATCCGTCATCTCCTCCCTTGTCTCTTGCCACGTCAGGGTGTAACAATGAGCTATTGACTTGGTAGAGTTCAGCCTAGTCAGTTGATTGAAGGTAGACTATTGTAACACTGCTAGTTGATACCCTTGCAATGTCACATCTTTGCCATGAATGTAGAACCACAGTCGTTGGGTGTTGTAGTTCACCAAATGGATTCCCAGCGATGAGAGCTATGCAGCTCCTAGTATAACATCAGCTCCTATGATGGGTAGCAAGTACACCGGTAGGGTAATGGAATGTCTCTGGATTTGAATGGTGAGTTCTTCTATGAAGCCTTCAACCTGCAAGGTAGCTCTGTTACCAACTAGCACTCGGCATGGCTCTGCTATTGTCACCGTTAACTTGAGGAACTGAGCAAGTCTAGGTTGTATGAAGTTGTCATCACTCCCCCCATCGAGTAGTATATGCACTGCTTGTTCCTTTATTCTCCCCTAGAACCTAATAGTACACGATATAGAGCTACTGTTCATGGCATTCAAGGATATTTTGTTGAATTCTTGTTCGAGAGTGTCAGTAGGTCCTGGATCAATGACATATCGAGTCTCTGGTTTTCCTTCTTCTTCCTCTTCCCATTGCAAGAGTAATAGGCTTCGGTTGGGGCACCGGTGGCCTCTAATATACTTCTCATCACATATGAAACATAGGCCATTAGCCTTGCGTGTTTGCATCTCATCTACAAAAATTTTCTTGTAACCAGGTTTTGGTGTGGTGGCCATGCGGGGAAGGGTGTTACTTTTGGTACTTGGTAACATCTCCAGGTTGTGCCCCTGCTGTATTTTCAGTGGGGAGTGAATATCGGGTTTCCATTGACCCTTTGGATTGCCAATCTTGGTTGAGTTGCAGTATTTCTCCTCTAATAGCTTGGCTAGTGACACCGCTCTGTTGATGGCTTTCGGCCTCCATGGTATAATATCCCTTTGGAACTCCCTTTTCAACCTACTGATGAAATAGTCCAGCATTGCTGCATGTGATAAACCTTCCACCCTATTGGCCAGTGATGTGAACTGTGAATAATAGCTGGATACTGAGCCCATCTGTACCAGCTTAAACAAGGAATACCTATGTCTTTCAAATATAGAGGGACCAAAATCAGCTTCTAGGTCATTGATAAGCTCAGGCCAAGTGGAAGCCCCTCCTGCCTTTTGAAGCATTTGAAACCATGGAACAATCGGTCCATCAAAGTGGACTGCCGTTATCCTTAGGCGATACACATCCGATATCCCATAGAAGGCAAAGAATTGCTCGGCCTGAAAAATCCATTGTAGGACATCACTACCATCAAAGCTGGGAAAGTCCATCCTTACTGCCCTTGGTGGTGCCATTGTAAGAGGATTTTCCTCTTCCATTAGTGTAATCATGACTGGAGGTTCACCAGGATTCTCTTGCTTAGGGTTTGGTAAGCACTTGTCTATGCTGGCTAATATGCTCTGTTGTGCCTCCAAGACCTTTAGTACTCTAGCCATCGCCGTCTCCAGGGTGTGGAACTTCTCTTGTCCCTGGTCCATATATGCATTCAATAGATCGATGCGGGATTGCATCTCCTTCATCCTTGTGTTCTTTGCCATCCCTTGAGTTCAATCTCAATGAAAGCACTTGTAAAGATCCTCTAGCAAGCCCCCAGGACCATTACGAAGATCACAAGGTTCTTAACAGCCATCACAACGTTCTCCATTCATTCAAGCAGCAATAAAACGGTAACAATGAGATAACAAGAGTTCACACTATAAACTCTTCGACATTTGCAGTACTACAATGAAAAGTAAGAAAAGAAACTACTAAGATAGGGTACGGTGATGCTCCAGCGACTCCGCTGTACCTTCAGTGGCGTGGCTTCCGCTCCTCTCGAAGAGATTCAGGTCCCAGTTCTCAGTTCTTGCACCAAACCCTAGCATCCCAGCTTCATTCTCCTTAAATACCACTTCGTATTTCATACGAAGTCTCTCCACCGTTGATTGGGTTTCTTATCACGTTTGCTGGTGCGACGCGTGTCCGAATCCTTCCTGCTTTCCGTGCCCCCTGATTCTTTCGTATTGGTCTCTTCATCCCGCCTCCACGCGTTTGCGAGTGACCTATCAGCCCCTCCATTTGACTCGTCAACCCTTTTAGTGTCTCCCACGTAGTCGTTTCCATCCTCCTGCATGCTTAGTTCCACCGGTAGTGTATCACACGCCTTCCAACATTTAATTCAAGCAACCATATTCGTCCATAATTTCATGCCAATATAATAACATATATATTATTATATTATATATAATATATCATATACATATTACTATATTATATATAATATATAATATAATCTAAGTGTCATGTACGAGAGAGATTTTATTTTGTTTTATTTTTATATTTTAAATCCATCTTTTATATGCATATTTAAAATATATATTATATGTATCTATTATCCCATTTTTCTAATCATGCCCATACTTGCCATAAAATATTTATATAAATATCTTTATAAACTCCATCCATGCATTCCTTTAATATATATCTATATAAATATAATATCACCCCATAAGCATCTTTAGCCAAATCAGCCATGATTATGAATATAGATTATTTGTCAAACATCATTTTTAAAATCATTCTCTAATTTGATTCATATCTTTAACCGCCACCACCACTATTGAAATGTTTATTTAGTTATTTATCTATTTATTTATTTATTTATTTATTTCCACAACCTCTAATCTTGCCCATGGGTTTAAATGAGTGAAGTTCATGCATGGGCTGACATGGCTCTTGAATTCAAATCATCATATTATCTTAATCATATACCTTATCAATAAAATCATGTACTTATATATATATATATATATATATATATATATATATATACATATATCTTATCAATCAAATCATATTTTAAATGCATGAATTGGTCTTTTTCCTTGAACATGATATCACAAAGATCATGCATAATTAGTCTCTTAGCATTAACGTGTGTGTTCATATATATAATAATATAATCTAATATATATATATATATATATATATATATTCCTAATTAACTCTAATTAGGGTATTAATCATTTTAATCAAATCCAACTAATTCCAAACATGAGGAACTTCTTAAATTACAAAATAATAAAAAGGAAATTATAAATCCTTTATTATTCAACTAATTGCTTAAAGAGCAAATAGAAACAAAACCACAAACAAACCCAAACTTGGGGACTTTCCCTTATTAACCAAATGATCAAAGAAATTAGCTAGAAAAATTTATTCTCTAAAATCCTTGGATTTTACACATGGAAAACTTCTTCAAACAAATAATCAAAGAAAAATTCTGAAACTATTTATTAACCAACCCTTTTGCTTATAGAGAAAAAATAGAAAATTTTGAATTCCGAAAGGCTCAAATAGATTCAACTTGGGAATTTTCCCTATTCACCAAACGATTAAAGCAAAATAGCTAGAAAAATTTATTCTCTAAACTCCTCTGATTTCACAGAATTAAAACTTTTTTATTAAACCAAACACAAGATTTTTCAACTTACATATGAAACATATTGCATTGCACCTATATAGAAAGACAAATAACCACTCATTCTCTTGCTCTTTGATTATATCTCTTGAAATAGATAAAGATGGAATAGTAATGAATATTTCTAATATTGCAAACTAGAATCACAGTTCTATTCTTTTGTCTTTAAAGACCTATCAACAATTCTCAATTTGCTAAATCAAGCATTGATCTTTCCCAACTTTAGTTATGTTAAAGCAAATAATTAAACTATTGCCATAAATTTGTAAGACATAATTGGATTGGCTAACTAGTCCTCACCAAAATGAAATCTTTCCTATTTTGAGTGAGAAGCTACAATAAAACAACACCTCAATTAAACACCACCTCATAAAGCATTAGTAACACATAGTTTAATGGAAATATTAAAAACAATGACAAAAATAAACATTTTTGCTAACACAATAGTAAATAAACATAGGAAAATGATATGCACTGATACAACATGGTCTCTCTCTCTCTCTCTCTTCTAACTAGGCTAATCCATAAAGGAGAGAACTCGAAGACATCATAAGATTGCATAGCAATGCAATCAGGTTGATCACAAAAATACAGAGTGGCATCTGTTGTAAAAGATTGTTGAAGCATAAAAGTATCATTGAAAAAAGAGATGTATTCGTCCAACTTCGGAAAATTGTATCCCTTTAAAGAGAGAATTGCCATATCCAAGAAACAACAGTTGATCCCTTGAGCTTGTCTCTCCTAACCAAAGAGAATCGTCTTCACCCTTGGTGAAACAAGACTGACTAATATCCAACTTATATTGTGTACAAGATAAAGATAACTTGTATGCTTAAATTGACTTAAAATCAGTAAATGGTGATGTCCTCTTGAGCATTTTAGATGGCATCTTTCTTTCAATCATTAATAAATTGTCAGAAGGCTCAACCAAGTAAATATTGTCACTAAAATTTATATTTCGGAGTGAATGACAAATGTCCAAATCCTGGTTCTAGGATTTGGTCCACAATCAAATTCAGTAAGCCCTCCATTGACATATAAAGCATAGAAATATGCTTGGAAGTAATGAAGGTCGTAGTAATCCTTTTTTGAAGGTTGGTCTTCAACTATAAACCATCTTGTGTCTTGCAGTCTGCATATCACTATAGTTTAACAATCAAATAAACTTGCAAATAGGCAATCATCAAAGATTAGTGGTGATGATAAAATAGCAATGTCTAGGGATCCAGGGCTTTCAATTCTTTATAAGCGTTGAGCCATTGGCCTAAATTTGGATGGCAATAAAACAGTTCTGGTTAATGGAAGTTGTGGGTATTCGTCTGTGGATGGATTGAAAAGAGAACCATTTCAATTTTCATAAGACAATATGAGCCAACTAGATGAAGATCAAACAAATTGTGCTCCAAGAAACAAATCCATTTCATACTCATATTGTTGGTCCACATTGAGGTTGTAGAAATTTCTGGTTTTAAAATCTGAGTCATAGGGACAAATCAACCACTATACTAGCTTTAATGAAGGATCCTCCATTGCTACTGACCTCCATTATTTCCATACAATACTAAAGTTGATGTAATTGATCAGACTTAGACGCTTTACTATTTGATCTATAAGTTCTTTTGGGCAGTGTGCCCACCAACTTTGGTTTCTTCGACTTCTGGAATTATTAATTAGCATGTCAAAACCCAACAATTCTTCCTCCAAATGACAACTGTAACAAGATAATATATAGCACACCAAGACTAGAGTTTGGTGCAATAAAAAGGAATGAATAATAAAGATAAATGGCAAGTTGTGTAAACTATAATTGAAACACACACACACACACACACACACATAGATATATATATATATAAAAGATATACCCTAAATGATTTAAAAACAAAACTAATGGAATACCTTTTCGAGCTTGAAGATATCTTCAAAGAATGTAAAATTTAAGGGGAAGATGGTAAGAATAATGTTAAATTTTTACTGTGTTTCAACTTACAACTACTTTGACTTTAAGTTGAAATACAGTAATGTAAAGGATACTTGAGGCTAGTAACCATTACTGAGTCATCCTTGTTTATAGGATCTATACCAAGCCTACAAAACTTCCCTTGTTTATAGGATCGGTAACTATCTCAGTTAACAACCTGGTATACATGTACTCCCTTTATATATGAAATACAAGGGAAAATACCAGTTTGTGTGAGAATTTCAAAATGTTTTCGTGGTATCAGCAGTACTTCTGGATTAATATGCCACAATCCACAAGGCTGCCGAAACTCCCACTTTCTCTTCCACCGTCTATATAAAATATATTACATGTAATTGAAACTTTTACATTAAACCAAACACACGCTTTTCCAACTTACATATGAAACATATTGCATTGCACCTATATGTGGGATCGAAAATACGCGCCAGGCATCGTGTGACACCGAACGATATGTCGAATCACAAATATCGTATTTTTATTGTGTGGGTTCTTTTATTCCTAATAGAGGCAAGCCTCTATTATTAATTACCCCAGACAATGTAGGTAGGAACCTCAGATTAAGGGCAAAATACAAGTAGAGACAATGAGAAAGAATAATTGATTTTATTGCAATATAATATGATTCATTACATATCAGCATATGTTTATATATATGGGTATATCTATTTATTTGTTTATTTATGGCGCACCCCGCCTCAAGATCGTACATTGCCATGCCATATGGGATCCATGATCCGCCGGTTGCCTTAAGCTTGAGACTTGTAGTAGAGGTTGGTCATGGTAGAGCCGGCCTTTTAAGAGTTGCATTAGCCTTTTTCTCTATCAAAATATACCTTTGCGCTGCAAAAGGGCTTGTGCTATATCACGACTATTGAAGATCTTGGTATCTAGTCTTCAGCGCCGCAAATTTCATTCACATTGGAGTTTCGAGGCGGGAATTATGAATTTTTGAAAATGAGTCTTGGCATTGTCCAGCGGTAGGATCATTTGAAATTGACTATTTTATCCGTCAAAATTTACACCGGTGAGCCAGCGAGCGAGTCGGTGTTGTATATGACTATTGGAATCTGGATATCTAATTTCCAATGCCACAGATTTCATCTTAATTGGAGTTTTCTGGCGAGTTATGAATTTTTGAATTTGGGCAATCAACATAGCTAACGGCAGAAATCTTTGAAGTTTACCCTTTTGTTTATCGAGAAACCCACACTGATCGGACCACCGAATGAGTTTGTGTTGTATATGAATGTTGGAGACCGGATGTCTAATTTCCAACGTCGTGGAGATTATCTCAATCGGAGTTTCAGGCCAAAGTTGTGAATTTTGAAATTGGGTGATCAGCATGGTACGCGGCAGAAATGCTGAAATCTACCCTTTTATTTATCCAAAATTCATGCTGATCGGGACACCAAAAGGATCTGCGCTGAATATGAATGTTGGAGACCAGGTGTCTAATTTCCAACGCATACGAGAGATAACCTCAATCGGAGTTTCTGGGCCAGAGTTATGAATTTTTGAATATGGGCAATCAGGGCGAGGTTTGAGGAATTAATTTGTCGAACTATAGGGTTCATCCTTTTTCCCCATCGAAATAAGCAGCGATAGGTCTGCCAAAAGGATCCGTGCTGTATATGATTGTTGAAGATGTGAATGTCTAGTTTCCAACGCCGCGGATCTCGTCTCAATCGGAATTCTCTCGCCAAGCGTTGTGAATTTTTGAAAACAGGTCCTTTATAACAAAAATCTGCAGCAACACAATTTTTTATTTACTGCGTAGTGAGGTCCATCGGCGACAACTTGGCCTTGGCGGCGGCAAGCTCCATCGGCGGCTTAGCGCGCATAGCGGCGTGACAATATACAAAGAGAACAACTCCTTTAATATTGGTCAAGAGTACCAAAGGCTTCTATTCTCTATCTCTAGAGTCTTTAGCTTAACTTGGCTGACTCTAGGACCTTCATAACATTCTGGTGACATTGAAGGCTGGGAACAAATTGGTAGCTCCACAACCTTGGGCCCTACACATTCTTAGAATTTTATTGCACTCACAATCAAGGATTGCGACTTACGAGGCAACACCATTGCCAACAATTGTCGATGGAGCAGTTTGAGGATTGCTTGGCTATAACAATATTGAGGCATTTGGAAAGTTATGATAAACCGGTTCAGAGAAGGACAACCCTTGATATGTTCTTCAAGCACTGCAGGGGATATCAAAATGATTTTTGATTTATTCTGGCGTCCACAACATCATTTTCTTGTTAATTTGTGTTCAACTTGCATCCATGAAAGTTCCAAAAACATCATAAATTTGCTAACTAACTTCGGGATCCCATTGTCAATGATTTTTTTGTCAATTTCACATTCATCAAATTTGGTTATACAACTAGTATTTGCGGCTGACTCTCTTGTAGGGATCACGTGCTGACTTCATGGCGATAACGTTGTCTTTTAAATTATTTTGCACTTTAAAATTTCCGTGAGCCTCCCCTATATTTGGGCTTCCATTTGTTATACAAAACATTCAAATTATGCAAAAATTCATAAAAACATCACATTGTCTTCTTATTTTTACGTCAGCAGCCTTCACTACTATTCTTCTAGCGGCAATGCGATGCTATTGTAGACATGCAGCGACTTGTTGATGGCCGAGCGGATGAAACTATGCAGCGATTTGTTGTTGTAGAAGAACCAAGCTGGTAGGGAGTGCTATTACGGATAGGCAATTTCTTTGTCGAGTCTTGATCTTTGACTTACTGTTGATCACGGGGCAACGGCCGATCTTTGTGAATGAATTGGTGCCGGGGTTGGTGCGGGGCATTGATCGCGATCTTGAAGTTAATGCCAATGTTCTTTGTTGATCACGGGAGGCGAGGAATTGATCTGGCCGATGCGACTATTGATCACGAAGTTGATCACGACTATTGAAGTTGATGCGAAATTAATCACGAGAATTTGATGCCGATGTTGATGCGAAATTAATGCGAATTTGATCGCGATGTTGATCTGCATTTGTCGGGTTCTTTGTTGGCGGCAGGTGGGATCTTTGTCGGGTTCTTTGTCGAGGTCGCGGATCTTGCGTGGAGCCACCGCTATCCGGAGTATTGATGGCGTCAAGCAATGGCGATGGCGAGCGAAATTTGCAACCAATGGTTGATGTGAATAGAGGGAGTGGCGATTGTTGGCGACGATCATGCAGGGTTGTTCGGGTTATTGTTTGCATGCGACCCAATTGATGAGTCTTGTGAAATTTGGTCTTGTGAATGGGGGCTGCGAGGTGAGTAGTGTTGAGGTGTTGATCTGCGTGGATTCTTTGCGGAATGGGTGTTGATGGCGCCGATGTTTATGTCGTGACGGAGTTCTTGATTGGATGTTGGTTATCGGCGTTCTTTGCATAGTGGTCTTGGAGATTCTGCTGAGATGGATCTTGATCTTGTGAGACGGTGAAATCTTAGAATACAGTCTTTACTTATTTACTTTCGAGAGGAGTCTTCTTAGGAGTTTATTCTTGGTATGAGGGCAAATTTGGCCTTGTATGTAGGCGACAAGGCTAGGCCTTCAGGGTATTTGGCAGCAGGCCTATGTATGAAATTAGCCTGTGTAGCTGCTGTATGAGGCCATGGCCCATGTATTCTGTATGTGTGGCTAAGTATGTATGCTAGAGGCTGAGAAGCCCATTTGGCGTGTCTTGTGACCTTATTCTAGCTCAGAGGCTGGTATGTGATGGAGTTAGGAGAGGTCTTGTATTTGGGCGTGTCTTGTGGCTGCTTGGAAATTTGGCCTTCGGTGGAGTTGGGAGAGGTCTTGTGGGTGGTGGTGAAAGCTCCTCTTCCCTTTTCTTTTCTCTCTTCTTTGTCTTTTTCTGATTTTTCCTCTTTCCTGTCTTCTTCTTCCCCTTTTTTTTTATTTTTTCCTCTGATTTTTTTTCCTCTTCCCTTTTGTGTTGTCTCCTGCCCCCTTTTATTGTCCTTTCCCCCAAATGTCCTCTCACTTCATGTCAGAATCCCACAAGATCACAACCCACAAGCAGTTTGTAACCATAGTGAGGATTGGATCAAATTTAAGATAGGATCAAACTTGATTTTGATTTAATCCTTTTTTTAAAAAAAATTAATATTATTATTTAATTTATTTATTTATTTTTCCTTTTGCCTCGGGATATGTTCTCGGGGGCAATTTTGTAATTTGACTTCGCCTCGAGGTATGTTCTCGGGGACAGTTTTGGAATTTAAGACTGCCTCGAGATATGTACTCTCGGGCTATCCTAGGATTCATGTCTTTGGCCCGCCTCAGATTTGTACCCTTGGACCACCTCGGGATATGACCCAATATTTTGATTTCAGGATATTTTGAGATTTAAACTTTTAAAGGGAAATTTGGTTATATACCCCTCAAGAGTTTCACAATCACCCATTTTGGATGTGAATTTTTTGATGTAAACAAATGCCCCCTTCATACTTCTCTCACGAAATTTATTTGAGTGAGGGAAGTATGAACATAAAAATTTCTTTCATTTTTATGGCTGGGCCTTTTTGGAGACTTAAGTCCACTTTTCATCATTTTGGAAACGAACCCATTTGTTGCAAGCTTGTGATATCCATGCTGACGTCGTCAAGTGAGTCCAGTTCTTATAGGCGAAGTGGAATATTGTTTTCATTTGATATTTTTATTTCATAAGGCCATCTGAATTTGGAGGGAAAGGACTGCTTTGATTCCAAACACCTAGGAGTATGGTGAGGATCATGTTGGAATCCTATAGGTGGTATGATAACCGCACAACATCTCAAGGAGTTTATAATACCAGCTTTTTTATCTTTGGACATAACTTTCTTTGATTTGGATGTTGATGGTATCTTTTGGCATATACGGCATCTTCAGCATATTCAATACAATTTCTACCATGTCGGCCAATCATATATCCCGGTGCACATCAAGCATGACTTCTTTTGCTTCTCCGTATGAAAATATCGCATTTATGGGGGTGAATCTCAGGGCTCCTCGCTTTACCTGAAGGCCTTCTGATTTGTCCCATGAAAGTTTCCCTTATTTTAAATATTCTATGAAGGTTGTCTCCAATCTTCCTCTGGTATTTCGAGGGTAAAGACTTCCACTTTGCCCCCAGCACTTTGAATTTCTTCATAGTATGGAATCGCTAGCTGCGAGTTTTCAAATATGCGTTTATTCTTGACTTCATCAACAGAGGATAGAAGTCTGAAATTTCATATTTCTTCGTTATCTCATCATATGAGTACTTGAGAAACCAAGGGAGCACTTTTTCATTTCATTATTTTTAGAAATCTCAATTCCATTTTTGGAATATGTGAAACTTCCAGTGTTATATTTTCACTTGACCTCATTGATGGAGGATACAAGTTTTGATATTTCATATTTCCTTGGCAATCTCATCATATGAGTGTATGAGAACCCAAGTGAAGAATTTGTATTTCATCATTTTAGAAGCGTCATTCTTTACCTGACTTTATTGCTAGAGGATACAGGTTTGACACTCCATATTTCCTTGGTAATCTCATTATATGAGTGTGAGATCCAAGTTTGACATTTCATATATCTGGTGATCTCATTATATGTTTGAGAACCCAAATGACATTTCATATATCTTGGTGATCTCATTATATGTTTGAGAACCCAAATGACATTTCATATATCTTGGTGATCTCATTATATGTTTGAGAACCCAAGTTTAACATTTCATATATCTGGTGATCTCATCATATATCTGGTGATCTCATTATATGTTTGAGAACCCCAAATGAAGATTTCATAGAAGTCTCGGCTCCATGGTCGGAATATGCTAAACTTCAAGAGTCGTATTATACCTGACCTCATTCATGGAGGATACAGGTTTGAGAGTCATATATGTTGAGGAGAGCAATCTCAAGATTTGTATTCTTTAGTCGCCACAGGCTTAGTATTCTTGGGCAATATCGGGATTTGTGTTATTTTAAGATGTATGCTGCTACAAGACGTGTGCTTTGTTGTCTCGGGACACATACTTCATCATTTTGAAATTTAGATTTCATCATTTCCCACGAGATATGTGATATAGCAACATCTCGAGATTTGTGTTGATTCGAGATGTGCTTTACCGCTTCGGGATACACACTTCATCGCTTTAAGATTTCTAGGATTTGTTGCTACCTCGAAGTGCATGCTAGATTGCTTCCTCGAAATTTGAAACCATTTGGATTTGTATTTCCAGTTACCTCATGATGCATATCCTATCGCTACTTTGAGGTTTGTGCTGCTTTGGGATCTTTCATCGGCCATCTTGTGCTTTCACCGCCTGGAGATTTGCATCATCAGCCGTCTCGAGACTTGTGCTCAATGGCTGATTCGATATTTGTATTTCATCATCTATCTCGAGATGCGAGCTCTCCATTGCCCCCTCGAGATTTGTAATGCTTCAAGATTTGTGCTTCATTGCCTTAGGATGCACACTTCAATGCTCCTAGGATTTGTCGCCACCTCGAAGTGCATGTTAGATCGCCTCCTCGAGATTTGTAGCTGTTTTGGATTTGTATTTCCATTAGCCATCCTGAGGTCCGTGTTTCATCGTTGTCTCGGATTATTAATAGATACTTTAATATTTGTATTTCATCATCTACCTCGAGATGCGTGCTCCATGCCCCCTCGAGATTTGTGATGCCTTGAGATGTGTACTTCACTACATCGGGATGTACACTTCATCAATTTGGGGTTTGTAATCATTTTGGGGGATACATATATTTTGCTTTGGTATTTATTGCCATCTCAGGTTACGTGCTGCATCGGCTCCTTGAGATTTGTGGCTGCTTCGAGATTTATATCCCCATTGGTATCTTGAATCGCATTACTTCATTCTTTGCCTCAAGACTTGTGTCATTCGAGGATTCCATTTTGCGCCTTGAGATGCGTGTTTCACCGTGCCTCAAGATTTGTGCCATTTTGGAATTTATACTCTTATCAGCCGTTTTGAGATTCGTGCTCCATCGTAGCTTCGAAATCCGTGGCCGTTTGTATTTCATCAGCAACCTCAAGATATGTGCTCTATTGCTTCCTCGAGATTTGTGATGTTTCATGATTTATATTTCATTAGCTGCCTTGAAATGTGAGCTTCACCATGCTTCAAGGTTCGCACCATTTATATTTGCATCGGCTATCCCGAGATGTGTGCTTTACCATGTCTCAAGATTTGTGCCATTGGGAATTTATATTTGTATAAATTTTGTCTCAAGTTGCTCCATTGCTACTTGAGATTTGTGTCATTTTGGGGATTATATTTTATCGGTTGTTTTGAGATACGTGTTTGATTGTCATCTCAAAATTTGTCTTGCTTGGAGGAGTGTGCTCCATTGCAGACGGGATTCACACTGCGTTGCCATCTCGAAAAACGTCTTTCATAGTCGCTTTGAGATTTGCGGCTGCTTTGATATTTGTGTTTCATCAGCTGTCTCGAGAAGTGTGTTCCATCCTTGCCTCGAGAGTTGTGCTGTTTTGAGATGTGTGCTTCACTGCATCGGGATACACACTTCATCATCTGGGATTTGTTGCCATCTCAAGAAGCGTCCTTCATTGTCGCTTCGAGATTTGTAGCTGCCTTGATATTTGTGTTTCATCAACTGTCTTGAGAGGTATGTTCCATCCTTGCCTCAAGAATTGTGATGCTTTGAGATGTGTGCTTCACTGCATCAGGATGCGCACATTCTCGCTTTGGATTTGTATTTTCATCAGCTGCCTCGAGAGGTGCGATCCATCCTTGCCTCGAGGGTTGTACTGCTTTGAAATTTATATTTCATCAGCTGTCTCGAGAGGTGTGTTCCATCCCTGCCTCGAGTGTTGTAATGTCTCATGATTTATATTTCATCGGCTACCTTGAGATGTGAGCTTTACCATGCTTCAAGGTTGGCGCCATTTTGGAGATTTATATTTGATTGGCTGTCTTGAGATGTGTACTTCACCATGTCTCAAGATTTGTGCCAGGAATATATATTTTTATCATCTGCTTTGAGATACGTGTTTGATCGTGATCTCAAGATTTGTGCTGATTTGAGATGTATGCGTCATCGCATCGGGATGCATACTGTCTCGCTTTGGATTTGTATTTTCATTAACTGCCTTGAGATACATGTTTAATCGCCATCTCAAGATTTATGCTGCTTCGAGAGGTGTACTGAGATTGCCTCTGGTTGCACACTTCGTCATTGGATTTGAGGATTTTGGTGCTTCGGGATCCATTCTTCCATTCGCTTTTTGCTTTCCCGTGGTTGATGTCGGATGAGATGTCCAATTTTATTTCTCCCGCGCTGGATAGCGAGCTTCTTGCCCCCGGCCTTGGATAAGGAAAGATCGGCTTTGTCTTGTCGACGGAAGAGAGAATCCTATCGCAATCGCCAGCCACCGTCTGGATCCACTATTTTGATATCATTCATGCCCCCAATTTATATCAGAAATGAGTCTTTTATCTGTGACCATATCTGAAATGACGTGAGTGCAGATTTGTGGTGTTCTTGCATGATTTGCAATGAACTATCAAAGGAATGAGGTTTTATACTTGTATACCCACAGGTTGTCATAGGTGAGGCAAATATCAATCCTCGTTATACCCTTGAGATAAGGCATCATTTTCTTATCAATTTTAACAACGACCATCTGTGTGTCACTTGTCAGATCATTGTTGTCAATTTGCTTTCAAGGATAGAGGCACTTGAGGTCATGCTTAGGGAGCATGGGTTATTCAACTTTGTATGCCTTCAAGTTGATATGCCAACAAATCCGCCAACGATATATTCCATGTTTTCATTTGTTGAAATTTCCTTAAGGAGGATTTTGGGTTGGAGGGAAGATTTTGTTGTTGAGGTTCAATCCCCGTTCATTGCCCCCTGTGTGGCATATGGCATCTTGTGAATGGTATGTATGCTGAACCTCCTCGGGCCTCAATAACCATCCAGATTATATGAATTTATGTATCCATGTTTTCTGGTGAAAATGCTTTAAGGAGAATTTTGGGTTGGAGACAAAATGGATCCATCCTCTTTATCCTTCCTTTTTAGGAACATTTTGTTGTTGAAGGTCAACTCCTGCTCCTTGCCCCCTATGTGGCATGTAGCTTGATCCTTCTTATATTATGCCCCCAGGATGGCCATGCATCCTTTTTTTTTTTTTTTTTTTTTTTTTTTGATGAAAATGCTTTAAGGAGGATTTAGGGTTGGAAAGAAAATGGATTCATCCTCCTATCCTCCCTTCTAGGGACACTTTGTTGTTGAAGGTCAATTCCCGTTCCTTGCCCCCTGTGTGGCACGTGGCTTGATCCTTCTTCTTTTATTGCACTTGATATGAGATCTTGTGAATGATATGTGTGATGAACCTCCTCGGGCCTCAATGACCATCCAGATTATATGTATTTCCCCTTCCTTGTATTTTGACTTTTGACTTTTGATGGAATTGAATCTGCGTCATCTTATCGATTGCAACTTCCTTGATGTCGGGTCGGCTCTTTTAAGGTCATAACTCTGCAGCAATTGAGTTCATTCTCACCAACCTAAGGGGCTTGAAAGAACCAATTTCAATATTTTTATAACTTTGAAAGAAGACAGAGTGTAGCTTCTTATTTGAAACCTTCATCCCTTCGTAGGTGCACCATAGATAATATTTCTTTTTTTTTTTCTTTTTTTTTTGTTTCTTTTCCTTTTTTTTTTCTTGTTTTTTTTTTTTTTTTTTTTTTTTTTTTTTTTTTTTTTTTTTTTTTTTTTTTTTTTTTTTTTTTTTTTTTTTTTTTTTTTTTTTTTTTTTTTTTTTTTTTTTTTTTGTGCAAGCCTTTAGCATGTTTGAAGGTTCCCTCCTCTTTTTGAAGGTGCGCTCATTGTCTTCTTCTGTAGAAAGTACCCTCTCAATTTGAAATTTGGGGTAACCCCTACAAAATGAAAGTCTTTGATTCTCGACCATTAGATCTTCATATCAATCAAAAGAAGCATATTTGACCAATGTTCCATGTGTGGAAGGTATGGCACTATTAGGACTTCTATGGATGCCGAACTTCCAATTGTAGGAGAGATCTTGTATGTAGTTGTCCCCTTACAAAGTTCATAAGCCTCTACTTGTATTTTTGCCTCAAAGATGGGAGGAGGAATATGTCCCCACCGGGCGTGCCAGAATTTGTGGGATCGAAAATACGCGCCAGGCATCGTGTGACACCGAACGATATGTCGAATCACAAATATCGTATTTTTATTGTGTGGGTTCTTTTATTCCTAATAGAGGCAAGCCTCTATTATTAATTACCCCAGACAATGTCGTGGGAACCTCCGATTAAGGGCAAAAATACAAGTAGAGACAATGAGAAAGAATAATTGATTTTATTGCAATATAATATGATTCATTACATATCAGCATATGTTTATATATATGGGTATATCTATTTATTTGTTTATTTATGACGCCACCCCCGCCTCAAGATCTGTGCCATGCCATATGGGATCCATGATCCACCGGTTGCCTTTGCGCAGACTTTGTGCGATCAGGGTTCGACGGCCATTTGAGCTTCTTTTAAGAGTTGCATTAGCCTTTTTCTCTATCAAAATATACCTTTGCCGAGCTGCAAAAAGGGCTTGTGCTATATACGACTATTGAAGATCTTGGTATCTAGTCTTCAGCGCCGCAAATTTCATTCCCATTGGAGTTTCCAGGCAGGAATTATGAATTTTTGAAAATGAGTCTTCGGCATTGTCAACGGTAGGATCGCTGAAATTGACTATTTTATCCGTCAAAATTTACACCGACTGAGCCGCCGAACGAGTCAGTGTTGTATATGACTATTGGAGATCTGGATATCTAATTTCCAATGCCATAGATTTCATCTTAATTGGAGTTTTCTGGCCAGAGTTATGAATTTTTGAATTTGGGCGATCAACATAGCTAACGGCAGAAATGCTGAAGTTTACCCTTTTGTTTATCAGAAACCCACACTGATCGGACCACCGAATGAGTTTGTGTTGTATATGAATGTTGGAGACCCGGATGTCTAATTTCCAACGTCGTGGAGATTATCTCAATCGGAGTTTCCAGGCCAAAGTTGTGAATTTTTGAAATTGGGTGATCAGCATGGCTGTCGGCAGAAATGCTGAAATCTACCCTTTTATTTATCCAAAATTCATGCTGATCGGGACACCAAAAGGATCTGCGCTGAATATGAATGTTGGAGACCCAGGTGTCTAATTTCCAACGCCACAGAGATAACCTCAATCGGAGTTTCTGGGCCAGAGTTATGAATTTTTGAATATGGGCAATCAGACGAGGTTTCAGGAATTAATTTGTCGAACTATAGGGTTCATCCTTTTTCCCCATCGAAATAAGCACTGATAGGTCTGCCAAAAGGATCCGTGCTGTATATGATTGTTGAAGATGTGAATGTCTAGTTTCCAACGCCGCAGATCTCGTCTCAATCGGAATTCTCTGGCCAACGTTGTGAATTTTTGAAAACAGGTCCTTTATAACAAAAATCTGCAGCAACACAATTTTTATTTCTGCAGCAGTAGGTCCATCAGCAGCAACGACGCGCGGCAGCAGCAGCTCCATCAGCAGCGGCAACGCATAGCGGCAGCAGCAATATACAAGAGAACAACTCCTTTAATCTTGGTCAAGAGTACCAAAGGCTTCTATTCTCTATCTCTAGAGTCTTTAGCTTAACAGCAGCTCTAGGACCTTCATAACATTTACAGTGACATTGAAGCTGGGGAACAAATTGGCGCTCCACAACCTTGGGCCCTACACATTCTTAGAATTTTATTGCACTCACAATCAAGGATTGCAGCTTCTGAGGCAACACCATTGCCAACAATTGTCGATGGAACAGTTTGAGGATTGCTTGGCTATCACAATATTGAGGCATTTGGAAAGTTATGATGAACCGGTTCCGAGAAGGACAACCCTTGATATGTTCTTCAAGCACACAGGGATATCAAAATGATTTTTGATTTGTTACAGCGTCACAACATCATTTTCTTGTTAATTTGTGTTCAACTTGCATCCATGAAAGTTCCAAAAACATCATAAATTTGCTAACTAACTCAGGATCCCATTGTCAATGATTTTTTTTTGTCAATTTCACATTCAT
Source organism: Dioscorea zingiberensis (assembly GCA_026586065.1). Lineage (NCBI taxonomy): Eukaryota > Viridiplantae > Streptophyta > Magnoliopsida > Dioscoreales > Dioscoreaceae > Dioscorea > Dioscorea zingiberensis. Next base: position 22,308,374 of record CM048819.1, read on the forward strand.
CAAATTTGGTTATACAACTAGTATTTCTTGCGGCTGACTCTCTTGTAGGGATCTTGGCAGCCTTCATGGCGATAACGCTTGTCTTTTCGTATTTTGCACTTTAAAATTCGCAGAGCCTCCCCTATATTTGGGCTTCCATTTGTTATACAAACATTCAAATTATGCAAAAAAAAACATCACATTGTCTTCTTATTTTCTCGCAGCAGCTTTCACTATTCTTCTAGCAGCAATGCGATGCTATTGTAGACATGCACTGACTTGTTGATGACGAACAGATGAAACTATGCGCTGATTTGTTGTTGTAGACGAACCAACTGAGGTCGGGAGTGCTATTCTGAGATGAGGCAATTTCTTTGTCGGCCGATCTTGACTTCATTGATGCGTACGAGCAGCCGATGCTGACGAATGAATTGGTGCCCGGGGTTGGTGCGGGGCATTGATGCTGATGCTGAAGTTAATGCCAATGTTGCTGTTGATGCAGGAGGCAGGAATTGATGCAGAAACTGATGCAGCTATTGATGCAGAAGTTGATGCAGCTATTGAAGTTGATGCCGAAATTAATGCAGAATTTGATGCCGATGTTGATGCCGAAATTAATGCAGAATTTGATGCCGATGTTGATGCCGCTGTCGGGTTGCTGTTGACGACGAGTGGGATGCTGTCGGGTTCTTTGTCGAGTCGCGGATGCAGTGAGCCACCGCTATCCGAGTATTGATGGCGTCAAACGAAACAGCGATGTGAAGCCGAGCTGCAATCAATGGTTGATGACGAACAGAGAGAGGCTGCTGATTATTGGCGAAGATCATCTGGGGCTGTTCGGGTTATTGTTGCAGGCGACCCAATTGATGCCGGGGAGTGCTGACGCAGGCTTGTGAATGGGGCTGCGGTGGTGGTGTTGAAATTTGGTGTTGATGCCGGATTTGCTGCAGATGGGTGTTGATGACGCCGATGTTTATGTCGCTGACCGGAGTTGCTGATTGGATGTTGGTGTCGACGTTCTTTGCATAGTGGTGCCGAATTCTTGCCGCAGATGGATCTTGTCTTGTGCGCTGTGGCTGATGCCGGGTACAGTCTTCTTATTTTGCTTTCGAGAGGAGGAGTCTTCTTGGGAGTTTATTCTTGCGCGGTGGCTGTAGGCAAGGCAGTGGCCTTCAGGGCGCTGGGCGCTGGTAGCTTGTGAAGCCGGGCGCTGGCGCTGTATGCCAAGGCAGCAGTACTGGCGCCAGTATGAGCAAGCCTTAGGGCGCAGGCGCTGTATGCTGCGCTGAGGCCGGGGCGCTGTGTCTTGTGCGCTGAGGCCGGGCGCTGAGTGGAGTTGGGAGAGGTCTGGCGTGTCATGTGGCGCTACGGCCGGGCCGGGCGCTTCGGTGGAGTTGGGAGAGGTCTTGGCGCTGGTGGTGAAAGCTCCTCTTCCCTTTTCTTTTCTCTCTTCTTTGTCTTTTTCTGATTTTTCCTCTTTCCTGTCTTCTTCTTCCCCTTTTTTTTATTTTTCCTCTGATTTTTTCTTCTCTCCTTTTGTGTTGTCTCCTGCCTTTTTTTATTGTCCTTTCCCCCAAATGTCCTCTCACTTCATGTCCGAATCCCACAAGATCACAACCCACAAGCAGTTTGTAACCATAGTGAGGATTGGATCAAATTTAAGATAGGATCAAACTTGATTTTGATTTAATCCTTTTTTTTTTAAATTAATATTATTATTTAATTAATTTATTTATTTTTTCTTTTGCCTCGGGATATGTTCTCGGGGGCAATTTTGTAATTTGACTTCGCCTCGAGGTATGTTCTCGGGGACAGTTTTGGAATTTAAGACTGCCTCGAGATATGTACTCTCGAGCTATCCTAGGATTCATGTCTTTGGCCCGCCTCAGATTTGTACCCTTGGACCACCTCGGGATATGACCCAATATTTTGATTTCAGGATATTTTGAGATTTAAACTTTTAAAGGGAAATTTGGTTATATACCCCTCAAGAGTTTCACAATCACCCATTTTGGATGTGAATTTTTTGATGTAAACACTATATAGAAAGCCAAATAACCACTCATTCTCTTGCTCTTTGGTTATATTTATTGAAATAGATAAAGATGGAATGGTAATGCATATTTCTAATATTGCAAACTTGAATCACTGTTCTATTCTTTTGGCTTTAAAGCCTTATCATCAACTCTCAGATTGCTAAATCAATTACTGATCATTCTCAACTTTGGTTATTTTAAAGCAAATAACTAAACTATTGTCATAAATTTGTAAGACATAATTTGATTGGCTAACTAGTCTTTAACAAAATGAAATCTTCGCTATTTTGAGTGAGAAGCTAAAATACAAAAACACCTCAATCAAACACAACCTCAAAAAAATTAGTAACAGATAGTTTAATGGAAATATTAAAAAAAATTGACAAAAATAAACATTTTTGCTAACACAATAGTAAATAAACATAGGAAAATTATATGAATTGATACAACGTGGTCTCTCTCTCTCTCTCTCTCTCTCTCTCTCTTCTAACCAGGCTAATTCATAAAAGTGAGAACTCGAACACATCATAAGGTTGCATAGCAATGCAATCAGGTGGATCACAAAAATACAGAGCGACATCTGCTGTAAAAGATTATTGAAGCATAAAAGTATCATTGAAAACAAAGATGTATTCATCCAACTTCGGAATATTGTATCACTTTAAAGAGAGAATTTCCATATCCAAGAAACAACAGTTGATCCCTTGAGCTTGTCTCTCCTAACCAATGAGAATCCTCTTCACCCTTGGTCAAATAAGATTGACTAATATCCAATGTAACGCCCCGACCCGAATCCTGTGACTTGTGGGTTATGGGCCCACAGGTCACAGGATTCGGGTCGGGGCATTACAGATTAAAGTGGTATCAGAGACGATGCAGATAACCGACAACCTAGTAGCCCTAGTAACTTAGTCAAGTAGGATAGACTGAGTGTTGGGTTGGGTACATCAGGTTTTTGAACGAATACCTAATGCGTGGATGTTGTAGGGCCATAAGCAGCGGGCCCAAACTAAAGGGGGGAGGTATCCCCTAATGGAGTTGAGGCGCGACGTTGTGGGTCTGGGGTGACCCCACGTATTGCCCAGGAGATGGGCAAAGGACTGCTAGAATTTTGGAGGATTGGACCGACCCTTCGTGAGGATTGAAGAACCACTGTTAGTGAACGTTAGGTCCGAAAGACGGAGTAAACGTTCGAGGTTTGTGATTTGATGACTGACAGTAATATTTGAGGATAATTTCCTATTTACATGAGTTAATTATAGTGTACAAATTTGGACATGAGGAAGCATTTTTCTCGAATTAGTTTGTTACTGGATGAAGGTTCCTTCGATTAAGACTAAATTTCAAGGATGAAATTTTTGTAAGGGGGGAGGATTGTAAAATCTGAGAACTTTATGGAGCAAATTTTTTCTTGTTTTAGTCCCTTAAGAGGAAGGTTCCCAAACTCGGATTGGTTTGGATATTTTGAAAAAAATAAAGTATATTAATTTGTCACGTAGACAACCGGCCGCACCCAAATAGGGACTAGTCCCCATTCAGGCAAGGCCTTAAGAACTCTTATACAATAAGTATTCAAAGTTTATGATAACAGCGGAATCTTAGCTAAAAGAAGAAGGGAGTTTGTACAACTCCATACAGTACAATATCGGGTTTACACAACCCAAGACTAGGATCCAGTCCAGTCACCCCTAGAAATTCATACAACAAAGAAATCTAAATTACAAGTCTCACACAGAATAAAAGAGGTACGCAGACCTCAAAACAAATAGAAGTAGTCGAGTCAGCAACTCGGTATATCCCCGCCTAAGCTCAACCATACTCCTCCTCGTCCTAACCTGAGAAATACACGAATCAAGTGCATGAGCCTAAAGAATAGGCCCAGTAGGGTCGCATAAACAATAAAAGAGGCGAAGGCCATAAACAAAGAACAGAATAAAGCAAGTACAATTATACAAGTACAACAACAATACAAGCAAGTAACATGTAACACCCGCCCCAAAATAAATAAGGATTTTTATTTATTTATTTCCAAAATTTATTAAATAGGAATTATGATGGTAAACGATGAAATTTGGGAAAATTGTAAAGGTCTAATTAATCCAGATTTAATTAAGTATTAATTAAATCAGATTAATTATTGTGAAGATCAGACAAATATTCAAAAGTTAGAGTCCCGAGAAAGGTGGATCTGGTCGGACGAAAGACCGACCCGTGATACTACAATACACCCGTGGTATTGGAATCATTGACCCGGGATTTCACAGATCTGGGTCGGGCATGTGGACGAAAGAATCGTGACAGTGGGTCCCGACTACAATGAATCCATTCACCCGTGAATGAATAGTAGCCATGTAACAATAGTGTAGATGATGAGATAAGTTAAATGATTGGATTTAAATATTATAAAGAATTATAATATTTGATAAATAAATGAAAAGAGAAAAGATAATATAATAAATTAAAAAGAAATAATAGTTATTAATATTGTGATAACTTTATGAAAGTTATATGTATTAGAAGAGAGAGAGAGAGATTCATCACCTCTCTCCCTCTCGTTTCTTCTCCACCGAGAGCTTCGACCCGAGCTTCACCGCGCCTCTCCTCTTACGACGTGACCGATCTCAGGAGAGAGAGTCGGCGGCTCCCCTTGACGCCAAGACGCGACGGGTCCCCATCTCCGGCCGACCTCATCCCTCACCGGTCTTGACCGGACAAATCGCCAAGCGGCACTTCTTGTAGCAGCCGTCGGCTAGCTAACGCACTGCTTGGCTACCCGGCCTCTTGGCACAGCCTGGGCCGTCAACTTCTTGTACCCGCCCGCCACCCTGGCCACTTGGGCCACTGACCACAGGCGCACCGCACCAGACTGCGTCGTCCGCGCACTGTGCACTGCACCACTTCAAGACGTCTGACCACGCCCTTGGACACTGCAGCCCTAACTTTGGGTAAAAGCCCTATACTAATTAAGGAATTCAATTGCTCAAATAGCTTGATGTTAATTTGGTGAAATGGTTGATTAAGGGTTTGGATTTGCATGAATGTTAATTAAGGGATGAAAGAGGCATGGGAGGAGTTAGAAGCATGATGATATTGTGTAGAAGCAACGATTTATGGTTGTAGACTAATTACCATGTATTCATGTGTTGTTTATATGGATGTATGAATTTGCGAAATCCATGTGTAATGGATAGATTGTGGTGAATGTGTGTATGATTTTCAGGGCCCTATAATTAGGGGAGGTGCCGCCGAATTTTCATGAAAAATTATAGGAGTTAATACCCTAATTAACCCCTAGATATCATGGTTTCATGCTTCTAGGTTTTAGAAGAGTGAACCCTTACTAAACATGAACTCAATTGAGGGTAAAACATTAGATGAAAACATGAATGGTTTGAAGGTTTCAAGGTTATGAGATGTCTAAGATTAGATGTTCATGTGATTCTTGGAGTGTTAACTATGTTGTATGATTTTAAATTCATGTATTGAATGGGGAATGTTTGTATGAACCTAAAGCCCTATAAACAAAGGAGACTCACTTGAGAATTTAGGTAGGATTGATTTTGTAGCGTAATCACAGCATGATTAGTTATTAAATTATTTAAGAAGAGCATGTTTGAACCTTCTTCTATGCTAGTGATGGAGATAACCATGCAATGGAATAATGGTGATGACAGTAATGGGTTGGATTATATAGATCATATGTAATACGGATATGGATTTGTAATTGAGAAGGTTAAGATAAGGATTATTGTTTACTAGTTATCTTTGCTTTGGCTATTGATGTTGCAAACATAGATTTTTGTTACTATTGAATTAGTGTATTTTCAAAGCATCTTAGTTACCAAATAATGAGATGGAAGGTGTTGAGTATTTTTGGGATTGTTTTCACACTTCCTTGGATTAAGAATAGGTGTGATCAATTGCAAAACATTGTAAAGAGTTGAACTCCAAGAAAGGATTATGCAGGAAACACTGTAGCACCTGCAGAACATTGTTTTTGTTTAATTTTTGGGGGCCGTATAGGAGACGATAATGACCCAATCCTGTTGGAAATGAAAGTTAATATTGTGAATGTAATATACTAGGAGTTTGGGATGAAATGGTGAAGATTTTGAGCTTCGATTTGATGTTCTAATTTCATGTTTTATATGGTTACTGTAGCTACCGAATGTAGAGTGAATATGAACTCAAATGTTTTCAAAAAGACTCGGAATTTGATTCCGATCGTCCCGATAGTTCGGGTGTATATTTAAACTAATAAAAATGGTACGGGCAGGTGTCTAAGAGCCCGGATCCATCGGATTAAAAGCCGACATTTCGGTAAACTCACGATTTGGGTAATTTAATGCATGTAATGCATTCCTTTTGATATGAAATGTTGTGTGACAAACATTTACCATGTTTAGGACGTGGTGAGGTGGTCGAGGACCTGAGTGGAAGGCTCGGACCTGGGTAGGTCCTGGAAGCGAATAAGGTAGGATGTCGCACGGGTACTGTGAGTATTTCTAACTCATAGTATTCTCTTGATTCTTGTTGTTGTTGTGCTAGATGGATGTTGGAGTCCATCTTTTGATACCTGCTCTTTCTATCGAAATGTTATGCTTGCTGCATTGCTTAAGTTGTATACTATGATTAGATTTGCTCTGCTTTGAGTGTGATTCTATTTCTGCTTTGCTTGAGCTTTTTGATATTGCTCTGCTCAGTCTGTTGACACTCGGTTTGATTATTCCTTTCTCCTACCTTGCTTGTGATTTGGTTCTAGCGGGTAGGCTCTACTGAGGAGGTTTGTGAGAATTCCTTCCTCCTACCCCGCTTTGATTTTTGTACTCTTATTTCCTCGAGAGGTTCCCAATATATATTGAGATGGTCTCTCTCCCTGCACATATATTGGTTGTATATCTCGAGGGATTATTGCTATCATGTTTTTCAAATGCGTATTTAAGTAGAGTTTACTCCTTAGATACGATATTGGCTTCCGATCTCGATGAGATCTCGATCATTGTATATTCAAGATGTTGCTACCTTGGATATATATGTATACCTGTTGTTAGGTATTAGTACTATCAATCTCTTACTTTCAGGCATGATACATCGGACGGAGACCCTGGCCGAGGGTGTATAATATCTGGCCACCAGGCCCTTGCGGAGGGCGTATAATATCTCGCCACGAGCACTTGGTGCTCCATCGGACGGAGACCCCGGCAGAGGGTGTATAATATCTGGCCACGAGCACTTGATGCTCCATTGGACGGAGACCCCGACAGAGGGTGTATAATATCATCCCACTGGCTTCGGTCGAGAGCGGTATTTTACGGCCATGTGCACATGTATGCTATAAGCGTAGCCCGGCTTAGAGCGAAGAGCGATACCGATGGTGTCGTAGATGTCGTAGACATCTTAGTATCACATATGCCAGAGGTTGAGTACATCTATGGATTTATCCACTTTCCTGAGATTTGTTATATGCTTGTATGTTATTATTGCATATTTGTACTTCTTTTATTTACATTTCTTTCCTAGTGGCTTTCGCCACCTTTATTGATTTATTTGCGATCCTACTGGGCCTTTCTTTGGCTCATGCACTTGATGGATGTTTTTCTCAGGTGACAATGAGGAGTAGGGTCAAGACTAGATGAGGACCTTGCGAGTAGCTAGGAGCGGAATTCAGAGAGAGCTTCAGCGGGATCAACCTTGCAGCTGATGGGGATATGTTGGTGAGGTTTGCGGGCCTCTATTCCTTTACGGAGTGAGAGTTGTCATTCGGGACCTGCTAGGGTTTTATAAAAACCTTATATATATTTCTTCCGCTGATTTATAATTTAAACTCTGATTTAATTATCTGCTTATGTTACTTAGCCTTGCGTGCTTCTAGGGGCGACCCTATAAGCACGCGGCGTTGTCAGCGTCTTGCTTGAGGCCCGGATCCGGGTTCGGGCGTGACAAATAAAATATAGCCCCGGAATGCGGATAAAATCCACTGCATGTACTCAATCTACGGCATATGTGATACTAAGATGTCTCGACATCTACGACACCATCGGTATCGTCTTCGCCTAAGCCGTGCTAAGCTATAGCATACATGTGCACACGTCGAGGAAAATGCCGCTCTCATTTGAGCACGGTGGCGGATATTATACACCCTCTTTGGGGTCTCCGTCAGATGGAGCATCAAGTGCCGTGGCGGATATTATACACCTCTGCCAGGCACGGTGGCGGATATTATACACCCTCGGCCAGGGTCTCCGTCCGATGTATCATGCCTGAAAGTATGAGATTGATAATACTAATACCTAACAACAGGTATAAATATATATATCCAAGGCAGCAACATCCTTAATATACAACGTTTGGTGACCTCATCGAGATCGGGAGTCAATACGTATTTAAGAAGTAAAGTCTACTCAAATACGCATAAGAAGGAAAATGATAGCAACAATCCCCTCAAGATATAAAACCAACACATATAAGGAAAACCATCTCAAATATATATTGGGAACCTCTCGAGGAAATAAGAGTACAAAATCAAAGTGGGGTAGGAGGAAGTAATACTCACAAACCTCCCGTGCGAGAGCCTACCTAGCTAGAAGCAATTCACTGATCCTTGTCGCGTCTCACGCGTCCGAATCAGGATCTAGTAAGTAAAGTGACAAACCTTAGCCCCTTTACATTCTAATACACCGTATTTAATATAAAGATTACGATTACTCATGAAGCTCTAATTATCTAAATTAAGATATCAAATCATCAAGTGATAGTCCATCTCAATTCATCATACTTGAAAGTCCCCAACTAGCAAGTAATGATGCAAGAATTAAATTGAAATTTCGGCAGCATCTCCCCTATTTCTAGGGTCCCGAAAATGTACAAACATTTCACCTAGAAATCCAATACACTTGGGTTTCACAATTTCATACATCCATTCCTACATGCATACTAGTAATATTATTTGGTATTAGATTTACATGACTTTCTATAGCCTGTACATACAAACAATGATCATTAGACTCCAAATTCAAGTTATTAACAGCTCCCAAATCTCATAATCATTCAAGTTAAGGATCCTCACTGTCGTGGTGGATGATGGAGATTCGTGTGGGGTCAGAGGGGAATTTAGCTGAGCAGTGGCCGCATGCATCTGCATCTGAAAGGCTGGCTGTGGGTTGCGTTGGGGTGGAGGCTGGTGGGGGCTCTGGCTAGCTGCAAGGGGGAAAGTGCTCGCGCGGGTGGCCGGGAATGTGTGTGTGGCGCGGCTGGGCGTAGCCTTGAGAGGTTCGGTAGGCACGGTCGGCCGGTGACAGAGTGCGCTTGGTCGGGGCTGGCGGCTACTTGGTGGCGTCTCGGGGTGGCCGGTGGGGGACTGGCGGCCGACTCGGGCGAGGTGGCGTGAGCAGGCGGAGGCTGTCTTGAGGATCGCCGCCGCAGGGCTTGAGTGGGGATGGTGGCCGGCGGCGACGGGGCTCCAAGGGCCGGCGGGAAGCTCGTCGGCGTGGATGTGAGCGATCGAAGGAGCAAAGCCTCCACCTTGGTTCTAGATGTGAAATTCAGATCATGAGAAAAAGAGTGAGAGAGAGAAATGAAAACATCATTCTCTCTCTCCTCTTGGTTATTTAATAACATAATTTTTTTAATCATTTTTAATAAATTAAAAGAAATCTTTTAAATGTCACATGTTTACTATTCCTTCACATGAGCACTATTCATTCACGGGTAAGTGATCTAGTTCTTGTCGGGGCCCACTGTGATAATTCTCTCGTCCTCATGCCCGACCCAGATCCGCGAATCTCGGGTCAATGGTCCCCGCGGCACAAGTGCACTGTAGTATCACGGGATCTGTCCCTCGTCGGATCAGATCCGGGAATATCGGCTTTCGGTCAAATCCTTTGTCCCACGTCTTTGTGGCATCACGGGGTTGTCGCTGTCCCTGACCAGATCCACTTTTCCCGGGACTCTAACTTTTGTCTGTTTCCTCGAGTAATTAATTAAAAGAAATCTTTTAATTAATAAATTAATTAACCCGAATTAATTTACCGTTAATTAATTTCCATTAATTAACAATTAATAAACTCCTCGAATTTAATAAATAAAATCTTTATTTATTTCGGGGCAGGCATTACATAATTGCTCTTTAAACAATTAGTTGATAAAGATATGAATTTGGTTTAAAAATTCTCTTTAATTAATTTCTTAATTAAGGAAAATTCCCTAGCCTTCGAAGTGGTTGACTTAGGTGGTTTAAATTGTTTAAATTAAGTGTAAAAAGGGGAATTAAAATAAATAAAACCCTAATTAGGGTTAGTTTGGGTCGTTAGGGACCTAGTTATAGCTCCCAAAAGTGTTGAGGCCCTGATTGAAATTGTCCTCTCTCACAGGAGGGGGACTTAAGTGTAACCTAACAAAGTTTACGGACTTCTGGATAATTTTCAAGATCAAAACCCTTATACAAATGGTTCAACAGTCAGGATTAAAAGATCATGAGTTAGGATCAATCGCGATGCATTATAAAGCCAATCGTGAGGCCACATGGCAAGCCAAGAAGCGGTCACACGCCCGAACCCGGATCCGGGCCTCTACAAGACGCCGACAACGCCAAGTGCTTATAGGGTCGCCCTAGAAGCACGCAAGGCTAAATAACACAAGCGTATAATCAATACGCTTTAAATTATTAATGTAGGAAAAAATATATAAGGTTAATACAAAACCCTAACAGTCCCGAATGACACAAGAAATCCTCACTCGAGAGGAAAGGAATAGAGGCCCACGGACCTCCGGCTCAACATATCCCAGAGCTACGCTAGAAAATTTTGTCGCGGAAGCTCCCTCCTGAGTCCCGCTCCTAGCTACTCATCGTTACCTGGGAAAAACATCAAGCAACCAAGTGCATGAGCCAAAGAAAGGCCCAGTAGGATTGCACATAAATCAATAAAGGTGGCGAAAGCCATAAGCAAAGAACAGAATAAATCAAGTGAAACAACATCACGAGCAAATAACAAGTCTCTGGAATGCGGATAAATCCACAGATGTACTCAATCTCTGGCATATGTGATACTAAGATGTCTACGACATCAACGACGCCATCAGCATCGTCTTCGGCCTAAACCGGATAGCGCTTATAATAATCATGTGCACATGGCCGAAAATGCGGCTCTACGGTAGGGTGGCCATATATTATCGCCCTCTGTAGGGAGCATCAGGTCAGATGGAGCACCAAGTTAACAAGTGGCGGAATATTATGCACCCTCTGCCGGGGTCTCATGGCGGATATTATACACCTCTCTGTAGGGGCATCCGTCCGATGTATCATGCCTGTACGTAAGAGATTGCTAGTACGAATACCTAACAACAGGTATATCTATATATCCAAGGCAGCAACATCTCGAATATATAATAATCAGTGATCTCCTCGAGATCGGAAGCCAATAAGTATTTAAGGAACGTCTCAACTCAAATGCGTATACAAAAAACATGAAGGCAATAATCTCCTCGGGATATAAAACCTATACATATGAGGAAACCCATCTCGAATATTTATTGGGAACCTCTCAAGGAAATAAGAGTACAAAATCAAAGTAGGGTAGGAGGAAGGAATACTCAAACCGAGTATCAACAGACTGAGCAGAGCAATATCAGAAAGCTCAAACAAGCATAAATAGAAAATCACACTCAAAGCAGATCATATCAGAACATATAAACTCAGATAAATGCAATAAGCATAACATGTCAATCGACAGAGCAAGCATCAAAAGATGGACTCCAACATCCATCTAGAACAACAACAACAAGAATCAAGAGAATACTATGAGTTAGAAATACTCACAGCACCCGTGCGATATCCTACCTTTTTCGCTCTTGGGCCTACTCGGGCCCGATCCTCCCAGTCTGGTCCTAGACCGCCTCACCACGTCCTAAACATGGTAAATGTTCATCATATAACATTTCATAACAATTTGAATGCATTACATGCATTTAATTACCCTAATCGTGAGTTTACCGAAAAGTCGGCTTTTTAATTTATAACCGATGGATCCGGGCTCTTAGACACCTGCCCGCACCATTTTTTATTAGTTTAAATATACACCCGAACTATTGGGACGATCGGAATTGAATTCCAAGCCTTTTTGGAAGTGTTAAAGTCTATAGTACCCTCTTTAATTGAAGCTACAGTAACTACCGAAAACTAGAAATCGAAGCTTCAAATTGAGTCTCCAAATCTTTATCATTCCATCTCAAACTCCTAGTAAATCATATTTACTATATTATATTTCATTTTCACCAAAATTGGTGCCACTTATCATCTCCGCATGGCATGTAAAAATAAAAACAAAACTAATGTCCTGCACTGCTACAGTGTTTCCTGCATACATTCTACAACTCTTTAGCAAGCATTTTATCAAGTATTTCCTAAGCATTTTGGCAAGCACAAGAAAGGCATGATTAACTTGGGCATTGCAACATGCCAATTCTTTCTACAAACTGTTATCATACATCATAACATCTTATGGATGGTTTCCACACTTATAAACTTCTAAATTAAGCCCTCTAATTGTCTCATGGTTCTATGTGCCAAAACATCAAACACTTGATGAGCATGCTCAATTCCAAAGAACAAAACATCTATGCTATCATTGGCTTTTAAATTTCTTTACAACATGCATTCGCCAAAATTAACCTTATTCCTTCATAGTTTGGATAACTAAAGCCTCTAATCATACTCTTGTAAAGTACTTAAAAGCTACGCATAATCATGAGGGTTAAAGATGTATTTTCAAGAAAAATTGGGCAATATATCCCCTATATATAAGGCCTCCAAAATCATACAACATTCACCATAACTATAATTAAACTACACCATGCTTTCATTAACATCACTCAAGCAACTAATCACTTTAATCCCCCCTTAATCCTTCTCTAATCAAAGCCCGAAAATTCATACATCCAAACTTAGGAGTTTCCCCAAATCCAACTCAAGAGGAAAGAAATGAACCTCGCCGGCGTTGGGCCGTGATTGAGGAAGAAGAAGGATGACAACAGCTCCGACCGCTTGAGTTGAGGCCTTGGCCTTATGAAATGTTGCTCGGACGGCGGTCGCTTGACCGCCGCTGGCGATGTGTAGGCATTGGTGTGGTCAGCAACCACGCAGGCCCGGCACCTGAGGGCTTGGCCCTTAGGGCTACTGAGGAGGAGAAGTAGTGGTGGCTCGGCTCCCCAGTAAGGTCACATCGAAGAAGACGATGGAGATGGAGAAAAGAGGCTAGGGCATCATCCATTCATTCCAATTTCAATTAAACATAGGGCCCTAAGTTTCACTCTTTAATAGTACACGGTAAAGACTTGTCCTGATCCAATCTGACGGTGGAGATCTGGTTTGGACGGTCAGTTTTTCTTTAGTGTCTATCGATATCTATACTTGGTGAGTTTCTCTAAATTCTTGCGTCTCAGCTGTGTATGGTGATAAATGTGAGGATTCATGCACTACAAGAAAACAAATATTTCGGGGAGGTTTTGAAGTCATTTAGCGGTGGTTTTAAACTGCTGCAAGATCATTTTGTGGCGGTTTAAAAATCGCCACTAATACTTGTAACACCCCCTTTTCACAAGGAGACTAGTGTCACACCAGCTGGGTCGGGAGTGCACCCAGCCCATAAGCTGTGAAATCTAGAATCATAATATAAGGAAATACTCTAAAACAGAGTCATAATCATAACATAACCTGCTCCCCATTGGGAGTCCAGACATGACCGAGATCATGTCATAATACAACACACAACAAGCCTGGGCGGCAAGGCCCCAAATACAACAATATTCCAGATTACATAACAAGTTCTCAATAATACAACACCAATGTAAAACAGGTAGTCAAGCCAGAGCCATCTAGACCTCGACCCTCACCCGTAGCACGGCCTACTGTGCGGGCCCCTGCCTAGGTCCTGCAATGTAAAAACAACAACCGAGAGGCTGAGCTATGCTAGCTCAGTGAATTGTGAACGATTCGGCCAGGTATTCATATACCTGTCCCGTATTCCCAAATTTCAGACTAAGTAAGATACTAGCATGTAAGAAATTTAAAACATGAAAGTTCAAAACATGAAAGTCTGTATATTATCTTAAATCGACTTCACATGCCAAGGTACTCAGAAGCAGAAAAACCCGCATAAAGCATATATGCTAATCACAATCGTCCCTTGCATAGTATATTCAACTATATAAGTATGCAAGACCTCCTACATTAATATCATGCACCCCTAGTTTCGATTTCCCCGGAAGAAACAACCATCAGGGGTATGCCCTACCACACCTGATCCTCGGGCGCAGAGCACCCATCCTCGACAAACAGAGGTATGTCCCTCAGGGTACTGTATCGCGTCATGCAAAAATGCACCTCTACACTTGCTTGATACTGAGGCTACCGGGAGCGGGATGAAATTTCATGATAAAATAGTTGAAAGCATGAGTTCTTAGAAAACCTTTTTTTTTAAAAAAAAAAACACCTCTCCATCCCTAACCCAATATCAATGCTCCTAATTCTATCCTCGCTGAATCTTCCGGCATATCTAGCTAGGGTGCTTCTTATTTTACTAACTCCTCATTCTACCAATTTAGGGTTTTCCTTTATAAGAAAATATACTAATTCAACTTTATAATCTGTACAAGCATGAAATCCACAACGCTAATATAGCAATGAAAAATCATCGGCAAACCCAATTCAAATCAAACTCGCATAAATCATGAAAAATCCAAAATGCGATGAAATTCTTGCACAAGCATAATATACAGAAAGTCCACTCACCTGAGGTCCTCAGTGATTCAATTTAACTCGGTCCTCCCGACGCTTCCGGAACGTTGTTCCTTTCCCCTATTAATCATAATAATAATTATAATGAATACTAGTCTATTGTTCATAATCACTTGTTACAATTTTCCTAATTTATCCATGGCCCCCAAACAATGTGATTCTTAGGGCCTTATTAACATCATGGTAATTTCTCTAATTCATTTCATTAAGCACATAACTCAGCAACTAAACAAGAAGTCTTTATTTGAGTGACTTCTTAATCTAACTAGCTTAACGAACATAAATATTCTCCAACTCATAATCGCATTCGAGTCCAGCCAAATGTCAAACAATGGATGTCAACCTTTTCACTTGGAACAAGATATTTGGGCTTAAATATTAGGGAAAAATGCATGGCTACAATGGTGTTGCAATTCACTAGCAAAGGTGGGGTATCACATAGACATTTATCAACTATTAAACGTGCAAGTCCAATTACTCACTAGCAAGGTTCTAAAAAACGCTGGGCGCTCCCTAGGCGGACAGCCACCGCCCAACGCCCAGACGATTAATCGGACGCCTAGGCGGTTTTTATTTTTTTAATATATTTTTATTATTTGTAATAACAAATAATATATAATAGACTTATAAAAAGCATTTTAATGTTCCAAAATAGCAAAAATTACTTCAAAAATAAATAAAATGTTCAACAACAATGTTCTTGGAAATTTAGAAATAAAAAAGCAATATGAAATAAACAAAGTAGATTCTTGGAAGCCTATGGGGCTATGCCTTAAACTCTTCGTCTCCACATCCCTCTAGCACTTCTTCCGTGTCGGACTCGAACTCAAAGTCCATTGCATCCTCTTCCTCTTCATCCGATATAAAATCATCCTCATGAAGTTCTCTAATTTCTTGAAATCTAGAACATCTCCTAGAAACTTGGCTACTATCCACTCCCATATCATCTCCATCACTGGTAAGATCCGACTCATCTTCATCATCACCATCAACAATCCATCCTTGTGCCATAGATGCTTCACTAGCAAGTAATACATCCACATTCTCCTCTCTTCTTTTCTTATTCATAATCCTTGCATTGAATTGGACATACACTAGATTGTGTAACCTTGTTGTATCTAGTCTATTCCTTTTCTTTGTATGTATCTACATTTAAAAAAAAAAATTAATCAATTGACAAACTATATTGATACTTACTACTTACTAGTTTGTATGAGTGCATAGCCAAATTAAATGAGTACTTACCCCCTCAAAAGTACTCCAATTTCTTTCACATCCGGATGAACATGTAGTCAAGCCAAGTATTCTTTTAGCCATTTTTTGCAATAGTGGTACTTGGTTTCCATAAAGACTTAAAAGTTGTCTATACTAAAAGAAGCGAAGTAGCGGACTTGAAAGTTGAAAATCAGAAAATGAGTCAAAACTCAAAAGTAACCCTAGAGCAAATACCTGAAGCCTCTGGCGTGTCACCGGCTCTCAGCCTAGGCAGTTCCTGGACACCTACGGGCGGCCTTCAGAGTCACCATTTGGCGAAATCGACGCTTCTCCTCGCTTCAAAGCATCTAGGGCGCCGCCACGCCTAAGCGGCCCGGGCGGCCGCTTTTTAGAAAGCGATAGTTTCACTAGTCTATGTTCAAAACCCCTTGCTAATTCCTAATCACAATACTTAGGTGTTACAAGAAGGATAACTAACATATGAAATGTCCAATGAACTTTCTAAATACATAGAATCTCTAGAATCCTTTAAAGGCAATACATCAAACACCTTGTGTGCAATATTCATGTTTTTTTCACATATATAATGAATCAAAGTTCAGTCCTCTATTTATACAATCAAACATTCATGCATGGCTTCTAAGGTTCTCAATCCACACCTGTCAACCAACTAATTCCAAACCCCGACCAACCTGAGAGCCCAAAGAGTTCAGCAGCTTGTCGTCGTGCGGTCACTGGAGGAAAGACGAAGGCAATCTCGGGAGCCCTTCCTCTATCTATCTCTGTCCGTGAGGTGCGGCTGCTGGTCCTGCCCGTCCTGCCCGTTCTCCTTCGTCACTAGGTTCCTTTCGTCAGCCGCGGCTTAGTCGATCTGGTGTCCCCTCCGGTCGCGTCCGTCTCGGGAGTTCGCTGTGGTTTTATGGGCTGAGAAGGAAAGCTAGAGTAGAGTAGAAGAGAAGAGGGAGTGGTTCCCCTTCAACTCCTCTATTTAACTATGCTGATCACTCCTTCTCTCCCCTGTGGATTCATGGAGCTCCTGTGATTTCACCAGGCGTTGCACTTTCGACTGCATCCACCTATCGCCGAAAGCACCCACAGCGTGTCTGAGGGTCCTTGTTTTCTAGTCAACCCCACCATGAAAAGGTTGTCATAATAATTGAAGATAATTAACTTAATTTAATTAGTCTCACTAACCTAATGATTTACTACCATATTGATCTAAAACTTCCGATTTGGGCCCAGCCCAACTCTAAGCCAATTTGCCTCTTCACATTGGTGACCCAATCATAATAGTTTAATTAATTCCCCATTTTTGTAACCTTTCTTGATTAACCAATTAAATTTTGGTAATTGAGACTCGGCCCATTTGTGGGTTTTATAGATTTCCTTGGATTATGACCAAATCAAACCCATCCATTCTCACTTGATTTCATTAGTTTAAGTTCTTCATTAATTTTTTTTTTTTGAAATTTTGATGTGACAACCGGATATATAATGACATTTATTTATGAAAATTCCGGGGCGTTACAATACTGGTGTTGCGATGCATTTTGAGGCGGTTTTGAGTAACCGCAGATACAACCGCCGCAAAATGAAGTCTGCATTTCCCGGCAGTTCTTAGTGCATTTTGCAGCGGTTTGAACCACCGCTAAATGCTCAAGGGCCTTTTTTATATATATTTTTTAATTTATTTTCAATTTTTTAAAAATCTTGTTTATAACAATGTTTTAAAAAACATTTCCCACGGTGGTTTCAAAACCGCCGTGAGATGTTGGGATATGATTTTTATTATTTTTATTTTTTATAAATGTTTTTTTTCAATAATCCATATATTCCGTATCATTAAATTCCATTTATTTTAAATATATAAAAAAATTTATTATTAATTCAAAAATAATTAAAACAAAAATATATTTACAAATTTATTCACATATCTTTAAAACAAAAACATATTAACATAATTTAAATAAAATTTTATTTATATTATCAAAAAATATTTACAAAAATTCAACAAAAAAATATCAAACAATATTCACAAATAATTACATTTGATTTCTATTCCACCTTCTTTACAAATTTACCATATACATAAATAAAGATTTTTGATGTAGATCTGGTAGGTTTCGCTTCCCTTCTTCGCTTTCTTCTTCTTTTTGTCTCTAGTGGCATAGTTCTTGGATGGGAGGCGCTTCTCGGCCTTGGGCTTCTTCTCGGCGGGAGCTTTCTCGATGATGGATTTCTTCTCCTTCTCCTCTGCCGGATTCTCCGATGCAGCCTACTTCTACGCGGGCTTCTTCTCGGCCTTGGGTGCCATTGGTGATCGTTGTTTTGGGAGCTCGAGGGATGAATGAGGTTGTGCTTGTTTTGGAAGATTGTTTTATATAGGGAAGGAGAAGGGTTTTGATAGGTTAAGAATAATACCATGGATTGATGAGCTGGCTCATTATAAACCATTGATTTCTTCTTTTGATGGATGGACGAGATAAGTGAGAGAAGTGGAATAAATGAATAATGATGTGCTTCTTACTACACTGCGAATCTAATCAATATTCTCATTTAAACCGTTGATTGCTTCTTCTCGTTAATTTTTGGTTTGAGTTTACTTTGAGATTTATAACAATAAGTTAAAAAGGAGTTTATCATGTTGACACCTTTAGTTTGGACATAAATTTTATATATTCTGCGAGACTAATTTTATTTACTTAAAACATAATCCGGTCTACACTTAATATTCAACATGTGGATAAGATAAAGGGATCGAGATAGAATGTTTAAAACTATAAGTTAAAAAAAAACTATCTTAAAATAAGTTTTTGTTTAAACAATTGTGTTTAAAACTTGATTTAGATTATGTTTGCTAGTTATAATTTAAAATTTTATTATTTATATATATTTTTTATAAGTTCCAAAAGATATGATTTTAAATTTTTTAAAATGCTATAAAATTAAAAGATAAAGAAATAGAAATAGATTGTTTCAAGAGTAATAAAAAGATAATTAATGAGTAATAAATTGCTTGTTTAATCATATTAAAGGTTTTATTTATTTATTTATCTATTTATATAAATTCATTTTATAAAAATTTTTGAGATTTTTTTTCTAAATTAGGCGGTTTTTTACGATTAAAATTTTACTTGCATTTGTTTTTTTTGTTGTGAATATCTCAACTGAAGGATAGAGATTTATTATGACATACGTTTAATATTATTTTTAAAAAGTTGAGCCAACGTCTCTTAAGGATAATTTAAATAAGTTTTATAATTTAGAAAAAAATTCGCAATATTGTCATATTGGTATTATGATTAATGGGTTTTTTTATTATTCATTTAGATAGTTTTAGATAACAAGATTAAAGTTGAATCATTTTTGTTGTGAAAATATGAATGAATGTGCAAAGATTTATGTACGATCCCAAGATTTATTTTCTACAGTTTCTATTACTTAGATCGTCACAACGTAGTATCATCGTTGATATATAGTGTATATTATATTAAACTAAAATCAAACGGAAAAGATATTTATGATTATTCTAGATGGTTGGATTTATGTATTTTCAAATTTTATTTATTTATTTATTTGGTTTTTTTATCACTTAAATTATTCTTTTATCTTTCGAGTTTATAAAAAATTTAAGATAAAATTTAACTTAATGCATTTCGTGGCGGTTTTACAAAAACTGTCGTGGTATGCAACCACATTAGTGGCGGTTTTCTTAAACTGCCGCGAGATAAATGCAATTAGTGGCGGTTTAGGAAAACCGCCACTAAACTTAGCGCAAATTTAATGAATTTAGTGGCGGTTGTTCTAGAACTGCCGCTAATCCTACATTTAGCGGCGGTTTTACATAAACCGCCGCTAAATGCTCGTCGCAAAACTCATATTTTCTTGTAGTGATGTATGCATGCATGCATGGGTTATAAGGATAGATGGGGGACTGAATGAGTAAAGAATTTGTGGAGTTTGACCTCCATGGGTGGTTTTATGAATTGAATTTATATACATGATCACGAGAAGTGTAAAACCAATCTATCCCTATCTTTGAAGGTTCATGAAAGCATGGACATGTTAGAGCTTTATCATGAGTTATAAAAGCTGGTGATTATTGTGGTTGTGTATGAAAGACAGCATGAAATAATGAGGATGTTATTCTCTGTGGGGTGGGTTTAATTTAGAGTAGAGCATGGGTGAATGCTTGTGAGAAGTGAGGCATAGGTTTTGTCTATTAAATAAAGACTAGATTATTAAGTTGTTAGGATTCTGGGATATGAATCAAAGGTAATAGAGGTGTTTCGGTAATTGCTTTGACCTTTTTATGCGTGTATGCGAGTACATGTTTGGGTAGTTGTGGTGTTCTTATGAATTCGTGTGGTACTAGTTCATGCTAATATTTCATATTTTTGGTTCATATATAGATTGGATTCATTGGGTATGGATCTCAGTAATGTTATTCAAGTCACTGATTTGGTGGGTGTGAAACTTGATAGTTGATGATCCATGAAGGATGGAGAGAGGATTAGTGGATACTCTTGGCTACAAGGTAGTTGATTTAAGGGGTTAGTGGTTGTAATGGAGGGAAATGGGTTGTGTTCTTTTTATGAACTTCCAGAAATGCTTAAAGGATAACATGGCTGTATTTCAGAGGATAGTTAAGGTGATTTGTTTGAGTGATCATCTGATTTCATAGTGTGGTAAACACTGGCAGTGAGGAGAGGTTTATTTGGGGAGTTTTGATAGATGATTGGTTCCAATGAAATGTTAAAGTTGCATTAATTTAACTAATATTCATTAATGAAATATTGAGTTAAATTGGATTTTATTCAAGTCATTGGGTCAATCAATTTGGGACTTGGTCAAGTCTAGTTAAAAAGATTTCGTTGGGTTAATCAACTTAGTGGTGTTAGATGAGGATAAATATTTTTGGGTTGTGTAGTTGGGCCTTTGGGCCGGTTGGATGAATTGGGGACAAGAGTGTTGTTTTGTTGAGTGTAATGTCTTGGTTCCCTTTAAACCCAAGATGGTTGGTCGAGTATAAGAGGTTGGGTTTAATTTTAATTATGGTGAATTGATCCGCTTAGAGTTGATTGAGTTGAGTTAATCGGTCTAAGTAAGATGATTAATGTATTCTAAACCTAGTTTGGATTTTTGGTCAAATCTGGTTAATAAGGCCAAGGTAATCGAATTGGGTGTGTGTAATGGGCCGGGACCATTTAGTTTCACTTGCATTGTAGAAGTTATGACTTTTAAACACTCGTGCATTTGTTGAGTGTGGGTCTGTGATTACCAGATGCTGACGTAGAGTTTTGAGCTTCATCGGGACAGATACGGAGCGTTTGATTGGATTGCGTTTGGAGGTAAGTACTTTGCCTAGCTCCCATCCAGAAATGGGTTTCTTTGGTCTTGCTATTACCTGGTTTGGTATGTCCTTTATTGGTTTCGTGCTTATGCACATTGCTATGGTGCTTTGGTTATCAGTTGTTGATTCCCGGTATATATATGTTTTGGTTTGATGCTTCCATACCGATTGATTGGATGTTGTATAAGTTTGCTTTTGGATGCTCACTAAGCTTGCCACCGTGGACCGGGACATTACTGTGAGACTCGTGGTCCGAGTGTTTAGGTTGGGTGGTATGCATCTAGATGGATATGCGTACTTATAGAGCATAGTTCCACATGTGTCCGGCACTTGACCATCGAGGCGCGCGGCACTTGTGCTGGTCGGGTTGGTGTGTGTTGGTTGAGCTCGTTCTTTCGCCGAGATCAGAGGAGCAGGTGAGCTCCGGTTTGAGAGAGAACGTTCGGGGACGGGATACCCTGACATTCCAGCATTACAAGCGAGAGGGGTGATACTCTGGTTGTCCTGCCTGTTAGCGGGATTGATACGCTAGCCATGTCGACATGTGAGAGAGGTGGCGCTACCAAGGAGCGACAGGTTAGACGCTGGCAGCGGATGCTGTGCGTTGCTGATCGGGGGAGTTTGTTGAGTTCTTTTCCAGAGCCGGAGGAACTATTATGAGATTAGGGGTCCCTACCGTTTGTTAGGTCTTTGTGGTAGGTCCGAGACCCCTAGGCTCTGATGACGAGAATTGTCATCAGAGCCTAGGGGTCTCGGACCTACCATCTCTCTCTCTCTCTCTCTTTCTCTCTCTCTCTCTCTCTCTATCTCTCTTCTTCCCAAGCTCATCCATAATGGAGAGAACTCGAACACATCAACAGGTTACATAGTAATACAATCAGGTCGATCACAAAAATACAGAGCGTCATCTCCTGTAAAAGATTATTGAAGCATAAAAGTATCATTGAAAACCGAGATGTATTTGTCCAACTTTGGAAAATTGTATCCATTTAAAGAGAGAATTGTCATGTCCATGAAACAACAGTTGATCCCTTGAGCTTGTCTCTTCAACCAATAAGAATCCTCTTCATCCATGCTCCAACAAGATTGACTAATATCCAACTTATATATTGTACAAGATATAGATAACTTGTATACATAACTTGACTCAAAATCAGTAAATGGTGAAGTCCTCTTGAGCATTTCAGAATGCACCTTTCTTGCAATTATTAATAAATTGTCGGAAGACGCAAGAAAGTAAATATTGTCACAAAGAATTATATTTCGGAGTGAATGACTAATGTAAAACCCACGAATTTTAGGAATAAAATTTTTTTTTATTATTATATTCCATAAAATGAAATTCATAAATTATTTAATTCCTTAAGCTTGAAGGATGGAGAATTTAAAAGCTTTAAAAAGGGAATTAAATTAGGTTTTAAGACCAATTAGGGATAATTGGGAGTTCAAGGACCTATAAATAATTTTGTAAAGTATTGGGGACCTAAAGAAACTTTTCCTCTCTCACAGAGAAGGGATGTGATTGCGATTTAAAGAAGTTCAGGGACTTCTGGTTAAATTTCCAAATAAATCTCTATAGAAACGGTTTAACGGCCAGGATTAGAACATCTCACGGAGAGTCTTGTCGCGAAGCATTATAAAGGCTCATATGGAGCCACGTGGCGAGTTAAGATCTAATCTATCTGGTCACAGATCAGTTACGAGGCAAGAGAGATGGATGGGTTGGAAATGACCCTATGGTGCGGGCGACCGTGGCCCGTCCATCTCATGATGCGTCTAAACTTCGAGGCATAGAGAGGAGATCCGTGGAGGGTTACATTAGGCGCAGGAGAGCCACTCATCCGCATGAGTGCTAGATCACGAGGTGTGAAGTTAAGATTTGACCATTGAGTTTAGATCCTAATGCCGACCGTTGATGCTGATTGACGGGATCAATCCGAGATTGAAGGATTTAATCAAAACCGTTGGATGGGATCGGGGAAGATCTCGACCATCCATCGGCGTGACTGATCCCGAGGCATCCTCTCCCTCTCGGTACCCTAACGGCCACGCATAGCCGCTTGAGAGTTATGCAGGAAATCTAAGCTGCGTCCGGACGTGAAGTAACTTCGGGGCGTTACATGTGTCGATTCGCCTACCTCCCTCTATAAAACCCACCCACAGGCACCTTCCGGGACTTCGGTGGAGGCCGAAGGATCGAGGTGACGCCGGCGAGGTTGATGGGAGAAAGGAGAAGCCTTCTGGGGCGTCGTTGACACTTCTAATATCGCCGGAAGGGCCGAATCCGTGGGAACCCTTTCAGGGCTTCAATTTTGAGTTTGATGCACGTTTAGCTTGGTTTAGGGCTCACGGAATCGTAAAATAGAGGTCAGTGGGAGAGGCTCGAGTAGGTACATTGGGGCGGGGATGTCCGCTACATGCTCAGCGGGCCGAGAGCAAGAAGCTAACTTAGGGGGGTGTCAGGCGATTCTTGAGTGTCTGGCGAAGTTCGATTTTCCGGCAAGCATCTCCGGTGAGGCACGGGCCGGGAAAGATGAAGAAGGTGTTTCAAAAAATTTTTTTTTTTTAATTTAATTACTTTAATTAAATTAATAACCTTGGTATGTGACAATATTAATTTGGGGGCCTTCTTTGAGAAGAATAATAGGTTTTAATAACTTAGAATGTGACAATTATTTTGATTCATTGTTAGTATAGTTTTAAATATTTTTTAAAGCATTGGTAGAATAATATATGGCATGATTCAATTATTCAAAGTGTGACAATTAAATCATAGTGAACTATGGAAATGTGACAAGCTAATGGAATAATTAGTTAAGTCATGATTAATTTATTCTTGGTATGACAAAAATCAGTTTACTAAAGTCATGGAGAATAAACTATAGTGTGACATGGTTTAATTAATTAACTAGGTTAATTAATTGGTTACTTGGGAGGTATAGAAGTGTGACAAGAATAGTGGATTTGATTAAAATGGTTTAATCATTTTAATAGGTTTAATTGACCTATGTGGTGTAACATAATCTTTGGATTACTTAAAGTGAATAAAGGGTTTTGATTAAGTTTCAAAACTTTGGTAGTGTGACAAGATTAAGTATGAATAAAATCATTTAGTAAGGTTACTAAATATTTTAATAGGGTTTAATTCAAAAACCTTGGTATTGTGACAATAATCTTGATGATTATTTTATACGATCAAAATCATTATGAAAGGAAATGTTAAACTTAGGTGAATTGTTCAAATTGGCTCCTATGTCCCAAATGAGGAATTTAGACTTGATTAAATGGACCATGGTTAGGATCTAAAATGGTCAAGAGGGCTTAATGGATTTAATCAAGTTAACTTAAGGAAATTTGGGTCTAGGTAGACCGGGATAATAAAAATATATAAAAAGGTTGAGAGAGTAGGGAATGGAACCCACAACCTCCCAACCAACAACATAAGTCCTTAGCCACTAGGACATAGCTGCTCAAGTGCTAAAGGTTGGTAACCTTTAAATTATAAGGGTTCGAGAACTTTCAGGTTTCACTAAGTAAACTAAGTAATAGACTAATCAAGGAAGGTGGTTAGGTTAACTTAGTTATTTCGGAAAGATTATTTAAGCTAAAGTGGTTAAGGAGATTAGTTAGTCACAGGATACCTAAGTAAACCATGGACCCATTAATATAGGAATTGGGTCCATAGTTTTGAAGAGCCTAATGGGCGGGCTTAATTGGTTTAGTCCAAACTAGTTTTGTTATTAGATAATGACAAAGTAATAGGCCCGAAAGATAGCGGGATCTTTGGTTGAAGGAGCCAAACCCTAAGTCGCTCTAGTAACATATAGAAGGACCTTAAACCCTAGGGTCCTAAATTGCCCAAGTGAAACCTGAGTAATGGGCTTCAAATGGGCCCCATTCAACTAAAGTGACTAGAGATGACTAAATAGTGTTGGGACTTCGACAAGCGTAAAGTAGAGTTGACCAGGTTGACCAATTCGGTCTAGAGTCAACTAAAGGACATGGAAACAGAGGATAAGGACCAGAACTTGGAGAGATGGTCTCTAGGACCCGTTAGTGGGCCTAAGCCCAAGAAGAACGAGAGTCATGCATATGCAACTAGTAACATAGAGTTTTATTAGAATTTTACCTCTAATAGAAACTCTATGCATAGATACTCTCGGGGAGTCCAAGAGGCATTTCAAGAGGTGACTAGGAGGGCTTCGAGTTCCAGTGAGAGGTAAGTACTTTTGCCTACTATCCCACTCTATAGAGTGTTCTTGACTTTTGTAATTGCCATGCTTGTCTTTGTAAGTACTTTTGCCTCTTCCCTTGGATGATTGTTTCCTTGTTGAACATTCGTATGCATGCTTATTGGATTCCCTGGATATTTATTCCATTGATCTCATACTTGTGCACGTTATTTTCGTACCTAGGAAGTTTGTTTCCCTGCTCATGCATGCTTGTATGCCCCTTTGGGGGTATTGCTCCATTGATATCATAATTTGATATGATTGCATACACTTTCGTAATTTGTTCTCTTGGACACACCTACTTGATGTTAGTGTGTGCATGTTGAGATGTTAGCATCACATGTAGGGTATGCTTGTGAGTGTTGAGTGTGCCTACTGTTGGCCGACTGCGTGGCGGAAGTGGAATCCGCGTGAGCTTGTCTTGGGCAGCGGTAGGTATACCTTAACTATCTTTGTTTTGAGGATTCTCCCGTCCTCGTATTCTTTGTTTTCCATGATTAGGGTAAAGCGGTTGGTAAATCTTTGTTTCCGCTTGATTAGGGGTAATAAGCGGTAAATCTTTGTTTCCTTGATTGGGGGGTAATGGCGGTAATCTTTTGTTTTCCCGTCGGTTGGAAGATACGTACCGACAAAATACGCCTATGTTTAGTAGCACTACTAGACCATGGACCGAGGGTCGATATTGGTGAGGTGATAACCAACTAGGGAGATTGACTTCGTGAACTCTTAGGAGTTCTTTGTTGAGATACATTTGTTAGGAGCCCTATCGTTGTTACGGTAGACTCCAAGAGTTTGATTTGTATGGGTTTTGGCCCGGTTTGTGTGGATTGATGATATTGATTTGTTCATTTTGACTTTTCTTGTATCATCCGTATTTGCTTTGGATTATCATTGAGATTCAGTAGGGTTACTTATCGGGCTTTCCTTTCAAAAGCTCATGCGCTTTGCTTCCCTTCTTTCTTTTCGTGTACCGAGAGTAGGTGACTCAAACTTCGGGAGTTGAGCTGAAGGTTGGGCTGATTTTGGAGAGGTCCGAGGACCTAAGGTTATGTGTGAGAGTCTCACTTGTAGGACCCTTATAGGGCCTTGACCGTGTGTAGGGCATGTAAACCCTTTTCGGTCTTAATTCCGTTGTAGAAACTCTGCAAATGTTTAAATATGACATTTTGAGATATAATCTGATTTTTATGTGTTATCTGTTACTCATCTAGGCCTTGTATGCAGGTGGGGCTGCGTCTCCGTTAGAGATGCGGCCGATGCTCATTCACGTGCTCGAGGTCCCTTGATCAGGGTCGGGGCGTGACAACTAATGTCCAAAATCCTGGTTCTAAGATTTGGTCAAGAATAAAATTCAGTAAGCCCTCCATTCACATCTAAAGCGTAGAAATATCCTTGGAAATAATGAAGGTCGTAGTAATCTTTTTTTGAAGGTTGGTCTTCAACCATAAACCATCTTTTGTCTTGCGGTCTACATATAGCTATAGTTTTACAATAAAATAAACCTCCAAACAGACAACCATCAAAGATTAGTGGTGATGATAAAACAACAATGTCTAGGAATCCATGGGTTTCGATTCTTTATAAGTGTTGAGCCATTGGCTTAAATTTGGAAGGCAATAAAACAGTTCTGGTTGATTGAAGTTGTGGGTATTCGTCTGTGAAGGGATTGAAAAGAGAACCATTTCAATTTCATAAGACAAGATGAGCAAACTAGATGAAGATCCGACAATTTGTGCTCCAAGAAACAAATCCATTTCATACTCAGATTGTTGGTCCTCAATGAGGTTGTAGAAATTACTTGTTTTTAAATCTGAGTCATAGGTACAAATCAACCACGGTACTTGTTTTAATGAATGATCCTCCATTGCAACTAACCTCCATTATTTGCATACACTACTAAAGTTGATGTAATCGATCAGACTTAGACATTTTAGTATTTGATCTGTAAGTTCTTTTGGGAGGTGTGCACGCCAACTTTGGTTTCTTCGAATTCTGGAATTATCAATTGGTATGTAAAAACCCAATAATTCTTCCTCCGAATGACAACTGTAACAAGATAATATATAACACACCAAGACTAAGAGTTTGGTGCAATAAAAAGGAGTGAATAATAAAGATAAATGACAAGTTGTGTAAACAATAATTGAAACACGCACATATATTTATATAAAAAAAATTGCCCTAAATGATTTCAAAACAAAATTAATGAAATACCTTTTCGAGCATGAAGACATCTGCAAAGAATGTAAAATTTAAAGGGGATGATAGTGAGAATAATGTAAAATTTTTATTGTATTTCAACTTACAACTACTTTGACTTTAAGTTGAAATACTGAGAAATGTAAAAGATACTTGAGGCTACTAACCCTTACCGAGTCATCCTTGTTTATAGGATCTATACCAAGCCTACCAAACTTCCATTCTTTATAGGATCAGTAACTATCTAGTTAACAACCTGGTATACATGTACTCCCTTTATATATGAAATACAAGGAATGGCAAATACAAGTTTGTGTGAGAATTTCAAAATATTTTCATGGTATCAGCAGTCCTTCTGGATTAATATCCCTCAATCCATAAGGCTTCCGAAACTCCCACTTTCTCTTCCACCCTTTATATAAAATATTTTACATGTAATTGAAACTTTTACATTAAACCAAACATAAGATTTTTCAACTTACATATGAAACATAGTGCATTGCACCTATATAGAATGCCAAATAACCACTAATTCTCTTGCTCTTTGATTATATCTCTTGAAATAGATAAAGATGGAATAGTAATGAATATTTCTAATATTGCAAATTAGAATCACAGTTCTATTCTTTTATCTCTAAAGCCCTATCATAACCTCCGGATTTGCTAAATCAAGCACTAATCTTTCCCAACTTTTGTTATTTTAAAGCAAATAACTAAACTATTGTCATAAATTTGTAAGACATAATTGGATTGGCTAACTAGTCCTCACAAAAATGAAATCTTTGCTATTTTGAGTGAGAAGCTAAAAGACAACAACACCTCAATCAAACACAACCTCATAAATAATTAGTAATAGATAGTTTAATGGAAATATTAAAAAAAAATGACAAAAATAAACATTTTTGCTAACACAATAGTAAATAAACATAGGAAAATGATATGCACTGATACAACTTGGTCTCTCTCTCTCTCTCTCTCTCTCTCTCTCTCTCTCTCTCTCTCTCTCTCTCTCTCTTTCTTCTAACCAAGCTCATCCATAATGGAGAGAATTCGAACACATCATAAGGTTGCATAGTAATACAATCCAATTCGATCACAAAAATATAGGCGTTATCTGTAAAAGATTGTTGAATGATAAAAGTATCATTGAAAACCAAGATGTATTTGTCAACCTTCAGAAAATTGTATCCATTTAAAGAGAGAATTGTCATGTCCATGAAACAACAGTTGATCCCTTGAGCTTGTCTCTTCAACCAATAAGAATCCCCTTCACCCTTGCTCCAACAAGACTGACAAATATCCAACTTATATATTGTACAAGATATAGATAACTTGTATACATAAATTGACTCAAAATCAGTAAATGGTAAAGTCCTCTTTAGCATTTTAGAATGCATCTTTCTTGCAATTATTAATAAATCGTCGGAAGACACAATAAAGTAAATATTGTCAGTAAGATTTATATTTCGGAGTGAATGACTAATGTCCAGAATCTTGGTTCTAGGATTTGGTCCAGAATCAAATTCAGTAAGCCCTCCATTGACATCTAAAGCATAGAAATATCCTTGGAAGTAATGAAGGTCATAGTAATCTTTTTTTGGAGATTGGTCTTCAACCATAAACCATCTTGTGTCTTGCGGTCTGCATATAGCTAGAGTTTTACAATAAAATAAACCTGTAAACAGACAATCATCAAAGCTTAGTGGTGATGACAAAACAACAATGTCTAGGAATCCAGATATTTCGATTCTTTATAAGCGTTGAGCCATTGGCCTAAATTTGGAAGGTAATAAAACAGTTCTGGTTGATTGAAGTTGTGAGTATTTGTCTGTGAATGGATTGAAAAGAGAACCATTTCCATTTTCATAAGACAAGATGAGCTAACTAGATGAAGATCCAACAATTTGTGCTCCAAGAAACAAATCCATTTCATACTCAGATTGTTGGTCCTCAATGAGGTTGTAGAAATTTCTTGTTTTTAAATCTGAGTCATAGGTAGAAATCAACCACGGTACTTGTTTTAATGAATGATCCTCCATTGCAACTAACCTCCATTATTTGCATACACTACTAAAGTTGATGTAATCGATCAGACTTAGACATTTTAGTATTTGATCTGTAAGTTCTTTTGGGAGGTGTGCACGCCAACTTTGGTTTCTTCGAATTCTGGAATTATCAATTGGTATGTAAAAACCCAATAATTCTTCCTCCGAATGACAACTGTAACAAGATAATATATAACACACCAAGACTAAGAGTTTGGTGCAATAAAAAGGAGTGAATAATAAAGATAAATGACAAGTTGTGTAAACAATAATTGAAACACGCACATATATTTATATAAAAAAAATTGCCCTAAATGATTTCAAAACAAAATTAATGAAATACCTTTTCGAGCATGAAGACATCTGCAAAGAATGTAAAATTTAAGGGGATGATAGTGAGAATAATGTAAAATTTTTACTGTATTTCAACTTACAACTACTTTGACTTTAAGTTGAAATACAGTAATGTAAAAGATACTTGAGGCTACTAACCCTTACCGAGTCATCCTTGTTTATAGGATCTATACCAAGCCTACCAAACTTCCATTCTTTATAGGATCAGTAACTATCTAGTTAACAACCTGGTATACATGTACTCCCTTTATATATGAAATACAAGGAATGGCAAATACAAGTTTGTGTGAGAATTTCAAAATATTTTCATGGTATCAGCAGTCCTTCTGGATTAATATCCCTCAATCCATAAGGCTTCCGAAACTCCCACTTTCTCTTCCACCCTTTATATAAAATATTTTACATGTAATTGAAACTTTTACATTAAACCAAACATAAGATTTTTCAACTTACATATGAAACATAGTGCATTGCACCTATATAGAATGCCAAATAACCACTAATTCTCTTGCTCTTTGATTATATCTCTTGAAATAGATAAAAGATGGAATAGTAATGAATATTTCTAATATTGCAAATTAGAATCACGAGTTCTATTCTTTTTATCTCTAAAGCCCTATCATAACCTCGGATTTGCTAAATCAAGTACTAATCTTTCCCAACTTTGGTTATTTTAGAGCAAATAACTAAACTATTGTCATAAATTTGTAAGACATAATTGGATTGGCTAACTAGTCCTCACAAAAAATGAAATCTTTGCTATTTTGAGTGAGAAGCTAAAAGACAACAACACCTCAATCAAACACAACCTCATAAATAATTAGTAATAGATAGTTTAATGGAAATATTAAAAAAAAATGACAAAAATAAACATTTTTGCTAACACAATAGTAAATAAACATAGGAAAATGATATGCACTGATACAACTTGGTCTCTCTCTCTCTCTCTCTCTCTCTCTCTCTCTCTCTCTTTCTTCTAACCAAGCTCATCCATAATGGAGAGAATTCGAACACATCATAAGGTTGCATAATAATACAATCAGGTCGATCACAAAAATATAGAGCGTTATCTGCTGTAAAAGATTGTTGAATGATAAAAGTATCATTGAAAACCAAGATGTATTTGTCAACCTTCAGAAAATTGTATCCATTTAAAGAGAGAATTGTCATGTCCATGAAACAACAGTTGATCCCTTGAGCTTGTCTCTTCAACCAATAAGAATCCCCTTCACCCTTGCTCCAACAAGACTGACAAATATCCAACTTATATATTGTACAAGATATAGATAACTTGTATACATAAATTGACTCAAAATCAGTAAATGGTAAAGTCCTCTTTAGCATTTTAGAATGCATCTTTCTTGCAATTATTAATAAATCGTCGGAAGACACAATAAAGTAAATATTGTCAGTAAGATTTATATTTGAATTGAATGACTAATGTCCGTAATCTTGGTTCTAGGATTTGGTCAGAATCAAATTCGATAAGCCCTCCATTGACATCTAAAGCATAGAAATATCCTTGGAAGTAATGAAGGTCATAGTAATCTTTTTTTGGAGATTGGTCTTCAACCATAAACCATCTTGTGTCTTGCGGTCTGCATATAGCTAGAGTTTTACAATAAAATAAACCTGTAAACAGACAATCATCAAAGCTTAGTGGTGATGACAAAACAACAATGTCTAGGAATCCAGATATTTCGATTCTTTATAAGCGTTGAGCCATTGGCCTAAATTTGGAAGGTAATAAAACAGTTCTGGTTGATTGAAGTTGTGAGTATTTGTCTGTGAATGGATTGAAAAGAGAACCATTTCCATTTTCATAAGACAAGATGAGCTAACTAGATGAAGATCCAACAATTTGTGCTCCAAGAAACAAATCCATTTCATACTCAGATTGTTGGTCCTCAATGAGGTTGTAGAAATTTCTTGTTTTTAAATCTGAGTCATAGGTACAAATCAACCACGGTACTTGTTTTAATGAATGATCCTCCATTGCTACCGACCTCCATTATTTGCATGCACTACTAAAGTTGATGTAATCGATCTGACTTAGACATTTTAGTATTTGATCTATAAGTTCTTTTGGGAGGTGTGCGCACCAACTTTGGCTTCTTTAAATTCTGGAATTATCAATTGGTATGTAAAACCCAATAATTCTTCCTCCGAATGACAACTGTAACAAGATAATATATAACACACCAAGACTAAGAGTTTGGTGCAATAAAAAGGAATGAATAATAAAGATAAATGGCAAGTTGTGTAAACAATAATTGAAACACACACATATATTTATATAAAAAAAATTGCCCTAAATGATTTCAAAACCAAATTAATGAAATACCTTTTCGAGCATGAAGACATCTGCAAAGAATGTAGAATTTAGGGCGATGAAGGTGAGAATAATGTAAAATTTTTACTGTATTTCAACTTACAACTACTTTGACTTTAAGTTGAAATACAGTAATATAAAGGATACTTGAGGCTAGTAACCCTTACCGAGTCATCTTTGTAATTTATAGGATCTATACCAAGCCTACCAAACTTCCCTTGTTTATAGAATCAGTAACTATCCCAGTTAATAACCTAGTATACATGTACTCCCTTTATATATGAAATACAAGGAATAACAAATACAAGTTTGTGTGAGAATTTCAAAATGTTTTAGTGGTATCAGCAGTCCTTCTGGATTAATATCCCTTAATCCACAAGGCTTCCGAAACTCCCACTTTCTCTTCCACTCGTTATATAAAATATTCTACATGTAATTGAAACTTTTACATTAAACCAAACATAAGATTTTTCAACTTACATATGAAACATAGTGCATTGCACCTATATAGAAAGCCAAATAACCACTAATTCTCTTGCTCTTTTATTATATCTCTTGAAATAGATAAAGATGGAATAGTAATGAATATTTCTAATATTGCAAACTAGAATCACAGTTCTATTCTTTTATCTCTAAAGCCCTATCATAACCTCCGGATTTGCTAAATCAAGCACTAATCTCTCCCAACTTTGGTTATTGTAAAGCAAATAAC
Source organism: Dioscorea zingiberensis (assembly GCA_026586065.1). Taxonomy (NCBI): domain Eukaryota; kingdom Viridiplantae; phylum Streptophyta; class Magnoliopsida; order Dioscoreales; family Dioscoreaceae; genus Dioscorea; species Dioscorea zingiberensis. Next base: position 22,341,621 of record CM048819.1, read on the forward strand.
TAAACTATTGTCATAAATTTGTAAGACATAATTGGATTGGCTAATTAGTCCTCATAAAAATGAAATCTTTGCTATTTTGAGTGAGAAGCTAAAAGAGAACAACACCTCAGTCAAACACAACCTCATAAATAAATAGTAATAGATAGTTTATGGAAATATTAAAAAAAAATGACAAAAATAAACATTTTTGCTAACACAATAGTAAATAAACATAGGAAAATGATATGCACTGATACAACTTGGTCTCTCTCTCTCTCTCTCTCTCTCTCTCTCTCTCTCTCTCTCTCTCTCTCTCTCTCTCTCTTCTAACCAAGCTCATCCATAATGGAGAGAACTCGAACACTTAAAATATCCTTGGAAGTAATGAAGGTCTTAGTAATCTTTTTTTGGAGGTTGGTCTTCAACCATAAACCATCTTGTGTCTTGCGGTCTGCATATAGCTATAGTTTTACAATAAAATAAACCTGCAAACAGACAATCTTCAAAGATTAGTGGTGATGATAAAACAACAATGTCTAGGAATCCAGGGCTTTCGATTCTTTACAAGCGTTGAGCCATTGGCCTAAATTTGGAAGGCAATAAAACAGTTCTGGTGCATTGAAGTTGTGGGTATTCGTCTGTAAATGAATTGAAAAGAGAACTATTTTCATTTTCATAAGACAAGATGAGCTAACTAGATGAAGATCCAACAATTTGTGTTCCAAGAAACAAATCCATTTCATACTCAGATTGTTGGTCCTCAATGAGGTTGTAGAAATTTATTGTTTTTAAATCTGAGTCATAGTTACAAATCAACCATGGTACTTGTTTTAATGAATGATCCTACATTGCTACCGACCTCCATTATTTGCATACACTACTAAAGTTGATGTAATCCATTAGACTTAGACATGTTAGTATTTGATCTATAACTTCTTTTTGGAGGTGTGCGCACCAACTTTGGTTTCTTCGAATTCTGGAATTATCAATTGGTATGTAAAAACCCAATAATTCTTCCTCCGAATGACAACTGTAACAAGATAATATATAGTACACCAAGACTAAGAGTTTGGTGCAATAAAAAGGAATGAATAATAAAGATAAATGGAAAGTTGTGTAAACAACAATTGAAACGCACAGATATATTTATATAAAAAAATTGCCTTAAATGATTTCAAAACAAAATTAATGAAATACATTTTCGAGCATGAAGACATCTGCAAAGAATGTAGGATTTAAGGGGATGATGGTGAGAATAATGTAAAATTTTTACTGTATTTCAAGTTACAACAACTTTGACTTTAAGTTGAAATACAATAATATAAAGGTTACTTGAGGCTAGTAACCCTTACCGAGTCATCCTTATTTATCGGATCTATACCGAGCCTACCAAACTTCCCTTGTTTATAGGATCAGTAACTATCTCAGTTAACAACCTAATACACATGTACTCCCTTTATATATGAAATATAAGGAATGACAAATACAAGTTTGTGTGAGAATTTCAAAATGTTTTCATGGTATCAGCAGTCCTTCTGGATTAATATCCCTCAATCCACAAGGCTTCCGAAACTCCCACTTTCTCTTCCACCCTTTATATAAAATATTTTACATGTAATTGAAACTTTTACATCAAACCAAACATAAGATTTTTCAACTTACATATGAAACATAGTGCATTGCACCTATATAGAAAGCCAAATAACCACTCATTCTCTTGATCTTTGATTATATCTCTTGAAATTGATAAAGATGGAATAGTAATGAATATTTCTAATATTGCAAACTAGAATCACAGTTCTATTCTTTTATCTCTAATGACCTATCATAACCTCCGGATTTGCATAATGAAGCACTACTTTTTCCAACTTTGGTTATTTTAAAGCAAATAACTAAACTATTCTCATAAATTTGTAAGACATAATTGGATCGGCTATCTAGTCCTCACAAAAATGAAATCTTTGCTATTTTGAGTGAGAAGCTAAAACACAACAACACCTCAATCAAACACAACCTCATAAAGCATTAGTAATAGATAGTTTAATGGAAATATTAAAAAAAAATTAACTAAAATAAACATTTTTACTAACATAATAGTTAATAAACATAGGAAAATGATATGCACTGATACAACTTGGTCTTTCCGTCTCTCTCCATCTCTCTCTCTCTCTCTCTCTCTCTCTCTCTTCTGACCAAGCTCATCCATAATGGAGACAACTCGAACACATTATAAGGTTGTATAGTAATACAATCAGGTCAATCACAAAAATACAGAGCGTCATTTGCTGTAAAAGATTGTTGAAGCATAAAAGTATCATTGAAAACAGAGATGTATTTGTCCAACTTCGGAAAATTATATCCATTTAAATAGAGAATTGTCATGTCCATGAAACAACAGTTGAATCCCTTGAGCCAGTCTCTTCAACCAATAAGAATCCTCTTCACCCTTGATCCAACAAGACTGACTAATATCCAACTTATATATTGTACAAGATATAGATAACTTGTATACATAAATCGACTAAAAATCAGCAAATGGTGAGGTCCTCTTTAGCATTTTAGAATGCACCTTTCTTGCAATTATTAATAAATTGTTGGAAGACTCAATAAAGTAAATATTGTCATTAAGATTTATATTTCGGAGTGAATGACTAATGTCCAAAATCCTTGTTCTAGTATTTTGTCCAGAATCAAATTCAGTAAGCCCTCCATTGACATCTAAAGCATAGAAATATCCTTGGATGTAATGAAGGTCGTAGTAATCTTTTCAAAAGGTTGGTCTTCAACTATAAACCATCTTGTGTCTTGCGGTCTGCATATAGCTATAGTTTTACAATAAAATAAACCTGCAAACAGACAATCATCAAAGATTAGTGGTGATGATAAAACAACAATGTCTAGGAATGTAGGGCTTTCGATTCTTTATAAGCGTTGAGCCATTGGCGTAAATTTAGAAGGCAATAAAACAGTTATGGTTGATTTAAGTTGTGGGTATTCATCTGTTAATGGATTGAAAAGAGAACCATTTCCATTTTCATAAGACAAGATGAGCTAACTAGATGAAGATCCAACAATTTGTGCTCCAAGAAACAAATCCATTTCATACTCAGATTGTTTGTCCTCAATGAGGTTGTAGAAATTTCTTGTTTTTAAATCTGAGTCATAGGTACAAATCAACCACGGTACTTGTTTTAATCAATGATCCTCCATTGCTACCGACCTCCATTATTTGCATACACTACTAAAGTTGATGTAATCGATCAGACTTAGAGATTTTAGTATTTGATCTATAAGTTCTTTTGGGAGGTGTGCGCGCCAACTTTGGTTTCTTCGAATTCTGTAATTATCAATTGGCATGTAAAAACCCAATAATTCTTCCTCCGAATGACAACTGTAACAAGATAATATATAGCACACCAAGACTAAGGGTTTGGTGCAATAAAAAGAAATGAATAATAAAGATAAATGGAAAGTTGTGTAAACAACAATTGAAACACTCACGTATATTTATATAAAAAAAATTGCTCTAAATGATTTCAAAACAAAATTAATGAAATAAATTTTCGAGCATGAAGACATCTGCAAAGAATGTAGAATTTAAGGGGATGAAGGTGAGAATAATGTAAAATTTTTACTGTATTTCAACTTACAACTACTTTGACTTTAAGTTAAAATACAGTAATATAAAGGATACTTGAGGCTAGTAACCCTTACCGAGTCATCTTTGTAATTTATAGGATCTATACCAAGCCTACCAAACTTCCCTTGTTTATAAGATCAGTGACTATCTCAGTTAACAACCTGGTATACATGTACTCCCTTTATATATTAAATACAAAGAATGGCAAATACAAGTTTGTGTGAGAATTTCAAAATGTTTTCGTGCTATCAACGGTCCTTCTGGATTAATATCCTTCAATCCACAAGGCTTCTGAAAGTCCCACTTTCTCTTCCACCCTTTATATAAAATATTTTACATGTTTCTGAAACTTTTACATTAAACCAAACATAAGCTTTTTCAACTTACATATGAAACATAGTGCATTACACTTATATAGAAAGCCAAATAACCACTCATTCTCTTGCTCTTTGATTATATCTCTTGAAATAGATAAAGATGGAATAGTAATAAATATTTCTAATATTGCAAACTAGAATCACAGTTCTATTCTTTTATCTCTAAAGCCCTATCATAACCTCCGGATTTGCATAATCAAGCACTAATCTTTCCCAACTTTGGTTATTTTAAAGCAAATAACTAAACTATTGTCATAAATTTGTAAGACATAATTGGATTGGCTAACTAGTCCTCACAAAAATAAAATCTTTGCTATTTTGAGTGAGAAGCTAAAAGACAACAACACCTCAATCAAACACAACCTCATAAATCATTAGTAATAGATAGTTTAATGGAAATATTAAAAAAAATGACAAAAATAAACATTTTTGCTAACACAATAGTAAATAAACATAGGAAAATGATATGCACTGATACAACTTGGTCTTTGCATCTCTCTCTCTCTCTCTCTCTCTCTTCTAACCAATCTCGTCTATAATGGAGAGAACTCGAACACATCATAAGGTTGCATAGTAATACAATCAATTCGATCACAAAAATACAGAGCGTCATCTGCTGTAAAAGATTGTTGAAGAATAAAATTATCATTGAAAACAGAGATGTATTTGTCCAACTTCGGAAAAATGTATCCATTTAAAGAGAGAATTGTCATGTCCATAAAACAACAGTTGATCCCTTGAGCCTGTCTCTTCAACTAATAAGAATCCATTTCACCCTTGCTCCAACAAGACTGACTAATATCCAACTTATATATTGTACATAAATTGAATCAAAATCATTAAATGGTGAAGTCCACTTGAGCATTTTAGAATGCATCTTTCTTGCAGTTATTAATAAATTGTCGGAAGACTCAACAAAGTAGATATTGTCACTAAGATTTATATTTCGGAGTAAATGACTAATGTCCAAAATCCTGGTTATAGGATTTGGTCCAGAATCAAATTCAGTAAGCCCTCCATTGACATCTAAAGCATGGAAATATCCATGGAAGTAATGAAGGTCGTAGTAATCCTTTCTTGAAGGTTGGTCTTCAACCATAAACCATCTTGTGTCTTGCGGTCTGCATATAGCTATAGTTCTACAATAAAATAAACCTGCAAACAGACAATCATCAAAGATTAGAGGTGATGATAAAACAACAATGTCTAGGAATCCAGGGCTTTCGATTCTTTATAAGCCTTGAGCCATTGGCCTAAATTTGGAAGGCAATAAAATAGTTCTGGTTGATTGAAGTTGTGGGTATTCGTCTGTGAATGGATTCAAAAGAGAACCATTTCCATTTTCATAAGACAAGATTAGCTAACTAGATGAAGATCCAACAATTTGTGCTCCAAGAAACAAATCCATTTCATTCTCAGATTGTTGGTCCTCAATGAGGTTGTAGAAATTTTGTGTTTTTAAATCTGAGTCATAGGTACAAATAAACCATGGTACTTGTTTTAATGAATGATCTTCCATTACTACCAACCTCCATTATTTACATACACTACTAAAGTTGATGTAATCGGTCAGACTTAGACATTTTAGTATTTGATCTATAAGTTCTTTTGGGAGGAGTGCGCACCAACTGTGATTTCTTCGAATTCTGGAATTATCAATTCGCATGTAAAAACCCAATAATTCTTCATCCGTATGACAACTGTAACAAGATAATATATAGCACACCAAGACTAAGGGTTTGGTGTAATAAAAAGGAATGAATAATAAAGATAAATGACAAGTTGTGTAAACAACAATTGAAACACACACATATATTTATATAAAAAAATTTGCCCTAAATGATTTCAAAACTAAATTAATGAAATACCTTTTCGAGCATGAAGACATCTGCAAAGAATGTAGAATTTAAGGGGATGATGGTGAGAATAATGTAAAATTTTTACTGTATTTCAACATACAACTACTTTGACTTTAAGTTGAAATCTGATAATATAAAAGATACTTGAGGCTAGTAACCCTTACCGAGTCATCCTTGTTTATGGGATCTATACCGGAGCCTACCAAACATCCCTTGTTTATAGGATCGGTAACTATCTCGATTAACAACTTGGTATACATGTACTCCCTTTATATATGAAATACAAGGAATGGCAAATACAAGTTTGTGTGAGAATTTCAAAATGTTTTTGTGGTATTACTTGGTTCCATACGGATTAATATCCCTCAATCCACAATGCTTAGAAACTCCCACTTTCTCTTCCACCCTTTATATAAAATATTTTACATGTAATTGAAACATTCACATTGAACCAAACATAAGATTTTTCAACTTACATATGAAACATAGTGCATTGCACTTATATAGAAAGGCAAATAACCACTCATTCTCTTGCTCTTTGATTATATCTTTTGAAATAGATAAAGATGGAATAGTAGTGAACATTTCTAATATTGCAAATTAGAATCACAGCTTCTATTCTTTTTATCTCTAAAGCCCTATCAAAACCTCAGGATTTGCTAAATCAAGCACTAATGCATCTCAACTTTTTTTATTTTAAAGCAAATAACTAAACTATTGTCATAAATTTGTAAGACATAATTGGATTGCCTAACTAGTCCTCACAAAAATGAAATCTAAGCTATTTTGAGTGAGAAGCTAAAAGAAAACAACACCTCAATCAAACACAACCTCATAAAGCATTAGTAATAGATAGTTTAGTGGAAATATTAAAAAAAATGACAAAAATAAACATTTTTGCTAACACAATAGCAAATAAACATAGGAAAATGATATGCACTGATACAACTTGGACTTTCCATCTCTCTCTCTCTCTCTCTCTCTCTCTCTCTCTCTCTCACACTCTCTCTCTCTCTCTCTCTTCTAACCAAGCTCATCTATAATGGAGAGATCTCGAACACATCATAAGATTGCATAGTAATACAATCAGGTCGATCACAAAAATATAGAGCATCATCTGCTGTAAAGATTGTTGAAGCATAAAAGTATCATTGAAAACAGAGATGTATTTGTCCAACTTCGGAAAAATGTATCCATTTAAAGAGAGAATTGTTATGTCCATGAAACAACAGTTGATCCCTTGAGCCTGTCTCTTCAACCAATAAGAATCCACTTCACCCTTGCTCCAACAAGACTGACTAATATCCAACTTATATATTGTACAAAATATAGATAACTTGTATACATAAATTGACTCAAAATCAGTAAATGGTGAAGTCCTCTTGAGCATTTTAGAATGCACCTTTGTTGCAATTATTAATAAATTGTCGCAAGACTCAACAAAGTAAATATTGTCACTAGGATTTATATTTCGGAGTGAATGACTAATGTCCAAAATCCTGGTTCTAGGATTTGGTCCAGAATCAAATTCAGTAAGCCCTCCGTTGACATCTAAAGCATAGAAATATCCTTGGAAGTAATGAAGGTCGTAGTAATGTTTTCTTGAAGGTTGGTCTTCAACCATAAACCATCTTGTGTCTTGCGGTCTGCATATTGCTATAGTTCTACAATAAAATAAACCTGCAAACAGGCAATCATCAAAGATTAGTGGTGATGATAAAACAAAAATGTCTAGGAATCCAGGGCTTTCGATTCTTTATAAGCCTTGAGCCATTGGCCTAAATTTGGAAGGCAATAAAATAGTTCTGGTTGATTGAAGTTGTGGGTATTCGTCTGTGAATGGATTCAAAAGAGAACCATTTCCATTTTCATAAGACAAGATTAGCTAACTAGATGAAGATCCAACAATTTGTGCTCCAAGAAACAAATCCATTTCATTCTCAGATTGTTGGTCCTCAATGAGGTTGTAGAAATTTTGTGTTTTTAAATCTGAGTCATAGGTACAAATCAACCATGGTACTTGTTTTAATGAATGATCTTCCATTTCTACCAACCTCCATTATTTGCATACACTACTAAAGTTGATGTAATCGATCAGACTTAGACATTTTAGTATTTGATCTATAAGTTCTTTTGGGAGGAGTGCGAACCAACTGTGATTTCTTCGAATTCTGGAATTATCAATTCGCATGTAAAAACCCAAAAATTCTTCATCCGTATGACAACTGTAACAAGATAATATATAGCACACCAAGACTAAGGGTTTGGTGTAATAAAAAGGAATGAATAATAAAGATAAATGACAAGTTGTGTAAACAACAATTGAAACACACACATATATTTATATAAAAAAATTTGCCCTAAATGATTTCAAAACAAAATTAATGAAATACCTTTTCGAGCATGAAGACATCTGCAAAGAATGTAGAATTTAAGGGGATGATGGTGAGAATAATGTAAAATTTTTACTGTATTTCAACATACAACTACTTTGACTTTAAGTTGAAATACAGTAATATAAAAGATACTTGAGGCTAGTAACCCTTACCGAGTCATCCTTGTTTATCGGATCTATACCGAGCCTACCAAACATCCCTTGTTTATAGGATCAGTAACTATCTCAGTTAACAACCTGGTATACATGTACTCCCTTTATATATGAAATACAAGGAAAGGCAAATACAAGTTTGTGTGAGAATTTCAAAATGTTTTTGTGGTATTAACAGTCCTTCTGGATTAATATCCCTCAATCCACAATGCTTCCGAAACTCCCACTTTCTCTTCCACCCTTTATATAAAATATTTTACATGTAATTGAAACATTCACATTGAACCAAACATAAGATTTTTCAACTTACATATGAAACATAGTGCATTGCACTTATATAGAAAGGCAAATAACCACTCATTCTCTTGCTCTTTGATTATATCTTTTGAAATAGATAAAGATGGAATAGTAGTGAACATTTCTAATATTGCAAATTAGAATCACAGTTCTATTCTTTTATCTCTAAAGCCCTATCATAACCTCGGATTTGCTAAATCAAGCACTAATCTGTCCCAACTTTTTTTATTTTAAAGCAAATAACTAAACTATTGTCATAAATTTGTAAGACATAATTGGATTGCCTAACTAGTCCTCACAAAAATGAAATCTAAGCTATTTTGAGTGAGAAGCTAAAAGAAAACAACACCTCAATCAAACACAACCTCATAAAGCATTAGTAATAGATAGTTTAGTGGAAATATTAAAAAAAAATGACAAAAATAAACATTTTTGCTAACACAATAGCAAACAAACATAGGAAAATGATATGCACTGATACAACTTGGACTTTCCATCTCTCTCTCTCTCTCTCTCTCTCTCTCTCTCACACTCTCTCTCTCTCTCTTCTAACCAAGCTCATCTATAATGGAGATCTCGAACACATCATAAGATTGCATAGTAATACAATCAGGTCGATCACAAAAATATAGAGCATCATCTGCTGTAAAGATTGTTGAAGCATAAAAGTATCATTGAAAACAGAGATGTATTTGTCCAACTTCGGAAAAATGTATCCATTTAAAGAGAGTATTGTTATGTCCATGAAACAACAGTTGATCCCTTGAGCCTGTCTCTTCAACCAATAAGAATCCACTTCACCCTTGCTCCAACAAGACTGACTAATATCCAACTTATATTTTGTACAAAATATAGATAACTTGTATACATAAATTGACTCAAAATCAGTAAATGGTGAAGTCCTCTTGAGCATTTTAGAATGCACCTTTGTTGCAATTATTAATAAATTGTCGCAAGACTCAACAAAGTAAATATTGTCACTAGGATTTATATTTCGGAGTGAATGACTAATGTCCAAAATCCTGGTTCTAGGATTTGGTCCAGAATCAAATTCAGTAAGCCCTCCGTTGACATCTAAAGCATAGAAATATCCTTGGAAGTAATGAAGGTCGTAGTAATGTTTTCTTCAAGGTTGGTCTTCAACCATAAACCATCTTGTGTCTTGCGGTCTGCATATTGCTATAGTTCTACAATAAAATAAACCTGCAAACAAACAATCATCAAAGATTAGTGGTGATGATAAAACAAAAATGTCTAGGAATCCAGGGCTTTCGATTCTTTATAAGCCTTGAGCCATTGGCCTAAATTTGGAAGGCAATAAAATAGTTCTGGTTGATTGAAGTTGTGGGTATTCGTCTGTGAATGGATTCAAAAGAGAACCATTTCCATTTTCATAAGACAAGATTAGCTAACTAGATGAAGATCCAACAATTTGTGCTCCAAGAAACAAATCCATTTCATTCTCAGTTATTTGGTCCTCAATGAGGTTGTAGAAATTTTGTGTTTTTAAATCTGAGTCATAGGTACAAATCAACCATGGTACTTGTTTTAATGAATGATCTTCCATTTCTACCAACCTCCATTATTTGCATACACTACTAAAGTTGATGTAATCGATCAGACTTAGACATTTTAGTATTTGATCTATAAGTTCTTTTGGGAGGAGTGCGAACCAACTGTGATTTCTTCGAATTCTGGAATTATCAATTCGCATGTAAAAACCCAAAAATTCTTCATCCGTATGACAACTGTAACAAGATAATATATAGCACACCAAGACTAAGGGTTTGGTGTAATAAAAAGGAATGAATAATAAAGATAAATGACAAGTTGTGTAAACAACAATTGAAACACACACATATATTTATATAAAAAAATTTGCCCTAAATGATTTCAAAACTAAATTAATGAAATACCTTTTCGAGCATGAAGACATCTGCAAAGAATGTAGAATTTAAGGGGATGATGGTGAGAATAATGTAAAATTTTTACTGTATTTCAACATACAACTACTTTGACTTTAAGTTGAAATACAGTAATATAAAAGATACTTGAGGCTAGTAACCCTTACCGAGTCATCCTTGTTTATCGGATCTATACCGAGCCTACCAAACATCCCTTGTTTATAGGATCAGTAACTATCTCAGTTAACAACCTGGTATACATGTACTCCCTTTATATATGAAATACAAGGAAAGGCAAATACAAGTTTGTGTGAGAATTTCAAAATGTTTTTGTGGTATTAACAGTCCTTCTGGATTAATATCCCTCAATCCACAATGCTTCCGAAACTCCCACTTTCTCTTCCACCCTTTATATAAAATATTTTACATGTAATTGAAACATTCACATTGAACCAAACATAAGATTTTTCAACTTACATATGAAACATAGTGCATTGCACTTATATAGAAAGGCAAATAACCACTCATTCTCTTGCTCTTTGATTATATCTTTTGAAATAGATAAAGATGGAATAGTAGTGAACATTTCTAATATTGCAAATTAGAATCACAGTTCTATTCTTTTATCTCTAAAGCCCTATCATAACCTCCGGATTTGCTAAATCAAGCACTAATCATGTCCCCAACTTTTTTATTTTAAAGCAAATAACTAAACTATTGTCATAAATTTGTAAGACATAATTGGATTGCCTAACTAGTCCCTCACAAAAATGAAATCTAAGCTATTTTGAGTGAGAAGCTAAAAGAAAACAACACCTCAATCAAACACAACCTCATAAAGCATTAGTAATAGATAGTTTAGTGGAAATATTAAAAAAAAATGACAAAAATAAACATTTTTGCTAACACAATAGCAAACAAACATAGGAAAATGATATGCACTGATACAACTTGGACTTTCCATCTCTCTCTCTCTCTCTCTCTCTCTCTCTCTCTCTCACACTCTCTCTCTCTCTCTCTTCTAACCAAGCTCATCTATAATGGAGAGATCTCGAACACATCATAAGATTGCATAGTAATACAATCAGGTCGATCACAAAAATATAGAGCATCATCTGCTGTAAAGATTGTTGAAGCATAAAAGTATCATTGAAAACAGAGATGTATTTGTCCAACTTCGGAAAAATGTATCCATTTAAAGAGAGTATTGTTATGTCCATGAAACAACAGTTGATCCCTTGAGCTTTACATCTCTTCAACCAATAAGAATCCACTTCACCCTTGCTCCAACAAGACTGACTAATATCCAACTTATATATTGTACAAAATATAGATAACTTGTATACATAAATTGACTCAAAATCAGTAAATGGTGAAGTCCTCTTGAGCATTTTAGAATGCACCTTTGTTGCAATTATTAATAAATTGTCGCAAGACTCAACAAAGTAAATATTGTCACTAGGATTTATATTTCGGAGTGAATGACTAATGTCCAAAATCCTGGTTCTAGGATTTGGTCCAGAATCAAATTCAGTAAGCCCTCCGTTGACATCTAAAGCATAGAAATATCCTTGGAAGTAATAAAGGTCGTAGTAATGTTTTCTTCAAGGTTGGTCTTCAACCATAAACCATCTTGTGTCTTGCGGTCTGCATATTGCTATAGTTCTACAATAAAATAAACCTGCAAACAGACAATCATCAAAGATTAGTGGTGATGATAAAACAAAAATGTCTAGGAATCCAGGGCTTTCGATTCTTTATAAGCCTTGAGCCATTGGCCTAAATTTGGAAGGCAATAAAATAGTTCTGGTTGATTGAAGTTGTGGGTATTCGTCTATGAATGGATTCAAAAGAGAACCATTTCCATTTTCATAAGACAAGATTAGCTAACTAGATGAAGATCCAACAATTTGTGCTCCAAGAAACAAATCCATTTCATTCTCTCAGTTATTTGGTCCTCAATGAGGTTGTAGAAATTTTGTGTTTTTAAATCTGAGTCATAGGTACAAATCAACCATGGTACTTGTTTTAATGAATGATCTTCCATTTCTACCAACCTCCATTATTTGCATACACTACTAAAGTTGATGTAATCGATCAGACTTAGACATTTTAGTATTTGATCTATAAGTTCTTTTGGGAGGAGTGCGCACCAACTGTGATTTCTTCGAATTCTGGAATTATCAATTCGCATGTAAAAACCCAAAAATTCTTCATCCGTATGACAACTGTAACAAGATAATATATAGCACACCAAGACTAAGGGTTTGGTGTAATAAAAAGGAATGAATAATAAAGATAAATGACAAGTTGTGTAAACAACAATTGAAACACACACATATATTTATATAAAAAAATTTGCCCTAAATGATTTCAAAACAAAATTAATGAAATACCTTTTCGAGCATGAAGACATCTGCAAAGAATGTAGAATTTAAGGGGATGATGGTGAGAATAATGTAAAATTTTTCTTGTATTTCAACATACAACTACTTTGACTTTAAGTTGAAATCTGATAATATAAAAGATACTTGAGGCTAGTAACCCTTATGAGTCATCCTTGTTTATCGGATCTATCTACCGTGAGCCTACCAAACATCCCTTGTTTATAGGATCAGTAACTATCTCAGTTAACAACCTGGTATACATGTACTCCCTTTATATATGAAATACAAGGAATGGCAAATACAAGTTTGTGTGAGAATTTCAAAATGTTTTTGTGGTATTAACAGTCCTTCTGGATTAATATCCCTCAATCCACAAGGCTGCCGAAACTCCCACTTTCTCTTCCACCCTTTATATAAAATATTTTACATGTAATTGAAACATTCACATTGAACCAAACATAAGATTTTTCAACTTACATATGAAACATAGTGCATTGCACTTATATAGAAAGGCAAATAACCACTCATTCTCTTGCTCTTTGATTATATCTTTTGAAATAGATAAAGATGGAATAGTAGTGAACATTTCTAATATTGCAAATTAGAATCACAGTTCTATTCTTTTATCTCTAAAGCCCTATCATAACCTCCGGATTTGCTAAATCAAGCACTAATCTGTCCCAACTTTTTTTATTTTAAAGTAAATAAATAAACTATTGTCATAAATTTGTAAGACATAATTGGATTGCCTAACTAGTCCTCACAAAAATGAAATCTAAGCTATTTTGAGTGAGAAGCTAAAAGAAAACAACACCTCAATCAAACACAACCTCATAAAGCATTAGTAATAGATAGTTTAGTGGAAATATTAAAAAAAAATAACAAAAATAAACATTTTTGCTAACACAATAGCAAATAAACATAGGAAAATGATATGCACTGATACAACTTGGACTTTCCATCTCTCTCTCTCTCTCTCTCTCTCTCTCTCTCTCTCTCTCTCTCTCTCTCTCTTCTAACCAAGCTCATCTATAATGGAGAGATCTCGAACACATCATAAGATTGCATAGTAATACAATCAGGTCGATCACAAAAATATAGAGCATCATCTGCTGTAAAGATTGTTGAAGCATAAAAGTATCATTGAAAACAGAGATGTATTTGTCCAACTTCGGAAAAATGTATCCATTTAAAGAGAGAATTGTTATGTCCATGAAACAACAGTTGATCCCTTGAGCCTGTCTCTTCAACCAATAAGAATCCACTTCACCCTTGCTCCAACAAGACTGACTAATATCCAACTTATATATTGTACAAAATATAGATAACTTGTATACATAAATTGACTCAAAATCAGTAAATGGTGAAGTCCTCTTGAGCATTTTAGAATGCACCTTTGTTGCAATTATTAATAAATTGTCGCAAGACTCAACAAAGTAAATATTGTCACTAGGATTTATATTTCGGAGTGAATGACTAATGTCCAAAATCCTGGTTCTAGGATTTGGTCCAGAATCAAATTCAGTAAGCCCTCCGTTGACATCTAAAGCATAGAAATATCCTTGGAAGTAATGAAGGTCGTAGTAATGTTTTCTTGAAGGTTGGTCTTTAACCATAAACCATCTTGTGTCTTGCGGTCTGCATATTGCTATAGTTCTACAATAAAATAAACCTGCAAACAGACAATCATCAAAGATTAGTGGTGATGAAAAAACAAAATGTCTAGGAATCCAGGGCTTTCGATTCTTTATAAGCCTTGGGCCATTGGCCTAAATTTGGAAGGCAATAAAATAGTTCTGGTTGATTGAAGTTGTGGGTATTCGTCTGTGAATGGATTCAAAAGAGAACCATTTCCATTTTCATAAGACAAGATTAGCTAACTAGATGAAGATCCAACAATTTGTGCTCCAAGAAACAAATCCATTTCATTCTCGGATTGTTGGTCCTCAATGAGGTTGTAGAAATTTTGTGTTTTTAAATCTGAGTCATAGGTACAAATCAACCATGGTACTTGTTTTAATGAATGATCTTCCATTTCTACCAACCTCCATTATTTGCATACACTAGTAAAGTTGATGTAATCGATCAGACTTAGACATTTTAGTATTTGATCTATAAGTTCTTTTGGGAGGAGTGCGCACCAACTGTGATTTCTTCGAATTCTGGAATTATCAATTCGCAAGTAAAAACCCAATAATTCTTCATCCGTATGACAACTGTAACAAGATAATATATAGCACACCAAGACTAAGGGTTTGGTGTAATAAAAAGGAATGAATAATAAAGATAAATGACAAGTTGTGTAAACAACAATTGAAACACACACATATATTTATATAAAAAAATTTGCCCTAAATGATTTCCAAACAAAATTAACTAAATACCTTTTCGAGCATGAAGACATCTGCAAAGAATGTAGAATTTAAGGGGATGATGGTGAGAATAATGTAAAATTTTTACTGTATTTCAACATACAACTACTTTGACTTTAAGTTAAAATACAGTAATATAAAAGATACTTGAGGCTAGTAACCCTTACCGAGTCATCCTTGTTTATCGGATCTATACCGAGCCTACCAAACATCCCTTGTTTATAGAATCAGTAACTATCTCAGTTAACAACCTGGTATACTTGTACTCCCTTTATATATGAAATACAAGGAATGGCAAATACAAGTTTGTGTGAGAATTTCAAAATGTTTTTGTGGTATTAACAGTCCTTCTGGATTAATATCCCTCAATCCACAAGGCTTCCGAAACTCCCACTTTCTCTTCCACCCTTTATATAAAATATTTTACATGTAATTGAAACATTCACATTGAACCAAACATAAGATTTTTCAACTTACATATGAAACATAGTGCATTGCACTTATATAGAAAGGCAAATAACCACTCATTCTCTTGCTCTTTGATTATATCTTTTGAAATAGATAAAGATGGAATAGTAGTGAACATTTCTAATATTGCAAATTAGAATCACAGTTCTATTCTTTTATCTCTAAAGCCCTATCATAACCTCCGGATTTGCTAAATCAAGCACTAATCTGTCCCAACTTTTTTTATTTTAAAGCAAATAACTAAACTATTGTCATAAATTTGTAAGACATAATTGGATTGCCTAACTAGTCCTCACAAAAATGAAATCTAAGCTATTTTGAGTGAGAAGCTAAAAGAAAACAACACCTCAATCAAACACAACCTCATAAAGCATTAGTAATAGATAGTTTAGTGGAAATATTAAAAAAAAATGACAAAAATAAACATTTTTTCTAACACAATAGCAAATAAACATAGGAAAATGATATGCACTGATACAACTTGGACTTTCCATCTCTCTCTCTCTCTCTCTCTCTCTCACACTCTCTCTCTCTCTCTCTTCTAACCAAGCTCATCTATAATGGAGAGATCTCGAACACATCATAAGATTGCATAGTAATACAATCAGGTCGATCCCAAAAATATAGAGCATCATCTGCTGTAAAGTTTGTTGAAGCATAAAAGTATCATTGAAAACAGAGATGTATTTGTCTAACTTCGGAAAAATGTATCCATTTAAAGAGAGAATTGTTATGTCCATGAAACAACAGTTGATCCCTTGAGCCTGTCTCTTCAACCAATAAGAATCCACTTCACCCTTGCTCCAACAAGACTGACTAATATCCAACTTATATATTGTACAAGATATAGATAACTTGTATACATAAATTGACTCAAAATCAGTAAATGGTGAAGTCCTCTTGAGCATTTTAGAATGCACCTTTGTTGCAATTATTAATAAATTGTCGCAAGACTCATCAAAGTAAATATTGTCACTAGGATTTATATTTCGGAGTGAATGACTAATGTCCAAAATCCTGGTTCTAGGATTTGGTCCAGAATCAAATTCAGTAAGCCCTCCGTTGACATCTAAAGGATAGAAATATCCTTGGAAGTAATGAAGGTCGTAGTAATCTTTTCTTGAAGGTTGGTCTTCAACCATAAACCATCTTGTGTCTTGCGGTCTGCATATAGCTATAGTTCTACAATAAAATAAACCTGCAAATCGACAATCATCAAAGATTAGTGGTGATGATAAAACAAAAATGTCTAGGAATCCAGGGCTTCGATTCTTTATAAGCCTTGAGCCATTGGCCTAAATTTGGAAGGCAATAAAATAGTTCTGGTTGATTGAAGTTGTGGGTATTCGTCTGTGAATGGATTCAAAAGAGAAACATTTCCATTTTCATAAGACAAGATTAGCTAACTAGATGAAGATCCAACAATTTGTGCTCCAAGAAACAAATCCATTTCATTCTCAGATTGTTGGTCTTCAATGAGGTTGTAGAAATTTTGTGTTTTTAAATCTGAGTCATAGGTACAAATCAACCATGGTACTTGTTTTAATGAATGATCTTCCATTTCTACCAACCTCCATTATTTGCATACACTAGTAAAGTTGATGTAATCGATCAGACTTAGACATTTTAGTATTTGATCTATAAGTTCTTTTGGGAGGAGTGCGCACCAACTGTGATTTCTTGATTACGGAATTATCAATTAGCATGTAAAAACCCAATAATTCTTCATCAGGTATGACAAGCGTAACAAGATAATATATAGCACACACTCAAGACTAAGGGTTTGGTGTAATAAAAGGAATGAATAATAAAGATAAATGACAAGTTGTGTAAACAACAATTGAAACACACACATATATTTATATAAAAAAATTTGCCCTAAATGATTTCCAAACAAAATTAACTAAATACCTTTTCGAGCATGAAGACATGCACCAAAAGAATGTAGAATTTAAGGGATGATGGTGAGAATAATGTAAAATTTTCTTGTATTTCAACATACAACTACTTTGACTTTAAGTTAAAAATCTGATAATATAAAAGATACTTGAGGCTAGTAACCCTTACCGAGTCATCCCTTGTTTTATCGGATCTATACCGAGCCTACCAAACATCCCTTGTTTATAGGATCATTAACTATCTCGATTAACAACTTTGGTATACATGTACTCCTTTATATATGAAATACAAGGAATGGCAAATACAAGTTTGTGTGAGAATTTCAAAATGTTTTTGTGGTATTAATAGGTCCTTACGGATTAATATCCCTCAATCCACAAAGAACACTTGAAACTCCCACTTTCTCTTCCACCCTTTATATAAAATATTTTACATGTAATTGAAACATTCACATTGAACCAAACATAAGATTTTTCAACTTACATATGAAACATAGTGCATTGCACTTATATAGAAAGGCAAATAACCACTCATTCTCTTGCTCTTTGATTATATCTTTTGAAATAGATAAAGATGGAATAGTAGTGAACATTTCTAATATTGCAAATTAGAATCACAGTTCTATTCTTTTATCTCTAAAGCCCTATCATAACCTCCGGATTTGCTAAATCAAGCACTAATCTGTCCCAACTTTTTTTATTTTAAAGCAAATAACTAAACTATTGTCATAAATTTGTAAGACATAATTGGATTGCCTAACTAGTCCTCACAAAAACGAAATCTAAGCTATTTTGAGTGAGAAGCTAAAAGAAAACAACACCTCAATCAAACACAACCTCATAAAGCATTAGTAATAGATAGTTTAGTGGAAATATTAAAAAAAAATGACAAAAATAAACATTTTTTCTAACACAATAGCAAATAAACATAGGAAAATGATATGCACTGATACAACTTGGTCTCTACATCTCTCTCTCTCTCTCTTCTAACCAAGCTCATCCATAATGGAGAGAACTCGAACACAACATAAGGTTGCATAGTAATACAATCAAGTCGATCACAAAAATACAGAGCGTCATCTGCTGTAAAAGATTGTTGAAGCATAAAAGTATCATTGAAAACAGAGATGTATTTGTCCAACTTCGGAAAATTGTATCCATTTAAACAGAGAATTGTCATGTCCATGAAACAACAGTCGATCCCTTGAGCTTGTCTCTTCAACCAATAAGAATCCTATTCACCCTTGCTCCAACAAGACTGACTAATATCCAACTTATATATTGTACAAGTTATAGATAACTTGTATACATAAATTGACTCAAAATCAGTAAATGGTGAAGTCCCCTTGAGCATTTCAGAATGCACCTTTCTTGCAATTATTAATAAATTGTTGGAAGACACAATAAAGTAAATATTGCCACTAAGATTTATATTTCGGAGTGAATGACTAATGTCCAAAATCTTGGTTCTAGGATTTGGTCCAAAATCAAATTCAGTAAGCCCTCCATTGACATCTAAAGCATAGAAATATCCTTGGACGTAATGAAGGTCGTAGTAATCTTTTTTTGAAGGTTGGTCTTCAAACATAAACCATCTTGTTTCTTGCTGTTTGCATATATTTTATAGTTTTACAATAAAATAAACCTGCAAACACACAATCATCAAAGATTAGTGGTGATGATAAAACAACAATGTCTAGGAATGTAGGGCTTTCGATTCTTTATAAGCGTTGAGCCATTGGCCTAAATTTTGAAGGCAATAAAACAGTTCTGGTTGATTTAAGTTGTGGGTATTCGTCTTTGAATGGATTGAAAAGAGAACCATTTTCATTTTCATAAGACAAGATGAGCTAACTAGATGTAGATCCAACAATTTGTGCTCCAAGAAACAAATCCATTTCATACTCAAATTGTTGGTCCTTAATGAGGTTGTAGAAATTTCTTGTTTTTAAATCTGACTCATAGGTACAAATCAACCATGGTACTTGTTTTAATGAATGATCCTCCATTGCTACCGACCTGCATTATTTGCATACACTACTAAAGTTTATGTAAATGATCAGACTTAGACATTTTAGTATTTGATCTATAGGTTCTTTTTGGAGGTGTGCGCACCAACTTTGGTTTCTTCGAATTCTGGAATTATCAATTGGCATGTAAAAACGGAATAATTCTTCCTCCTAATGAAAACTGTAACAAGATAATATATAGCACACCAAGACTAAGAGTTTGGTGCAATAAAAAGTAATGAATAATAAAGATAAATGGCAAGTTCTGTAAACAACAATTGAAACACACACATATATTTATATAAAAAAATTGCCCTAAATGATTTCAAAACAAAATTAATGAAATAAGTTTTCGAGCACGAAGACATCTGCAAAGAATCTAGAATTTAAGGGGATGATGGTGAGAATAATGTAAAATTTTTACTGTATTTCAACTTACAACTACTTTGACTTTAAGTTGAAATACAGTAATATAAAGGATACTTGAGGATAGTAACCCTTACCAAGTCATCCTTGTTTATCGGATCTATACCGAGCCTACCAAACTTCCCTTGTTTATAGGATCAGTAACTATCTTAGTTAACAACCTAGTATACATGTACTCCCTTTATATATGAAATACAAGGAATGACAAATACAAGTTTGTGTGAGAATTTCAAAATGTTTTCATGGTATCCACAAGGCTTTAGAAACACCCACTTTCTTTTCCACCCTTTATATAAAATATTTTACATGTAATTGAAACTTTTACATCAAACCAAACATAAGATTTTTCAACTTACATATAAAACATAGTGCATTGCACCTATATAGAAAGCCAAATAACCACTCATTCTCTTGATCTTTGATTATATCTCTTGAAATAGATAAAGATGGAATACTAATTAATATTTCTAGTATTGAAAACTAGAATCACAGTTCTATTCTTTTATCTCTAAAGACCTATCATAACCTTCGGATTTGCATAATGAAGCACTACTTTTTTCAACTTTGGTTATTTTAAAGCAAATAACTAAACTATTCTCATAAATTTGTAAGACATAATTGGATCGGCTATCTAGTACTCACAAAAATGAAATCTTTGCTATTTTGAGTGAGAAGCTAAAAGACAACACCACCTCAATCAAACACAACCTTATAGAGCATTAGTAATAGATAGTTTAATGGAAATATTAAAAAAAAATGACAAAAATAAACATTTTTGCTAACACAATAGTAAATAAACATAGGAAAATGATATGCACTGATACAACTTGGTCTCTTCATCTCTCTCTCTCTCTCTCTCTCTCTCTCTCTCTCTCTCTCTCTCTCTCTCTCTCTCTTCTGACCAAGCTCATCCATAATGGAGAGAACTCGAACACATTATAAGGTTGCATAGTAATACAATCAGGTCAATCCGAAAAATACAGAGCGTCATCTGCTGTAAAAGATTGTTGAAGCATAAAAGTATCATTGAAAACAGAGATGTATTTGTCCAACTTCGGAAAAATGTGTCCATTTAAAGAGAGAATTGTCATGTCCATGAAACAACAGTTTATCCCTTGAGCCTGTCTCTTCAACCAATAAGAATCCACTTCACCCTTGCTCCAACAAGACTGACTAATATCCAACTTATATATTGTACTAGATATTGATAACTTGTATACACAAATTGACTCAAAATCAGTATATGGTGAGGTCCTCTTGAGCATTTTAGAATGCACCTTTCTTGCAATTATTAATAAATTGTTGGAAGACTCAACAAAGTAGATATTGTCACTAGGATTTATATTTCGGAGTAAATGACTAATGTCCAAAATCCTGGTTCTAGGATTTGGTCCAGAATCAAATTCAGTAAGCCCTCCATTGACATCTAAAGCATAGAAATATCCTTGGATATAATGAAGGTCGTAGTAATCTTTTTTTGAAGGTTGGTCTTCAACCATAAACCTTCTTGTGTCTTGCGGTCTGCATATAGCTATAGTTTGACAATAAAATAAACCTACAAACAGACAATCATCAAAGATTAGTGGTGATGATAAAACAACAATGTCTAGGAATCTAGGGCTTTCGATTCTTTATAAGCGTTGAGCCATTGGCCTAAATTTGGAAGGCAATAAAACAGTTCTACTTCATTGAAGTTGTCGGTATTCGTCTGTGAAAGGATTTAGAAGAGAACCATTTCCATTTTCATAAGACAAGATGAGCTAACTAGATGAAGATCCAACAATTTGTGTTCCAAGAAACAAATCCATTTTATACTCAAATTGTTGGTCCTCAATGAGGTTGTAGAAATTTCTTGTTTTTAAATCTGAGTCGTAGGTATAAATCAACCACGGTACTTGTTTTAATGAATGATCCTCCAATCCTACCGACCACCATTATTAGTATACACTACTAAAGTTGATGTAATCGATCAGACTTAGACAATTTAGTATTTGATCTATATGTTCTTTTGGGAGGTGTGCGCACCAACTTTGGTTTCTTCGAATTCTGGAATTATCAATAAGCATGTAAAAACCCAATAATTTAAACAATAATGATATGCACTGATACAACTTGGTCTCTCCATCTCTCTCTCTCTCTCTCTCTCTCTCTCTCTCTCTCTCTCTTCTAACCAAGCTCATCCATAATGGAGAGAACTCGAACACATACTAAGGTTGCATAGTAATACAATCATGTCGATCACTAAAATACAGAGCATCATCTGCTTTAAAATATTGATGAAGCATAAAAGTATCATTGAAAACAGAAATGTATTTGTCCAACTTCGGAAAATTGTATCCATTTAAAGAGAGAATTGTCATATCCATGAAACATCAGTTGATCCCTTCAGCTTGTCTCTTCAAGCAATAAGAATCCTCTTCACCCTTGCTCCAACATGAATGACTAATATCCAACTTATATATTGTGCAAGATATAGATAACTTGTATACATAAATTGACTCAAAATCAGTAAATGGTAAGGTCCTCTTGAGCATTTTAGAATGCACCTTTCTTGCAATTATTAATAAATTGTCAGATGACTCAATAAAGTAAATATTGTCACTAAGATTTATATTTTAGAGTGAATGTGTAATGTCCAAAATCCTGGTTCTAGGATTTAGTCTAGAATCAAATTCAGTAAGCCCTCCATTGACATCTAAAGCATAGAAATATCCTTGGATGTTATGAAGGTCGTAGTAATCTTTTTTTGAAGGTTGGTCTTCAACCATAACCCATTTTGTGTCTTGTAGTCCGCAAATAGCTATAGTTTTACAAAAAAATAAACCTGCAAACAGACAATCATCAAAGATTAGTGGTGATGATAAAACATCAATGTCAAGGAATCCAGGACTTTCGATTCTTTATAAGAGTTGAGATATTGGCCTAAATTTGGAAGGCAATAAAACAGTTCTTGTTGATTGAAGTTGTGGGTCTTCGTCTGTGAATGGATTGAAAAGAGAACCATTTCCATTTTCATAAGACAAGATGAGCTAACTAGATGAAGATCCAACAATTTGTGCCCCAAGAAACAAATCCATTTCATACTCAGATTGTTGGTCCTTAATGAGGTTGTAGAAATTTCTTGTTTTTAAATCTGAGTCATAGGTACAAATCAACCATGGTACTTGTTTTAATGAATGATCCTCCATTGCTACCGACCTGCATTATTTGCATACACTACTGAAGTTGATGTAAATGATCAGACTTAGACTTTTTAGTATTTGATCTATAAATTCTTTTTGGAGGTGTGCGCACCAACTTTGGTTTCTTCGAATTCTGGAATTATCAATTGGCATGTAAAAACGGAATAATTCTTCCTCCTAATGAAAACTGTGACAAGATAATATATAGCACACCAAGACTAAGCGTTTGGTGCAATAAAAAGGAATGAATAATAAAGATAAATGGCAAGTTGTGTAAACAACAATTGAAACACACACATATATTTATATTAAAAAATTGCCCGAAATGATTTCAAAACAAAATTAATGAAATAAGTTTTCGAGCATGAAGACATCTGCAAAGAATCTAGAATTTAAGGGGATGATGGTGAGAATAATGCAAAATTTTTACTGTATTTCAACTACAACTACTTTGAGTTTAAGTTGAAATACAGTAATGTAAAGGATACTTGAGCCTAGTAACCCTTACCGAGTCATCCTTGTTTATCGGATTTATACCGAGCCTACCAAACTTCCCTTGTTTATAGGATCCGTAACTATCTCAGTTAACAACCTGGTATACATGTACTCCCTTTATATATGAAATACAAGGAATGGCAAATACAAGTTTGTGTGAGAATTTCAAAATGTTTTCGTGGTATCAGTAGTCCTTCTGGATTAATATCCCTCAATCCACAAGGCTTCCGAAACTCCCACTTTCTCTTCCACCCGTTATATAAAATATTTTACATGTAATTGAAACTTTTACATTAAACCAAACATAAGATTTTTCAACTTACATATGAAACATAGTGCATTGCACCTATATAGAAAGCCAAATAACCACTAATTCTCTTGCTCTTTTATTATATCTCTTGAAATAGATAAAGATGGAATAGTAATGAATATTTCTAATATTGCAAACTAGAATCACAGTTCTATTCTTTTATCTCTAAAGCCCAATCATAACCTCCGGATTTGCTAAATCAATCACTAATCTCTCCCAACTCTGGTTATTTTAAAGCAAATAACTAAACTATTGTCATAAATTTGTAAGACATAATTGGATTGGCTAACTAGTCCTCACAAAAATGAAATCTTTGCTATTTTGAGTGAGAAGCTAAAAGACAACAACACCTCAATCAAACACAACCTCATAAATAATTAGTAATAGATAGTTTAATGGAAATATTAAAAAAAAAATGACAAAAATAAACATTTTTGCTAACATAATAGTAACTAAACATAGGAAAATGATATGCACTGATACAACTTGGTCTCTCCATCTCTCTCTCTCTCTCTCTCTCTCTCTCTCTCTCTCTCTCTCTCTCTCTCTCTTCTAACCAAGCTCATCCATAATGGAGAGAACTCGAACACATACTAAGGTTGCATAGAAATACAATCAGGTCGATCACAAAAATACAGAGCGTCATCTGCTGTAAAATATTGTTGAAGCATAAAAGTATCATGGAAAACAGAAATGTATTTGTCCAACTTTGGAAAATTGTATCCATTTAAAGAGAGAATTGTCATATCCATGAAACATCAGTTGATCCCTTCAGCTTGTCTCTTCAACCAATAAGAATCCTCTTCACCCTTGCTCCAACATGACTGACTAATATCCAACTTATATATTGTAGAAGATATAGATAACTTGTATACATAAATTGACTCAAAATCAGTAAATGGTGAGGTCCTCTTGAGCATTTTAGATTGCACCTTTCTTTCAATTATTAATAAATTGTCGGAAGACTCAATTAAGTAAATATTGTCACTAAGATTTATATTTTAGAGTGAATGACTAATGTCCAAAATCTTGTTCTAGGATTTGGTCCAGAATCAAATTCAGTAAGCCCTCCATTGACATCTAAAGCATAGAAATATCCTTGGATGTTATGAAGGTCGTAGTAATCTTTTTTTGAAGGTTGGTCTTCAACCATAACCCATTTTGTGTCTTGTGGTCTGCATATAGCTATAGTTTTACAAAAAAATAAACCTGCAAACGGACAATCATCAAAGATTAGTGTTGATGATAAAACATCAATGTCAAGGAATCCAGGACTTTCGATTCTTTATAAGCTTTGAGATATTGGCCTAAATTTGGAAGGCAATAAAACAGTTCTGGTTGATTGAAGTTGCGGGTCTTCGTCTGTGTATGGCTTGAAAAGAGAACCATTTCCATTTTCATAAGACAAGATGAGCTAACTAGATGAAGATCCAACAATTTGTGCGCCAAGAAACAAATCCATTTCATACTCAGATTGTTGGTCCTTAATGAGGTTGTAGAAATTTCTTGTTTTTAAATCTGAGTCATAGATACAAATCAACCATGGTACTTGTTTTAATGAATGATCCTCCATTGCTACCGACCTGCATTATTTGCATACACTACTAAAGTTGATCTAAATAATCAAACTTAGACATTTTAGTATTTGATCTATAAGTTCTTTTGGAGGTGTGCGCACCAACTTTGGTTTCTTCGAATTCTGGAATTATCAATTGGCATGTAAAAACGGAATAATTCTTCCTCCTAATGAAAACTGTAACAAGATAATATATAGCACACCAAGACTAAGAGTTTGGTGCAACAAAAAGGAATGAATAATGAAGATAAATGGCAAGTTGTGTAAACAGCAATTGAAACACACACATATATTTATATAAAAAAATTGCCCTAAATGATTTCAAATCTGTAACGCCTGCCTGAAATAAATAAAGATGTTTATTTATTAAATCTTTAATGGGAAAAAGATTTAAAGATTTTATAGTTATGGGATTCGAGGAATTTGTTAAGTGTTAATTAATGGGAGTTAATTAACGGTAATTAATTCGGGTTCATTAATTATTGGAGGGAACAAACAAAAGTTTTAGTCCCGGGAAAAGTGGATCTGGTCGGGGACAGCGACAACCCCGTGATGCCACTGTGGACCCGTGACTAAAGGAATTGGCTAAAGGCCAAGATTCGCGGATCTAGGTCGGGCATGAGGAACGAGAGAATTATGGCGGTGGACCCCGCCGGAAAATGAATCCATTCACCCGGGATGAAAAGTACCCGCGTGACGCTACAGTAGACATGTGAGGGCATAGTAATCATGTGACAACTTAATTTAATGAATATTAAATTGAAATTTTTATAAATGATAAGAGGAGAGAGGGAGAAAGAAATTCATTTCTCTCTCTCGATTCCTCTCTTCCTCTAGATCTGAACACCTTCAGAGCTCACCCACGCCCTTCTCTCCGGCGAGCATCCCCACCGGCCAGACCCTTGCCGCCGGCCAGCCGAACTCCTCCTCGGCTCCACTGCGGCGTCCGGCGCTACTGGCAAGGCAGAAGCACCCATGAGCAGCTGAGCTTCAAGGCCTCGCCCGGTTCATGCCGATCCGGCCTGGCAGGCTTCGGCCAGCCGGTCGTTCACCACGCCAGCTGATCCCCCCACGCCGGCGAACCCGCCGGTCTGGACCCGCGCCGCCCCAGCTCCGGCCTCAAGCGAGATCAGCAGCTGTAGCGTGCATCGCTGTATGCGCACCGCATGCTTGTGACACCAGACGCCACGCCCGATCGGACAGGCGCCGCGATGATTCGCACTGCGCGCGCGCCAGCGTCTGACCACCGCATGCGGCTCGCCACCAGATCCCGACTTACGACTCCGCCCCGTCATCACTCCCCGATTGTAAGCCCTAACTTTGGGGGGGAATTTACACATGAATTTATCGATTTAATGGTTGGAATTTACTTGACATGATTGGGATTTTTAGAATTATCATGTGTTAAGTTTGATGCCATTGAATGTTTGTTGATAAAGGATTTAATAAGTTGATTTGGTGGAATGAAAGTAATTAAGGAGAAAGTAAAAGGGGATTTGCATGATTTATGATTTGGTAATTTCATGGAAGAATTAGGGATGAAATGTGATAGTTGTATGATTGTATAAGCTTTAATGTTTCATGTATGCATGATTTGTTAGATCCATGTGTAATGGATAGATTATGGAGAATGTTTGTATTAATTTTTGGGGTCCTATAAATAGGGGAGATGCCTCCAAAATTCCCAGTAAATTCATGCATCATTACTTGTTAGTTGAGGACTTTCAAGTATAATGAGCTTAGAGGGGTTATCACTCGATGACCCAATCTCTTGTTAGGGATAATTTAGGAGGTTAAGCATAACCGTATTCCGTATTTTCCTAAATGAAGTATTTAAGTGTAGAGATACTAAGAACTATTGTCCTTCTACTAGATCGACCCTGCACGTGATAATGCGGCGTGGATCGAAGGATTTTCCTTGGTGATGTGTAGGATCTCGCATCTGCACTTTGTGAGTATTGCCTTCTCCTACCTTGCTTTAGTTATTGACGCTCTTATTCCCTTGAGAGGTTCCCAACACATATTCGAGACGGACATCGGATATGTGTCGGTTTTATATCTCAAAGGATAATTGCTTTCTACATTTCTTACACAAGTATTGCTTTCTTCTACCTTGCTTTTGTTATTGGCACTCTTTTTCCCTTGAGAGGTTCCCAATATATATTCGAGACGGACATCGGATATGTGTCGGTTTTATATCTCAAGGGATTGTTGCTTTCTATATTTTTATACATATTTGAGTTGAGTCTTTACTCCTTAAATATGTTTGGCTCCTGATCTCGAGGGATCGTTACTTTCATATGTATATTCATATGGTTTACTTTGGATGTACATATGTGTGTATACCTATTATTAGGTATTTGGTACTGTCAATCTCTTACGTACAGGCATGATACACCGGACGGAGGCTCAGTCAGAGAGTGATATTTTCTGGCCATGTATACATGATTATAGCGCTATCCGGCTTAGGCCGAAGACGATGCTGACGGTGTCGTTGATGTCGTAGACATCCTAGTATCACATATGCCAGGAGATTGAGTACATTCGTGGATTTATCCACATCTTAGATGCAGACAGCTTGCTAGTGATTGTTGTCTCATCTGCAGATTTGTTTATTGCCTCTCTTACTCCTTCTTTATGGCGTTTGCCACTTTTACTGCTTTATGAGGTCCTACTGAGCCCTCTTCTTTGGCTCATGCACTTGATTGTGTTTCTCAGGTTCAGACGAGGAGTAGGGACGAGCCTAGGCAGGGGTTTCACCGAGTAGTTGACTCGGAGCTTGTTGTACCTTGAGGTCTGCGTACCTCCTTTATTCAGTGTGTGAGACTTGTATTTCTTTCGTTGTTATGGATTTCTAGGAAATGATCGGACTAGATCCTAGTCCGGGGTTGTATAAACCCCAGTATTGTACTTTTATTCAAGATTTGTAATGGAGTTGTATAAACTCCTTTTATTTATGTAAATTCCAATCGCTTGTTATCTCACGAATAATTACCGCATTGTGGTCTCTGAGGCCTTGTGCCTGAACAGGGGTCAGTCCCTGTTTGGGTACGGCCGGTTGGTCCACGTGCCCGGGCCGAGGTTCGGGGCGTGACAACTAAAGTGGTATTAGAGCCCATACAGTTCGAGTCACCCTAGGGGTCTTAGCAACATAGGAGTTGAGTCTAACTTTTATTGGAGAGTGGGTTGGGTAGTGTACTAACACTTGAAATCTTTTCCTCAATTTCAGAAGTCATGCCTCCAAGACGACCGGGCCGACCTCGCAAGCTGGTGGAGCTCCCTCCCCCGGAGCCTATGCATGATGCAGATAGAGAGGGCCAGCAGATGCCAGCCCCTGAGACTAGGGGGTATCTAGATCCCGCAGTTGGAGGATACCCAGACCTTGCGGTAAAGGGGGGATACTTTCGTGTTTCCACTTGGGAGGTTATCCAGGCCCTGTAGGAGGAGACTATCCAGGCCCCTCGGCAGGAGGATACCCAGGTCCTGCAGCGGGAGGGTATCCAGGCCCCACAGGAGGAGGATATCCAGGTCCCTCAGCAGGAGGATACCCGGATCCTACAGCCGGAGGCTTCACTGGTCCTGTACCTGGAGGACCGGTTGGCCCTGCAGCACTATCAGGGATGGTGCATGAAATGATGTTGTTCATGCGCTGAAAGGGGCCAGCCAAAGAAAGCTAAAGAAGCAAAGCAGCTAGCAAAGAAGTGGGCAAAGCTAGTGGGAGCAGCAAGAAGAAGAAGTGGCACACCCCACCACCAGCCCCACCCCCACCTACGGCTGCAGAGAGCGTACCGCATCAGCTATCGGCAGAGTTCAGTGAGACATGGGCCGCTACCGCTTGAGGGGGTGTTGACGGCAACCCTGGCCGAAAGTGGATTGATGAGATGGAGGCTACTTTCCAGGTCATGCAGAGCTCTGAAGAAGAAGACATGGTCAGGTTGGCCAAGTACATCTTTGAAAGGTGCCGAGTTTGGTTCAAGTTTGAGGTCGAAAGGCGAGAGCGTAAGAAGCCTTCCGGACTTGGGGAACAGCTTTTAAGACAAAGATTCTTCAACAAATATTTCTCAAAGCGTGAAGGCTCAAATGGTACGTGAATTTATAAATTTAAAGCAAGGAACCCGCATCTGTGGATGAGTATGAGGCGTAGTTTGAGCGGTTGTCCCACTTTGCCCCTTTCTAGTAGAGGATGACATGTGCAAGGCGGAAGCCAGGTTTGTGTGGTGGTTTGAGAGCGTGCCTCGGGCGATTTGTGACACCATCACTCGACGCCTTTTCATGAACCGTGGACATAGCCAAGGATGAAGAGATCGCTGCACGGGAGACCTGTGGAGCTATCTAGGCGAGAGCCGGGCGGTGGGAAAGGGAAGAGCTCGGGAAGAGTGAGGCCTTAGGGGAGCGATTCAGGCGCTCGAGAGTGGCGCAAATTCCATCCTTACAGCAAATCATCCTCATCATTTGGGTCCAGGGGCAGAGGATCTTCGGGGAGTGGCTCACGTCCTCCTAGTTGCGGCCCGTTCTTGGTGGTGCACACCTGCAGAGCAGCGATCTTTGGCACACGCGGTAACATGTGCTTCCGATGTGGAAGTACCGAGCACTTCAAGGCCGATTGCCCTATTGATCGTGACCGGGTCGAGGAGTCGGATCTCGTGACAAGGCTGCATGACCCCAGGTGTATCCGGAGGGTCACGCATACAGACTACAAAGAAAGCCGAGGCCAGGGAGGTGGGTCTATAGGTGGGAAGGGGAAGGGGAAGGCAACAGATCCCCCTTCTTCTTCCAGTCGACTAGTCGCTCAGGGTCGGGTTTACAACCTGACCCAGGAGGATGCCCGAGCCTCTCATGAGGTGGTTGCAGGTACTATCACCGTTTGCTCTTACTATGCCTGTAGACTATTTGATCCCGGGGCGACACATTCTTTCGTGTCTACTTCATTTGCTCTGAGAAATAGTTTGTATGTAATTAAATTATCACACGACCTGCGCATCGATACCCCGGTGGGAGCGACAAAGATTGTTGATAGGTTGGCACCTCAATGCTCAGTCGTGATCGAGGGTCGCGAACTCACTGCTGACCTACACCTGATGGAGTTGCTCGATTACAACGTGATCCTCGGCATGGATTGGCTCTCCTCAGCTTATTCGGTGTTGGACTGCAGAAGAAAGAGAGTGCACTTTCGATTTCCAGGCGCCGAAGAGTTCATCTTCAAAGGCAGTAAGGGTTACACATTAGCCCGAGAGATATCTCGCACCGGGCCCTAAGGCGATCAACAAAGTGGTTGTCTTTGGGTTTCTGGCATCAATCACGGAGACAAGGGATGCGCAATACACGGTGGCACAAATTCCAGTAGTCCGCGACTTTCCGGATGTATTTCCAGATGACTTGCCGGGACTGCCCCCACAGAGGGAAGTGGAATTTGGCATCGACCTAACTCCGGGAACGGCATCCATATCCAGAGCCCCATATCGAATGGCCCCTGCAGAGTTGAAGGAACTGAAACAATAACTTGAAGAACTCCTGGAGAAAGGCTTCATTCGGCCGAGCATGTCACCTTGGGGAGCCCCGGTATTGTTCGTCAAGAAGAAAGACGGATCCATGAGATTATGCATCGATTACCGTGAGCTCAACAAGGTGACAATCAAGAACAAATATCCCCTACCGAGGATCGATGATCTGCTGGATCAGCTACAAGGAGCACAGGTGTTCTCAAAGTTAGACTTGAGGTGCAGGTACCATCAAGTACGGATTCGAGGCGAGGATGTTCGAAAAGTGCCTTCGTGACGAGGTATGGGCACTATGAGTTTCTAGTGATGCCGCTTGGACTCTACCAATGCCCCAAATGGTGTTCATGGATTTGATGAACCGTATATTCGCATCGATACTTGGATCGGTTCGTAGTCGTCTTCATTGACGACATTTTGATCTACTCAAGAGTAAGAAGTTACATGCAAAACACTTGAAGCTAGTCTTTGGAGGCCACGAGACATGAAGAGTTGTACGCTAAATTCTCCAAATGTGATTTTTGGCTAAGCGTGGCTTTCTTTGGGACATGTCATCGGAGGAGATGGAGTTTACTGTAGACACCAAGAAAATTGGCCTTGATGAGTGAATTTGGAGAAGACCGAAAATCGCCGGAGAGATCGATTGCTTTCCTAGGATTAGGCTGGCTACTACAGGAGATTTGTAGAGGGATTCTCCGCCTAGCACTACCTATGACCGAAGCTAACCCGAAAGGGCGCTCCTTTCATACGGGCCGGAGGACCGCGAAAGCGTAGTTTCATAGAGTGAAGAATCGATTAGTATACACTGCCTTGGCCCTACCAGGAGCGGAGTGCGGATCACGTAATCTGATGATGCTTGCAAGATAGGCACAGGGTGCGTCCTTATGCGAGAATGGATGAGTCATTGCCTATGCTTCAAGGCAATTGAAGTCGCATTAGGAGAACTACCCACACACATGACCTAGAATTGGCGTGATGGTATTTGCCTTGAAGATTTGGCGTCACTTCCGCTACGGCGTGCCATGTGAAGTATATACAGACCATAAAAGTCTGAAATACATATTCACGCAGAAAGAACTGAACATGAGGCAGAGACGCTGGCTGGAGCTGATCAAAGACTACGACCTCAGCATTCACTACCACCTGTGCAAGGCTAATGTGGGCGGCCGATGCGCTGAGCAGTGAAGGTCAATTACGAATCGCCGCAAAACCTTACGTCGACGATACCACTTCTGGAAGAGATGAGGAGGCTTGAACTGGAAGTGATTGAGCCGAACTCAGAGGTGAGCATGGCTACTCTATGCATACGGCCTACCATATTGGATAGGATCCGGGATACCCAGAGACAAGATAGCAGAATGGTGGACATTTTGAACAAGATGGAGCAAGGCTTGCCAACACAGTTTCGGATCTACGAAGATGGCACAATTAGATTTGGAGATTGGGTATGTGTACCCAATATACCAGAGCTCAAGAGGGACATAATGGAAGAAGCACACTACTCAAGCTACGCGATGCACCCCGGGGGTACTAAAATGTATCGCGGATTGAAGAACTATTTCTGGTGGAACGCCATGAAGAAGGAGATAGCTAACTTTGTGGCTCATTGCCTCACCGCCTGGTGAAGGCAGAACACCACAAGCCAGCAGGTAAACTACAACCCCTACCAATACTGGAGTGGAAATGGGAACACATCACGATGGACTTCGTGACCGGCCTACCTCGGACTCAAAAAGGGAATGAGGCCGTGTGGGTGATCGTCGACCGGCTGACTAAGTCGGCGCATTTCTTGGCATTGACACGTAGGAAAGACTTGGCACGACTGGCCAAGTTGTACTTAGACAAGATCGTCTATCTACATGGCATACCAGTAACGATTACGTCCGACAGGGACTCCAGTTTCGTCTCAAGATTTTGGGAAAGTCTACATGAAGCCCTGGGTACTCGATTGACGTTTAGTACTGCCTTTCATCCACCGACGGATGGTCAATTAGAGAGGACGATCCAGATTTTAGAAGACATGCTGAGGACATGTGCCCTAGACTTCTCAGATTCTTGGGATGAGCACCTGACAATGACAGAGTTTGCCTACAACAACAGTTATCAGACAAGCATCCAAATGGCACCATACGAAGCCCTGTACGGACGGCCGTGGCGATCTCCTATATTCTGGAATGACGTAGGAGAACGGGCTTTCGAAGGACCCGAGGAAGTACAAAATGCGTAGCAAATAGTAAAGGTTATCAGGGAAAGGTTGAAGACAGCTTTGAGTCGTCAAAAGAGTTATACTGACAAAAGCCGCTCTGTGCTGGAGTTTCAGGTGGGCGACAAAGTGCTCTTAAAAGTATCACCCATGAAGGGTGTGATGAGATTTGGGCAGCGCGGGAAGCTTAGCCCGTGGTACATTGGACCTTTTGAGGTGTTGGGCCGAGTTGGAGTAATCTTTGATGTGAGTTTAGGGACTAAACTCTTATAAGGGGGGGAGATTGTAACGCCTGCCCGAAATAAATAAAGATGTTTATTTATTAAATCTTTAATGGGAAAAAATTTAAAGATTTTATAGTTATGGGATTCGAGGAATTTGTTAAGTGTTAATTAATGGGAGTTAATTAACGGTAATTAATTCGGGTTCATTAATTATTGGAGGGAACGGACAAAAGTTTTAGTCCCGGGAAAAGTGGATCTGGTCGGGGACAGCGACAACCCCGTGATGCCACAGTGGACCCGTGACTAAAGGAATTGACTAAAGGCCGAGATTCGCGGATCTAGGTCGGGCATGAGGAACGAGAGAATTATGGCGGTGGACCCCGCCGGAAAATGAATCCATTCACCCGGGATGAAAAGTACCCGCGTGATGCTACAGTAGACATGTGAGGGCATAGTAATCATGTGACAACTTAATTTAATGAATATTAAATTGAAATTTTTATAAATGATAAGAGGAGAGAGGGAGAAAGAAATTCATTTCTCTCTCTCGATTCCTCTCTTCCTCTAGATCTGAACACCTTCAGAGCTCACCCACGCCCTTCTCTCCGGCGAGCATCCCCACCGGCCAGACCCTTGCCGCCGGCCAGCCGAACTCCTCCGGTCAGCCCCACCTGCGCGTCCCGCGCCTGCCTACGGGCATGCAGCGGCCTCGTCGGCTTCGACTGGCCGGCTGCTGGCGCGCCGGCGATCGTTCACCATGCCGGTGATCCCCACGCCGGGCGAACCCGCGGTCTGACCAGCGCCGCCCGGCTCGGCCTCCGCCAAGCGGAGCCAGCTGTAGCGCAAGCAGCGTCGTGTCTTGTACACGCCACCGCGCCTTGCGCACAAGACCGCCGCCGCAGCGGCCTTGCCGTAGCACAGCACCTTGGCACCTGCACAGCGCCACGCGCCCGCGCCAGCCTTGTGACCACAGCGTACCGCCACCGTCGCCGACTTACAACGCGCCCGCCACATCATCACTCCCGATTGTAAGCCCTAACTTTGGGGAATTTACACATGAATTTATCGATTTAATGGTTGGAATTTACTTGACATGATTGGGATTTTTAGAATTATCATGTGTTAAGTTTGATGCCATTGAATGTATGTTGATAAAGG
This sequence comes from Dioscorea zingiberensis, assembly GCA_026586065.1. Lineage (NCBI taxonomy): Eukaryota > Viridiplantae > Streptophyta > Magnoliopsida > Dioscoreales > Dioscoreaceae > Dioscorea > Dioscorea zingiberensis. The sequence goes on from CM048819.1 coordinate 22,376,428, forward strand.
ATTTAACTTCTAAGTTGATTTGGTGGAATGAAAGTAATTAAGGAGAAAGTAAAAGGTGATTTGCATGATTTATGATTTGGTAATTTCATGGAAGAATTAGGGATGAAATGTGATAGTTGTATGATTGTATAACCTTTAATGTTTCTTGTATGCATGATTTGTTAGATCCATTTGTAATGGATAGATTATGGAGAATGTTTGTATTAATTTTCGGGGTCCTATAAATAGGGGAGATGCCGCCAAAATTCCAGTAAATTCATACATCATTACTTGTTAGTTGAGGACTTTCAAGTATAATGAGCTTAGAGGGGTTATCACTCGATGAACCAATCTCTTGTTAGGGATAATTTAGGAGGCTAAGCATAACCGTATTCCGTATTTTCCTAAATGAAGTATTTAAGTGTAGAGACACTAAGAACTATTGTCCTTCTACTAGATCCTGACCCGGGCGCGTGATACGCGACGTGGATCGAAGGATTTTTCCTTGGTGACAGGTAGGATCTCGTACCTGTACTTTGTGAGTATTGCCTTCTCCTACCTTGCTTTAGTTATTGACGCTCTTATTCCCTTGAGAGGTTCCCAACACATATTCGAGACGACATCGGATATATGTCGGTTTTATATCTCAAGGGATAATTGCTTTCTACATTTCTTACACAAGTATTGCTTTCTTCTACCTTGCTTTTGTTATTGGCACTCTTTTTCTCTTGAGAGGTTCCCAACATATATTCGAGACGGACATCGGATATGTGTCGGTTTTATATCTCAAGGGATTGTTGCTTTCTATATTTTTATACATATTTGAGTTGAGTCTTTACTCCTTAAATATGTTTGGCTCCTGATCTCGAGGGATCGTTACTTTCATATGTATATTCATATGGTTTACTTTGGATGTACATATGTGTGTATACCTATTATTAGGTATTTAAATGCTTTATCAATCTCTTTACGTGCATGGGGCATGATATATGCGGACGGAGGCTCAGTCAGAGAGTGATATTTTCTGGCCATGTATACATGATTATAGCGCTATCCGGCTTAGGCCGAAGACGATGCTGAGGGTGTCATTGATGTCGTAGACATCCTAGTATCACATATGCCAGGAGATTGGGTATATTCATGGATTTATCCACATCTTAGATGCAGACAGCTTGCTAGTGATTGTTGTCTCATCTGCAGATTTGTTTATTGCCTCTCTTACTCCTTCTTTATGGCGTTTGCCACTTTTACTGTTTAATGAGGTCCTACTGAGCCCTCTTCTTTGGCTCATGCACTTGATTGTGTTTCTCAAGTTCAGACGAGGAGTAGGGACTAGCCTAGGCAGGGGTTTCACCGAGTGGTTGACTCGGAGCTTGTTGTACCTTGAGGTCTGCGTACCTCCTTTATTCAGTGTGTGAGACTTGTATTTCTTTCGTTGTTATGGATTTCTAGGGGTGACTGGACTAGATCCTAGTCTGGGGTTGTATAAATTCCGCTGTTGTTATCTCTGAATAATTACTATACAGGGTCTCAGAGGCCTTGTGTCTGAACAGGGGTCAGTCATTGTTTGGGTACGGCCGGTTGGTCCACGTGCCCGGGCCGAGGTTCGGGGCGTGACAAAAACAAAATTAATGAAATAAGTTTTTGAGCATGAAGACATCTGCAAAGAATGTAGAATTTAAGGGGATGATGGTGAGAATAGTGCAAAATTTTTACTGTATTTCAACTACAACTACTTTGAGTTTAAGTTGAAATACAGTAATATAAAGGATACTTGAGCCTAGTAACCCTTACCGAGTCATCCTTGTTTATCGGATTTATACCGAGCCAACCAAACTTCCCTTGTTTATAGGATCAGTAACTATCTTAGTTAACAACCTGGTATACATGTACTCCCTTTATATATGAATTACAAGGAATGGCAAATACAAGTTTGTGTGAGAATTTCAAAATGTTTTCGTGGTATCAGCAGTCCTTCTGGATTAATATCCCTCAATCAACCAGGTTTCCGAAACTCCCACTTTCTCTTCCACCCGTTATATAAAATATTTTACATGTAATTGAAACTTTTACATTAAACCAAACATAAGATTTTTCAACTTACATATGAAACATAGTGCATTGCAACTATATAGAAAGCCAAATAACCACTAATTCTCTTACTCTTTTATTATATCTCTTGAAATAGATAAAGATGGAATAGTAATGAATATTTCTAATATTGCAAACTAAAATCACAGTTCTATTCTTTTATCTCTAAAGCCCTATCATAACCTCCGTATTTGCTAAATCGAGCACTAATCTCTCCCAACTCTGGTTATTTTAAAGCAAATACCTAAACTATTGTCATAAATTTGTAAGACATAATTGGATTGGCTAACTAGTCCTCACAAAAATGAAATCATTGTTATTTTGAGTGAGAAGCTAAAAGACAACAACACCTCAATCAAACACAACCTTATAAATAATTAGTAATAGATAGTTTAATGGAAATATTAAAAAAAATGACAAAAATAAACATTTTTGCTAATACAATAGTAACTAAATATAGGAAAATGATATGCACTGATACAACTTGGTCTCTCCATTCACACGCCCGAACCCGTCCCGCCTCTACAAGATCGCTGATGACAGACGCCAGCGTCTTATAGGGTCGCCTAGAAGCACGCAAGGCTCAGTAACACAAGCAGATAATTAAAACAGAGTCTAAAAATTTTAAATCAGTGGAAGAAAATATATAAGGTTATACAAAGCCCTATATAGGTCCCAATAAAATACAACTCTCACTCGAGAGAAGAATAGAGGCCCATGAAACCTCGACTCAAAATTTCCACACAGCGGCTATTTGCTAGGGCATCCCGCGGAAAACTCTCTCCGAAGTCCCACTCCTAGCTACTCGTCGTCACCTGAGAAAGATAAAGCAACCAAGTGCATGAGCCAAAGAAAGGCCCAGTAGGGTCGCACATAAATCAATAAAGGTGGCGAAGGCCGAGCAAAGAATAGAAAGCAGTCAAGTGCAAATGCAAATGAAAACTCAATCATAAGCCAACGGCACAGATAGATCAAAAGTAAACAGGCGAGTGAATCATCAATCACTAGCAAATAACAAGTCACGGGAATGTGGATAAATCCACAGATGTACTCAATCTCTGGTATATATGATACTAAGATGTCTACGACATCAATGACACCATCGATATCGTCTTCGGCCTAAGCCGGGCTAAGCTATAGCATACATGTGCACATGGTCAGAAAATGCCGCTCTCTGACTGAGCCAAGTGGCCAGATATTATACACCCTCTGCCAGGGTCTCCGTCCGATGGAGCATCAAATACTCATGGCCAGATATTATACACCCTCTGCCAGGGTCTGGTGGCCAGATATTATACACCCTCTGCCAGGGTCTCCGTCCGATGTATCATGCCTGAAAGTAAGAGATTGATAGTACTAATACCTAACAACAGGTATACATATATATCCAAGGTAGCAACATCTTGAATATACAATGATCAGAGATCTCATCGAGATCGGAAGCCAATACGTATCTAAGGAGTAAACTCTACTTAAATACGCATTTTTTTTAAAAAAACATGAAAGCAACAATCTCCTCGAGATATAAAACCGATACATATGAGGAAACCCATCTCGAATATGTATCGGGAACCTCTCGAGGAAATAAGAGTACAAAATCAAAGGAGGGTAGAAGGAGAGAATATTTAATGCAAGGAATAGAATATCGACAGACTGCTATGGAGTACCACCCCCCTCGACCATCCCAGGTGCAAGTGGGATGCCAGAGGGTACTCCACTGGCCATATGCCATGGAGTATCACTCCCACTGGCCATATGCCATGGAGTACCACCTCCTGGCCATCCCACAACAACACAAGAAGGATGTCAAGGGGTACTCCCTCCAAAGCAGATCATATCAAAACATACAAGCTCAAACAAATGCAGCAAGCATAACATGTCAATGCATGCGAGCATGTATCAAAAAGATGGACTCCAACATCCATCTAGCACAACAACAACAAGAATCAAGAGAATACTATGAGTTAGAAATACTCCACGTGCAGATCGCGGCATCCTACCTTTTTCGCTCTAGGGCCTACTCGGGCCCGATCCTCCCAATCTGGTCCTAGACCGCCTCACCACGTCCTAAACATGGTAAATGTTCATCACATAACATTTCATATCAATTTGAATGCATTACATGCATATAATTACCCTAATCGTGAGTTTACCGAAAAGTCGGCTTTTTAATATATAACCGATGAATCTGGGCCCCTAATCACATGCCCACATTATTTTCCTTAGTTTAAATATACACCCGAACTATTGGGACGATCGGAATTGTATTCCGAGCCCTTTTTGAACACGTTAGAATTTATAGTTCCCTCTTTATTTGCAGCTACAGTAACTACCGAAAACTAGGAATCAAAACATCAAATTGAAGCTCTAAATCTTTATCATTCCATCTCAAACTCCTAGTACATCATAGTTACTATATTAGATTTCATTTTCACCATAATTGAGGCTACTTATCATTCACACATAGCCCGTAAAAATAAGAACAAAACCAATGTTCTGCACTGCTACAGTGTTTTCTGCATACATTCTATAAATCTTTAGCAAGCATTTCATTGACCTTTAACTAAGGAGGGCTATAAGATTAACCACTAAATCAACCCTTTACTAACCAAGCCTTTGAATTTACAAACATGTATGGTTTAATAATTCAGCAACAGCTTACAGGGAAAGCATCATAGTTGAATGACTTCAATCATAAAGGGTACAAGGAGATCATCTCCTATTTCAGTGGAGCTAAGTCTATGAAGTCAATGGATATAATAAAATGTTGGGCCATTGATAAGTATGCATAGCCATAACATTTCAGCATAGTAAAACTATTCTACAACCTATGAACATTAACTAGAACAAAGGAAAATATTACTAGATCAGATATGAAATGCAGAAATCTGCCAATCTTGCGCAGCTGGAAAGAAATGGTCATATCTTTTAAACCGTAACTCGGATTTCTCTCATCTAAGGCTCATTAGAAAGAAGACTTCAAGACCTTTCCAATGACGTATTACACACTCCAAATGGAGATGTATAGAAAGCACAGCTGTCCCACGAAGTGGACAGCCATCTGCAGGACAGTCCATACATTGTTCATAGTCTCTTGCTACCAATTCTCCTAATTTATCCATGGCCCCTAGACAATGAATCTTGGTACCCTAGTTATAAACATACAATTAATTCTCATTAAGGACTAACTACATGGGAATTTCTACTTGTAACCATTCTTCTCTTGTGGCCTTTTATCCAAGTATTTCATAAGCATTTCGGCAAGCACAAGAAAGGCATGATTAACTTGGGCATTGCAACATGCTAATTCTCTCTACAAACTCTTATCATGCATCATAACATCTTATGGATGGTTTCCACACTTATAAACTTCTAAATTAAGCCCTTTAATTATCTCATGGTTCTATGTGCCAAAACATCAAACACTTGGTGAGCAAGCTAAATTCAAAAAGAACAAAACATCTATGCTATCATTGGCTTTTAAATTTCTTTACAACATGCATTCGCCAAGTTAACCTTATTCCTTCATAGTTTGCATAACTAAAAGCCTCTAATCATACTCTCGTAAAGTACTTAAAAGCTATACATGATCATGAAGATTAAAAAATGTATTTTTCAAGGAAAATTGGGCAATATATCCCCTATATATAGGGCCTCCAAAATTATACAAACAATCACTCAAAACCATACTAGCATCACAATACATGCTTATATAGCATTCATCACATTAATTCTATCAATCTCTCCCTAATCTCCCAAACAATTTCAGCCCTAGATACACCATTAAGAATCATGTTCACATCTTCATCTTTATCCTTCAAAGCCCTAACAAAATCCGTGGATATAGGGTTTCATTCATGCATTTAATCAAACAATTAGAGATGCATTTCCCCCAAATCCCAACTCACAAGATGAAAGAGGAAGGTTGGCGAGGCTGCAGGACGGACAGAACAAGGGGGAGGAAGAGGGGCGGACCGCCGGGCGGAGGCGGTGAGAGACCGGTCGGGCGGGTAGCTGCTGCAGCGTGCTTCATCGGAGATGGCCGCTGGGCGCAGCCTGGCATGATGTATCTGCATGAGGCCAGACGAGGCGTCCGGTTCGGTAGTCGCTTGCGAGGTACGTGCTCGACCGCGAGCAGCAAGAGCACGCAGGGCAGCTAGGGCGGCGCCCGGTATGCTGACGCTGAGGCCAAGGCAAGTGGCCGGCGCGCTGGCTCGATTCGCCCGGTGAGGGAGTGGGAGATCGAGAGAAAAAGAGATGGAAAAGGGCACAAGCTCTTCAATTGAAATAAAATTTCAATTTCATAGTTCTCCCCTAAGTCCATCTATGGTCCACCTTTTATTTCATTAAAAACATCATGATGCTTTAATTGGCTTTACTTGATTAAATTTGTCACACTTGGCCTATTAATTTATCATGGTTTCTTAATTGTCCCATTATGCATAATAATTTATTTATTTATTTTCAATTAATCAACTAATCTCATAAAAAGATCACAATTAATTAATCGATCCCACAACCTTATGTCACATCAACTTAAATTGATATTATCTTTTTCATACTTCATCGACCAAGATCCTAAAATCCCGGTCAATGATTCACGTGTCAGGGTGTCTTGAAATCTCACGGAGTGCATCTCCATCCCGACCAAGTCCACGCTTTTCCTTGGATTTAAATAATTGTATGCTTTTTCTCTCAAGAATTAATCTAGATTAATTAACATTTTATTAATAGCTCGATTAATACTTAGAAATTTTCCAATTTCATTGTTTACTATATCCTGGGAATTAAATAAATAAAATTCTTATTTATTTCAAGTGGTGTTACAATCTCCCCCCCTTATAGAAATTTCGTCCTCGAAATTGTGTTCATATCATCTCAAAATGGTGGCGGTATTAACAAGTCATCAATATGTTTCGTGCATCCTCAATAATCCCGGGTCATGGACCCACACGCTTCCGCTACGCTACGCTGATGGAAGCATGGACAACGGTATGACTCTGAGTCAAGTCTAGAGTAAGGCTCAATCGGTATGCCACAACTCCAATTCACTCCACGTCTGGTACCGTCGCTTGCGGTCCCTCATCATCAGCTTGAGCAGGAGCCTCCTGCTCTCATTCCAAGGTCTATGGGGGATTCACCGACCTCCTACGAAGTCATCCCCGTCCCCTTGGCATGTTTAGTTGTTAGACAGAATCATATACCGGTATAACTACTCTAACGAGTACTCTACCCAGACCCATACTCTCAGAAAGAATTCAGAATCAGAGTGCTAATCTTTCTATGTCATTAGGGTCTCTAGGGTGTCTTTTATCTGCTGCTCCCTGATATTAAAAGATGTTTGCTCATGTAAACACCTTCTGATATCAGTTCGCTCTGATACCATTTAATCTGTCACGCCCCGAACCCGGGTCCCGGGCCTCGGCGCACGCGACAGACGCCGCGTGCTTATAGGGTCGCCCCTAGAAGCACGCAAGGCTAAGTAACACAAGCAGATAATTAAAACAGAGTCGAAAATTATAAATCAGCGGAAGAAAATATATAAGGTTATACAAAGCCCTATATAGGTCCCGAATAAAATACAACTCTCACTCAGAGAAGAATAGAGGCCCGCAAACCTCAGCTCAAAATTTCCCTGACGCTGCTAGGCCATCCCGCGGAAGCTCTCTCCCGAGTCCCACTCCTAGCTACTCGTCGTCACCTGAGAAAGATAAAGCAACCAAGTGCATGAGCCAAAGAAAGGCCCAGTAGGGTCGCACATAAATCAATAAAGGTGGCGAAGGCCGAGCAAAGAATAGAAAGCAGTCAAGTGCAAATGCAAATGAAAACTCAATCATAAGCCAACGGCACAGATAGATCAAAAGTAAACAGGCGAGTGAATCATCAATCACTAGCAAATAACAAGTCACGGGAATGTGGATAAATCCACAGATGTACTCAATCTCTGGCATATATGATACTAAGATGTCTACGACATCAATGACACCATCGATATCGTCTTCGGCCTAAGCCGGGCTAAGCTATAGCATACATGTGCACATGGTCAGAAAATGCCGCTCTCTGACTGAGCCAAGTGGCCAGATATTATACACCCTCTGCCAGGGTCTCCGTCCGATGGAGCATCAAATACTCAGGGCCGATATTATACACCCTCTCGCCAGTGGTCCGGTGGCCGATATTATACACCCTCGGCCAGGGTCTCCGTCCGATGTATCATGCCTGAAAGTAAGAGATTGATAGTACTAATACCTAACAACAGGTATACATATATATATCCAAGGTAGCAACATCATGAATATACAATGATCAGAGATCTCATCGAGATCGGAAGCCAATACGTATCTAAGGAGTAAACTCTACTTAAATACGCATTTGAAAAAACATGAAAGCAACAATCTCCTCGAGATATAAAACCGATACATATGAGGAAACCCATCTCGAATATGTATTGGGAACCTCTCGAGGAAATAAGAGTACAAAATCAAAGGAGGGTAGAAGGAGAGAATATTTAATGCAAGGAATAGAATATTGATGATCGCTATGAGTACCACCCCTCGACCATCCCAGTGCAAGTGGGATGCCGAGGGTACTTCATCGCCATATGCCATGGAGTATCACTCCCACTGGCCATATGCCATGGAGTACCACCTCCTGGCCATCCCACAACAACACAAGAAGGATGTCAAGGGGTACTCCCTCAAAGCAGATCATATCAAAACATACAAGCTCAAACAAATGCAGCAAGCATAACATGTCAACAAACAGAGCATGTATCAAAAAGATGGACTCCAACATCCATCTAGCACAACAACAACAAGAATCAAGAGAATACTATGAGTTAGAAATACTCACGCATACAATGCGGCATCCTACCTTTTTCGCTCTAGGGCCTACTCGGGCCCGATCCTCCCAGTGTGGTCCTAGACCGCCTCACCACGTCCTAAACATGGTAAATGTTCATCACATAACATTTCATATCAATTTGAATGCATTACATGCATATAATTACCCTAATCGTTGAGTTTACCAAAAGTCGGCTTTTTAATATATAACCGATGAATCAGGGCCCCTAATCACATGCCCACATTATTTTCCTTAGTTTAAATATACACCCGAACTATTGGGACGATCGGAATTGTATTCCGAGCCCTTTTTGAACACGTTAGAATTTATAGTTCCCTCTTTATTTGCAGCTACAGTAACTACCGAAAACTAGGAATCAAAACATCAAATTGAAGCTCTAAATCTTTATCATTCCATCTCAAACTCCTAGTACATCATAGTTACTATATTAGATTTCATTTTCACCATAATTGAGGCTACTTATCATTCACACATAGCCCGTAAAAATAAGAACAAAACCAATGTTCCTCAGACTGCAAGCAGTGTTTTCTCTGCATACATTCTATAAATCTTTAGCAAGCATTTCATTGACCTTTAACTAAGGAGGGCTATAAGATTAACCACCAAATCAACCCTTTACTAACCAAGCCTTTGAATTTACAAACATGTATGGTTTAATAATTCAGCAACAGCTTACAGTGGAAAGCATCATAGTTGAATGACTTAAATCATAAAGTGAACAAGGAGATCATCTCCTATTAAAGTGGAGCTAAGTCTATGAAGTCAATGGATATAATAAAATGTTGGGCCATTGATAAGTATGCATAGCCATAACATTTCAGCATAGTAAAACTATTCTACAACCTATGAACATTAACTAGAACAAAGGAAAATATTACTAGATCAGATATGAAATGCAGAAATCTGCCGATCTTGCGCAGCTGGAAAGAAATGGTCATATCTTTTAAACCGTAACTCGGATTTCTCTCATCTAAGGCTCATTAGAAAGAAGACTTCAAGACCTTTCCAATGACGTATTACACACTCCAAATGGAGATGTATAGAAAGCACAGCTGTCCCACGAAGTGGACAGCCATCTGCAGGACAGTCCATACATTGTTCATAGTCTCTTGCTACCAATTCTCCTAATTTATCCATGGCCCCTAGACAATGAATCTTGGTACCCTAGTTATAAACATACAATTAATTCTCATTAAGGACTAACTACATGGGAATTTCTACTTGTAACCATTCTTCTCTTGTGGCCTTTTTATCCAAGTATTTCATAAGCATTTCGGCAAGCACAAGAAAGGCATGATTAACTTGGGCATTGCAACATGCTAATTCTCTCTACAAACTCTTATCATGCATCATAACATCTTATGGATGGTTTCCACACTTATAAACTTCTAAATTAAGCCCTTTAATTATCTCATGGTTCTATGTGCCAAAACATCAAACACTTGGTGAGCAAGCTAAATTCAAAAGAACAAAACATCTATGCTATCATTGGCTTTTAAATTTCTTTACAACATGCATTCGCCAAGTTAACCTTATTCCTTCATAGTTTGCATAACTAAAAGCCTCTAATCATACTCTCGTAAAGTACTTAAAAGCTATACATGATCATGAAGATTAAAAAATGTATTTTTCAAGGAAAATTGGGCAATATATCCCCTATATATAGGGCCTCCAAAATTATACAAACAATCACTCAAAACCATACTAGCATCACAATACATGCTTATATAGCATTCATCACATTAATTCTATCAATCTCTCCCTAATCTCCCAAACAATTTCAGCCCTAGATACACCATTAAGAATCATGTTCACATCTTCATCTTTATCCTTCAAAGCCCTAACATAATCCGTGGAAATAGGGTTTCATTCATGCATATAATCAAGCAATTAGAGATGCATTTCCCCCAAATCCCAACTCACAAGATGAAGGAAGAAGGTTGGCGAGGCTGCAGGCCGGACGGAACAAGGGGGAGGATGAGGGGCGGACAGCCGGGCGGAGGAGGCGCGAGACCGGTGGCCGGCGGTAGTGCGTGCTTCACGGAGATGAGCCGGGCGGCTGACCCAAGGCAGCTGCAACCGCACTTTAGGGCGTCCGGTTCGGTAGTCGCGAAAGCACGTGCTTCGGCCGCAGCAAGAGCACTGCAGGCGGGGCAGCTAAGCGCCGTGGGGCGCTGGACGCAAGGCAAGGCTGGCCGGGCGCTGGCTCGATTTCAGCCCGGTGAGGGAGTGGGAGATCGAGAGAGAAAAAGAGATGGAAAAGGGCACAAGCTCTTCAATTGAAATAAAATTTCAATTTCATAGTTCTCCCTAAGTCCATCTATGGTCCACCTTTTATTTCATTAAAAACATCATGATGCTTTAATTGGCTTTACTTGATTAAATTTGTCACACTTGGCCTATTAATTTATCATGGTTTCTTAATTGTCCCATTATGCATAATAATTTATTTATTTATTTTCAATTAATCAACTAATCTCATAAAAAGATCACAATTAATTAATCGATCCCACAACCTTATGTCACATCAACTTAAATTGATATTATCTTTTTCATACTTCATCGACCAAGATCCTAAAATCCCGGTCAATGATTCCTGTGTCCCGTGTACTTGAAATCTCACGGGTGCTCTCCATCCCCGACCAAGTCCACGTTTTTCCTTGGATTTAAATAATTGTCTGTTTTCTCTTAAGAATTAATCTAGATTAATTAACATTTTATTAATCTGGCTCGATTAATACTTAGAAATTTTCCCGAATTTCATTGTTTACTATATCTGGGAATTAAATAAATAAAAATTCTTATTTATTTCGGGGCGGGTGTTACACCATCTCTCACTCACTCTCTCTCTCTCTCTCTCTCTCTCTCTCTCTCTCTCTCTTCTAACCAAGCTCATCCATAATGGAGAGAACTCGAACACATACTAAGGTTGCATAGTAATACAATCAGGTCGATCACAAAAATACAGAGCGTCATCTGCGGTAAAATATTGTTGAAGCATAAAAGTATCATTGAAAACAGAAATGTATTTGTCCAACTTTGGAAAATTGTATCCATTTAAAGAGAGAATTGTCATATCCATGAAACATCAGTTGATCCCTTCAGCTTGTCTCTTCAAGCAATAAGAATCCTCTTCACCCTTGCTCCAACATGACTGACTAATATCCAACTTATATATTGTAGAAGATATAGATAACTTGTATACATAAATTGACTCAAAAATAGTAAATGGTGAGGTCCTCTTGAGCATTTTAGAATGCACCTTTCTTTCAATTATTAAGAAATTGTCGGAGACTCAATAAAGTAAATATTGTCACTAAGATTTATATTTTAGAGTGAATGACTAATGTCCAAAATCTTGGTTCTAGGATTTGGTCCAGAATCAAATTCAGTAAGCCCTCCATTGACATCTAAAGCATAGAAATATCCTTGGATGTTATGAAGGTCATAGTAATCTTTTTTTGAAGGTTGGTCTTCAACCATAACCCATTTTGTGTCTTGTGGTCTGCATATAGCTATAGTTTTACAAAAAAATAAACCTGCAAACAGACAATCATCAAAGATTAGAGGTGATGATAAAACAACAATGTCTAGGAATCGAGGGCTTTCGATTCTTTATAAGCGTTGAGCCATTGGCCTAAATTTGGAAGACAATAAAACAGTTCTGGTTGATTGAAGTTGTGGGTCTTCGTCTGTGTATGGATTGAAAAGAGAACCATTTCCATTTTCATAAGACAAGATGAGCTAACTAGATGAAGATCCAACAATTTGTGCGCCAAGAAACAAATCCATTTCATACTCAGATTGTTGGTCCTTAATGAGGTTGTAGAAATTTCTTGTGTTTAAATCTGAGTCATAGGTACAAATCAACCATGGTACTTGTTTTAATGAATGATCCTCCATTGCTACCGACCTGCATTATTTGCATACACTACTAAAGTTGATGTAAATAATCAGACTTAGACATTTTAGTATTTGATCTATAAGTTCTTTTCGGAGGTGTGCGCACCAACTTTGGTTTCTTCGAATTCTGGAATTATCAATTGGCATGTAAAAGCGGAATAATTCTGACTCCTAATGAAAACTGTAACAAGATAATATATAGCACACCAAGACTAAGAGTTTGGTGCATTAAAAAGGAATGAATAATAAAGAAAAATGGCAAGTTGTGTAAACAACAATTGAAACACACACATATATTTATATAAAAAAATTGCCCTAAATGATTTCAAAACAAAATTAATGAAATAAGTTTTCGAGCATGAAGACATCTGCAAAGAATCTAGAATTTAAGGGGATGATGGTGAGAATAATGCAAAATTTTTACTGTATTTCAACTTACAACTACTTTGACTTTAAGTTGAAATACAGTAATATAAAGGATACTTGAGGCTAGTAACCCTTACCGAGTCATCCTAGTTTATCAGATTTATACCGAGCCTAACAAACTTCCCTTGTTTGTAGGATCAGTAACAATCTCAGTTAACAACCTGGTATACATGTACTCCCTTTATATATGAAATACAAGGAATGACAAATACAAGTTTGTGTGAGAATTTCAAAATGTTTTCGTGGTATCAGCAGTCCTTCTGGATTAATATCCCTCAATCCACAAGGCTTCCGAAACTCCGACTTTCTCTTCCACCCGTTATATAAAATATTTTACATCTAATTGAAACTTTTACATTAAACCAAACATAAGATTTTTCAACTTACACATGAAACATAGTGCATTGCACCTATATAGAAAGCCAAATAACCACTAATTCTCTTGCTTTTTTATTATATCTCTTGAAATAGATAAAGATGGAATAGTAATGAATAATTCTAATATTGCAAACTAGAATCACAGTTCTTTTCTTTTATCTCTAAAGCACTATCATAACCTCGGATTTACTAAATCAAGCACTAATCTCTCCCAACTTTGGTTATTTTAAAGCAAATAACTAAACTATTGTCATAAATCAGAAGACATTATAATTGGATTGGCTAACTAGTCCCTCACAAAAATGAAATCTTTTGCTATTTTGAGTGAGAAGCTAAAAGACAACCACACCTCAATCAAACACAACATCATAAATAATTAGTAATAGATAGTTTAATAGAAATATTTAAAAAAAATGACAAAAATAAACATTTTTGGTAACACAATAGTAACTAAACATAGGAAAATGATATGCACTGATACAACTTGGTCTCTCCATTTCTCTCTCTCTCTCTCTCTCTATCTCTCTCTTCTAACCAAGCTCATCCATAATGGAGAGAACTCGAACACATACTAAGTTTGCATAGTAATATAATCAGGTCGATCACAAAAATACAGAGCGTCATCTGCTGTAAAATATTGTGGAAGCATAAAAGTATCAATGAAAACAGAAATGTATTTGTACAACTTCGGAAAGTTGTATCCATTTAAAGAGAGAATTGTCATATCCATGAAACATCAGTTTATCCCTTGAGCTTGTCTTTTCAACCAATAAGAATCCTCTTCACCCTTGATCCAACATGACTAACTAATATGCAACTTATATATTGTACAAGATATAGATAACTTGTATACATAAATTAACTCAAAATCAGTAAATGGTGAGGTCCTCTTGAGCATTTTAGAATGCACTTTTCTTTTGGGAGACGTAGACATTTTAGTATTTGATCTATAAGTTCTTTTGGGAGGTGTGCGCGCCAACTTTGGTTTCTTCGAATTCTAGAATTATTAATTGGCATGTAAAATCCCAATAATTCTTCCTCCCAATGACAACTGTAACAAGATAATATATAGCACACCAAGACTAAGGGATTGGTGCAAAAAAAAGAAACGAATAATAAAGATTAATGGCAAGTTGTGTAAACAACAATTGAAACACACACGTATATTTATGTCAAAAAATTGCTCTAAATGATTTCAAAACAAAATTAATGAAATACCTTTTCGAAAGCATGAAGACATCTCTAAGAATGTAGAATTTAAAGGGGGATGATGGTGAGAATAATGTAAAATTTTTATCAGATTTTTAACTTACAACTACTTTGACTTTAAGTTGAAATACAGTAATATAAAGGATACTTGAGGTTAGGAACCCTTACCGAGTCATCCTTGTTTATCGGATCTATACCGAGCCTACCAAACTTCCCTTGTTTATAGGATTAGTAACTATCTCAGTTAACAACCTGGTATACATGTACTCCCTTTATATATGAAATACAAGGAATGGCAAATACAAGTTTGTGTGAGAATTTCAAAATTTTTTCGTGGTATCAGCAGTCCTTCTGGATTAATATCCCTCAATCCACAAGGCTTCCGAAACTCCGACTTTCTCTTCCACCCGTTATATAAAATATTTTACATTTAATTGAAACTTTTACATTAAACCAAACATAAGATTTTTCAACTTACACATGAAACATAGTGCATTGCACCTATATAGAAAGCCAAATAACCACTAATTCTCTTGCTTTTTTATTATATCTCTTGAAATAGATAAAGATGGAATAGTAATGAATAATTCTAATATTGCAAACTAGAATCACAGTTCTTTTCTTTTATCTCTAAAGCACTATCATAACCTCCGGATTTACTAAATCAAGCACTAATCTCTCCCAACTTTGGTTATTTTAAAGCAAATAACTAAACTATTGTCATAAATCGTAAGACATAATTGATTGGCTAACTAGTCCTCACAAAAATGAAATCTTTGCTATTTTGAGTGAGAAGCTAAAAGTCAACAACACTTAAATCAAAAAAAACCTCATTAAGCATTATTAATATATAGTTTAATGGAAATATTAAAAAAAATGACAAAAAAAAAAACTTTTTTGCTAACACAATAGTAAATAAACATAGGAAAATGATATGCACTGATACAACTTGGTCTCTCCGTCTCTCTCCATCTCTCTCTCTCTCTCTCTCTCTCTCTCTCTCTCTCTCTCTCTCTCTTCTGACCAAGCTCATCCATAATGGAGATAACTCAAACACATTATAAGGTTGCATAGTAATACAATCAGGTCGATCACAAGAATCTGAAAGGCCATCTCACGCAAAAAGACTCAAGTTGAAGCATAAAAGTACCATTGAAAACAGAGATGTATTTGTCCAACTTCGGAAAATTGTATCCATTTAAAGAGATAATTGTCATGTCCATGAAACAACAATTGAATCCCTTGAGCCAGTCTCTTCAACCAATAAGAATCCTCGACACCCTTGCTCCAACAAGACTGACTAATATCCAACTGAAATATTATACAAGATATAGATAACTTGTATACATAAATCGACATAAAATCAGCAAATGGTGAGGTCCTTCTTGAGCATTTTAGAATGCACCTTCTTGCAATTATTAATAAATTGTCGGAAGACTCAATAAAGTAAATATTGTCACTAAGATTTATATTTCGGAGTGAATGACTAATGTCCAAAATCCTGGTTCTAGGATTTGGTCCAGAATCAAATTCAGCAATCCCTCCATTGACATCTAAAGCATAGAAATATCCTTGGAAGTAATGAAGGTCGTAGTAATCTTTTCAAAAGGTTGGTCTTCAACCATAACCCATTTTGTGTCTTGTGGTCTGCATATAGTTATAGTTTTACAATAAAATAAACCTGCAAACAGACAATCATCAAAGATTAGTGGTGATGATAAAACAACTATGTCTAGGAATCCAGGGCTTTCGATTCTTTGTAAACGTTGAGCCATTGGCCTAAATTTGGAAGGCAATAAAACAATTCTAGTTGATTGAAGTTGTGGGTCTTCGTCTGTTAATGGATTGAAAAGAGAACCATTTCCATTTTCATAAGACAAGATGAGCTAACTAGATGAAGATCCAACAATTTGTGCTCCAAGAAACAAATTCATTTCATACTCAGATTGTTTGTCCTCAATGAGGTTGTAGAAATTTCTTGTTTTTAAATCTGAGCCATAGGTACAAATCAACCATGGTACTTGTTTTAATGAAAGATCCACCATTGCTACCGACCTGTATTATTTGCATACACTACTAAAGTTGATGTAATCGATCAGACGTAGACATTTTAGTATTTGATCTATAAGTTCTTTTGGGAGGTGTGCGCGCCAACTTTGGTTTCTTCGAATTCTAGAATTATTAATTGGCATGTAAAATCCCAATAATTCTTCCTCCCAATGACAACTGTAACAAGATAATATATAGCACACCAAGACTAAGGGATTGGTGCAAAAAAAAGAAACGAATAATAAAGATTAATGGCAAGTTGTGTAAACAACAATTGAAACACACACGTATATTTATGTCAAAAAAATTGCTCTAAATGATTTCAAAACAAAATTAATGAAATACCTTTTCGAGCATGAAGACATCTACGAAGAATGTAGAATTTAAGGGGATGATGGTGAGAATAATGTAAAATTTTTACTGTATTTTAACTTACAACTACTTTGACTTTAAGTTGAAATACAGTAATATAAAGGATACTTGAGGTTAGTAACCCTTACCGAGTCATCCTTGTTTATCGGATCTATACCGAGCCTACCAAACTTCCCTTGTTTATAGGATTAGTAACTATCTCAGTTAACAACCTGGTATACATGTACTCCCTTTATATATGAAATACAAGGAATGGCAAATACAAGTTTGTGTGAGAATTTCAAAATGTTTTCGTGGTATCAGCAGTCCTTCTGGATTAATATCCCTCAATCCACAAGGCTTCCGAAACTCCGACTTTCTCTTCCACCCGTTATATAAAATATTTTACATCTAATTGAAACTTTTACATTAAACCAAACATAAGATTTTTCAACTTACACATGAAACATAGTGCATTGCACCTATATAGAAAGCCAAATAACCACTAATTCTCTTGCTTTTTTATTATATCTCTTGAAATAGATAAAGATGGAATAGTAATGAATAATTCTAATATTGCAAACTAGAATCACAGTTCTTTTCTTTTATCTCTAAAGCACTATCATAACCTCCGGATTTACTAAATCAAGCACTAATCTCTCCCAACTTTGGTTATTTTAAAGCAAATAACTAAACTATTGTCATAAATCTGTAAGACATAATTGGATTGGCTAACTAGTCCTCACAAAAATGAAATCTTTGCTATTTTGAGTGAGAAGCTAAAAGACAACCACACCTCAATCAAACACAACATCATAAATAATTAGTAATAGATAGTTTAATAGAAATATTAAAAAAAAATGACAAAAATAAACATTTTTGGTAACACAATAGTAACTAAACATAGGAAAATGATATGCACTGATACAACTTGGTCTCTCCATTTCTCTCTCTCTCTCTCTCTCTATCTCTCTCTTCTAACCAAGCTCATCCATAATGGAGAGAACTCGAATGCATACTAAGTTTGCATAGTAATATAATCAGGTCGATCACAAAAATACAGAGCGTCATCTGCTGTAAAATATTGTGGAAGCATAAAAGTATCATTGAAAACAGAAATGTATTTGTCCAACTTCGGAAAGTTGTATCCATTTAAAGAGAGAATTGTCATATCCATGAAACATCAGTTTATCCCTTGAGCTTGTCTTTTCAACCAATAAGAATCCTCTTCACCCTTGATCTAACATGACTAACTAATATGCAACTTATATATTGTACAAGATATAGATAACTTGTATACATAAATTAACTCAAAATCAGTAAATGGTGAGGTCCTCTTGAGCATTTTAGAATGCACTTTTCTTGCAATTATTAATAAATCGTCGGAAGACTCAATAAAGTAAATATTGGCACTAAGATTTATATTTTAGAGTGAATGACTATTGTCCAAAATCTTGGTTGTAGGATTTGGTCCAGAATCAAATTCAGTAAGCCCTCCATTGACATCTAAAGCATAGAAATATGCTTGGATGTTATGAAGGTCGTAGTAATCTTTTTTTGAAGGTTGGTCTTTAACCATAACCCATTTTGTGTCTTGCTGTCTGCATATAGTTATAGTTTTACAATAAATTAAACCTGCAAACAGACAATCATCAAAGATTAGTGGTGATGATAAAACAACAATGTCTAGGAATCCAGGGCTTTCGATTCTTTGTAAGCGTTGAGCCATTGGCCTAAATGTGGCAGGCAATAAAACAATTCTAGTTGATTGAAGTTGTTCGTCTTCGTCTGTGAATGGATTGAAAAGAGAACCATTTCCATTTTCATAAGACAAGAAATTAGATAATTAGATGAAGATGCAACAATTTGTGCGCCAAGAAATAAATCCATTTCATACTCAGATTGTTGGTCCTTAAAGAGGTTGTAGAAATTTCTTGTTTTTAAATCTGAGTCGTAGGTACAAATCAACCATGGTACTTGTTTTAATGAATGATCCTCCATTGCTACTGACCTCCATAATTTGCATACACTACTAAAGTTGATGTAAATAATCAGACTTAGACATTTTAGTATTTGATCTATAAGTTCTTTTCGGAGGTGTGCGCACCAACTTTGGTTTCTTCGAATTCTGGAATTATCAATTGGCATGTAAAAACGGAATAATTCTTCCTCCTAATGAAAACTGTAACAAGATAATATAAAGCACACCAAGACTAAGTGTTTGGTGCAATAAAAAGGAATGAATAATAAAGAAAAATGGAAAGTTGTGTAAACAACAATTGAAACACACACATATATTTATATAAAAAAATTGCCCTAAATGATTTCAAAACAAAATTAATGAAATACATTTTCGAGCATGAAGACATCTGCAATGAATGTAGAATTTAAGGGGATGATGGTGAGAATAATGTAAAATTTTTACTGTATTCCAACTTACAACTACTTTGACTTTAAGTTGAAATACAA
Organism: Dioscorea zingiberensis; assembly: GCA_026586065.1. NCBI lineage: Eukaryota > Viridiplantae > Streptophyta > Magnoliopsida > Dioscoreales > Dioscoreaceae > Dioscorea > Dioscorea zingiberensis. The sequence continues at coordinate 22,396,147 of CM048819.1, forward strand.
TAATATAAAGGATACTTGAGGCTAGTAACCCTTACCTAGTCATTCTTGTTTATCGGATCTATACCGAGCCTACCAAACTTCCCTTGTTTATTGGATCAGTAACTATCTCAGTTAACAACCTGGTTTACATGTACTCCCTTTATATATGAAATACAAGGAATGAGAAGTACAAGTTTGTGTGAGAATTTCAAAATGTTTTCATGGTATCAGCGGTCCTTCTGGATTAATATCCCTCAATCCACAAGGCTTCCGAAACTCCCACTTTCGCTTCCACCCTTTATATAAAATATTTTACATGTAATTAAAACTTTTACATCAAACGAAACATAAGATTTTTCAACTTACATATGAAACATAGTGCATTGCACCTATATAGAAAGCCAAATAACCACTCATTCTCTTAATCTTTGATTATATCTCTTGAAATAGATAAAGATGGAATAGTAATGAATATTTCTAATATTGCAAACTAGAATCACAGTTCTATTCTTTTATCTCTAAAGACCTATCATAACCTCCGGATTTGCATAATGAAGCAGTACTTTTTCCAACTTTGGTTATTTTAAAGCAAATATCTAAACTATTCTCATAAACTTGTAAGACATAATTGGATCGGCTATCTAGTTCTCACAAAAATGAAATCTTTGCTATTTTGAGTGAGAAGCTAAAAGACAACAACACTTCAATCAAACACAACCTCATAAAGCATTAGTAATAGATAGTTTAATGGAAATATTAAAAAAAATGACAAAAAAAAAACTTTTTTGCTAACACAATAGTAAATAAACATAGGAAAATGATATGCACTGATACAACTTGGTCTCTCCGTCTCTCTCCATCTCTCTCTCTCTCTCTCTCTCTCTCTCTCTCTCTCTTCTGACCAAGCTCATCCATAATGGAGATAACTCAAACACATTATAAGGTTGCATAGTAATACAATCAGGTCGATCACAAGAATACAGAGCGTCATCTCCTGTAAAAGACTGTTGAAGCATAAAAGTACCATTGAAAACAGAGATGTATTTGTCCAACTTCGGGAAATTGTATCCATTTAAAGAGATAATTGTCATGTCCATGAAACAACAATTGAATCCCTTGAGCCAGTCTCTTCAACCAATAAGAATCCTCGACACCCTTGCTCCAACAAGACTGACTAATATCCAACTGAAATATTATACAAGATATAGATAACTTGTATACATAAATCGACATAAAATCAGCAAATGGTGAGGTCCTCTTGAGCATTTTAGAATGCACCTTCTTGCAATTATTAATAAATTGTCGGAAGACTCAATAAAGTAAATATTGTCACTAAGATTTATATTTCGGAGTGAATGACTAATGTCCAAAATCCTGGTTCTAGGATTTGGTCCAGAATCAAATTCAGCAATCCCTCCATTGACATCTAAAGCATAGAAATATCCTTGGAAGTAATGAAGGTCGTAGTAATCTTTTCAAAAGGTTGGTCTTCAACCATAACCCATTTTGTGTCTTGTGGTCTGCATATAGCTATAGTTATACAATAAAATAAACCTGCAAACAGACAATCATCAAAGATTAGTGGTGATGATAAAACAACTATGTCTAGGAATCCAGGGCTTTCGATTCTTTGTAAACGTTGAGCCATTGGCCTAAATTTGGAAGGCAATAAAACAATTCTAGTTGATTGAAGTTGTGGGTCTTCGTCTGTTAATGGATTGAAAAGAGAACCATTTCCATTTTCATAAGACAAGATGAGCTAACTAGATGAAGATCCAACAATTTGTGCTCCAAGAAACAAATTCATTTCATACTCAGATTGTTTGTCCTCAATGAGGTTGTAGAAATTTCTTGTTTTTAAATCTGAGCCATAGGTACAAATCAACCATGGTACTTGTTTTAATGAAAGATCCACCATTGCTACCGACCTGTATTATTTGCATACACTACTAAAGTTGATGTAATCGATCAGACGTAGACATTTTAGTATTTGATCTATAAGTTCTTTTGGGAGGTGTGCGTGCCAACTTTGGTTTCTTCGAATTCTAGAATTATTAATTGGCATATAAAATCCCAATAATTCTTCCTCCCAATGACAACTGTAACAAGATAATATATAGCACACCAAGACTAAGGGATTGGTGCAAAAAAAAGAAACGAATAATAAAGATTAATGGCAAGTTGTGTAAACAACAATTGAAACACACACGTATATTTATGTCAAAAAAATTGCTCTAAATGATTTCAAAACAAAATTAATGAAATACCTTTTCGAGCATGAAGACATCTACGAAGAATGTAGAATTTAAGGGGATGATGGTGAGAATAATGTAAAATTTTTACTGTATTTTAACTTACAACTACTTTGACTTTAAGTTGAAATACAGTAATATAAAGGATACTTGAGGTTAGTAACCCTTACCGAGTCATCCTTGTTTATCGGATCTATACCGAGCCTACCAAACTTCCCTTGTTTATAGGATTAGTAACTATCTCAGTTAACAACCTGGTATACATGTACTCCCTTTATATATGAAATACAAGGAATGGCAAATACAAGTTTGTGTGAGAATTTCAAAATGTTTTAAGTGGTATCGTGAAATTCCATACGGATTAATATCCCTCAATCCACAAGGCTTCCGAAACTCCGACTTTCTCTTCCACCCGTTATATAAAATATTTTACATCTAATTGAAACTTTTACATTAAACCAAACATAAGATTTTTCAACTTACACATGAAACATAGTGCATTGCACCTATATAGAAAGCCAAATAACCACTAATTCTCTTGCTTTTTTATTATATCTCTTGAAATAGATAAAGATGGAATAGTAATGAATAATTCTAATATTGCAAACTAGAATCACAGTTCTTTTCTTTTATCTCTAAAGCACTATCATAACCTCCGGATTTACTAAATCAAGCACTAATCTCTCCCAACTTTGGTTATTTTAAAGCAAATAACTAAACTATTGTCATAAATGCGTAAGACATAATTGGATTGGCTAACTAGTCCTCACAAAATGAAATCTTTGCTATTTTGGAGTGAGAAGCTAAAAGACAACCACACCTCAATCAAACACAACATCATAAATAATTAGTAATAGATAGTTTAATAGAAATATTAAAAAAAAATGACAAAAATAAACATTTTTGGTAACACAATAGTAACTAAACATAGGAAAATGATATGCACTGATACAACTTGCTCTCTCTCCTCCTATGCCTCGGAATCTGTAAAGAGGAAAAGAGAAAAACACATGAGCTTTCGAAGGGAAAGCTCAGTAAGCACCCCTGCAGGTCACAGTGTCATTAATAGGAAAAAGACAATCAACAGGATCATAGCATCAACAATAAAGTCCTAGGAGTTTACCACAAACAAGTCAAAGGTACGACCCCAGGTACAGAAACCCTCGGGCTCTGTAGTGAGTTCTAGGAGAACTCAAGGTTTACTCCCGGCCAGTATGTCCAGCTTTTGGATATAAATACGACCTAGACGGTCGATTGACCCTCCAGTCAAATAGTCGGTAGAACTACCTCTCCTACGTGTTAACACGGTCAGTGTACCACGCCCACTGACAGGTAAGACCTCCAGAGATTTGTTTCTCTGGTAAGGCTGTCAGGAAAGTCAGGGGATCCTAACCCTGAACTTTTCCTAAATTGGAGCTTCCCTAGCTCCACTGAGTCCGGGCAGTAGAACATAGCAAACAGGGACACCAACGTCCCGTAAACAAGCATACATGCTTAACAGGATTCAAGAAGGATAAGAACAAAGACGCATTATGGCATCAACAGTGCATGTATCAAGATTACATAGCAAGTTCAAGAAATCCCGTTACCGGGTGGAAGCTAGGCAAGTGAACTTACCTCAGGTTCGTCGAAACTAGATATCTCTCTAGTCTTCTCTTAGTGTGCCAACAACTCCCCGAGAGTATCTGGCATACACAAACCCTTATTAGAATCAAGCTTTCGACAAGTTTTCTAGGTTCCTAGTTTCACAAGCATGTCCGACGCTCCTGTTGGGCTTAGGCCCACTAACGGGTCCTAAGGACCATCTCTCGGGTTAACAGCCCTTATTCCCGTCTTTATGTCCCTTAGTTGACTTTTAGACTTACTTTGGTTAAACCTAGTCAACTCTAGTCTATTTAGCGAGTCTAACTCTGGTTCAGTCATTTTAGTTGAGTTGGGCCTATTCAACTTGGTCTTAACCCCATAAAAGGGCATTTTAGTCATTTGACGACTTTTGTCTCTAAAGTTTAGGGTTCCATTTGATTAGGGCTTCTTTAGCCCCTTTTAGCTTCCCTACCAAATAATTTCCATAATTTAACCAATTATCTAAATCTAGGAAATTATTTAATTCCCATTTGTCACATTTCATAATAATCTTTATGTCACACCAAGATTTTAATCTTTTATTAAAACCTTAAGTTTTCTAATTACTGAATCATGTATATAAGTTTCTCAATTTAATACTTGTCACAAGACCCTAGTTTTATTATCATTTAAGAGAAACTATACCCTACTTTCATACTTAGGAATAATCAATATTCCTTGGTTTTTATTTCCTGATTTTGGTCACGCTACCAAAACATTATCCATTATAATATTGGTTGTATAGCTAAAGTCCCTTCTTAGCTATTTTAACTTTGCAAATAATCATTCTATTATTTGTCACACTAGCAAAATATTACCCACTATAATATTTGTCACACTCCCTAAGTTCCATTAAAATTATTTGTGACATACCAATAGTCCTCAAATAATTATCTCATCTAATTAATTATTGTTTGTCACAATAATTAACTAATTTTCTAGCTCAAGACTAATGGTTCAATAACGTTATTAGCTTGTCACACCAAGTTAATAATTCATTAACTTTTATCTATTGTCACAAGTCCATAGTTTCCCCATTTTTAATACCATATTTAGCTAATTGTTATTTATAATAATAATTAGCTAATATTTTAATTAAAAAAGCATCTAATTATTATATAAATGTCACACTATCTAGGTTTTTTTTTTTTTTTTTTTTAATAATTATTTTGTCACACCTCTATAGTTATGGGTTTTAATTAAAACATTACTATTAAATAAATTTTTTTTTTAATCTCATCATCTTCTTCTCCCTTGGTGTGACAAAGTACGTACGGAGCTCATGTTGACGACGGAGGAGGGACGCATTGCCAAGCTTTACTCCAAGCTTCCTCTCCGTCCATAACCCCGTTTCCTAGCCCCGGTTCCACTGTCAACACCTTCTTCCCTCTCTCTCCAAGCTCCACCGGAGAAGTTCGCCGGGAATGGCAACTTCTCACGCGAGAGCTCCCCTTGCCTGTCAAGAATACCGGAAGCTTCGTCTCGGAGTTACGGTCCTTATGCGCCTATTAACACCGTCGTTCTTCCCCTCCCAGTGCTTCTCGACTCACAACTACTCTCATCCTCTCCGGCTAGGTCTACTTATGGCTCGAAGGTACTAAACATAGAAAAAGAAATGGGGAAAAGGTTCGTACCTTACTCGCGGTGCTTCTAGCGACCACGGTGGCGTCAACAGCTCTCCCCACGGCCGATTGCCCTTCTCCGATCAAGCTCACCGGAGTCCCCGTCTCTCCAGCCCGTTGGTGTGCTGAGACAGTAGGAGAGGGTCCCATTTTATAGCCTCTCCCACGGACAGACGAACGGACAGCAGTTTGGAGCCGTTCCGCCGGCCAACGGCCGGTTTCCACCCGTAAATAGCGGCGGGGAGGCGAGGCTTCAGCCTTGCACGCTTTTTCGGCGACGCAGGAAGTGGCGACAGCGCCGGGATACGCATCCGACGATGGAGGGTTGTGATCATCTGATCACATCAACGGCCATGATTTGAATCCGAAATCTCGTATCCAACAACAGTCACGATCAACCGTTGAGATGTCTTCGAGATCGATGGTCAGATGTCAGTCCTTTGTCTCGCGATATTGTCAACCACAAGATGAATGGTTCACACTTGCCCGCACCATGGGTTTACTCCCATAATAGCCCTCTCCTCCGCCTCGTATCTGTTCCATGACCAGATGGATTAAATCTGGGCTCGCCACGTGGCTCTCTGTAAGCCCTTATAATGCCTCGCGATTTACTACAGTCTGAGATGTTTTAATCTCGACCGTTTATTCTCTCTATTAGGGTTCTCTCTCAGAAAAATTTATGAGGGGTCCCTGACACTTTTAAACTTACGCATAGGTCCAAGACTGTGAGAGGGGAAAACTTCTTTAAGGTCCTCATTGCTTTCAAAATTACTATTAGGTCCCTACAGACCCATAATAATTCTTAATTTCAATTTGATCTTTAATAAATCATTTAATTCCTCAATAGCACTAATCGGGGAAACAAATTATATAACAATATATTTATTTTCCAAAATTCATGGATTTTGCAGAGTTTAAGTTGAAATACAGTAATATAAAGGATACTTGAGCCTAGTAACCCTTACCGAGTCATCCTTGTTTATCGGATTTATACCGAGCCTACCAAACTTCCCTTGTTTATAGGATCAGTAACTATCTCAATTAACAACCTGGTATACATGTACTCCCTTTATATATGAAATACAAGGAATGGCAAATACAAGTTTGTGTGAGAATTTCAAAATGTTTTCGTGGTATCAGCAGTCCTTCTGGATTAATATCCCTCAATCCACAAGGCTTCCGAAACTCCCACTTTCTCTTCCACCCGTTATATAAAATATTTTACATGTAATTGAAACTTTTACATTAAACCAAACATAAGATTTTTCAACTTACATATGAAACATAGTGCATTGCACCTATATGGAAAGCCAAATAACCACTAATTCTCTTGCTCTTTTATTATATCTCTTGAAATAGATAAAGATGGAATAGTAATGAATATTTCAAATATTGCAAACTAGAATCACAGTTCTATTCTTTTATCTCTAAAGCCCTATCATAACCTCCGGATTTGCTAAATCAAGAACTAATCTCTCCCAACTCTGCTTATTTTAAAGCAAATAACTAAACTATTGTCATAAATTTGTAAGACATAATTGGATTGGCTAACTAGTCCTCACAAAATGAAATATTTGCTATTTTGAGTGAGAAGCTAAAAGACAACAACACCTCAATCAAACACAACCTCATAAATAATTACTAATAGATAGTTTAATGGAAATATTTAAAAAAAAAAGACAAAAATAAACATTTTCGCTAACACAATAGTAACTAAACATAGGAAAATGATATGCACTGATACAACTTGGTCTCTCCATCTCTCTCTCTCTCTCTCTCTCTCTCTCTCTCTCTCTCTCTCTCTCTCTCTCTTCTAACCAAGCTCATCCATAATGGAGAGAACTCGAACACATACTAAGGTTGCATAGTAATACAATCAGGTCGATCACAAAAATACAGAAAGGCCATCTCATCAGAAAATATTGTTGAAGCATAAAAGTATCATTGAAAACAGAAATGTATTTGTCCAACTTTGGAAAATTGTATCCATTTAAAGAGAGAATTGTCATATCCATGAAACATCAGTTGATCCCTTCAGCTTGTCTCTTCAACCAATAAGAATCCTCTTCACCCTAGCTCCAACATGACTGACTAATATCCAACTTATATATTGTAGAAGATATAGATAACTTGTATACATAAATTGACTCAAAATCAGTAAATGGTGAGGTCCTCTTGAGCATTTTAGAATGCACCTTTCTTTCAATTATTAATAAATTGTCGGAAGACTCAATAAAGTAAATATTGTCACTAAGATTTATATTTTAGAGTGAATGACTAATGTCCAAAATCTTGGTTCTAGGATTTGGTCCAGAATCAAATTCAGTAAGCCCTCCATTGACATCTAAAGCATAGAAATATCCTTGGATGTTATGAAGGTCATAGTAATCTTTTTTTGAAGGTTGGTCTTCAACCATAACCCATTTTGTGTCTTGTGGTTTGCATATAGCTTTAGTTTTACAAAATAATAAACCTGCAAACAGACAATCATCAAAGATTAGAGGTGATGATAAAACAACAATGTCTAGGAATCCGGGGCTTTCGATTCTTTATAAGCGTTGAGCCATTGGCATAAATTTGGAAGACAATAAAACAGTTCTGGTTGATTGAAGTTGTGGGTCTTCGTCTATGAATGGATTGAAAAGAGAACCATTTCCTTTTTCATAAGACAAGATGAGCTAACTAGATGAAGATCCAACAATTTGTGCGCCAAGAAACAAATCCATTTCATACTCAGATTGTTGGTCCTTAATGAGGTTGTAGAAATTTCTTGTTTTTAAATCTGAGTCATAGGTACAAATCAATCATGGTACTTGTTTTAATGAATGATCCTCCATTGCTACCGACCTGCATTATTTGCATACACTACTAAAGTTGATCTAAATGATCAAACTTAGACATTTTAGTATTTGATCTATAAGTTATTTTCGGAGGTGTGCGCACCAACTTTGGTTTCTTCGAATTCTGGAATTATCAATTGGCATGTAAAAATGGAATAATTCTTACTCCTAATGAAAACTGTAACAAGATAATATATAGCACACCAAGACTAAGAGTTTGGTGCAATAAAAAGGAATGAATAATAAAGATAAATGGCAAGTTGTGTAAACAACAATTGAAACACACACATATATTTATATAAAAAAATTGCCCTAAATGATTTCAAAACAAAATTAATGAAATAAGTTTTCGAGCATGAAGACATCTGCAAAGAATCTAGAATTTAAGGGGATGATGGTGAGAATAATGCAAAATTTTTACTATATTTCAACTTACAACTACTTTGACTTTAAGTTGAAACACAGTAATATAAAGGATACTTGAGGCTAGTAACCCTTACCGAGTCATCCTTGTTTATCGGATTTATACCGAGCCTAACAAAATTCCCTTGTTTATAGGATCAGTAACAATCTCAGTTAACAACCTGGTATACATGTACTCCCTTTATATATGAAATATAAAGAATGACAAATACAAGTTTGTGTGAGAATTTCAAAATGTTTTCGTGGTATCAGCAGTCCTTCTGGATTAATATCCCTCAATCCACAAGGCTTCCGAAACTCCGACTTTCTCTTCCACCCGTTATATAAAATATTTTACATCTAATTGAAACTTTTACATTAAACCAAACATAAGATTTTTCAACGTACACATGAAACATAGTGCATTGCACCTATATAGAAAGCCAATTAACCACTAATTCTCTTGCTCTTTTATTATATCTCTTGAAATAGATAAAGATGGAATAGTAATGAATATTTCTAATATTGCAAACTAGAATCACAGTTCTTTTCTTTTATCTCTAAAGCCCTATCATAACCTCCGGATTTGCTAAATCAAGCACTAATCTCTCCCAACTTTGGTTATTTTAAAGCAAATAACTAAACTATTGTCATAAATTTGTGAGACATAATTGGATTGGCTAACTAGTCCTCACAAAATGAAATCTTTGCTATTTTGAGTGAGAAGCTAAAAGACAACAACACCTCAATCAAACACAACATCATAAATAATTAGTAATAGATAGTTTAATGGAAATATTAAAAAAATGACAAAAATAAACATTTTTGCTAACACAATAGTAACTAAACATAGGAAAATGATATGCACTGATACAACTTGGTCTCTTCTAACCAAGCTCATCCATAATGGAGAGAACTCGAACATATACTAAGTTGGCATAGTAATACAATCAGGTCGATCACAAAAATAAAGAGCGTCATCTGCTGTAAAATATTGTTGAAGCATAAAAGTTTGATTGAAAACAGAAATGTATTTGTCCAACTTCGGAAAATTGTATCCATTTAAAGAGAGAATTGTCATATCCATGAAACATCAGTTGATCCCTTGAGCTTGTCTCTTCAACCATTAAGAATCCTCTTCACCCTTGATCCAACATGACTGACTAATATGCAACTTATATATTGTATAAGATATAGATAACTTGTATACATAAATTGACTCAAATTCAGTAAATGGTGAGGTCCTCTTGAGCATTTTAGAATGCACCTTTCTTGCAATTATTAATAAATTGTCGGAAGACTCAATAAAGTAAATATTGTCACTAAGATTTATATTTTAGAGTGAATGACTAATTTCCAAAATCTTGGCTATAGGTTTTGGTCCAGAATCAAATTCAGTAAGCCCTCCATTGACATCTAAAGCATAGAAATATGCTTGGATGTTATGAAGGTCGTAGTAATCTTTTTTTGAAGGTTGGTCTTTAACCATAACCCATTTTGTGTCTTGTGGTCTGCATATAGCTATAGTTTTACAATAAAATAAACCTGCAAACAGACAATCTTCAAAGATTAGTGGTGATGATAAAACAACAATGTCTAGGAATCCAGGGCTTTCGATTCTTTATAAGCGTTGAGCCATTGGCCTAAATTTGGAAGGCAATAAAACAATTCTAGTTGATTGAAGTTGTGGGTCTTCGTCTGTGAATGGATTGAAAAGAGAAACATTTCCATTTTCATAAGACAAGATGAGCTAACTAGATGAAGATCCAACAATTTGTGCGCCAAGAAACAAATCCATTTCATACTGATATTGTTGGTCCTTAATGAGGTTGTAGAAATTTCTTGTTTTTAAATTTGAGTTGTAGGTACAAATCAACCATGGTACTTGTTTTAATGAATGATCCTCCATTGCTACCGACCTCCATTATTGGCATACACTACTAAAGTTGATGTAAATGATCAGACTTAGACATTTTGGTATTTGATCTATAAGTTATTTTTGGAGGTGTGCGCACCAAGTTTGGTTTCTTCGAATTCTGGAATCATCAATTGGCATGTAAAAACGGAATAATTCTTCCTCCTAATGAAAACTGTAACAAGATAATATAAAGCACACCAAGACTAAGAGTTTGGTGCAATAAAAAGGAATGAATAATAAAGATAAATGGCAAGTTGTGTAAACAACAATTGAAACACACACATATATTTAGGTAAAAAAATTGCCCTAAATGATTTCAAAACAAAATTAATGAAATAAGATTTCGAGCATGAAGACATCTGCAAAGAATGTAGAATTTAAGGGGATGATGGTGAGAATAATGTAAAATTTTTACTGTATTTCAACTTACAACTACTTTGACTTTAAGTTGAAATACAATAATATGAAGGATACTTGAGGCTAGTAACCCTTACCGAGTCATCCTTGTTTATCGGATCTATACCGAGCCTACCAAACTTCCCTTGTTTATAGGATTAGTAACTATCTCAGTTAACAACGTGGTATACATGTACTCCCTTTATATATCAAATACAAGGAATGGCAAATACAAGTTTGTGTGAGAATTTCAAAATGTTTTTGTGGTATCAGCAGTCCTTCTGGATTAATATCCCTCAATCCACAAGTCTTCCGAAACTCCAACTTTCTCTTCCACCCTTTATATAAAATATTTTACATGTAATTGAAACTTTTATATTAAACCAAACATAAGATTTTTCAACTTACATATGAAACATAGTGCATTGCACCTATATAGAAAGCCAAATAACCACTCAATCTCTTGATCTTTGATTATGTCTCTTGGAATAGATAAAGATGGAATAGTAATGAATATTTCTAATATTGCAAACTAGAATCACAGTTCTATTCTTTTATCTCTAAAGCCCTATCATAACCTCCGGATTTGCTAAATCAAGAACTAATCTCTCCCAACTCTGCTTATTTTAAAGCAAATAACTAAACTATTGTCATAAATTTGTAAGACATAATTGGATTGGCTAACTAGTCCTCACAAAAATGAAATCTTTGCTATTTTGAGTGAGAAGCTAAAAGACAACAACACCTAAATGAAACACAACCTCATAAAGCATTAGTAATAGATAGTTTAATGGAAATATTAAAAAAAAAATGACAAAAATAAACATTTTTGCTAACACAATAGTAAATAAACATAGGAAAATGATATGCACTAATACAACTTGGTCTCTCCATCTCTCTCTCTCTCTCTCTCTCTCTCTCTCTCTCTTCTAACCAAGCTCATCCATAATGGGGAGAACTCGAACACATCATAAGGTTGCATAGCAATACAATCAGGTCGATCACAAAAAATACAGCGCGTCATCTGCTGTAAAAGATTCTTGAAGCATAAAAGTATCATTGAAAACAGAGATGTATTTGTCCAACTTCGGAAAATTGTATCCATTTAAAGCGAGATTTGTCATATCCATGAAACAATAGTTGATCTCTTTAGCTTGTCTCTTCAACCAATAAGAATCCTCTTCACCCTTGCTCCAACAAGACTGACTAATATCCAACTTATATATTGTACAAGATATAGATAACTTGCATACATAAATTGACTCAAAATCAGTAAATGGTGAGTTCCTCTTGAGCATTTTAGAATGCACCTTTCTTACAATTATTAATAAATTGTCGGAAGACTCAATAAAGTAAATATTGTCACCAAGATTTATATTTCGGAGTGAATGACTAATGTCAAAAATCCTGGTTCTAGGATTTGGTCCAGAATCAAATTCAGTAAGCCCTCCATTGACATCTAAAGCATAGAAATATCCTTGGAAGTAATGAAGGTCGTAGTAATCTTTTTTTGAAGGTTGGTCTTCAACCATAAACCATCTTGTGTCTTGCGGTCTGCATATAGCTATAGTTTTACAATAAAATAAACCTGCAAACAGACAATCATAAAAGATTAGTGGTGATGATAAAACAACAATGTCTAGGAATCCAGCGCTTTCGATTCTTTACAAGCGTTGAGCCATTGGCCTAAATTTGGAAGGCAATAAAACAGTTCTGGTTCATTGAAGTTGTGGGTATTTGTCTGTGAATGGATTGAAAATAGAACCATTTCCATTTTCATAAGACAAGATGAGCTAACTAGATGAAGAACCAACAATTTGTGTTCCAAGAAACAAATCCATTTCATACTCAGATTGTTTGTCCTCAATGAGGTTGTAGAAATTTATTGTTTTTAAATCTGAGTCATAGGTAGAAATCAACCATGGTACTTGTTTTAATGAATGATCCTACATTGCTACCGACCTCCATTATTTGCATACACTACTAAAGTTGATGTAATCCATTAGACTTAGTCATGTTGGTATTTGATCTATAAGTTCTTTTTGGAGGTCTGAGCACCAACTTTGGTTTCTTCGAATTCTGGAATTATCAATTGGCATGTAAAAACGGAATAATTCTTCCTCCGAATGACAACTATAACAAGATAATATATGGAACACCAAGACTAAGAGTTTGGTGCAATAAAAAGGAATGAATAATAAAGAAAAATTGAAAGTTGTGTAAACAACAATTGAAACACACACATATATTTATATAAAAAAATTGCCCTAAATGATTTCAAAACAAAATTAATGAAATACATTTTCGAGCATGAAGACATCTGCAATGAATGTAGAATTTAAGGGGATGATGGTGAGAATAATGTAAAATTTTTACTGTATTCCAACTTACATCTACTTTGACTTTAAGTTGAAATACAATAATATAAAGGATACTTGAGGCTAGTAACCCTTATCGAGTCATCCTTGTTTATCGGATCTATACCGAGCCTACCAAACTTCCCTTGTTTATAGTATCAGTAACTATCTCAGTTAACAACCTGGTTTACATGTACTCCCTTTATATATGAAATACAAGGAATGAGAAATACAAGTTTGTGTGAGAATTTCAAAATGTTTTCATGGTATCAGCAGTCCTTCTGGATTAATATCCCTCAATCCACAAGGCTTCCGAAACTCCCACTTTCTCTTCCACCCTTTATAAAAAATATTTTACATGTAATTGAAACTTTTACATCAGACCAAACATAAGATTTTTTAACTTACATATGAAACATAGTGCATTGCACCTATATAGAAAGCCAAATAACCACTCATTCTCTTAATCTTTGATTATATCTCTTGAAATATATAAAGATGGAATAGTAATGAATAGTTCTAATATTGCAAATCTAAGCGTTGAGCCATTGGCGTAAATTTGGAAGGCAATAAAACAGTTCTAGTTGATTTAAGTTGTGGGTATTCGTCTGTTAATGGATTGAAAAGAGAACCATTTCCATTTTCATAAGACAAGATGAGTGTAAAATCCAAGATTTTTTTTAAATAAAAGGATTTGAAGGATTTAAATTTTTCCCTCTATTTAAATTCCTTACCAATTTTTACTAGAGGGGTACTTTGGGAATTCTGATAAAAGTTCAGGGGCATTTTGGTGAAAGAAAAGAGACCTATGAGGAAGGGATAAATCAAATCATCAATTAGTTAAACTGATGGATTGATTGAGAATTTAATTAAATTAAGAAAGCCTTAGAATTGGTAAGATAGGATTTATCAAAAAGGAAAGGGATGGAATATTAAAATAATTAATTTAAATTATTTTTGGCTGCCAAAGGACCCCTTAGTGATTCTGGGGAATTCCAGGGACCGGAAGGAAGTTATGATTGTCTCTGGTGAGGGACCTGTACGTAATAATAGAAAAGTCGAAGGACTAAAAGGAAATTTTGCTTACTCTCAGAAAATATGCTAGAAGAATTAATTGGAAATTGAGGGAGTTTTTCGCAAGGTACGCAGAGTGACTGTGAGTTGAATGGTTCAACGGCCCAGATAAGGCGATCTCAGTTGGTGCTGATCGCAAGGCGAGGATCTAACGGTTTACCTTGGCCAAGAGAAGAACTTGGGCGCGCCCTCACCATGCGGTCTTAATCTCAGCCGTTTGATTTGATGAAGGAGCGATCACGAGGCGAGCCACCATCGTCCTCCTCAGCCCGCGCCATCGCGCGCGCGCGCGTCACCTTTCCAGAAGTGGATGCATGGATTGCCGGCCGGAATTGGAAGGAGGGGGATTGATTGCCAATCAATCCCCTCTCGCCCGTGAATTCGATTGAGCAAGGATTCCCCTCGAGCCCTATAAAAGGGGACGAGGGGCTGAGCTAGGGGAACACACATCACCTTGACCTTCTCTTCACGGTGAAAGCGAGAGAGGGAGGGAGGAGGGACCCGGTGAGAGGCGCCGCTTGTGGGAGGTGGGCACAGGAGGGAGTCTCAGTGCTCGTATGGGCATCAAGCCGCTCTCCGGGCGTCACCGCATTCCTAAGTGAGTCCTCCCCTCCTTTCTTTTTTTTCCCGGCGTTTGTCCGCATGCATTGTAGCACATTAGCTTGGACGTGGGGACACCGGGGTGCTCCAACTCCCTGCCGAACTTCCATGAGAGACAGGACGCTGGGAAAAGGAAGAGGGGAAACAAACGCCGCCGCCGTGGACTTGGTAAACAAAAGGAGACAGGGTGGACTCCCGACCGGAGAGGGTCTCAGGGGTGAGCTCTCTGAGACAGGTCACCTGAGAACTCACCGGCGACCATCGGAAGGGGACGGGAGCCCCTCTCATATGACGGGCGCTGCCATTACCCCTCCCATGAGGTCACTGAGAAAAGAGTAGACAGAGAAGAGAGAGAGGATTTGGGATTAGTAATTAGTTATGTTAACTCATTATTGGCTAATAATAATTAGTATAATTAATTAATTATTAGCTAACTAAAATAATCTGTCACACTAGTTAATTAGTTATTGGTAATTATTTGATTAATTAGCTGGTTAAATAGGAATTTATCAAGTGGATTATACCATTTAATATTGTTGAATATTAGACAAATCATATTAGTGATTGTGAGATTAATTAATTAACTAATTAGTTAATTAATGGCTGGAGATTTTCTTTAGTAATCAACCAATTAATTGAGTATAATTTTGATGGGTTGTTTGGAATTTGGATTAACTTGAGAAGGCCGAATGAATTGGGATAGATTATTTGATTACTAATAACTAAGTCACGTAGCTACATCAAATAAATAGTTATTGTTTAATAACTAACGACTTAACAGGATAACAAGTTAAGGGGTGAGTAATTTTTACGAATTATCTTGTTAGTAGCTTAAAGAACAACTATGGGATATCAAGTCAATTAATAATTAATTAATTAATTATTTAATTGAATTGTGAATGAGGAACTGAGCAATTAGTTAATATTAAATTAACTAATTAGTCTTGGATAGTTGATCAGTTAATGTGGAATGAAGAATTTGTTTGGATTAATTAAAAAGGAATTAAATAGGATATTTCCTTGTTAAACCGGGTTAGTTAATTAATGAAATCAACTAACTAGATAGATATCTTATAGTTGGATAATTAAATATTTAAACAACCAACTAATAAGTTGGGTGGGCCAACTAGTTAAAGAAGATCGAGTCCAACCAATCTAAGGTTGGGCCTGGATCATGTAAGTTGGTTTATGGAAAATTATTAGGAGATTAATTAATTAGTTAAATTATTAACTAATTAAGGGATCAGTTTAATTAGTAGATTAATTAACTTGGTTAATTAATTAAATGGTTAATTGAATTAATTGAGGAGGTGAATTTATTTAATAAATCAATAAATTGAGTTGGCTAAAAGATAAGCGCAAGGATGGATCGAATGAATTCTAAAAGAGATGGAACCAAGATGAAATGACAAGGTAACGTGAGGGAAGGTCCACAAGTCGGATTTAGGCCCGTGAGAGCATGCATGGTGGTTTTATTGCTCATAGACCTATAACTTATTGAGAATAGGATTATCTTACCCGGTATTGACTTGGATGCGTCGAGAAGTCCCGTGGAGCACGAGACTTTGCGATTTTAGGTAAGTACTTCGGCCTAGTATCTTTACTCTTTGATGAGCATTCTTGACCTTGTTATTGCATGTTGATCATGCCTTGTTCCTCCCTTCAGGGATTTCATTTTTATGTCTTTGTTGTGACATATTGTTTTCATACATGCTTCCATGAATTTTGTTGAAATCCATATATAGCATGTTTGATTGTTTTTGGGGATGTTGGGATCCCTACTTGTGCTTTGCTCTTGATCCCAGGATTGAAAGGTGTGGGCTCAGTGATTTTGGCGAGAGCGTTGGGGGCGGGACACCACTCGACGCTTAGGCACTCTAGCCGAGGGAGAGTGTTGCGGTTGTCCCTGCTAGTCGGGGCCGATCCAATCGCGGCCGACATGAGCCAGTGGCGCTCACAGGCACATGCGACGAGGTCAGTGGCAACCGGATGGTCGCGTTACTCGGCCAGTTGGTGATGGTACTGACCGGGGGAGACGTTTGTGGAGCTTCTGTTGGAACTCTTAGCTAGGAGTCGATATCTTGCTTACTTTTTTGTGATAGACTCCTAGGGCTTGTTTTGAGGGGCGTGCCCCGAGTTTGATTTTGATATTCATGATTTATTGATATCATATTTTCTTGAACCCCGCAGGGGTACTTACTGAGCTTTCCATTCGAAAGCTCATGCACTTGTTTTCTTCCTGTTTACAGATCCTGAGGCGTAGGACACTAGTACGCAGGAGCTGAGCCGATCGTGGGTCGGGTGATTTGCAGAGGTCCGAGGACCTTGTCTATCTTTCTGTTTTGAGTGAGATTATATTTTGTAGGTCCCCTTAGAGCCTGGTATTTGTAGGGTACTTGAACCCTTGTTATTTATTTTCTTCGCTGAACTCTGTTAATTTTAAATAAATTAAGTTGTTTATTTTGCATTATCTGCTTACACACTTAGGCCTTGTATCTGGGTGGGGCCCGTCTCTACTCGGATACGGCCGGTCTGCACACGTGCCCGAGGTCCCCGGATCGGGTCGGTGCGTTACAGATTAAGGTGGTATCAGAGACATGCAGATAATGAACATCCTAGTTGCCCTAGTGACTTTGTCAAATAGCTGAACTGAGTGCTGGGTTGGGTAGTGACATTTTTGGACGAGTTAGATTGACATTCTTCCTTTGAATGCAGAGGAAGCAGAATGTCGGGACCAGGATATCGTGGACCTAGATACTTTGACGTGCCGGCATCGTCTGAGGAAGTGGAGTCCGTGAGGGAGAACACTCCACCGCCTCGGCCTCGAGGGATGCCGCGGCGCATTAGCCGAGTTGAGGGTGGCCGCAGCGACTATCCCACGCATCGGTAGGATCGAGGCCGCAGAGAGACACTACTCCAGCCAAGGCAGGAGAGAGGAGCGTAGGGTTCACCGCTGTGTGAGCAACGCTCGGGATTATAGTAGGAGCCTTGCAGCCCCCTACAGTGCTAGAAGGGGAGGATTTGACCACACGGGACCGAAGGTGTGGGTACCGACGAGGGGTGTACGACACCCGGGGGGGACCACGGGTGGACTGCACCCCACTGTCTCCGGATAGGGTCCCGGTCACGTACACCCCACTGTCTCCGGATAGGGCACCGGTCACCTACACCCCACTGGGGCACCGGTCACCTACACCCCACTGTCTCCGGATAGGGCACCGGTCACCTACACTCCGTTGTCACCAGATAGAGAGGATTGAGTTATTTCTTAGATTCTTTGTCACTAGGATGAATAAAATGTAGTTTTGCAGACTATCTAGCTGTATGAACTATGATTATCTTTTATGAGTTTATGGAATAATAAAAGCTCGTTATTATTTGCTTTCCAGCTTGGTGTGTTTTTAAGCTAACCCTACAGGTGGTTTGGAAATAAGCAGGATGAGTGGAAGAGGAGGAACGGGACGGCCTCAGGGACGGTCTCGCATCGCAACGGCGCCTAAGCCCCCGGTGGGAGAGGTACCCCCACCGCCAGAGGCTATGGAGATTGGGCAGGAGCAGCCTGCTCAATCCGGGACTGCAGGGCTGCAAGTTGCGGGCCAAAATGTGAGAGAGGAAGTACCCCCAGTTGCAGTGGTGGACATCATGCGGGAGATGACGGAGTACATCCAAGAGCAGAGACAGCAGCACCAAGCACCGCCCCCTCTACCTGCCACACCTGCTGCCGGCCGAGGTTTGATTGCTGAGATAAAAAGGCCATTACCACAACCTTTTGATGGGACCGCAGTTAGAGAACTGGAAAGGACCTTTGAGATGTACCAAGCTGATGATGAGGACAGAGTCAGAACAGCCGCATATCTGATGCGAGGCTGTGCAGAAGACTGGTACCTTGGTGAGGTACGCCTGAGGAATGGTGTACCGTTCCAGACATGGGAGGAGTTCAGGAAGGCGTTCTTTGCCAAGTATTTCTCCAGAGGAAGACTCCTACTGTTGGCTCAGGAATTTAACAATCTGGTTCAAGGTGGATTGACTGTGGAACAGTATGAGATTGAGTTCGATAGACTGGCCAGGTTCCTTCCTGATATGGTGCCTACTGAAGAAAGCAAAGTAAGAAAATTTGAGATGGGACTGAGGCCTTCACTGAAGAAGATAGTATCCAGTCACTTGTGCACCACCTATGCTGACCTGGTGACCCGTGCCAAATATATTGATGCATCCTGCCAGACCGATCCTCAGCCAACAAAGAAAGATAAGAAAGACAAAGCACAGAACAGTGGGCCAGGACAATCTTCTGGGAAGAGTACGGGACACAAGAAGACAAACTACAGGTCCCAGCCTTACAACAAGTCTACAGGATCGGGAGCCTCATCTGGAGGCAAGGGCAGTTGGACCAAAGGACCGCACAAGTTGAAGTGTTTTGAATGTGAGGGCAACCACAAGCAGTCTCAGTGTCCAAGACTTACCGGAGGATGTTTCATATGCTACGGTTTGGACGACAACAAAGCACGCGGTACCACAACGCCGCTTGTCGTAACACGTGGGGAGGAGGCACCTGTGGGCCTCAACAAATATATATGGAGCCTCCAAAGTGCAAGACTATCCTGCTCCATGTTCCCCACGTGAGGAGATAAGACGGGAAGGCGAGAAGCAGCCGCCCTTCCACTTCTACCCACCAAGAGTACGTACAGAGGCCTACATTACATGGACGAAGTCTACCACCGACCACCGAGGAGGTTTCAGACTTCAGCCAACGCCGCTATGTGTACGATCATTGTTAGTTCTTTTTATGCATGCACATTGTTTGACCCGGTGCCACATTCTTTTGTTTCGCATTATTTGCACGGAGACATTCCTTACCCACCTGTAGAGCTACCATATGTGTTGAGCGTGGACACCCTTGCTTGGAGCCGCGAGGATGGTGAACAAGATGGCGCGCAGATGTCCTCGTGGATGATAGAGGGGCGGGAGTTACCTGCCAATCTTCATGTGATGGACCTGAGGGATTACGATGTAATCCTAGGTATGGATTGGCTCTCTTCTGTGCACGCGATGGTTGATTGTCGTGAGAAGAGAGTGTACTTCAAGGTGCCGGGCGACGTGGAGTTCACCTTCCGCGGGCGTAAGTGTACTCGTTGGTTCGTGAGATCTCAGCTCTCCAAGCTCGGAGATTGCTAGATGGTGGTTGTGTCGGATATTTGGCCTCGATCTTGGAGGCTAAAAGAGACGATGGACCCGTGGTAGTAGATGTGCCTGTGGTGAATGAGTTTGCCAACGTATTCCTTGAGGAGTTACCTGGACTACCCCCGGAACGAGAGCTGGAGTTCTCTATTGATTTGATTCTGGGTACAGCTCCAGTTTCCCGGGCCCCATACGGGATGGCGCCAGCGGAGCTGAAGGAACCGAAAGTGCAACTAGAGGAGTTGCTAGAGAAGGGGTTCATACGCCCAAAGATGTCACCTTGGGGCGCACTGTTGTTTGTAAAGAAGAAAAGACGGGTCAATGAGGTCGTGTATTGACTACAGAGTCAACAAGGTGCCATGAAGAACAAGTACCCCTACCGAGGATGCGACTCATCTTTTGGACCAGCTTATCACTGAGCCTGTGTTTTCGAAGATTGACTTGAGATCCGGCTATCATCAGGTACGGATCAAGGAACAAGACATCCCAAAGAGTGCCTTTCAGACAAGATATGGACACTATGAGTTTCCTCAAGGTTATGCCTTTTTGGACTTCTACAAATGCCCCTTGGGCTGGTATTCATGGACATGATGAACCGGGTCTTCGTGCGCATTTGGACCGGTTCGTGGTGGTCTTTATCGATGACATTCTCGATCTATTCGAAAGCGATGCCAAAGAACACATGGAGCACTTGAGAGTCGTGTTGGAGACTTTGAGACAACATCGGTTGTATGCCAAGTTCTCCAAGTGTGAGTTCTGGTTAGACAGTGTGGCTTTCTTGGGGCACGTGATCAGTGGAGCTGGAATCTCGGTGGACCCCAAGAAGATAGAAGCAGTCGTCGAATGGAAGAGGCCGACCACCGTCAAGTAAATTCGGAGTTTCTTGGGTCTAGCAGGCTACTATCGGAGATTTGTTGAAGGATTCTCCCGGCTAGCGGCACCTATGACAAAGTCGACAAGGAAAGGCACCAAGTTTGTATGGACAGAGGCATGTGAGAAGAGCTTCCAGGAACTGAAGAGGAGATTGGTGTCCGCACCAATCTTGGCCTTACCACAGAGTGGGCAGGGGTACACCGTATATAGTGATGCTTGCAAGACTGGCTTGGGGTGTCTATTGATGCAGGATGGGAGAGTCATAGCCTATGCTTCCCACCAATTGAAGCCTTATAAGGAGAACTACCCCACACATGATCCGGGAACCTAATCTGGTCTAAGTCTTGTGAAGCGTTGAAGATCCAAGCAACTTCCTCTATGGAGTACCCTGTGAGATATACACAGATCACAAGAGCCTCAAGTACATCTTTACCTAGAAGGAACTGAATATGAGACAACGGCGCTGGTTGGAGCTGATAAAGGACTATGACCTGAGTGTTCATTACCACCTAGGCAAGGCTAACGTGGTGGCCGATGCCTTAAGTAGGAAGTCCAACTATGGGATCGCCGCATCTCTCACAACTCAGAGGCCCTTGTTGGAGGAGATGAGGAGGTTGGAGTTGGAGATCATTCTGCCAGGATGGAGGTTACTTTGGCCAGCTTGCACATACGACCTTCAGTGTTGGGGAGGATTAAAGATGCTCAGAGGCAAGATAAAGACCTTGAGGAGATCGAGAGTCGATTGGGTGGGGGAGGCAACATATGGTTCTGAGTATGGCGATGGAACTCCTCGTGTTTGATAATAGGATTTGTGTGCCCAGAGTTCTGAAATGAAGAATGAGATTCTTGAGGAAGCCCACTACTCTGGGCTATGCGATTCATCCGTGGTACCAAGATGTCTGAGAGGTTTGAAGGACCACTTTGGTGGAAGGGCATGAAAGCAGGATGTCAGCCGAAGTTTGTGGCGGTCGTTACTTTGTCAGCTAGTGAAGGCTGAGCATCGGCTGTAGGGACATTAAAGTCGTTGCCTATTCCGGAGTGGAAATGGGAGCATATCAACATGGATTTTGTCACGGGGCTACCCAGGTAATTCGAGAGGGAAAGGGAGTCAATTTGGGTCATCATTTAAATGATTGACTAAGTCGGCTCACTTTATACCTCTAAGGACGGGTGCATCATTGGAACAACTGGCTCGGTTATATATTGATGAGGTGGTGAGACTTCATGGGGTATCGGTGTTGATTACCTCTGATCGAGACACCAGTGTCTGCCTCTGTGGATTTTGGGAGACTTTGCATTTAGGCTTTGGGTACTCGTCTGCATTTAGCACTTTTCCACTCCTGCAGACGGATGGTCACCGAGAGGACCATCCAGTATTGGAGGACATGCCGAGGGCATGTGCTTTGGATTTCACAAGGTGATCGTGGGATGAGCGCCTGAAGTTTGGTGGAGTTTTGCCTACAACAATGCTTATCGCGAAAGTATCTGTGATGAGCTCCTATGAGGCACTTTATGGGAGGAAGTGCCGGACGCCAATCTGTTGGGATGATGTGGGTGAGAGGAAGCTCAAGACTGAGAAGACGCTAAAGCAACCAGACTTTGTTCGCCAGACGAAGGAGCAAGTCCGGATGATCAGGGAAAGATTGAAGGTTGCTCAAAGCCGATAGAAGAGTTATGCAGACCTGAAGCGTACTGAGGTGGAGTTTCAGGTTGGTGATGCGGTATTTCTGAAGGTGTCGCCTATGAAGGGTGTAGTGAGATTCGGAAGGCGTGGAAAGCTTGCTCCGCGCTATATCGGACCCTTCGAGATTCTGGAGAAGGTGGGAACTGTGGCCTACAGGTTGGCTCTACCTCCGAACCTATCCCAGGTTCATGATGTGTTCCATATTTCTATGTTGAAGAAATGCATTCGGGACCCATCTCGGGTGATTCCACAGATTCCGGTGGAGGTACAGGAAGACATGTCATATGAGGAACGGCCGGTAGAGATCTTAGACCGCCAAGAGCTACAGCTGAGAAACCGAGCCATTCCATTTGTGAAGGTGAAGTGGAACCATCACTCCGACAAGGAGGCCACGTGGGAACGCGAGGAGGATATGAAGAAGCGTTACCCGGAGTTATTCGTCTCGGGATGAATATTAGGGGCTTTAATTTTAAATTTCGAGGACGAAATTTTTGTAAGGGGGGGAGATTGTAAAATCCAAGATTTTTTTTAAATAAAAGGATTTAAAGGATTTAAATTTTTCCCTCTATTTAAATTCCTTACCAATTTTTACTAGAGGGGTACTTTGGGAATTCTGATAAAAGTTCAGGGGTATTTTAGTGAAAGAAAAGAGACCTATGAGGAAGGGATAAATCAAATCATCAATTAGTTAAATTGATGGATTGATTGAGAATTTAATTAAATTAAGAAAGCCTTAGAATTGGTAAGATAGGATTTATCAAAAGGAAAGGGATGGAATATTAAAATAATTAATTTAAATTATTTTTGGCTGCCAAAGGACCCCTTAGTGATTCTGGGGAATTCCAGGGACCGGAAGGAAGTTATGATTGTCTCTTGTGAGGGACCTGTACGTAATAATAGAAAAGTCGAAGGACTAAAAGGAAATTTTGCTTACTCTTAGAAAATATGCTAGAAGAATTAATTGGAAATTGAGGGAGTTTTTCGCAAGGTACCCAGAGTGACTGTGAGTTGAATGGTTCAACGGCCCAGATAAGGCGATCTCGGTTGAATTAGCGATCGCAAAGGCGAGGATCTAACGGTTTACCTTGGCCAAGAGAAGAACTTGGGCGCCTCACCATGCTGGCCTTAATCTCACCGCTTTGATTTGATGAAGGAGCGATCACGAGGCGAGCCACCATCGTCCTCCTTAGCTCATGCTTATGTATAAGGTCACCTTTCCGTAGTGGATGCGAGGATTGCCGGGCCTGGAAGGAGGGGGATTGATTGCCAATCAATCCCCTCTCGCCCGTGAATTCGATTGAGCAAGGATTCCCCTCGAGCCCTATAAAAGGAGACGAGGGGCTGAGCTCGGGGAACACACATCACCGCCAGCCTTCTCCTTCACAGTGAGAAACAGAGGGAGGGAGGGACCAGTAGAGGCGCTCGCTTGTCAGAGGTGGGCACAGAGGGAGTCTCAAGGAGTGCTCGCCAAGATCACCGCTTCTCCTGAGGCGCCTGTCAAGATTCGGTGAGTCCTCCCCTCCTTTCTTTTTTTTCCCGGCGTTTGCCCGCATGCATTGTAGCACATTAGCTTGGACGTGGGGACACCGGAGTGCTCCAACTCCCTGCCGGACTTCCATGAGTGACAGGACGCTGGGAAAAGGAGGAGGGGAAACAAAACGCCACAAGTGGACTTGGTAAAACAAAAGGAGACATGGTGGACTCCCCATCGGAGAGGGTCTCAGTGGGTGAGCTCTCTCGAGACAGTCACCCGAGAACTCACACCGGCCACCATCTAAGGGGACCTGAGCCCCTCGCTTCATGACGGCGGTTACCCCTCCTACGTGAGGTCACTACCGAGAAAAGAGTAGTAGATGAGAGAAGAGAGAGAGGATTTGGGATTAGTAATTAGTTATGTTAACTAATTATTGGCTAATAATAATTAGTATAATTAATTAATTATTAGCTAACTAAAATAATCTGTCACACTAGTTAATTAGTTCTTGGTAATTATTTGATTAATTAGGAATTTTTCAAGTGGATTATACCATTTAATATTGTTGAATATTAGATAAATCATATAAGTGATTGTGAGATTAATTAATTAACTAATTACTTAATTAATGGCTGGAAATTTTCTTTAGTAATCAACCAATTAATTGAGTATGATTTTGATGGGCTGTTTGGAATTTGGATTAACTTGAGAAGGCCGAATGAATTGGGATAGATTATTTGATTACTAATAACTAAGTCACGTAGCTACATCAAATAAATAGTTATTGTTTTAAAATCTACTTCAACGACTT
Organism: Dioscorea zingiberensis; assembly: GCA_026586065.1. NCBI lineage: Eukaryota > Viridiplantae > Streptophyta > Magnoliopsida > Dioscoreales > Dioscoreaceae > Dioscorea > Dioscorea zingiberensis. Next base: position 22,421,227 of record CM048819.1, read on the forward strand.
CTAACAGATAACAAGTTAAGGGGTGAGTAATTTTGACGAATTAACTTGTTAGTAGCTTAAAGAACAACTATGGGATATCAAGTCAATTAATATTTAATTAATTAATTAGTTAATTGAATTGTGAATGAGGAACTGAGCAATTAGTTAATATTAAATTAACTAATTAGTCTTGGATAGTTGATCAGTCAATGTGGAATGAAGAATTTGTTTGGATTAATTAAAAAGGAATTAAATAGGATATTTCCTTGTTAAACCAGGTTAGTTAATTAATGAAATCAACTAACTAGATAGATATCTTATAGTTGGATAATTAAATATTTGAACAACCAACTAATAAGTTGGGTGGGCCAACTAGTTAAAGAAGATCGAGTCCAACCAATCTAAGGTTGGGCCTGGATCTAGTAAGTTGGTTTATGGAAAATTATTAGGAGATTAATTAATTAGTTAAATTATTAACTAATTAAGGGATCAGTTTAATTAGTAGATTAATTAATTTGGTTAGTTAATTAAATGGTTAGTTGAATTAATTGAGGAGGTGAATTTATTTAATAAATCAATAAATTGAGTTGGCTAAAAGATAAGCTGCATAAGGATGGATCGAATGAATTCTAAAAAGAGATGGAACCAAGATGAAATGACAAGGTAACGTTGAGGGAAGGTCCACAAGTCGGATTTAGGCCCGGTGAGAGCATGCATGGTGGTTTTATTGCTCATAGACCTATAACTTATTGAGAATAGGATTATCTTACCCTGTTATTGACTTGATGCGCTCGAGAAGTCCCATGGAGCAATTTGAGACTTCATGCGATTTTAGGTAAGTACTTCCGACCTAGTATCTTTACTCTTTGATGAGCATTCTTGACCTTGTTATTGCATGTTGATCATGCCTTGTTCCTCCTTCCAGTGGATTTTATTTTATGTCTTTGTTGTGACATATTTTTTTCATACATGCTTCCATGAATTTTGTTGAAATCCATATATAGCATGTTTGATTGTTTTGGGGATGTTGGGATCCCTACTTGTATGCTCTTCGTCCCTGATTCAAGCGGGGTGGGCTCCAGATTTTGCTTGAGCGTTAGGGACGGACACCACGACGCTCCACCTCCTAGCCGAGAGGGAGAGTGTTACGGTTGTCCCCGCTAAGTCGCTGGGTCGATCACCACCGTGTCGACATGAGAGATGTGGCGCTACCATGGCGCAATTCGAGGGTAGCGTAGGAATGGATGGTCGCTTACTCGTGAGGTTGATGGTACTGACCGGGGGAGACGTTTGTGGAGCTTCCGTTGGAACTCTTAGCTAGGAGTCGATATCTTGCTTATTTTTTTGTGATAGACTCCTAGGGCTTGTTTTGAGGTTAGTGCCCCGAGTTTGATTTTGATATTCATTATTTATTGATATCATATTTTCTTGAACCCCGCAGGGGTACTTACTGAGCTTTCCATTCGAAAGCTCATGCACTTGTTTTCTTCCTGCTTACTGCATCCTCGGTATGTAGGGACACTGACGCAAGAGTTGAGCTGATCGTGGGTCGGTTGATTTGCAGAGGTCCGAGGACCTTGTCTATCTTTCTGTTTTGAGTGAGATATTATATTTTGTAGGTCCCCTTAGGGCCTGGTATTTGTAGGGCACTTGAACCCTTGTTATTTATTTTCTCCGCTGAACTCTGTTTATTTTGAATAAATTAAGTTGTTTATTTTTCATTATCTGCTTACACACTTAGGCCTTGTATCCGGGTGGGGGGCAGTCTCTACCGGCTACGTGGTACCGCACACTGCCATACTGAGAGGTCCCGGGATCGGGTCGGGGCGTTACAATAAGCTAACTAGATGAAGATCCAACAATTTGTGCTCCAAGAAACAAATTTATTTCATACTCAGATTGTTTGTCCTCAATGAGGTTGTAGAAATTTCTTGTTTTTAAATCTGAGTCATAGGTACAAATCAACCATGGTACTTGTTTTAATGAAAGATCCTCCACTGCTACCGACCTCCATTATTTGCATACACTACTAAAGTTGATGTAATCGATCAGACGTAGACATTTTAGTATTTGATCTATAAGTTCTTTTGGGAGGTGTGCGCGCCAACTTTGGTTTCTTCGAATTCTGGAATTATCAATTGGCATGTAAAATCCCAATAATTCCTTCTCCGAATGACAACTGTAACAAGATAATATATAGCATACCAAGACTAAGGGATTGGTGCAATAAAAAGAAATGAATAATAAAGATAAATGGCAAGTTGTGTAAACAACAATTGAGCCACACACGTATATTTATATCAAAAAAATTGCTCTAAATGATTTCAAAACAAAATTAATGAAATACCTTTTCGAGCATGAAGACATCTGCGAAGAATGTAGAATTTAAGGGGATGATGGTGAGAATAATGTAAAATTTTTACTGTATTTCAACTCACAACTACTTTGACTTTAAGTTGAAATACAGTAATATAAAGGATACTTGAGGTTAGTAACCCTTACCGAGTCATCCTTGTTTATCGGATCTATACCGAGCCTACCAAACTTCCCTTGTTTATACGATTAGTAACTATCTCAGTTAACAACCTGGAATACATGTACTCCCTTTATATATGAAATACAAGGAATGGCAAATACAAGTTTGTGTGAGAATTTCAAAATGTTTTCATGGTATCAGCAGTCCTTCTGGATTAATATCCCTCAATCCACAAGGCTTCCGAACCTCCCACTTTCACTTCCACCCATTATATAAAATATTTTACATGTAATTGAAACATTTACATTAAACCAAAAATAAGATTTTTCAACTTACATATGAAACATAGTGCATTGCACCTATATAGAAAGCCAAATAACAACTCATTCTCTTGATCTTTGATTATGTCTCGTGAAATAGATAAAGATGGAATAGTAATGAATATTTCTAATATTGCAAACTAGAATCACAGTTCTATTCTTTTATCTCTAAAGCCCTATCATAACCTCCGGATTTGCTTAATCAAGCACTAATCTTTCCCAAATTTAGTTATCTTAAAGCAAATAACTAAACACAACACCTAAATAAAAGATCAACACCTAAATAAAGTCTTTGCTAACTAGTCCTCACAAAAATGAAGTCTTTGCTATTTTGAGTGAGAAGCTAAAAGACAACAACACCTAAATAAAACACAACCTCATAAAGCATTAGTAATAGATAGTTTAATGGAAATATTAAAAAAAATGACAAAAATAAACATTTTTGCTAACACAATAGTAAATAAACATAAGAAAATGATATGTACTGATACAACTTGGTCTCTCTCTCGCTCTCTCTCTCTCTCTCTCTCTCTCTCTCTCTCTCTCTCTCTCTCTTCTAACCAAGCTCGTCCATAATGGGGAGAACTCGAACACATCATAAGGTTGCATAGTAATACAATCTGGTCGATCACAAAAATACAGAGCGTCATCTGCTGTAAAAGATTTTTGAAGCATAAAAGTATCATTGAAAACAGAGATGTATTTGTCCAACTTCGGAAAATTGTATCCATTGAAAGCGAGAATTGTCATATCCATGAAAAAATAGTTGATCCCTTTAGCTTGTCTCTTCAACCAATAAGAATCCTCTTCACCCTGGCTCCAACAAGACTGACTAATATCCAACTTATATATTGTACAAGGTATAGATAACTTATATACATAAATTGACTCAAAATCAGTAAATGGTGAGGTCCTCTTGAGCATTTTAGAATGCACCTTTCTTGCAATTATTAATAAATTGTCGGAAGACTCAATAAAGTAAATATTGTCACTAAGATTTATATTTTAGAGTGAATGACTAATTTCCAAAATCTTGGCTATAGGTTTTGGTCCAGAATCAAATTCAGTAAGCCCTCCATTGACATCTAAAGCATAGAAATATGCTTGGATGTTATGAAGGTCGTAGTAATCTTTTTTTGAAGGTTGGTCTTCAACCATAACCCATTTTGTGTCTTGTGGTCTTCATATAGCTATAGTTTTACAATAAAATAAACCTGCAAACAGACAATCATCAAAGATTAGTGGTGATGATAAAACAACAATGTCTAGGAATCCAGGGCTTTCGATTCATATAAGCGTTGAGCCATTGGCCTAAATTTGGAAGGCAATAAAACAATTCTTGTTGATTGAAGTTGTGGGTCTTCGTCTGTGAATGGATTGAAAAGAGAACCATTTCCATTTTCATAATACAAGATGAGCTAACTAGATGAAGATCCAACAATTTGTGCGCCAAGAAACAAATCCGTTTCATACTCAGATTGTTGGTCCTTAATGAGGTTGTAGAAATTTCTTGTTTTTAAATCTGAGTCATAGGTACAAATCAACTGTAAAATCCAAGGATTTTAGGGGTTATTTATTTTTTTGGATTTAAAATTTGCTCTAATTTAATTTTTATTAAATTAAAGTGCCAAGGGACATTTTGGGATTTGAATAGAGTTCCAAGGGTATAAGAAGATTTATAAGGAATTCATAAATTTAATTAAGTTAATTGATAATTGATTTAATTAAATATGGAAATTCCCCAAGATTGATTTTAATTAGACTAAGATGGAAGTGGGAATTAATTGATTAAATCTTGATTGATTTAATAAATTTGGGAATGTCCTAAGTTGGAAATGATTTGAATTACAAAACTTGGATAAAATCTTAATTATAGACTAATGGGTCTGCCAAGGACAAATATGTAAAATTCAGAAATTATGGGTACTTGTTTGAGATTTTAATATGAAAAGTGGAGGTTTTTATTTGCAAAGTCCACAAAGAAAACCATGCACTTGGAAGTCAACAATAATAAAATGAAGGGTGGAGATTGAATAGGGTTTAAATGAAAAGATCCAACGGCTGAGTGTCACTCTAGGATCGTAGCTCTCTCCTCGGCCGCCAAATAACGCCAGCCACCACGGAGGATCTATCTCCTCGATCACCGGACCGCCCGGCCTTGAGATGGAGGTGATTTCGCTTGACTCCTCGCATGGACGGGATCGTGATCGCGCCTGACCCCTCGAGGCCCTTATAAGGAGAAGACCAGCTTTATCAAGGGAGATCACCGGAAGGGCGTGGCGACCTTCAACACTCCCATGGTTGCTGGAGCTGATCCCAAGAACACCACTGTTTGAGCACCATCCGGGACGGCGCTGCCACCGACGTGAAAGAGAGAGAGAGAGAGAGAGAGAGAGAGAGAGAGAGAGAGAGAGAGAGAGAGAGAGGTGGTTGCACTGAGATTCACCCGAGCGCGGCGAAGGAGACGTACGGCCATAGCACGAGGGACGACGTTGGGACCTCATCGCCACACACCACGAGTTGTGGGTACTGGTAAGCCTCTTGCCCTCTCACTCTTGGGTCCAGTCCTGCATGCATGCGATCATGAAAGTGTTAAGGTAGTCCTGTTAAGATCATACATGGTTTGTAAGATGGGTTTGGACCTATATTAAGGACATGGAAACCCCATGAATCCATGCATATGTTAATAAAGGAAGCATGCATATCTGCTAATTGTTTTAGAGAGTGTTAAAGGCCTTGGTTTATGGTGTGCTGGATTGAACAATGGCAAGGTGTTGGCTGGAGACTAAGAGAGGAAGGGTGTGTGTCTATATTGTGGCTTTAGTTGTTGTTGTGATGTAGAATTTCTGATTGTTTATTTTTAATAGTAAGATGAGTTGATGGTGGTGTTTTGTTAGCATAAAATAATAGGGGTAAGGTCCTTGTGCTAACTTGATGATTTAGTGGGTTAATGAACTAGTGTTGGTTGGGCAGGGAGATATTGATTTTGATAAGGATATGTAGAGGATCATGACAGTGAGTCTTCTTGCCCTGTGATTTTATGTGAAGGCCTGTTAGTTGAATGCATGCGTAGAGAAGTCTAATAGTTTTCATGAATCATAGATACACATGCATGTGAGTATTGTAGATTAGATTTCTTTTTGGTTGTGTATGCCTAGAGTGGTGGTTGGGATCAAGGTGTTGATGTCTTGATTTGGGAAAGGAGATAGAGTGTGCTAGGTTGTGGGGTCTTGGAGACTTGGGGAGCATGAAATGAATTGTTTTGATGAACTTTGTTGAGGTTTAGTATGGTTCCAATTTGTGCATGGGTTGAAGGTATTTGATGATGAGTTAATGTTGATTATTGTTGGCTCTTTAAACTGGGGACATGGAGGATTGGTGATGTTTGGATGTGGTGTTCAGTGTTAACTTAGGTGTTGGGTTGAGTTTTGGGTGAAAGCTTAGAAGGCCTGTAGCATGGTGAAAGTAGAGGTCTATCAGTTGTGTTAGATAGTTGTGATGTAGTGTTGAAGGTGATGGTTCCCTGGGAGTGTAGTAAGAGGTTGCTGAGTGGGTGAAATATAAGCATGATACTTGGTGAAGCCAAAGGATGGTGTTTAAACATGAAGTTTGTTTGGAGATTGATGAAATAGGATAAGGTTTATGCATAATTTTGATATAGAACCTGATCCCAGCGTGGTATGATGGAGGTGACAGTCCTGAGCATGAGTGCTTGTGAACTCTAGGTGTTTTCACTAGAGGTGTTGCAATAACTTGATAAATGATAGGTCGCATAATGATGATGAAGTTTTAGAGTTCTTGTTAAATCTTGATGGAGCTATCATCAAGGATTAATCTTGGATTAGTTGTTAATAGTTGAATGTTGAGGGTGATTTGTTGATCGCTCTAATGATGTTGGTGCATAAGTGAGAGGATGTTATTAGAGTTCTGGATTTTAGAATGTGGTAGATGATTAATAGTATGCTTGAGTGGAGGTTGCTTGGTTGGCCATACAGTGACTTTTTTTTGTTTTCTCCTTGGTTTGTTAATGACATGGAGGCTGGGGGTGGAAGTAATGGACCAGTTTTGTCTTGAGGCTGAGTCTAGAAGAGAATGAGTTGATTTGAAAGGGAATTACTTTATCTAATTGAGTGATAAGTAGTTGGGAATTAGATTAATATGAATACATTGCCATTGGAGAAAAAAATATTAAAATCTGCAGATTCTTAAGGCTTGGTGATTAATGATGGTGGAGCTTCAGAGCCTCTGGTGAGGTTTGATGGCTGGGTGGTGTTTATGTTCGGAAAATATGAGAATGAATGTTATTATCACATGTGTGGTTCAGTTGGAAAAGGGTGTTATCAGGCTGCCTACTTCAACTGAAATCTGGGAAATGTGTAGACGTCGGATAGTATCGTGTAAGGTACCGTTGGAAAGATAAGGAAGAGATCTTTCCAACAAGCCCTGGTACAACTTGAACGGATTTCTGGATCAAAAGTTATGGACTGTTATTTGGGACTGCGCGTTAGGTTCAGAAATTCTGCATTGGTGTTTGTAGGCATTCGTCGTAGAACTAGTTGTTCACAAGCATGTATGCATTGTTTTGTGACTAGTTTATGGTTTCCAGGTATCGACTTGGAGCTTTGAGTAGCGTCAGGAGAGACGCGGGTTTGACGATTGGACTTACTAGTGAAGTAAGTACTTCTGCCTTGTACCCCCCAGTCATTTGTTGATTGGTTTCTTGACTTTTGACTTGCATCTTTGAGCATGCCTTATTCCTCTTTTCGGAGATCTTATTGACGTGTCTTTACTGTGACATGTTGCTTTGTTATTCATACATGCTTCCTTGTTTTGTTGAAATCTTTTGTTTAGCATGTTTGATTTTTTTCGGGATGTTGGAGTCCCTGTGTGTTCTGTTCTTCGTCCCGGATTCAGTGGAGCAGGTGAGCTCCAGATTTTGCGAGAGCATTGGGGACGGGACACCCTGACGTTCCGACTCTAGCGGAGGGAGAGTGTTCTCGTTGTCCCTGCCACTGGTGGGTCGATCACCGATCGCGGTCGACACGTAGAGAGGTGGCGCTACACATCTGAATTCGAGGAGCGTGAAGCGGCCGGAGGGTCGCTTTTCTCAGCGAGTTCGTGATGGTACTGACCGGGGGAGACGTTTCTGGAGTTTCTTTGGAACTCATCGCTAGGAGTCGATTTCTTGCTTATTTTTGTGATAGACTCCTAGGGCTTATTTTTGAGGGGCGTGCCCCGAGCTTGTTTTGATATTTATGATTGGTTGATATCATATTCCTTGAACCCCGCAGGGGTACTTACTGAGCTTTCCATTCGAAAGCTCATGCATTTGTTTTCTCCTGTTTCGCATCCCGAGGCAGGACTCTAGTACGCAGGAGCCGAAAGATCGTGGGCTCTGGGTGGATTTGGAGAGGTCCGAGGACCTTGATTATCTTTCTTGTTTGAGTGAGATATTTTATTTTGTAGGACCCCTTAGGGCCTGGTATTTGTAGGATATTTGAACCCTTGATATTTATTTTTCCGCTGAAACTCTGTTTTATTTTGAATAAAATAAGATGTTTATTTGCATTATCTGCTTACACACTTAGGCCTTGTATCCGAGTGGGGCCCGTCTCTACTCGGCTACATTCTGGGCCCGCATACATCGCCCGAAGTTCCTTAATCGGTCGGGGCGTGACATCAACCATGCTACTTGTTTTAATGAATGATCCTCCATTGCTACCGACCTCAATTATTTGCATCCACTACTAAAGTTGATGTAAATGATCTGACTTAGACATTTTGGTATTTTATCTATAAGTTCTTTTTGGAGGTGTGCGCACCAACTTTGGTTTCTTCGAATTCTAGAATTATCAATTGGCATGTAACAACGGAATAATTCTTTCTCCTAATGAAAACTGTCACAAGATAATATAAAGCTCACCAAGACTAAGAGTTTGGTGTAATAAAAAGGAATGAATAATAAAGATAATTGGAAAGTTGTGTAAACAACAATTGAAACACACACATATATTTATATAAAAAAATTACCCTAAATGATTTCAAAACAAAATTAATGAAATACATTTTCGAGCATGAAGACATCTGCAAAGAATGTAGAATTTAAGGGGATGATGGTGAGAATAATGTAAAATTTTTACTGTATTCCAACTTACAACTACTTTGACTTTAAGTTGAAATACAATAATATAAAGGATACTTGAGGCTAGTAACCCTTACCGAGTCATCCTTGTTTATCGGATCTATACCGAGCCTACCAAACTTCCCTTGTTTATAGGATCAGTAACTATCTCAGTTAACAACCTGGTTTACATGTACTCCCTTTATATATGAAATACAAGGAATGACAAATACAAGTTTGTATGAGAATTTCAAACTGTTTTCATGGTATCAGCAGTCCTTCTGGATTAATATCCCTCAATCCACAAGGCTTCCGAAACTCCCACTTTCTCTTCCACCCTTTATATAAAATATTTTACATGTAATTGAATTTTTTACATCAAACCAAACATAAGATTTTTCAACTTACATATGAAACATAGTGCATTGCACCTATATAGAAAGCCAAATAACCACTCATTCTCTTAATCTTTGATTATATCTCTTGAAATAGATAAAGATGGAATAGTAATGAATATTTCTAATATTGCAAACTAGAATCACAGTTCTATTCTTTTATCTCTAAAGACCTATCATAACCTCCGGATTTGCATAATGAAGCAGTACTTTTTCCAACTTTGGTTATTTTAAATTAAATAACTAAACTATTCTCATAAATTTGTAAGACATAATTGGATCGGCTATCTAGTCCTCACAAAAATGAAATCTTTGCTATTTTGAGTGAGAAGCTAAAAGACAACAACACCTCAATCATACACAACCTCATAAAGCATTAGTAATAGATAGTTTATTGGAAATATTAAAAAAAATGACAAAAATAAACTTTTTTGCTAACACAATAGTAAATAAACATAGGAAAATGATATGCACTGATACAACTTGGTCTCTCCGTCTCCCACCATCTCTCTCTCTCTCTCTCTCTCTCTCTCTCTCTCTCTCTCTCTCTCTTTCTCTCTCTTCTGACCAAGCTCATCCATAATGGAGAGAACTCGAACACAATATAAGGTTGCATAGTAATACAATCAGGTCGATCACAAAAATACAGAGCGTCATCTTCTGTAAAAGATTGTTGAAGCATAAAAGTATCATTGAAAACAGAGATGTATTTGTCCAACTTCGGAAAATTGTATCAATTTAAAGAGATAATTGTCATGTCCATGAAACAACAGTTGAATCCCTTGAGCCAGTCTCTTAAACTAATAAGAATCCTCTTCACCCTTGCTCCAACAAGACTGACTAATATCCAACTGAAATATTGTACAAGATATAGATAACTTGTATACATAAATCGACTCAAAATCAGCAAATGGTGAGGTCCTCTTGAGCATTTTAGAATGCACTTTTCTTGCAATTATTAATAAATTGTCGGAAGACTCAATAAAGTAAATATTGTCACTAAGATTTATACTTCGGAGTGAATGACTAATGTCCAAAATCCTGGTTGTAGGATTTGGTCCAGAATCAAATTCAGCAATCCCTCCATTGACATCTAAAGCATAGAAATATCCTTGGAAGTAATAAAGGTCGTAGTAATCTTTTCAAAAGTTTGGTCTTCAACCATAAACCTTCTTGTGTCTTGCGGTCTGCATATAGCTATAGTTTTACAATAAAATAAACCAGCAAACAGACAATCATCAAAGATTAGTGGTGATGATAAAACAACAATGTCTAGGAATCCAGGGCTTTCGATTCTTTATAAGCGTTGAGCCATTGGCGTAAATTTGGAAGGCACTGAAACAGTTCTGGTTGATTTAAGTTGTGGGTATTCGTCTGTTAATGGATTGAAAAGAGAACCATTTCCATTTTCATAAGACAAGATGAGCTAACTAGATGAAGATCCAACAATTTGTGCTCCAAGAAACAAATTCATTTCATATTCAGATTGTTTGTCCTTAATGAGGTTGTAGAAATTTCTTGTTTTTAAATCTGAGTCATAGGTACAAATCAACCATGGTACTTGTTTTAATGAATGATCCTCCATTGCTACCGACCTCCATTATTTGCATACACTAATAATGTCACGCATCAACCCTGGATCCCGGCCTCTACAAGACGCTGTTGAACGCCAAGCAAGGCTTATAGGGTCGCCCCTAGAAGCACGCAAGGCTAAGTAACATAAGCAGATAATTAAATCAGAGTTTAAATTATAAATCAACGGAAGAAATATATATATAAGGTTTTTATAAAACCCTAGCAGGTCCCGAATGACAACTCTCACTCAGAAAGGAATAGAGGCCTGCAAACCTCAGCTCAACATATCCCCATCGCTGCTGGGGTTGTCCTCAAGGAAGCTCTCTCCTGAATTCCGCTCTTAGCTACTCGCAAGGTCCTCATCTAGTCCTGACCCTACTCCTCATTGTCACCTGAGAAAAACATCCATCAAGTGCATGAGCCAAAGGAAGGCCCAGTAGGATCGCAAATAAATTAATAAAGGTGGCGAAAGCCACTAGGAAAGAACAAAAATAAAAGAAGTACAAATATGCAATAATAACATCACAAGCAAATAACAAATCTCAGGAAAGTGGATAAATCCACAGATGTACTCAATCTCTGGCATATGTGATACTAAGATGTCTCATTTACATCTACGCATACACCATCGGTATCGTCTTCGCCTAAGCCGGCTACGCTTATAGCATACATGTGCACATGGCCAAAAATCGCTCTCTGGTGAGGCGGTGGCGGATATTATACACCCTCTGCCGGGGTCTCCGTCCGATGGAGCATCAAGTGCTCGTGGCCAGATATTATACACCCTCTGCCGGGGTCTCCGTCCGATGGAGCACCAAGTGCTCGTGGCCAGATATTATACGCCCTCTGCCAGGGCCTGGTGGCCGGATATTATACACCCTCGGCCAGGGTCTCCGTTCGATGTATCATGCCTGAAAGTAAGAGATTGATAGTACTAATACCTAACAACAGGTATACATATATATCCAAGGTAGCAACATCTTGAATATACAATGATCAGAGATCTCATCGAGATCGGAAGCCAATACGTATCTAAGGAGTAAACTCTACTTAAATACGCATTTGAAAAACATGATAGCAATAATCCCCTCTAGATATAAAACCAATATATATGAGGAAGACCATCTCGAATATATATTGGGAACCTCACGAGGAAATAAGAGTACAAAAATCAAAGCGGGGTAGGAGGAAGGAATACTCACAAACCTCCCGTGCGAGAGCCTACCTGGCTAGAACCAAATCACAAGCAGGGTAGGAGAAAGGAATAATCAAACCAAGTGTCAACAGACTGAGCAGAGCAATATCAAAAAAACCCAAGCAAAGCAGAAATAGAATCACACTCAAAGCAGAGCAAATCTAATCAGAGTATACAACTTAAGCAATGCAGCAAGCATAACATGTCGATAGACGAGCGAGGTATCAAAAGATGGACTCCAACATCCATCTAGCACAACAACAACAAGGATCAAGAGAATACTGTGGGTTAGAGATCCTCACGGGACCCGTGCGACATCCTACCTTTTTCGCTCTTGGGCCTGCTCGGGGCCGATACTCCCGGTCTGGTCCTAGACCATCTCACCACGGCCTAAACATGGTAAATGTTCATCATATAACATTTCATAATAATTTGAATGCATTACATGCATTTAATTACCCTAATCGTGGAGTTTACCGTAAATGTCGGCTTTTAATTTATAACCGATGGATCCGGGCTCTTAGACACCTGCCCATACCATTTTATTAGTTTAAATGTACACCCGAACTATCGGGACGATCGGAATCAAATTCCGAGTCTTTTTGAAAACATTTGAGTTATAGTTCACTCTCTATACGGTAGCTACAGTAACTGCATAAAACATGAACTTGGAACTTCAAATTGAAGCTCCAAACCTTCACCATTCCATTCCAATCTCCCGGTATATTATATTCATAATATTGTCTTTCATTTCCATCATAATTGGGCTCATTATCATCTCTTATACGGCCCAAAAAAATGAACAAAAATCCATGTTCTGCAGTGCTACAGTAATTTCTACAAATTCCTTTCACTTGGAGTTCAATTCTCTTCAATAAATTCCTAAACTTGGAATCCAATACTTGCATTTCTCAAACAATACATAGGCACGTTTATTCTTAATACAACAACAAGGGTTATTAATAGCTCAAGTTCAATTAAACCACATAACCATCGTAGGCATTTTTACAACTACAAGATGGGTAACATTGCTTTTCAAAACACATTTCGACATAGTCCCCTCTATTTCTAAGCTCCCAAATTGTACAAACATTCATGCTCTCCACATCTACAACATTTACAATTAGTTAACTCAATCAATCACATGCATGTCCCATAACATTCCAACCTTATAACATTAGTTTTCATACAACCAAATTCATAGAGGCATTTCATCAAACACCATATGGGCATACTCATTTCTAAAACAAGACATAACATCCATGAACCTTTAAGGTTCTAATTATACAAACATAAATCCATTGACAATGACATTCTCTCTAATATGTATTTCTACCAAAGGAATCAAGCATGTACAATTGGGTATGTTACCATGAATACTAATAAGCATTTATACCTAGAGTTTTCATGAAAAATTGGCGGCACCTCCCCTATATTTAGGGCCCCGAATTTCATACAATCATTCATCCATAATAACAATTAAAACATATGGAATTCATCTTCATCCAAGGTACAATCCAAGGCATCAAGCACATTCATTTCACAATCTTTAAACCCCCAAAATACAACTTGATTTCAAGTATAGCCCTCCATTTCACTGCCCTAAAACTCATAATTAAATTCATTAACTAGTCTATTAAACAATGTAACGATCCCCAAGTTGAGGCTTACAATCGTGGAGTGATGATGGCAAGCGTCGCAAGTCGGCAACGGTGGGCGGGCTGCACGCTGCGAGGAAGAGCTTCTGGCGACTGGCGGCGGTGGCTGCGCTGCGATGCGCGCGCAGGCTCCACCGCTGCACGCAGTTCGCTGCGCATGGCTGCTGGCGCGCTGCTGGGTCGCGCGCGATGCGGCAGTGCTGCGATGGCGCAAAGTGCTGCACGCTGGCTGACGCGCGCGGCTGATCGCGCTGCAGGGCGTGGCTGGGGACGCGCTGGCGCTGCGGTGCTGCGCGCAATGCAGTGCAGGCTGCGGCGCGCGCACCGCGCTGGCGAGCATGCCGCACGCTGGCTCACAGCTTGCACGCTGTGTAGCGCGCGTGGGCGGGGACTTCTTGCCGGGCGTGCAGGGGGATGGTGGGCGCTGGCGAGGCTCGCCGGTGGAGCGCGCCAAGCGCGTGGGTGAAGGCGTGGGTGAGAAGAAGAAGAAGAAGAAAAGGGAGTGATAGAGAGAGAGAAGAGGGATTAAAAGGGATTTAGATTTGAGTGTTACCCCTTTTTACCATTTAGCCCCTCACTTTATTCTTTTCTTTTATCCCGTGATTTCTTGATTTAATAGTAAATCATGTCACACCTCCTAATGTTTTATTTCCTTCATTAAACTTGAATTCTCCAACCCTCTTATTCGTCACCTTAACCTTAGTTATTTAATCATATTGAAGTTCCCATTTCTAATAACAATACCTCATATTATTTAGTTCCATTACCTTACTTTTCCTATCTTTAAACCATGCATTATTTTAACTTGTCACTATACTATTTGTCACATGCCAACCATTTGTCTCCATTAATTCTCATTTAATTAGTACTTAATTAAATCTGGATTAATCAGCCCCTTTGAAATTTTTCTCAAATTTCATCGTTTACCATATTAAATTACTATTTAATAAATTCTGGAAATAAATAAATAAAAATCCTTATTTATTTCGGGGCGGGTGTTACAAATAAAGTTGATGTAATCAATCAGACGTAGACATTTTAGTATTTGATCTATAAGTTCTTTTGGAAGGTGTGCGCGCTAACTTGGTTGCTTCGAATTCTGGAATTATCAATTGGCATGTAAAATATCAATAATTCTTCCTCCGAATGACAACTGTAACAAGATAATATATAGCACACCAAGACTAAGGGTTTAGTGCAATAAAAAGAAATGAATAATAAAGATAAATGACAAGTTGTGTAAACAACAATTGAAACACACACGTATATTTATATAAAAAAAATTGCTCTAAATGATTTCAAAACAAAATTAATGAAATACCTTTTCGAGCATGAAGACATCTGCAAAGAATGTAGAATTTAAGGGGATGATGGTGAGAATAATGTAAAATTTTTACTGTATTTCACCTTACAACTACTTTGACTTTAAGTTGAAATACAGTAATATAAAGGATACTTGAGGCTAGTAACCCTTACCGAGTCATCCTTGTTTATCGGATCTATACCGAGCCTACCAAACTTCCCTTGTTTATAATATTAGTAATTATCTCAGTTAACAACCTCGTATACATGTACTCCCTTTATATATGAAATACAAGGAATGGCAAATACAAGTTTGTGTGAGAATTTCAAAATGTTTTCGTGGTATTAGCAGTCCTTCTGGATTAATATCCCTCAATCCACAAGGCTTCCGAAACTCCCACTTTCTCTTCCACCCTTTATATAAAATATTTTACATGTAATTGAAACTTTTACATTAAACCAACATAAGATTTTTCAACTTACATATGAAACATAGTGCATTGCACCTATATAGAAAGCCAAATAACCACTCATTCTCTTGATCTTTGATTATGTCTCTTGAAATAGATAAAGATGGAATAGTAATGAATATTTCTAATATTGCAAACTAGAATCACAGTTCTATTCTTTTATCTCTAAAGCCCTATCATAACCTCCGGATTTGCTTAATCAAGCACTAATCTTTCCCAAATTTAGTTATCTTAAAGCAAATAACTAAACTATTGTCATAAATTTGTAAGACATAATTGGATTGGCTAACTAGTCCTCACAAAAATGAAATCTTTGCTATTTTGAGTGAGAAGCTAAAAGACAACAACACCTAAATCAAACACAACCTCATAAAGCATTAGTAATAGATAGTTTAATGGAATTATTAAAAAAAATGAAGAAAATAAACATTTTTGCTAACACAATAGTAAATAAACATAGGAAAATAATATGGACTGATACAACTTGGTCTCTCCATCTCTCTCTCTCTCTCTCTCTCTCTCTCTCTCTCTCTCTCTCTCTCTCTTCTAACCAAGCTCATCCATAATGGGGAGAACTCGAACACATCATAAGGTTGCGTAGTAATACAATCAGGTCGATCACAAAAATACAGAGCGTCATCTGCTGTAAAAGATTGTTGAAGCATAAAAGTATCATTGAAAATAGAGATGTATTTGTCCAACTTCGGAAAATTGTATCCATTTAAAGCGAGAATTGTCATATCCATGAAACAATAGCTGATCCCTTCAGCTTGTCTCTTCAACCAATAAGAATCCTCTTCACCCTTGCTCCAACAAGACTGACTAATATCCAACTTATATATTGTACAAGATATAGATAACTTGTATACATAAATTGACTCAAAATCAGTAAATGGTGAGGTCCTCTTGAGCAGTTTAGAATGCACCTTTCTTGCAATTATTAATAAATTATCGGAAGACTCAATAAAGTAAATATTGTCACTAAGATTTATATTTCGGAGTGAATGACTAATGTCAAAAATCCTGGTTCTAGGATTTGGTCCAGAATCAAATTCAGTAAGCCCTCCATTGACATCTAAAGCATAGAAATATCCTTGGAAGTAATGAAGGTCGTAGTAATCTTTTTTTGAAGGTTGGTCTTCAGCCATAAACCATCTTGTGTCTTGTGGTCTGCATATAGCTATAGTTTTACAATAAAATAAACATGTAAACAGAAAATCATCAAAGATCAGTGGTGATGATAAAACAACAATGTCTAGGAATCCAGCTTTTTCGATTCTTTACAAGCGTTGAGCCATTGGCCTAAATTTGGAAGGCAATAAAACAGTTCTGGTTCATTGAAGTTGTGGGTATTCGTCTGTGAATGGATTGAAAAGAGAACCATTTCCATTTTCATAAGACAAGATGAGCTAACTAGATGAAGATCCAACAATTTGTGTTCCAAGAAACAAATCCATTTCATACTCAGATGTTTGGTCCTCAATGAGGTTGTAGAAATTTATTATTTTTAAATCTGAGTCATAGGTACAAATCAACCATGGTACTTGTTTTAATGAATGATCCTACATTGGTACCGACCTCCATTATTTGCATACACTACTAAAGTTGATGTAATCCATTAGACTTAGACATGTTAGTATTTGATCGATAAGTACTTTTTGGAGGTGTGCGCACCAGCTTTGGTTTCTTCGAATTCTGGAATTATCAATTGGCATGTAAAAACGGAATAATTCTTCCTATGAATGACAACTGTAAACAGATAATATATAGCACACCAAGACTAAGAGTTTGGTGCAATAAAAAGGAATGAATAATAAAGATAAATGGAAAGTTGTGTAAACAACAATTGAAACACACACATATATTTATATAAAAAAATTACCCTAAATGATTTCAAAACAAAATTAATGAAATACATTTTCGAGCATGAAGACATCTGCAAAGAATGTAGAATTTAAGTGGATGATGGTGAGAATAATGTAAAATTTTTACTGTATTCCAACTTACAACTACTTTGACTTTAAGTTGAAATACAATAATATAAAGGATACTTGAGGCTAGTAACCCTTACCGAGTCATCCTTGTTTATCGGATCTATACCGAGCCTACCAAACTTCCCTTGTTTATAGGATCAGTAACTATCTCAGTTAACAACCTGGTTTACATGTACTCCCTTTATATATGAAATACAAGGAATGACAAATACTAGTTTGTGTGAGAATTTCAAAATGTTTTCATGGTATCAGCAGTCCTTCTGGATTAATATCCCTCAATCCACAAGGCTTCCGAAACTCCCACTTTCTCTTCCACCCTTTATATAAAATATTTTACATGTAATTGAAACTTTTACATCAAACCAAACACATGATTTTTCAACTTACATATGAAACATAGTGCATTGCACCTATATGGAAAGCCAAATAACCACTCATTCTCTTAATCTTTGATTATATCTCTTGAAATAGATAAAGATGAAATAGTAATGAATATTTCTAATATTGCAAACTAGAATCACAGTTCTATTCTTTTATCTCTAAAGACCTATCATAACCTCCGGATTTGCATAATGAAGCAGTACTTTTTCCAACTTTGGTTATTTTAATGCAAATAACTAAACTATTCTCATAAATTTGTAAGACATAATTGGATCGGATATCTAGTCCTCACAAAAATGAAATCTTTGCTATTTTGAGTGAGAAGCTAAAAGACAACAACACCTCAATCAAACACAACCTCATAAAGCATTAGTAATAGATAGTTTAATGGAAATATTAAAAAAAATTGACAAAAATAAACTTTTTTGCTAACACAATAGTAAATAAACATAGGAAAATGATATGCACTGATACAACTTGGTCTCTCTGTCTCTCTCCATCTCTCTCTCTCTCTCTCTCTCTCTCTCTCTCTCTCTCTCTCTCTCTTCTGACCAAGCTCATCCATAATGGAGAGAACTCGAACACATTATAAGGTTGCATAGTAATACAATCAGGTCGATCACAAAAATACAGAGCGTCATTTGTTGTAAAAGATTGTTGAAGCATAAAAGTATCACTGAAAACAGAGATGTATTTGTCCAACTTCGGAAAATTGTATCCATTTAAAGAGATAAATGTCATGTCCATGAAACAACAGTTGAATCCCTTGAGCCAGTCTCTTCAACCAATAAGAATCCTCTTCACCCTTGCTCCAACAAGACTGACTAATATCCAACTGAAATATTGTACAAGATATAGATAACTTGTATACATAAATCGACTCAAAATTAGCAAATGGTGAGGTCCTCTTGAGCATTTTAGAATGCACCTTTCTTGCAATTATTAATAAATTGTCGGAAGACTCAATAAAGTAAATATTGTCACTAAGATTTATATTTCGGAGTGAAGGACTAATGTCCAAAATCCAGGTTCTAGGATTTGGCTCAGAATCAAATTCAGCAATCCCCCCATTGACATCTAATGCATAGAAATATCCTTGGAAGTAATGAAGGTCGTAGTAATATTTTCATAAGGTTGGTCTTCAACCATAAACCATCTTGTGTCTTGCGGTCTGGATATAGCTATAGTTTTACAATAAAATAAACCTGCAAACAGACAATAGTCAAAGATTAGTGGTGATGATAAAACAACAATGTCTAGGAATCCAGGGCTTTCGATTCTTTATAAGCGTTGAGCCATTGGCGTAAATTTGGAAGGCAATAAAACAGTTCTGGTTGATTTAAGTTGTGGGTATTCGTCTGTTAATGGATTGAAAAGAGAACCATTTCCATTTTCATAAGACAAGATGAGCTAACTAGATGAAGATCCAACAATTTGTGCTCCCTGAAACAAATTCATTTCATACTCAGATTGTTTGTCCTCAATGAGGTTGTTGAAATTTCTTGTTTTTAAATCTGAGTCATAGGTACAAATCAACCATGGTACTTGTTTTAATGAATGATCCTCCATTGCTACCGACCTCCATTATTTGCATACACTACTGAAGTTGATGTAATCGATCAGATGTAGACATTTTAGTATTTGATCTATAAGTTCTTTTGGGAGGTGTGCGCGCCAACTTTGGTTTCTTCGAATTCTGGAATTATCAATTAGCAAAATCCCAATAATTCTTCCTCCGAATGACAATTGTAACAAGATAATATATAGCACACCAAGACTAAGGGTTTGGTGCAATAAAAAGAAATGAATAATAAAGATAAATGACAAGTTGTGTAAACAACAATTGAAACACACACGTATATTTATATAAAAAAAATTACTCTAAATGATTTCAAAACAAAATTAATGAAATACCTTTTCGAGCATGAAGACATCTGTAAAGAATGTAGAATTTAAGGGGATGATGGTGAGAATAATGTAAAATTTTTACTGTATTTCAACTTACAACTACTTTGACTTTAAGTTGAAATACAGTAATATAAAGGATACTTGAGGCTAGTAACCCTTACCGAGTCATCCTTGTTTATCGGATCTATACCGAGCCTACCAAGCTTCCCTTGCTTGTAGGATCAATAACTATATCTTGGTGTGCTATATATTATCTTGTTACAGTTGTCATACGGAGGAAGAATTATTGGGTTTTTACATGCGAATTGATATTTCCAAATTTCGAAGAAACCAAAGTTGGTGCGCACACCTCCCAAAAGAACTTATAGATCAAATACTAAAATGTCTAAGTCTGATCGATTATATCAACTTTAGTAGTGTATGCAAATAATGGAGGTTGGTAGCAATGGAAGATCATTCATTAAAACAAGTACCATGGTTGATTTGTACCTATGACTCAGATTTAAAAACAAGAAATTTCTACAACCTCATTGAGGACCAACAATCTGAGAATGAAATGGATTTGTTTCTTGGAGCACAAATTGTTGGATCTTCATCTAGTTAGCTAATCTTGTCTTATGAAAATGGAAATGGTTCTCTTTTCAATCCATTCACAGACAAATACCCACAACTTCAATCAACCAGAACTATTTTATTGCCTTCCAAATTTAGGCCAATGGCTCAACACTTATAAAGAATCGAAAGCCCTGGATTCCTAGACATTTTTGTTTTATCATTACCACTAATCTTTGATGATTGTCTGTTTGCAGGTTTATTTTATTATAAAACTATAGCTATATGCAGACCGCAAGACACAAGATGGTTTATGGTTGAAGACCAACCTTCAAAAAAAGATTACTACGACATTCATTACTTCCAAGGATATTTCTATGCTTTAGATGTCAATGGAGGGCTTACTGAATTTTATTCTGGAGCAAATCCTAGAACCAGGATTTTGGACATTAGTCATTTACTCCGAAATATAAATCTTAGTGACAATATCTACTTTGTTAAGTCTTCCGACAATTTATTAATAACTGCAAGAAAGATGCATTCTAAAATGCTCAAGAGGACTTCACCATTTACTGATTTTGATTCAATTTATGTACAATATATAAGTTGGATATTAGTCAGTCTTGTTGGAGCAAGGGTGAAGTGGATTCTTATTGGTTGAAGAGACAGGCTCAAGGGATCAACTGTTGTTTCATGGACATGACAATTTTCTCTTTAAATGGATACATTTTTCCGAAGTTGGAAAAATACATCTCTGTTTTCAATGATACTTTTATTCTTCAACAATCTTTTACAGCAGATGACGCTTTTTATTATTGTGATCGAATTGATTGTATTATTATGCAACCTTATGATGTGTTCGAGTTCTCTCCATTATAGACGAGCTTGGTTAGAAGAGAGAGAGAGAGAGAGAGAGAGAGAGAGAGAGATGGAAAGACAAAGTTGTATCAGTGCATATCATTTTCCTATGTTTATTTACTATTGTGTTAGCAAAAATGTTTATTTTTGTCATTTTTTTTAATATTTTCATTAAACTATCTATTACTAATGCTTTATGAGATTGTGTTTGATTGAGGTGTTGTTGTCTTTTAGCTTCTCACTCAAAATAAAAAAGAATTTATTTTTGTGAGAACTAGTTAGCCAATCCAATTATGTCTTACAAATTTATGACAATAGTTTAGTTATTTGCTTTAAAATAACCAAAGTTGGCAAAGATTAGTGCTTGATTATGCAAATCCGGAGGTTATGATAGGGCTTTAGAGATAAAAGAATAGAACTGTGATTCTAGTTTACAATATTAGAAATATTTATTACTATTCCATCTTTATCTATTTCAAGAGATATAATCAAAGAGCAAGAGAATGAGTGGTTATTTGGCTTTCTATATAGGTGTAATACACTATGTTTCATATGTAAGTTGAAAAATCTTATGTTTGGTTTAATGTAAAAGTTTCAATTACATGTAAAATATTTTATATAAGGGGTGGAAGAGAAAGTGGGAGTTTCAGAAGCCTTGTGGATTGAAGGATATTAATCCAGAAGGACCGTTGATAGCTCGAAAGCATTTTGAAATTCTCACACAAACTTGTATTTGCCATTCCTTGTATTTCATATATAAAGGGAGTACATGTATACCAAGGGTTTGGTGTAATAAAAAGGAATGAACAATAATAACAAGTTGTGTAAACAAAAATTGAAACACACACATATATTTATATAAAAAAATTGCCCTAAATGATTTCAAAACAAAATTAATGAAATACCTTTTCAAGCATGAAGACATCTGCAAGAAAGTAGAATTTAAGGGGATGATGGTGAGAATAATGTAAAATTTTTACTGTATTTCAATTTACAACTACTTTGACTTTAAGTTGAAATACAGTAATATAAAGGATACTTGAGGCTAGTAACACTTACCGAGTCATCCTTGTTTATCGGATCTATACCGAGCTTACCAAACTTCCCTTGTTTATAGGATCAGTAACTATCTCAGTTAACAACCTGGTATACATGTACTCCCTTTATATATGAAATACAAGGAATGGCAAATACAAGTTTGTGTGAGAATTTCAAAATGATTTCGTGGTATCAACAATCCTTCTGGATTAATATCCCTCAATCCACAAGGCTTCCGAAACTCCCACTTTCTCTTCCACCCTTTATATAAAATATTTTACATGTAATTGAAACTTTTACATTAAACCAAACATAAGATTTTTCAACTTACATATGAAACGTAGTGCATTGCACCTATATAGAAAGCCAAATAACCACTCATTCTCTTGCTCTTTGATTATATCTCTTGAAATAGATAAAGATGGAATAGTAATGAATATTTTTAATATTGCAAACTAGAATCACAGTTCTATTCTTTTATCTCTAAATCCCTATCATAACCTCCGGATTTGCTAAATCAAGCACTAATCTTTCCCAACTTTGCTTATTTTAAAGCAAATAACTAAACTTTTGTCATAAATTTGTAAGACATAATTGGATTGGCTAACTAGTCCTCACAAAAATGAAATCTTCGCTATCTTGAGTGAGAAGCTAAAAGACAACAACACCTCAATCAAACACAAACTCATAAAGCATTAGTAATAGATAGTTTAATAGAAATATTTTCAAAAAAATGACAAAAATAAACATTTTTTCTAACACAATAGTAAATAAACATAGGAAAATGATATGCACTGATACAACTTGGTCTGTCCATCTCTCGCTCTCTCTCTCTCTCTCTCTCTCTCTCTCTCTCTCTCTCTCTCTCTCTCTCTCTCTTCTAACCAAGCTCATCTATAATGGAGAGATCTCGAACACATCATAAGGTTGCATAGTAATTCAATCAGGTCGATCATAAAAATATAGAGCATTATCTGCTGTAAAGATTATTGAAGCATAAAAGTATCATTGAAAACAGAGATGTATTTGTCCAACATCGGAAAAATGTATCCATTTAAAGAGAGAATTGTCATGTCCATGAAACAACAGTTGATCCCTTGAGCCTGTTGTAACATCCCGGTTTTTCCTCTTTGAATACTGTCAAATATAAAATAAATGCCGGAGCTTAATGAGAAACTAATAATTGTATTTAAAAGACTTTAATGAATAAATAGTGTATTATCAAAAGTTGGTAGACCTTAATTAGATGTGACAATTAATTGGTAAAATGAGGGTAAGGTCTTGTAGATTTTGGTTGGGCTTTGGAGCTTTCTCTCGGGCCTGCCCAACAAAGGGATAGTGGTGTAATGGGCAATCACGGCGCGGGACGCCTGGGCTCAGGGGCTGGGTATTGAAACGAAGAAGAGGGTGCTAGTTGTAATAGGAGATTGGGACTCATTCATGTCTCTCACTCTCGTCCCAGCAAGCAGGAGGTGGCGATGGAGCAGCGCAGTGGCGCGATGCATGCGCAGGAGAAGGAGATTCGACCACGTTGCTCCCGGGTGTGCGCGGAGGGGGAATGAAGAGGGCGATCATATGGGCAGAAGAGGGGATTCATTCTCTCGGAGGGAACACGAGTGGAAAGCTTCCCCTTGCTTCCTGGCCAGCTCAGCTCGGTCAACTGCCTCCCCACAAAGACACAAGAGGTTCTTGGTCGTCGTCACTAGCTCATTCAAAGTCCAGGGCACCAGCTTCTCCTCTCCTGCATCCCGGGCGGCCTGAGCCACCTCCGGCTCAGATCCTGGCAAAGCTTGGAGCCCCAGCTGCTCTCCAGGTTTCAGCATTGGGCTTCACTCCGGCCGAACCTGTGTGGCTCCAGCGACCTAGTCCGGCGAGCGGCTAGCTGAGATAGATTTCAGGTGGGTCAGGGCAGTAGTGAGGGTTAGTTATCGTTGTTAATTATGTGCTGATGAGGTTTGTGCTCGATGTATTCCTGCTGTGTAGTAGTTGCTGTCGTTGTGTCCAGATGTTGTTCCATTGCTCTCCTTTGTGTTGTGGTGATGGAGTTCTAGATGCTACTCTTGTTATTAGTGTATGGTGGTTGTCTTCTTGTTGTTATTGATGCTTTGTAAATTCGGGATCGTAGAAGCAAGAAGGAAAAGAATTGTTATAGAATGTCATCCTTGCCTATCATGTGTTTGTGAGAATGCCTAAATGGGCTTTGGTGTGCTTGTGTGTTGAAATTGGTATGAATTTTAAGTCGGGGCTGTAGAAGAACAGAGGGAGAGTCTTGATTGAAGTTGCGGTTACACCCTTTATTGGCATCTTCTTGTGTGTATTGATATAGCTAGCTACCGCTGTAGTTGAGGTATACTTGTAAGAATTCGTAGTCAATAATTCTAGGGGATGATTTGTTAGTGCGCATTGTTCATGCTTATCAAGTGCTTGTTGTTATGCCCCAATTAGTTTTGTGTTTTAACGAGATCTTATAACTCAACCCATGTAAGAGTAGTTAACATTTAAATTAAGTACGTAAAGATTGGGCACCAAATTGTGGTGTAGAAGGAAATGATTTGTATTACTTTGCTTAATTATATCAAAGAGACTAGCGTTTTTGTGGGACTCTTTTATGCCTAACTAATATTCGATGAAATGCCAAAGGAAAACCATAGGCATTTTATTGGTTAATTTAATTGGTCAAGGTAATAATGATGCGTAACATTATCTATTAATCAAAATGCTACCAGTCCTTCTTAAGAGAGATTCATATTGTCATTACCTTTGTTTGGCAACAGTTACTGATAAGTTAAGTTGAGCATACTCAACTTAGTAATCACATTGTAGGGCCAAGTTGTTGGGTAATAGTTGGATGTGGAATGCCTTGTGTGGGTGTTGGGCCTTTAGCTCATGAATCTAGGCCCAAGTATTTTCTTTAGAGGGAATTTGAATATGGGTCTATTGATTAACAAGAGGTTGATGTTATGTTAAAGTGGCGATAGGATAAGTTGATTAAAGTTTATCTATGCCCCGTGACACTTGAGTTGTGCTTAATAAGCATAGTATTAAGAGAATAGTTAAATCATTTTAGGATTGCTCGATTATAGGCTCCTGTTTTATTCTGTGGTAACATGCTTAAGTGTTGGGCCTCCATCTTATTGGACGTGGGCCCATGATTGAGTTGAAGATAGTGATAAGTAGGACTTGATGAGTTGCGACCTAGTATTTATCATAGCTATATTTTGTTGTACTAGGGAAAGGAAAAGCAAAGTCGGGGACTCCAGGAAGTTCTAGACAGACTTGGATTACTTAGGACTACAGGTGAGTGGACCTACTGTATATTATCATGTTTTGATCGGGTTTTACCGTGTTTTCAGCTTATGTTCCTCGGCTAAGATTTGTTCCCGGTTTTGAGAATGCTTTCGATTATTTACATCTATTGTAGATTGATGTTTTCTGCATATGACTAGCTGTAGATCATTGAGACAGACATGAGATAGATATAGGACGTGAGCATCGATCTTTCCTTCCTGTTAGACGATCCTTGCTATGCAGATGCGGCTCCATTGAGCTAAGACCAACGTGATACCGAGTAGGGGAAAGGTTTTCTTGTTTTCAAAATAAATTTCTAGCATCAAAACCTTGTTTTAAAAATGAATTTATCTTAAAACCCTTTTCCGACTCTCTGGAGTGCTCGGTACCACGAGTGAAGACCCAGATCGGGGGAAACCCCGCGGCTTCACATACAGCCCAAATTGGGGGATACCTCGCCGGCTATTTATCTGAGATCTTAGCAAGTTGATCCTATAGAGTTGCATTCTTATCGATAGACGCTCACATATCTAGACATCTCATGAGACATAGACAGGCATGTTAGTGACTGATGACTTTTCTGGTTTTCTCGGACATTGCATTAGATGATCTTCCTGATTAGGAGGTTAATGCATAGACGTCCATGCTTTACTATATTTTCTACATGTATATGAGTAGAGATTACTTTCCATATACAAGACTATATTTTCAGATGCACAGGCCTTATTCGACCTGACAGTAGGGGTCACATATCACTGAGCTCTGTAGCTCAGTCCCTCTTCCTTACTCACCTTGTGCAGGCAGCGGACAGAAGTTCGGGTAGAAGCTAGACCCTGTGAGATGTGAGAACTCTTAGCTGGCTCCTCAAGCGCCCCACCGCCATTTTCCTTTCCGTTGTGTACTCTGTAGATTATATGTTTATTTTGTAGTTGACTTTTGGAGACTAGACCCAGACGTGTAGTCTGTGGTGATCTGTATCAGATGTGTCTCTTCTGTTCGGAAGAGTTTCCAGATTTATTATGATTTATTATTACTGTCTCCAGATAATTCCGCAGATTTTTAGATCAGATTTGACAGCCTTGGGCTCAGGACCCTCCCCGAAATGGGTCGGTATGATAATGCGTCCTCGACGGACCTGGGGTGTTACATTTAGTGGTATCAGAGCATTTTTGCTCTCAGATTTAGAGTTAGGGGAGTCAGAGCCTTAGGGTGGGAGTGTGTGTCCTTAGAACTATTTGCTATGCTAAATAGATTTTCTAGTAGCACTATAACTATTTTCTACACATGCCAGAAAAACGAACATGTCAGACGCCGAAAGCTCGGAATGGATAGAAGTGGACTTGGAAGCCATAGAAAACGTGGAGGACTCTGAAGAAGAACAGGAACAGGAGTTGGAGTCAGTTGGGGAGGATGTTGGGGATGAGCCAGATTATTGGCTCGAGTCAGAACCCGAAACCCCGGACCAGGAAGAGAGTTCGGAGGAGCTAGAGCTAGCCGCTCAGGACCCCGATTCCCCTAGTTTGAAACATAGCTAGCTTCGAGGAGTGCCAAGCGAATCGACATTCTCGGCCGAATCCACGTGTAATGCAGGGGCTCCTACCAACTCTTGCCCTTCCTTTTTGAGAGGATGCTGGGCTTGACTCGGATGGTGAGGTGGAGCATGTGATGATAGCCGTGAATGACGCTTTGTGTGACAGAATTTTAAAAGAAGAAGGACGACCACTACGGAAGTCTAAACCCTGGAGATTTGTTAACACTCGTGGTCCTTTCTACGTTTCCCCGGTTAAAGGACCCTTACCTGCGGGAAGAGAATGGACCGGATGTGACCGTTGCGGAGGAACCCGCCAAGACCCAATGATGACCTGGGCTGGTGCAGAATAGTATCGTCGTTGCGGTGGCAGAGGCGGCCGGGTTGTAGATAAGAAAGTTTCCCCTCCCTGGTGTATCAAGTGTACCAGCCGAGAGCATCACACTGGTGGATGTCTTAAAGATCAAAGAAAGAAACTCAGGCGGGACGCCAAGGCGCGGCAATATCGCCAGAGCCTCCGCACTGCGATGCGACAAGTGTTGGGAAGATCGAAACGAGAAACTGGACAGACATCCGGGACTAAGCCACTATCTTGAAGCTTCGGAGGACTAGTAGTTGCGAGTTTTGCTGTGTACTTGGGGTCAGTTGACTCCCAGAGTGGATGTAAAAACTAAAACGTCTAGCTTGCTTGTAAATACTAACGACTTCTGTATAAATTAGTGTGAAATATATGTCAAGGGTTGACTATGTTAACTGCATAATGGGTTTGATACCTTGTTCTTATTTCACAGATAACAATGTCACGGTCGACAAAGGGGAATCTATTAAGTTGGGAGCAGCCCAGGGGGACTCCTTCAAGCTTATGACTTTTATTTCGAACCTCGCCCTAGGAACAATTCGGGGGATGAGACGACTTAGGCATCAATTAATACGAAATAGTGCGGTTTGGAAGCGGCTAATGAATGATTATGATGGGAGAGTGCCAGGATCAGTGATCCGAGCCCAAAAATACCGCGGACGCTTCGCTCCTATTTATCTTTCTCAAGCAAGTAAATCAGGGTCACGAGGAAAAGTTGGAACCGGTTGCCGCTACTGTGGAGGTTTCCATCAGGTACCACTTTGTTGGACGGTATGGTGTCGTTGTTGCGGAGACTTTGGACACCGGAGGGCGTCGGGCAGCGACAGTGATTTACCTTGTGAGTGCCCCAACTGTGAAGGCGGGCATTACCACATCGTGGGCAATCCGGAGGATACTTTCAAGTCAGGAAGAGGCGGAAGACCTTCTGGCACGAAAGGAACCCTACTCCCTGAGAATGACGCAGATCATGAAGACGGAAATAGTGCACCATACACCATGTAAAATTAGTTCGGGACAAGGGTTGTCTTTTCTCGACTAAGTCTAGTTGAAGAAACTTATTTTCTCTTCCTGGGAATGTAAGAGTATGTACCAGTTGGTACTGGTTATGTTTAAATACTGACACCTCCGTGCTTTTAGTTAGAAGTACCACCTTTGTAGATATATATATCATCGTTGCTTTGCTAGAAGTCCTTCAACAACCTGAGCTCCTGTACTTGGGTCGTGTTGTAGAAAGATGTTCTTTTAAAGATGATGTTATCCTGTTGTATGTTATCTCCCTTTTTGGAGTGTTTTATACTGAGTTTCAGTTACTCTGTGGATTGCTATTTTGTGGATGTGATTTTAGATGCCGATGACCAGGACAATGGACTTGGGTAGTGATGATCCATACTGAGGTCCAGGTTGTGTCTTAATGCCACAGGATAGAGTATCTCGTGTAATGCCAGAGAACTCCGAATTTCGGGTGGTAAAAAGAACAGTTTAAGATTTGGAGTTAGTGGCAGAGGTAAAGGTTATGAAGATCCGGCGTCACTATCTTTATGGTGAAGCCTGTAAAATCTTCGCCGTCCACAAGAAGTTGCAGTTCCTAAGGAGTCAGTAAGAGTTGAACTTGCGATCGAAAAGATGGTTAGAAACGTTAAAGAGATTACGACAATACCTTCGAGAATCACCCCTGCACGGCAAGTATTGTTGCTGATGCCTTAAGCAGGAAGATTGTGGCAAGATCAAGAAAACCCAACGGCAAGACCCTAAACTGATTACCTTAGGTCAAGAATGGAAATGGGTGCAGTTTGCTTCGGTGGTTGTGACTGGTTAACCTCGAACTAGTCAAGGCAAAAACGTTATTTGGACCCTGAATCGGTTCAACGGACTGTAGAGAAGTTTAAGTTCATTCGGGAACAAAAGAGGGCGGCACAGGATGGGCAACGGGACTACGCCAACAACCGTCGCCGACCTCTAGAGTTGAGTTAGGAAGCGGAGTGGGACCCATAGTTTATCGTCTGGTTCTTCCAGAGAAGCTATCCAGATCCACGAGATTTTCATGTGTCGGTTTTACGGGAGTGTCTCTCGGATCCACAACAAGTTTTATAGGGACCACGTTGGAATTAGCTCAAGATCTGACTTAGGTAGCAGGACCGGTTTGTATTCTAGACAGAAGGGGACAAATTCTGTGAAACAAAGGAAATTCTCTGGTAAGGTCCTTTGGAGTCATCACCAAGTGGAGGAGGCCACTTGGGAATGAGAGAATTAGATGAAAGCACACCACCCTCATTTATGTTAGTTATCTCGGTATGGGAATTTCGAGGACGAAATTTCCTAAGGGTGGGAGAATTGTAACATCCCGGTTTTTCCTCTTGGAATATTGTCAAATATAGAATAAATGCCGGAGCTTAATGAGAAAATAACAATTGTATTTAAAAGACTTTAATATTATCAAAAGTTGGTAGCCACTAATTAGTGTGACAATTAATTGGTAAAATGAGGGTAAGGTCTTGTAGATTTTGGTTGGGCTTTGGAGCTTTCTCTCCCTCGGGCCGGGTCTAACAAAGGGATAGTGGTGTAATGGGCACTGATGCGGGACGGGCTCAAGTGAGGGGCTGGGTATTGAAACGAAGAAGAGGGTGCTGGTTGTAATAGGAGGTTGGGACTCATTCATGTCTCTCACTCGCCCCAAAGAAGCGTGAGGTGGCGATGGAGCAACAAGTAGCTGGCTGGCTGCATGCGCAGGAGAAGGAGATTCACCACGCTGTTGCTCCGGGGTGTGAGGGGAAATGAAGAGGGCGATCATATGGGCAGAAGAGGGGATTCATTCTCTCGGAGGGAACACGAGTGGAAAGCTTCCCCTTGCTCCGTCATTCAGCGCTCCGGTCAACCGCCGTCTCCCCCACAGCACCGGAGGTTCTTGGTCGTCGTCACCAGCTCATTCAGAGTCTAGGGCACCAGCTTCTCCTCTCCTCTCGTCTCCGGGCGGCCGGTGAGCCACCTCCTGCCGAGATCCCAGCAAAGCTTGGAGCCCCACCGCTTCCTCCGTGTTTCAAAGATTGGGCTTCACCCGCCAACCTGTGGCTCCAAATGACCTAGTCCCATGGCGGCGGCTAGCTGAGATAGATTTCAGGTGGGTCAGGGCAGTAGTGAGGGTTAGTTATCGTTGTTAATTATGTGCTGATGAGGTTTGTGCTCGATGTATTCCTGCTGTGTAGTAGTTGCTGTCGTTGTGTCCAGATGTTGTTCCATTGCTCTCCTTTGTGTTGTGGTGATGGAGTTCTAGATGCTACTCTTGTTATTAGTGTATGGTGGTTGACTTCTTGTTGTTATTGATGCTTTGTAAATTCGGGATCGTAGAAGCAAGGAGAAGAATTGTTATAGAATGTCATCCTTGTCTATCATGTGTTTGTGAGAATGCCTAAATGGGCTTTGGTGTGCTTGTGTGTTGAAATTGGTATGAATTTTAAGTCGGGGCTGTAGAAGAACAGAGGGAGAGTCTTGATTGAAGTTGCGGTTACACCCTTTATTGGCATCGCTGCTGTGTGTATTGATATAGCTAGCTACTGTTGTAGTTGAGGTATACTTGTAAGAATTCCGTAGTCAATAATTCTAGGGGATGATTTGTTAGTGCAGATTGTTCATGCTTATCAAGTGCTTGTTGTTATGCCCCAATTAGTTTTGTAAGCTGAACGAGATCTTATAACTCAACCCATGTAAGAGTAGTTAACATTTAAATTAAGTACGTAAAGATTGGGCACCAAATTGTGGTGTAGAAGGAAATGATTTGTATTACTTTGCTTAATTATATCAAAGAGACTAGGGTTTTTGTGGGACTCTTTTATGCCTAACTAATATTCGATGAAATGCCAAAGGAAAACCATAGGCATTTTATTGGTTAATTTAATTGGTCAGGGTAATAATGATGCGTAACATTATCTGTTAATCAAAATGCTACCAGTCCTTCTTAAGAGAGATTCATATTGTCATTACCTTTGTTTGGCAACAGTTACTGATAAGTTAAGTTGAGCATACTCAACTTAGTAATCACATTGTAGGGCCAAGTTGTTGGGTAATAGTTGGATGTGGAATGCCTTGTGTGGGTGTTGGGCCTTTAGCTCATGAATCTAGGCCCAAGTATTTTCTTTAGAGGGAATTTGAATATGGGTCTATTGATTAACAAGAGGTTGATGTTATGTTAAAGTGGCGATAGGATAAGTTGATTAAAGTTTATCTATGCCCCGTGACACTTGAGTTGTGCTTAATAAGCATAGTATTAAGAGAATAGTTAAATCATTTTAGGATTGCTCGATTATAGGCTCCTGTTTTATTCTGTGGTAACATGCTTAAGTGTTGGGCCTCCATCTTATTAGACGTGGGCCCATAATTGAGTTGAAGATAGTGATAAGTAGGACTTGATGAGTTGCGACCTAGTATTTATCATAGCTATATTTTGTTGTACTAGGGAAAGGAAAAGCCAAGTCGGGGACTCCAGGAAGTTCTAGACAGACTTGGATTACTTAGGACTACAGGTGAGTGGACCTACTGTATATTCTCGTGTTTTGATCGGGTTTTGCCGTGTTTTCAGCTTATGTTCCTCGGCTAAGATTTGTTCCCGGTTTTGAGAATGCTTTCGATTATTTACAGCTATTGTAGATTGATGTTTTCTGCATATGACTAGCTGTAGATCATTGAGACAGACATGAGATAGATATAGGACGTGAGCATCGATCTTTGCTTCCTGTTAGACGATCCTTGCTATGCAGATGCGGCTCCATTGAGCTAAGACCAACGTGATACCGAGTAGGGGAAAGGTTTTCTTGTTTTCAAAATGAATTTCTAGCATCAAAACCTTGTTTTAAAATGAATTTATCTTAAAACCCTTTTCCGACTCTCTGGAGGGCTCGGTACCACTAGTGAAGACCCGCATCGGGGAAACCCCCAAGGCCGCTTCACATACGTACCAGATCGGGGATACCTCACGGGCTATTTATCCGAGATCTTAGCAAGTTGATCCTACAGAGTTGCATTCTTATCGATAGACGCTCACATATCTAGACTTCTCATGAGACATAGAGCGTGCATGTTAGCTTAATCGATGACTTTTCTGGTTTTCTCGGACATTGCATTAGATGATCTTCCTGATTAGGAGGTTAATGCATAGACGTCCATGCTTTACTATATTTTCTACATGTATATGAGTAGAGATTACTTTCCATATACAAGACTATATTTTCAGATGCACAGGCCTTATTCGACCTGACAGTAGGGGTCACATATCACTGAGCTCTGTAGCTCAGTCCCTCTTCCTTACTCACCTTGTGCAGGTAGCAGACAGAAGTTCGGGTAGAAGCTAGACCCGGTGAGATGTGAGGACTCTTAGCTGGCTCTGGCGTCCCACAGTCATTTTCCTTTCCGTTGTGTACTCTGTAGATTATATGTTTATTTTGTAGTTGACTTTTGGAGACTAGACCCAGACGTGTAGTCTGTGGTGATCTGTATCAGATGTGTCTCTTCTGTTCGGAAGAGTTTCCAGATTTATTATGATTTATTATTACTGTCTCCAGATAATTCCGCAGATTTTTAGATCAGATTTGACAGCCTTGGGCCTGGGACCCTCCCGAAATGGGTCGGTAATGACACGTGTCCCTGACGGGACTGGGGTGTTACACCTGTCTCTTCAACTAATAAGAATCCACTTCACCCTTGCTCCAACAAGACTGACTAATATCCAACTTATATATTGTACAAGATATAGATAACTTGTTTACATAAATTGACTCAAAATCAGTAAATGGTGAAGTCCTCTTGAGCATTTTAGAATGCACCTTTCTTGCAATTATTAATAAATTGTCGGAAGACTCAACAAAGTAAATATTGTCACTAGGATTTATATTTCGGAGTGAATGACTAATGTCAAAAATCCGAGTTCTAGGATTTGGTCCAGAATCAAATTCAGTAAGCCCTCCATTGACATCTAAAGCATAGAAATATCCGTAGAAGTAATGAAGGTCGTAGTATTCTTTTTTTGAAGGTTGGTCTTCAACCATAAACCATGTTGTGTCTTGCGGTCTGCATATAGCTATAGTTTTACAATAAAATAAACCTGCAAACAGACAATCATCAAAGATTAGTGGTGATGATAAAACAACAATGTCTAGGAATCCACGGCTTTCGATTCTTTATAAGCGTTGAGCCATTGACCTAAATTTGGAAAGCAATAAAATAGTTCTGGTTGATTGAAGTTTTGGGTATTCGTTTGTGAATGGATTGAAAAGAGAACCATTTCCATTTTCATAAGACAAGATGAGCTAACTAGATGAAGATCCAACTATTTGTGCTCCAAGAAACAAATCCATTTCATACTCAGATTGTTGGTCCTCAATGAGGTTGTAGAAATTTCTTGTTTTTAAATCTGAGTCATATGTACAAATCAACCATGGTACTTGTTTTAATGAGTAATCCTCCATTGCTACCGACCTCCATTATTTGCATACACTACTAAAGTTGATGTAATCGATCAAACTTAGACATTTTAGTATTTGATCTATAAGTTCTTTTGGTAGGTGTGCGCACCAACTTTGGTTTCTTCGAATTCTGGAATTATCAATTGGCATGTAAAAACCCAATAATTCTCCCTCAGTATGACAACTGTAACAAGATAATATATAGCACACCAAGACTAAGGGTTTGGTGCAATAAAAAGGAATGAATTATTGCCCTAAATGATTTCAAAACAAAATTAATGAAATACCTTTTCGAGCAAGAAAACATCTGCAAAGAAAGTAGAATTTAAGGGGATGATGGTGAGAATAATGTAAAATTTTTACTGTATTTCAATTTACAACTACTTAGACTTTAAGTTGAAATACAGTAATATAAAGGATACTTGAGGCTAGTAACCCTTACCAAGTCATCCTTGTTTATCGGATCTATACCGAGCCTACCAAACTTCCCTTGTTCATAGGATCAGTAATTATCTCAGTTAACAACCTGGTATACATGTACTCCCTTTATATATGAAATACAAGGAATGGATAATACAAGATGCCTTTTGGATTAATATCCCTCAATCCACAAGGCTTCCGAAACTCCCACTTTCTCTTCCCCCTTTATATAAAATATTTTACATGTAATTGAAACTTTTACATTAAACCAAACATAAGATTTTGCAACTTACATATGAAACATAGTGCATTGCACGTATATAGAAAGCCAAATAACCACTCATTCTCTTGCTCTTTTAATATATCTGTTGAAATAGATAAAGATAGAATAGTAATGAATATTTCTAATATAGCAAACTATTATCACAGTTCTATTCTTTTATCTCTCAAGACCCATCATAACCTCCAGATTTGCATAATCAAGCACTAATCTTTCCCAACTTTGGTTATTTTAGAGCAAATAACTTAACTATTGTCATAAATTTGTAAGACATAATTGGATTGGCTAACTAGTTCTCACAAAAATGAAATCTTTGCTATTTTGAGTGAGAAGCTAAGAGACAACAACACCTTAATCAAACACAACCTCATAAAGCATTAGTAATAGATAGTTTAATGGAAATATTAAAAAAAATGACAAAAATAATCATTTTTGCTAACACAATAGTAAATAAACATAGGAAAATGATATGCACTGACACAACTTGGTCTCTACATCTCTCTCTCTCTCTCTCTTCTAACCAAGCTCATCGATAATGGAGAGAACTCGAACACATCATAAGGTTGCATAGTAATACAATCAGGTCGATCACAAAAATACAGCTGGTCATCTGCTGTAAAATATTGTTAAAGCATAAAAGTATCATTGAAAATAGATATGTGTTTGTCCAACTTCGGAAAATTGTATCCATTTAAAGAGATAATTGTCATGTCCATGAAATAACAGTTGATCCCTTGAGCCAATCTCTTCAACCAATAAGAATCCTCTTCACCCTTGCTCCAACAAGACTGACTAATATCCAACTTATATATTGTACAAGATATAGATAACTTGTATACATAAATTGACTAAAAATCAGTAAATGGTGAAGTCCTCTTGAGCATTTTAGAATGCACCTTTCATGCAATTATTAATAAATTATCGGAAGACTCAACAAAGTAAATATTGTCGCTAAGATTTATATTTCGGAGTGCATGACTAATGTCCCCAATCCTGTTTCTAGGATTTGGTCCACAATCAAATTCACTAAGCCCTATGTTGACATCTAAAGCATAGAAATATCCTTGGAAGTAATGAAGGTTGTAGTAATCTTTTTTTGAAGGTTGGTCTTCAACCATAAACCATCTTGTGTCTTGCGGTCTGTATATAGCTATAGTTTTACAATAAAATAAACCTGCAAACGGACAATCATCAAAGATTAGTGTTGATGATAAAACAACAATGTCTAGGAATCCAGGGTTTTTGATTCTTTATAAGCGTTGAGCCATTGGCCTAAATTTGGAAGGCAATAAAACAGTTCTGGTTGATTGAAGTTGTGGGTATTCGTCTGTGAACGGAATGAAAAGAGAACCATTTCCATTTTCATAAGACAAGATGAGCTAACTAGATGAAGATCCAACAATTTGTGTTCCAAGAAACAAATTTATTTCATACTCAGATTGTTGGTCCTCAATGAGGTTGTAGAAATTTCTTGTTTTTAAATCTGAGTCGTACGTATAAATCAACCACGGTACTTGTTTTAATGAATGATCCTCCAATGCTACCGACCTCCATTATTTGCAGACACTACTAAAGTTGATGTAATCGATCAGACTTAGACATTTTTGTATTTGATCTATAAGTTCTTTTGGGAGGTGTGCGCTCCAATTTTGGTTTCTTCGAGTTCTGGAATTATCAATTGGCATGTAAAAACCCAATAATTCTTCCTCCGTATGACAACTGTAACAAGATAATATATAGCACACCAAGACTAAGGGTTTGGTGCAATAAAAAGGAATGAATAATAAAGATAAATGGCAAGTTGTGTTAACAACAATTAAAACACACACATATATTTATATAAAAATAATTGCCCTAAATGATTTCAAAACAAAATTAATGAAATACCTTTTCGAGCATGAAGACATCTGCAAAGAATGTAGAATTTAAGGGGATGATGGTGAGAATAATGTAAAATTTTTACTGTATTTCAACTTACAACTACTTTGACTTTAAGTTGAAATACAGTAATATAAAGGATACTTGAGGCTAGTAACCCTTACCGAGTCATCCTTGTTTATCGGATCTATACCGAGCTTACCAAACTTCCCTTGTTTATAGGATCAGTAACTATCTCAGTTAACAACCTGGTATACATGTACTCCCTTTATATATGAAATACAAGGAATGGCAAATACAAGTTGGTGTGAGAATTTCAAAATGATTTCGTGGTATCAACAATCCTTCTGGATTAATATCCCTCAATCCACAAGGCTTCCGAAACTCCCACTTTCTCTTCCACCCTTTATATAAAATATTTTACATGTAATTGAAACTTTTACATTAAACCAAACATA
Source organism: Dioscorea zingiberensis (assembly GCA_026586065.1). Lineage (NCBI taxonomy): Eukaryota > Viridiplantae > Streptophyta > Magnoliopsida > Dioscoreales > Dioscoreaceae > Dioscorea > Dioscorea zingiberensis. The sequence goes on from CM048819.1 coordinate 22,458,108, forward strand.
AGATTTTTCGACTTACATATGAAACATAGTGCATTGCACCTATATAGAAAGGCAAATAACCACTCATTCTCTTGCTCTTTGATTATATCTCTTGAAATAGATAAAGATGGAATAGTAATGAATATTTCTAATATTGCAAACTAGAATCACAGTTCTATTCTTTTATCTCTAAAGCCCTATCATAACCTCTGGATTTGCTAAATCAAGCACTTATCTTTCCCAACTTTGGTTATTTTAAAGCAAATAACTAAACTATTGTCATAAATTTGTAAGAAATAATTAGATTGGCTAACTAGTCCTCACAAAAATGAAATCTTCGCTATTTTGAGTGAGAAGCTAAAGGACAACAACACCTCAATCAAACGCAACCTCATAAAGCATTAGTAATAGATAGTTTAAAGGAAATATTTTTAAAAAAATGACAAAAATAAACATTTTTGCTAACACAATAGTAAATAAACATATGAAAATGATATGCACTGATACAACTTGGTCTTTCCATCTCTCTCTCTCTCTTTCTCTCTCTCTCTCTCTCTCTCTCTCTCTCTCTCTTCTAACCAAGCTCATCTATAATGGAGAGATCTCGAACACATCATAAGGTTGCATAGTAATAGAATCAGGTCGATCACAAAAATACAGAGCATCATCTGCTGTAAAGATTATTGAAGCATAAAGGTATCATTGAAAATAGAGATGTATTTGTCCAACTTCGGAAAAATCTATCCATATAAAGAGAGAATTGTCATATCCATGAAACAACAGTTGATCCCTTGAGCCTGTCTCTTCAACTAATAAGAATCCACTTCACCCTTGCTCCAACAAGACTGACTAATATCCAACTTATATATTGTACAAGATATAGATAACATGTTTACATAAATTGACTCAAAATCAGTAAATGGTGAAGTCCTCTTGAGCATTTTAGAATGCACCTTTCTTGCAATTATTAATAAATTGTCGGAAGACTCTACAAAGTAAATATTGTCACTATGATTTATATTTCGGAGTGAATGACTAATGTCCAAAATCTTGGTTCTAGGATTTGGTCCAGAATCAAATTCAATAAGCCCTCCGTTGACATCTAAAGCATAGAAATATCCTTGGAAGTAATGAAGGTCGTAGTATTCTTTTTTTCAAGGTTGGTCTTCAACCATAAACCATGTTGTGTCTTTCGGTCTGCATATAGCTATAGTTTTACAATAAAATAAACCTGCAAACAGACAATCATCAAAGATTAGTGGTGATGATAAAACAACAATGTCTAGGAATCCAAGGCTTTCGATTCTTTATAAGCGTTGAGCCATTGGCCTAAATTTGGAAAGCAATAAAATAGTTCTGGTTGATTGAAGTTGTGGGTATTCGTCTATGAATGGATTGAAAATTGAACCATTTCCATTTTCATAAGACAAGATGAGCTAACTAGATGAAGATCCAACAATTTGTGCTCCAAGAAACAAATCCATTTCATACTAAGATTGTTGGTCTTCAATGAGGTTATATAAATTTCTTGTTTTTAAATCTGAGTCATAGGTACAAATCAACCATGGTACTTGTTTTAATGAATGATCCTCCATTATTACCAACCTCCATTATTTGCATACACTACTAAAGTTGATGTAATCGATCAGACTTAGACATTTTAGTATTTGATCAATAAGTTCTTTTGGGAGGTGTGCGCACCAACTTTGGTTTCTTTGAATTCTGGAATTATCAATTGGCATGTAAAAACCCAATAATTCTTCCTCCAGATGACAACTGTAACAAGACAATATATAGCACACCAAGACTAAGGGTTTGGTGAAATAAAAAGGAATGAATAATAAAGATAAATGGCAAGTTGTGTTACAACAATCGAAACACACACATATATTTATATAAAAAAAATTGCCCTAAATGATTTCAAAACAAAATTAATGAATTACCTTTTCGAGCATGAAAACATATGCAAAGAAAGTAGAATTTATGGGGATGATGGTGAGAATAATGTAAAATTTTTACTGTATTTCAATTTACAACTACTTTGACTTTAAGTTGAAATACAGTAATATAAAGGATACTTGAGGCTAGTAACCCTTACCGAGTCATCCTTGTTTATCGGATCTATACCTAGCTTACCAAACTTCCCTTGTTTATAGGATCAGTAACTATCTCAGTTAACAACGTGGTATACATGTACTCCCTTTATATATGAAATACAAGGAATGGCAAATACAAGTTGGTGTGAGAATTTAAAAATGATTTCGTGGTATCAACAATCCTTCTGGATGAATATCCCTCAATCCACAAGGCTTCCGAAACTCCCACTTTCTCTTCCACCCTTTATATAAAATATTTTACATGTAATTGAAACTTTTACATTAAACCAAACATAAGATTTTTCGACTTACATATGAAACATAGTGCATTGCACCTATATAGACAGGCAAATAACCACTCATTCTCTTGCTCTTTGATTATATCTCTTGAAATAGATAAAGATGGAATAGTAATGAATATTTCTAATATTGCAAACTAGAATCACAGTTCTATTCTTTTATCTCTAAAGCCCTATCATAACCTCCGGATTTGCTAAATCAAGCACTAATCTTTCCCAACTTTGGTTATTTTAAAGCAAATAACTAAACTATTGTCATAAATTTGTAAGAAATATTTTGATTGGCTAACTAGTCCTCACAAAAAGGAAATCTTTGCTATTTTGAGTGAGAAGCTAAAAGACAACAACACCTTAATCAAACACAACCTCATAAAGCATTAGTAATAGATAGTTTAATGGAAATATTAAAAAAAATGACAAAAATAATCATTTTTGCTAACAAAATAGTAAATAAACATAGGAAAATGATATGCACTGATACAACTTGGTCTCTACATCTCTCTCTCTCTCTTCTAACCAAACTCATCCAAAATGGAGAGAACTCGAACACATCATAAGGTTGCATAGTAATACAATCAGGTCGATCACAAAAATACAGAGCGTCATCTGCTGTAAAAGATTGTTAAAGCATAAAAGTATCATTGAAAACAGAGATGCATTTGTCCAACTTCGAAAAATTGTATCCATTTAAAGAGAATATTGTCATATCCATGAAACAACAGTTGATCCCTTCAGCCTATCTCTTCAACCAGTAAGAATCCTCTTCACCCTTGCTCCAACAAGACTGACTAATATCCAACTTATATATTGTACAAGATATAGATAACTTGTATACATAAATTGACTCAAAATCAGTAAATGGTGAAGTCCTCTTGAGCATTTTAGAATGCACCTTTCTTGCAATTATTAATAAATTGTCGAAAGACTCAACAAAATAAATATTGTCACTAAGATTTATATTTCGGAGTGAATGACTAATGTCCAAAATCCTGGTTCTAGGATTTGGTCCAGAATCAAATTTAGTAAGCCCTCCATTAACATCTAAAGCATAGAAATATCCTTGGAAGTAATGAAGGTCGTAGTAATCTTTTTTTGAAGGTTGGTCTTCAACAATAAACCATCTTGTGTCTTGCGGTCTGCATATAGCTATAGTTTTACAATAAAATAAACATGCAAACAGAAAATAATCAAAGATTAGTGGTGATGATAAAACAACAATGTCTAGGAATCCAGGGCTTTCGATTCTGTATAAGCGTTGAGCCATTTTCCTAAATTTGGAAGGCAATAAAACAGTTCTGGTTGATTGAAGTTGTGGGTATTCTTCTGTGAATGGATTGAAAAGAGAACCATTTCCAATTTCATAAGACAAGATTAGCTAACTAGATGAAGATCCAACAATTTGTGCTCCAAGAAACAAATCCATTTCATACATAGATTGTTGGTCCTTAATGAGGTTGTAGAAATTTCTTGTTTTTAAATCTGAGTCATAGGTACAAATCAACCATGGTAATTGTTTTAATGAATGATCCACCATTGCTACCGACCTCCATTATTTGCATACACTACTAAAGTTGATGTAATCGATTAGACTTAGACATTTAAGTATTTGATCTATAAGTTCTTTTGGTAGGTGTACGCACCAACTTTGGTTTCTTCGAATTTTGGAATTATCAATTGGCTTGTAAAAACCCAAAAATTCTTCCTCTGAATGACAACTGTAACAAGATAATATATAGCACACCAAGACTAAGAGTTTGGTGCAGTAAAAAGGAATGAATAATAAAGATAAATGGCAAGTTGTGTAAACAACAATTGAAACACACACATATATTTATATAAAAAAAATTGCTATAAATGATTTCGAAACAAAATTAATGAAATACCTTTTCGAGCATGAAGACATCTGCAAAGAATGTAGAATTTAAGGGGATGATGGTGAGAATAATGTAAAATTTTTAGTGTATTTCAACTTACAACTACTTTGACTTTAAGTTGAAATACAGTAATATAAAGGATACTTGAGGCTAGTAACCCTTAACGAGTCATCCTTGTTTATCGGATCTATACCGAGCCTACTCAACTTCCCTTGTTTATAGGATCAGTAACTATCTCAGTTAACAACCTGGTATACATGTACTTCCTTTATATATGAAATACAAGGAATGTCAAATACAAGATAATCTGAGAATTTCAAAATGTTTTCGTGGTATGAGCAGTCCTTCTGGATTAATATCCCTCAATCCACAAGGCTTCCGAAACTCCCACTTTCTCTTCCACACTTTATATAAAATATTTTACATGTAATTGAAACTTTTACATTAAACCAAACATAAGATTTTGCAACTTACATATGAAACATAGTGCATTGCACCTATATAGAAAGCCAAATAACCACTCATTCTCTTTCTCTTTGATTATATCTCTTGAAATAGATAAAGATAGAATAGTAATGAATATTTCTAATATTGCAAACTATTATCACAGTTCTATTCTTTTATCTCCAAAGACCCATCATAACCTCCGGATTTGCATAATCAAGCACTAATCTTTCCCAACTTTGGTTATTTTAGAGCAAATAACTAAACTATTGTCATAAATTTGTAAGACATAATTGGATTGGCTAACTAGTCATCACAAAAATGAAATCTTTGCTATTTTGAGTGAGAAGCTAAAAGACACAACACCTCAATCAAACACAACCTCATAAAGCATTAGTAATAGATAGTTTAATGGAAATATTAAAAAAAAATGACAAAAATAAACAGTTTTGCTAACACAATAGTAAATAAACATAGGAAAATGGTATGCACTGATACAACTTGGTCTCTCCATCTCTCTCTCTCTCTCTCTCTCTCTTCTCTCTCTCTCTCTGGCTCTCTCTCTCTCTCTCTTCTAACCAAGCTCATCCATAATGGAGCCAACTCGAACACATCATAAGGTTGCATAGTAATACAATCAGGTCGATCACAAAATACAGAGCGTCGTCTGCTGTAAAAGATTGTTGAAGCATAAAAGTATCATTGAAAACAGAGATGTATTTGTCCAACTTCGGAAAATTGTATCGATTTAAAGAGAGAATTATCATGTCCATGAAACAACAGTTGATCCCTTGAGCCTGTCCCTTCAACCAATAAGAATCCTCTTCACCCTTGCTCCAACAAGACTGACTAATATCCAACTTATATATTGTAGAAGATATAGATAACTTGTATACATAAGTTGACTCATCAGTAAATGGTGAAGTCCTCTTGAGCATTTTAGAATGCACCTTTCTTGCAATTATTAATAAATTGTCGAAAGACTCAACAAAATAAATATTGTCACTAAGATTTATATTTCGGAGTGAATGACTAATGTCCAAAATCCTGGTTCTAGGATTTGGTCCAGAATCAAATTTAGTAAGCCCTCCATTGACATCTAAAGCATAGAAATATCATTGGAAGTAATGAAGGTCGTAGTAATCTTTTTTTTAAGGTTGGTCTTCAACCATAAACCATCTTGTGTCTTGCGGTCTGCATATAGCTATAGTTTTACAATAAAATAAACATGCAAACAGAAAATAATCAAAGATTAGTGGTGATGATAAAACAACAATGTCTAGGAATCCAGGGCTTTCGATTCTGTATAAGAGTTGAGCCATTTTCCTAAATTTGGAAGGCAATAAAATAGTTCTGGTTGATTGAAGTTGTGGGTATTCTTCTGTGAATGGATTGAAAAGAGAACCATTTCCAATTTCATAAGACAAGATTAGCTAACTAGACGAAGATCCAACAATTTGTGCTCCAAGAAACAAATCCATTTCATACATAGATTGTTGGTCCTCAATGAGGTTGTAGATATTTCTTGTTTTTAAACCTGAGTTATAGGTACAAATCATACATGGTACTTGTTTTAATGAATGATCCTCCATTGCTACCAACCTCCATTATTTGCATACACTACTAAAGTTGATGTAATCGATTAGACTTAGACATTTTAGTATTTGATCTATAAGTTCTTTTTGTAGGTGTACGCACCAACTTTGGTTCCTTCGAATTCTGGAATTATCAATTGGCATGTAAAAACCTAATAATTCTTCCTCCGAATGACAACAGTAACAAGATATTATATAGCACACCAAGACTAAGAGTTTGGTGCAATAAAACGGAATGAATAATAAAGATAAATGGCAAGTTGTGTAAACAACAATTGAAACACACACATATATTTATATAAAAAAAATTGCCATAAATGATTTCGAATTAAAATTAATGAAATACCTTTTCGAGCATGAAGACATCTGCAAAGAATGTAGAATTTAAGGGGATGATGGTGAGAATAATGTAAAATTTTTACCGTATTTCAACTTACAACTACTTTGACATTAAGTTGAAATACAGTAATATAAAGGATACTTGAGGCTAGTAACCCTTAACGAGTCATCCTTGTTTATCGGATCTATACCGAGCCTACTCAACTTCCCTTGTTTATAGGATCAGTAACTATCTCAGTTAACAACCTGGTATACATGAACTCCCTTTATATATGAAATACAAGGAATGTCAAATACAAGATGGTCTGAGAATTTCAAAATGTTTTCGTGGTATGAGCAGTCCTTCTGGATTAATATCCCTCAATCCACAAGGCTTCCGAAACTCCCACTTTCTCTTCCACCCTTTATATAAAATATTTTACATGTAATTGAAACTTTTACATTAAACCAAACATAAGATTTTGCAAGTTACATATGAAACATAGTGCATTGCACCTATATAGAAAGCCAAATAACCACTCATTCTCTTGCTCTTTGATTATATATCTTGAAATAGATAAAGATGGAATAGTAATGAATATTTCTAATATTGCAAACTAGAAACACAGTTCTATTCTTTTATCTCTAAAGACCTATCATAACCTCCGGATTTGCCAAATCAAGCACTAATCTTTCCCAACTTTGGTTATTTTAGAGCAAATAACTAAACTATTGTCATAAATTTGTAAGACATATTGGATTGGCTAACTTGTACTCACAAAAATGAAATCTTTGCTATTTTGAGTGAGAAGCTAAAAGACAACAACACCTCAATCAAACACAACCTCATAAAGCATTAGTAATAGATAGTTTAATGGAAATATTAAAAAAAATGACAAAAATAAACATTTTTGCTAACACAATAGTAAATACACATAGGAAAATGATATGCACTGATACAACTTGGTCTCTCCATCTCTCTCTCTCTCTCTCTCTCTCTCTCTCTCTCTCTCTTCTAACCAAGCTCATCCATATTGGAGAGAACTCGAACACATCACAAGGTTGCATAGTAATACAATCAGGTCGATCACCAAAATACAGAGCGTCATTTGTTGTAAAAGATTGTTGAAGCATAAAAGTATCATTGAAAACAGAGATGTATTTGTCAAACTTCGGAAAATTGTATCCATTTAAAGAGAGAATTGTCATGTCCATGAAACAACAGTTGATCCCTTGAGCTTGTAAATCCGAACAGGTGAGAATCCTCTTCACCCTTTATCCAACAAGACTGACTAATATCCAACTTATATATTGTACAAGATAAAGATAACTTGTATACATAAATTGACTCAAAATCAGTAAATGGTGAAGTCCTCTTGAGCATTTTAGAATGCACCTTTCTTGCAATTATTAATAAATTGTCGGAAGACTCAACAAAGTAAATCTTGTCACTAAGATTTATATTTCGGAGTGAATGACTAATGTCCAAAATCCTGGTTCTAGGATTTCGTCCAGAATCAAATTCAGTAAGCCCTCCATTGACATCTAAAGCATAGAAATATCCTTGGAAGTAATGAAGGTCGTAGTAATCTTTATTAGAAGGTTGGTCTTCAACCATAAACCATCTTGTGTCTTGCGGTCTGCATATAGATATAGTTTTACAAGAAAATAAACCTGCAAACAGACAATAATCAAAGATTAGTGGTGATGATAAAACAACAATCTATAGGAATCCACGGCTTTCGATTCTTTATAAGCGTTGAGCCATTGGCCTAAATTTGGAAGGCAATAAAATAGTTCTGGTTGATTAAAGTTGTGGGTATTCTTCTGTGAATGGATTGAAAAGACAACCATTTCCAATTTCATAAGACAAGATGAGCTATCTAGATGAAAATCCAACAATTTGTGCTCCAAGAAACAAATCCATATCATACTTAGATTGTTGGTCCTCAATGAGGTTGAAGAAATTTCTTGTTTTTAAATCTGAGTCATAGGTACAAATCAAGCTTGGTACTTGTTTTAATGAATGATCCTCCATTGCTACCGACCTCCATTATTTGCATACACTAGTAAAGTTGATGTAATCGATCAGACTTAGACATTTTAGTATTTGATCTATAAGTTCCTTTGGAAGGTGTGCGCACCAACTTTGGTTTCTTCATATTCTGGAATTATCAATTGGCATGTAAAAACCCAATAATTCTTCCTCCGAATGACAACTGTAACAAGATAATATATAGCACACCAAGACTAAGAGATTGGTGCAATAAAAAGGAATGAATAATAAAGATAAATGGCAAGTTTTGTAAACAACAATTGAAACACACACATATATTTATAAATAAAAAATTTCCCCAAATGATTTCGAAACAAAATTAATGAAATACCTTTTCGAGCATGAAGACATCTGCAAAGAATGTAGAATTTAAGGGGATGATGGTGAGAATAATGTAAAATTTTTACTGTATTTCAACTTACAACTACTTTGACTTTAAGTTGAAATCTGAGAATATAAAGGATACTTGAGGCTAGTAACCCTTACCGAGTCATCCTTGTTTATTGATAAGTGTTCAAATGAGCATCATTTATATATGGAATTCATGCATATTACTTTATGTTTTGAAGGAATGTTGGCCCGCCGGTGCTCAAAAAGGCTTTGTTTTTGTAAACAGGGCAGAAAACAACAATCTCAAGAGAAAGGAAGCGTTTTTAAGAAAATGCGGGCCAAAGTAAGCGAAACTGAGCTGAAAGACAGTCCATACGGAATCCCATACGGACCCGTATTTACCTGGAGATTTATACGGACACATGAACGGTGTGAACCCGCATTACGAGGACACGAGAAGTATCGACCCGGCATGATAGTCCGTATGGGAGTCGTATCTGAAGCCATCTGAGGTCATTATGGAACACATCTTGGAGTCGTATATCGTAAAACTGCAGCTGCGATTTCGGCCAAATTGAGGGTAAAGTCGGGAAATACACCCAAAACCCTAGAGGGGGTATAAATAGAAATGTTAATGAGGGTTTTGAGGCATCTTGGAGGGGATTGAAGCCAAAGCATCAAGAGGGAGGAAGCTATCATCATCTTCTCCATCACCAAGGAGGAGAGAGGGCTTGAGGAGTTTCCCCATCAAGAGGGCTCAAGAAGAAGAAGAAGGGGCTAGAGAGAAGCAAGAGATCCACCAACGGTCATCATCAAGGGGTTTTTATCTCATGAACTCTATGTTTGATTTCTCTCTTGCCATTGGTTGTTACTCTCCGTTGATGGAGAGCTAAACTCTTGATACTTGGGTGTTGATGAACCTTTGGATTATGGTCAATTGATATTGTCTCTTCTATGTTGATTACTTGGTTGAATACATTGTAGTCTATTGAATGTATTGTATGGTGAAAGTATTAACCTCTCTACGTTGCGAGAGCCCGGAGAGGCTTCTCTAGTCCATGTGGGGGAAGAAGCGACCGCACTCCCCGCGTGTAGACAAACTTCAATAGAGAGGGCTAGGAGTACACCGGGAGCCCGGGTACTAAAGCGAGCAACTCCTTTAGATGTCCTATTCCCTTAGTCCTTCCAAGAGATAGGTTCCCTAGAACATAACTAGTGAGGGTACTAGGTTGAGTAATCACCCTCGAGCGAGGGGATGAAATCATATTAGGAACCCTTGGCCAATGATTCACCAAGACTCAACATAGAGAGCATCATCCACATCTAAGGAAATCCAGAGGGGATTCAATCGCCCAAGTATCCCCTTCATCAATTGAACATCTTCAAGATCAATTATACTTGTTAATTTGTATTGTTAGTTTTAGAATTAGGCTTAGTATCATCAACCCAACCTGATTGACTAGATAATAGATAAATAGTTACTACTAGTACTTTCTTTCTCCCTGAGGATTCGATACTCGACTTTTCAATAGTCCACTCTACTACTTGATCCGACCCATACACTTGCGGATTTAATGCATCAAGTTTTTGGCGCCGTTGCCGGGGAGATTTAGGACTGCTAGGAAAACTAGGAGTTTATTAATCTAGTTGTTTACTTTCAGTTTTTATTTTGTTTTAATAATAGTTTGGTTTCAAAGTGTCTCTTTGCATCTTAATTGTTATTTAAGTTTAATTGTCTCATGATTACTAATCTCCCTCTATTCTTCTGTAAAATCCATGAATTTTAGGAATAAAAATTTTGTTATATTCCATAAAAATAAGATTCATAAATTTTATTTAATTCCTTAAGCTTGAAGGATGGAGAATTAAAAAGCTTTAAAAAGGGAATTAAATTAGATTTTAAGACCAATTAGGAATAATTGGGAGTTCAAGGACCTCTAAATAATTTTGTAAAGTATTAAGGACTAAAAGGAAATAGTCCCCTCTCTCAGAGAATGGACTAGAATGTGACCTAAAAGCATTCCAGGGACCCATGAATAATTTTTCCAGAGAAAAATCCTAATTAGGGTTGTTGGAGGATCAGAAGGACCTTTTGGTAATTATTGAAAGTTCCAAGGACTGGACCGTAATTGTCCCCTCTCACAGGTTGGACTCAAGTGTAACATAAAACGAAACGAGGACCTTTCGTTAATTTGCCAGAGAAAAATCTTAATCTGATGGATGAGCGAATTTGAGATTAAAGATCTCGGGCCGTGGTTAATCATGAGCATTACAAGGGAGAGGATGGAGCCACGTGGCAAGCATAGGTTAGATCTATCGATCATGGATTAGATGCGCGAAGTGCGGATGAAACAAGATCCGGCCGCTGATCCTATGTTAATCTCCTTCTCGATTTAGGACGTTGATGGATCCGAGGCATAAAGTAGTGTTTTGGATCGTTGGATGAGATCCAAGCAATCTCCAATCGCTCATCCAGGTGGGTGCGATCACGAGGCCACAGAGCGGCGGCGCTTTCCTCCGCGTGAAGCCACAGTCCGGTCAGGCTTTCTTCCGGCCAAGATTGCGTATGCGAGAAGCCCGGCCATCGCCCGGTGATGGCGTTATCCCAAGAGTTGCTTGGGTTAGATGCGGCCACCCTATAGGGCTATAAAAGGGGCCTGACCCTCTTGTCTCGACACCATTGAGCTCGGCGAAGGTCACCGCATGAGTCAATCGAGGAGAAAGGGATCCCGTGAGTGGGAGGCGACTTTCGGCCACGACAAACACTGAAGGACCGGAGCCAAGGTAGGATTCTGTTCCCGGTTTGAATTTGAGTTTTGAGGCATTGATTGTGAGCTTTCGAGCTCGCCGGAGATGCTAAACCTAACCGCGAGTGGTGCGCGACGGGGAGAGGGAATTGGGGTCAGTGAAGGTGTGATACGTGCTCGTGAGGCCGAGAGGAAGCTCTAGGTACCCTTTGTAGGCGAATGGAGCTCTCGGGCGAGGAACGGCCATCTCCGGCGATCTCCTCCGGCGAAGTGTAGACAGAGGAGAAGGAGCCACATTCAGTGATGGTTTGGGCCTGAGAATGAATCCCGGACGAAGAGGGAGCACGCGATCACGAGGAGGTTCTTTGGGCCACTGCATCCCTCCGGCGACGTTGTCGGAGCTAAGGCCGGCGACTGACGCGTTAAGGGAGAAGAAGAAGGCGGTGAGGAAAAAAAAAACAGTAATTATTAATTCAGAGTTAGAATTAATTAATTGGAATAATAACTTTAGATTTGTGACACAATGAAATTGATTAGTTAACTAGTATAGTTACAATGTTAATTAGTTTTAAATATTTTTGAAGCATTGGCAGTGTGACAAAATCAAGTTGATTATTTAGTATAATCAAGATAATTATGAAAGGAAATTTAGTTAAGGTAATGGTGGATGACTAATTCATTTAAAAACCTTAAAAAAATGGCAAAATGAATTGGTCTAATTGAGCTAATCTAGTTAATTAGATTAGTTGGACATTGGTGTTAGTAAATGGACTCGGGTTGGACTAAACCACTTTGGGCTTGGGTCTAACCTAGCTATCAAGTCGGATTAATCATCATGATTAAAGAAATAAGGTTGAATTAGTTTACTTAGTCAAATTAAATTGGTTTAAGGTGACTTGGGTCCAAATTGAGTTAGCTCAGTCGTTTGGAGAAATACTAGTCATCTTGATCAATTTAAAATGTGGGCTTGGCTTGTAAACTAAACAAAGAATTTAACTAAGAGGGTTAATCAAGATAAAGTAGGTCAACCTATTGAGCCAAGTTGACTAATGAGGTTAATTAAATTAATTAACCTAAGGTACCTAAGTTAAACCATGGACTAAGTAATATAGGAATTTGGTCCATTGTTTTGGAGGCCCAATGAACTGGGCTCAAATAACTCATTAAAACAGATTTTATTATTAAGTAATAATAATAAAATAAAAGGTAAAAGTAATGGATGCTAGTATAGGAAACTAAACCTTGGGTCACTCAAGTAGCAGGGTATGACTTTAAACCCTAAAGTTATAGCTACTCAAATGACGAAAATGCCATTTTCTTAGTATAAAAAGGGCCAAGACCAAGCTAGAATGTTTAATGGGCTCGAAATGGGCCCAATTCAACTTGAACGCCTAGAGGTGACCAAATGAGGTTTTAGACTCGACCAATGAAAGTAGCGTTGACTAGGTTTGACCAAATTGAGACTAGGATCAACCAAAGGACGTATAAACCGGGGAAAAGGACCAAAAACCCGAGAGATGGTCCTAGGACTTAGTGGGCCTAAGCCCCAAATGTTAAACGGTAGAGTCATGCATGTGCAATTAGAGACATAGGGTTTCATTCGAACTTTAACTCTAATAGAAACTCTATTATCAGATTTTCTCGAAGATACTTAGAGGCATTCCAGGAGGAGTCTAGGAGAGGCTTCTAGCTCGAGAAGGAGGTAAGTACACTTGCCTTGTTCCTACCCGGTTTCGGGATTTCTTTGGACTTGCTTACGCCTTGAATTGCTTATTGCTTCATTGATATCATAATTTGATATGATTGTATACACTCGTATTTTGTTCTCTTGGACACCTACTTCGATGTTAGTGTGTGCATGTTGAGATGTTAGCATCCTGTAGGGTATGCTTGTGAGTGTTGAGTGTGCCTACTGTTGGCCAGACGCGTGGCGTGGAATCACGTGAGCTTGTCTTGTGGCGAGGAAGGTATACACCAACTATCTTTATTTCAAGGATTCTCCCATCCTCGTAATCTTTGTTTCCCCGATTAGGGTAATACTTATACTTGCTTGAGTTTTCTCTAGTAATTATTGTTAATTAATTTAAAAATAAAGAAAATAAAATGGGATGGGAATGGGCCAATGATTTTGATTTGGCCCCAACCCAAACATTAGAGAATGATAAAGCTAAATAAACTAGAGCTTAGTGGTAAATTATATTTGAAATTAACGTTAAGTTCTAAATAATCGGGATTAATTAAAGAGACACATGTGAGTACCTAAAGGGGAAGATAAAATAAAACAAATAATTTATTTATTATAACTTAGTGGAATGAGGGATAATGGAGGTGATGATTTTGATTTCATGGGTATGTGACAAAAGTTAGGGAGATAATTTAAATTATTAGGCTATTATTGGATTAAATAATAATGAATGAATAAAATGAAAATAAATTAGAAATTTATTTATTTATTTATTTTTTATATTATAAGGAGATGAGAGGAGAGAGAGATAGAGATTAAATTCTCTCATCTCCCCTCTCTCTCTCTCTCTCTCTCTCTCTCTCTCTCTCTATATATATATATATATATATATATATATATATATATCAGGATTTCAAGTTAAATGTTTAGCCCTAGCCCTTTCTTTTCCATCTCCATCTCCTCCTCTCTCCGCCATACCCACGCCCGCTGGCCACACTTGCCGCGCCACCCCGACCGCCAGCTCCGCCCCTCTACCCTGCGCGCCATCCGTCGTCCGTGTTCTGGCCGCCACTAGTCCAGCTCCGTCAGCCCTATTCTCTGCTCGCTGTCGGGAGCTGTAGCCAGGTCACTCTGCCTTGAGTACTCCGTCGAGAGAGGATCTTGGGATTGAAGTTTGTATTTCGTTGGTGATCATGAGTACAAAGTGTTGAGCTTCTGCAACAGTAATGAGTCAGCAATTACTTCTCATTCCCTTGGCATGGTCATGTTCCCTTTGATTTTGAGTATGATTTTTAATGCAATTTTAGTGTTCATTTGACCTTATGCCTGTTTCCTTCAAGTGAAAGATTCTTTGAGATTTCATCCAAAATCAAAATTTAATTGAAATGAGTCATTGATTCTTTGAAATTTGCTGATCAATCTGAAGATTCTTTTCTTATTTAACCCTCGTAGGCATTAGCTCTGATATTACAAGAGGACTTGAATACAAGAAGAAGAGTAGTTTCCTTGCTTTTGTTGAATTGAAGAAGAGCCAATATATATATATATATATTTGTATTGTTGTGATTAAATATTATAATGGAAACTTCACATATCTGTATAACTTTAGAAAGTAGGTTCAATTTCTTGAATCTTTCTTAGAATCTAGTGATCATTTTAGAGTAGTGTATTGTAATATATATGTGTACCTTGTCACTGATGTCAGTATTGCCAAACCTCACCTTATCTTCTTTGATTGAAATCAAGGAAATAATTTGATATTGACTTTAGTGGTACCTTGATCTTTAGTATAACACCGTCAGATACCTTTTTAAAATCAAGAACCTTGATGTTGACATACTTTACCTATGATTCTATCAGACTTCCGGTCAAGTTGATACTTGTTTCAAAGAAAAGTTGTTCTATAGAAGTAACTGTGAGCCTATGTGATACATTACAAAGCAAAGTAAATCCATCAGTCTTCTTGCTATTTATATGCTGATAATTTGGTATTTACAAAAAAAAAAAAAAAGGGGAAAGAAAGAAAAAAAAAAAATTAAATTAAAAAAATAATGAATAGATATAAAATAAATGATATTGGACACTTATTATTCTTTTGGGGACTGAAGTGCATGTCTAATTTATGGGTTTAATTTTTGTTAGATTGATGAATGTTTGAATATTTTCGGGGCCCTCCAAATAGAGGAGGTGTTGCTGATTTTTTTGTAGGAAACATTAGTAATAATGTTCAATTTAATCCCCATGATCATACTTAGCAAGTAATCACTTTTAAAGAGCATGTTAGAAGATTTTAGATAGTGATAGGATGATTGGAACAATTCCGTATTTTAATTTTAATGAAATCTGAAGATCATGCTTAACAATTAATCATCATTTTAGAACATGTTATTAAGTTTAAGATTTAGCTTGAGGATGATTAGAGTTAAATCTTTTAATGGAACAATACCGTATTTCCATGTTTAGAAATACAACTTTCAAGTTAAGAGAAATGGTACTTGAGTTAACTTGATGGAAATCATCGTACTCTAACAAATCTAATCCGACTATAAGATAGGAATACAGTTCGTATTCCTGAACTTTCATATTTATTTTATCGTATCGTTAGCAATAGAATTAAAGCTATGAAAGGCGATCTAGTATTTATGAGCTTTAGAAACAGGTATTAGATGTTAAGTATATAAAAAAAAAAAAAAAAAAAAAAATCCACGAGTAGAGAAATTAGAGAGTTTATAGTATCTTATTGAGTTTAAGTTAGAGTTTAGAAAAAAATACGAATTTCGTAATTTTAGATCCTCGTATTCTAAAGTTATAAAACTATGTTATCTGAAATACGGACTTCGTATTTATAGATTTCGTATTTCTAATTCTAGGAAAAAGGTAAAGATCCCACGGGAGCTTCAGCAGGACCGAGCCAGACCTAGAAACTTGCTAAGGACATCAGGTGAGTGATTACACTATACTTGGATTGGTGTGAGTGAGCACAACTGTTAATCTCCGCATTTAATTGTATTTTGATCATGTCGATCTGTGGGATTTCATGTTATGAAAGCGTTATGATTTTCATGAAATGCTTTTTAGTTTTCAAGCATGATTTGCCGATTTATTCGGAGTTTGAATTTTATGTTCATGAAAAGCATGTGGAAACATTGCATATATTTGATATCGCCATGATAGACATATTAGTGCGTTGCATCTTACTCGAATACATGCTTGCGCCAGACGTGGCTCTACGATAGAGCCAGAGAGTGCAGATTACTAGATAGGGAAGGGTGGTTTACATAACTACGGTTTTCTTTAACTATCCCACTATCCTGTTTTCAAACTCTTGATTTCAAGAAAACAAAACCCCTTCAGACTCTTCGAGTGCTTAGTATACGATATATATACTCATTATAGCTCACGGCGATGAGTTGATCCGACCGGAGAGATCTTGATTGATTGGTTTATTCCACTCTGGTGTCATTTGTATGAAAGTAGAGATGTAGATGACACTAATATGATAGATAATGAGAAATCGATTCCATAGCTTGTCACCCCATGGTTGATGAGATGGTCCAACACAGGAGGACCTTGACTCGTGTGGAATCGATCTATGTCAGTGACGAGGAGTTGTTTCCATAGCTTGTCACCCCACGGTTGTTGTCACGGTCCAACACAGGAGGACCTTGACACATGTGGAATTCAAACTCGCCTGATGATGATAAAAGACTAAAGAAAGGCATAAGTGCATATCATATGATTTCAGTGAATATTACCATGACTTGGATCATGATCAGCATGCTGTTTTCATGTTTTGAATTTATTCGAACATTTTTTATCAATGTTATAGTTATACCTTGTATAGTGATTCTCACTAAAAAGTGAAATGTCTTGAGGTAGACGAGATTGAGTCCTCCTGTAGATAGCCCTGACTTAGCAGAAGATGATAGTTTGTCTTTATTTAATGTATTAGATTTTAGAACGTTTTTCAAAATTTGTAAACTTTGTATAAGATTCTAAATACTTTAATTGATAATCATGTTTATTAGTTTGAATATCATGATTAACAGGTCTAAATTACGACTTATGGTACTGGGTGCACTCCCGACCTATTTGGTGTGACATACATCCCTGTGGCCAGGGATAGGTTGTTCTGATCTTGGTACTCTTTTGTTTCCGCCAAAATGGGGTAATAACTGGTAATCTTTGTTTTCCCGTCAGTGGGATGATACGTTGACAAAATACGTCTATGTTTAGTAGCACTACTAGATCATGGACCGAGGGTCGATATTGGCTGAGGCTGATAACCGACTAGGGAGATGACTCGTGAACTCTTAGGAGTTCTTTGTTGAAATTCTGTTGTTAGGAGCCCTGCCGTTGTTGTGGTAAACTCCAAGAGTTTGACTTGTATGGGATTTGGCCCTGTTGGTGTTGATTAATGATCTTTGATTTGCTCATATTCTGACCTATCATACGTCATCTGTACTGGTTTGGATTTCCTAGAGATTCCTGCAGGGTACTTACTGGGCTTTCCTTTCGAAAGCTCATGCGTTTGCTTCCTTTATTTCTTTTTCAGGTCCCGAGGAGTAGGTGACTCGGACTCGGGAGCTGTGCGAAGGACTAGGTTGACTTGTGGAGGTTCGAGGACCTCATTCTTCCTTTGAGAGAAAGATGCTTATATTGTAGGACCCTAATAGGGCCTTAACCATAAGTAGGGCATGTAGACCCTTAATGATTTTACTTTCGTTGTGACTCTGATTTTATCCAATTATTAAATTTGAGTTATTTGTTATCTGCTTCTATTACTTAGGCCTTATATTCGAGTGGGGCTCGTCTCCACTTGGGTACGACCGATCTGTTCACGTGCTCGAGGTCCCTTGATCAGGGTCGGGGCGTGACATCTTCATTGCGAGTTGTTGATGTATGACCCGAAAGAATTCTAAGGGTCTTGTTGAAGCCGATAGTGAAATTGATCGGACTTTCCATAGAAGGTTGAGAGAAGTGGAGGAGTTAAATCAGGACCCTCTTGAGGTGGGAGAACTTCATACCCACCGAAGGTAGTTTGGAAGTTAGAGAGATTCCTATCATGTTGGGAGGCGACTTACATTATCGAATATGAAAGATCTCACTATCACGGGGGAGGAATTGGTGTGCATCCTCCTAATGTGAACATGAGTAACTTCGAGATCAAGCCAAGCACCATGACTATGATCCGAGAATACAACCCGGTTTGATGGAAGGCCTGGATGAAGACCCTCACGCTCATATTGCCAAGTTTGTTGGGATTTGCAACATGTTCAAGATCAACGGGGCATCCGATGACGCCATTAGATTGAGATTGTTCCCCTTTAGCTTGAGAGAAGGAGCCTACAGGTGGTTAACTTCACTTCCATCGGGATCTATTCGCACATGGGCCGAGATGCTCGATAAGTTCCTTGGGCGGTACTTCCCACCTAGTAAAGCCGCAAAGCTGAGATTGGATAATCGTTCTATGAAGCTTATGAGAGGTACAAGGATCTACTCCGGCGTTGCCCTAACATGGTTGGACGATTGTGCTAAAGTACGAACCTTCTACCATGGATTGGATGATGCAACACGACATTTGGTTGATGCAGCCGCCGGAGGCTCTCTTGGGAACAAATATCCCGATGACGCCGAGAAAATTTTTGAAGACATGGCCAGTAATGAAGCCCATTGGTCTACTCGGGGGAAGCAAGTTAAATTGGTGGGCTCCTTAAATGAACCCAATACCATTGATATAGCTCTCGCGGAGAAGTTGGACATCTTGACAAGGAAAATTGAGGCGTTGACCACCGGTAGCCCCTCGAGATCGTCTCCGGTGTCATCTTGCAACATTGTGGTGGAGGGCATGACATAACAAGTTGCCCAATTATGAGCATGGAGAATCTCACCATGGAGCAGGTGCAATACTTGAATAACAACCAAGGGCAATCGGGGGGGCAATACAGAGCCTATGCACCCAAGTGGAACCACCCCGGGTTGGCATATAGGAATCCTAGTGGGGGGCAATACCCGCGGGCTTCCAACACCCCTCGAAGCCACAAGAGAGAAAGCCAAGCTTAGAGGAGATGATGTTGAAGATTGTGCAAGATAATCAAACAACCATCCGAAGTTTACAAGTTACTGTGCAGAATTTGGAGAATCAAGTGGGTCAAATGGCCAAGACACTTTCGGAGAGGCCGCAGGGAAGCTTGCCTAGCAACACGGAGACAAACCCACGTGAGCAATGTAAGGCAATTACTTGGACGAGTGGTAAGGGGATCGACTTTCCGGTGGGAAAGCAACAAAGGAAGAGTTCAATTGAAAAGGATGCACCGGCACCCATTGCCACTTCCAAAGAAGAGGAGAAGGGCAAAGAAGAAGCCACACTTATTCCTCCGTACCAACCAAAAGTCCCTTATCCAGCAAGATTGAGAAGGGATAAGGAGGATGCACAATTTGCAAGGTTCACAAGCATGATGAAGGAACTACAAATTAACTTGCCATTGGTGGATGTCCTAGCTCAAATGCCGAAGTATGCAAAATTTATGAAGGACCTCCTATCCAATAGGAAGAAGTTGGAGGATGTGGGTGCCGTCACTCTCAATGCTCAATGCTCGGCTGTTCAACAACAGGATTTGCCCAAGAAACTCAAAGACCTGGGCAGTTTTGTCGTCCCATGTACTTTTGGCAAAGGGATCACCAAGAAAGCATTGACAAATTCAGGAGCAAGTATTAATGTGATGCCCTATAACTTATACATGAAACATGGGCTTGATGACCCAAAGCCCACGGGGATGACAATACAACTAGCGGATCGATATGTAAAGAGGCCAGAGGGTTTGGCCGAAGATGTCTTCATCAAGATTAATGAGTTTGTATTCCCGGCCGATTTTGTTCTTTTTGATGTCGATGATAATGTGGATGTGCCCATCATCCTTGGGCGCCCATTCCTTGCTACCGCCCAAGCACTTGAAGATCATGCCCAAGGGAAGCTAGCATTGAGAGTGGGGATCAAGAAGTAACCTTCCAAATACTCGAGGCAATGTGACACACCGTGGCCCAAGACGATACATCCTACAGTGTGGAAGACATCGATCTAATTACCTCCGCTTGCATGGAAGATCTCTTGATGATAAACCAACTGCATGATGAGTTGAATGAAGTGGAAGACACCGCAGAAGAGGTCCAGGAAAATTCAGCTATACCAAGGAATGAAAACCGGGCCAAAGCTGTAAAGACCGAGAAAGAAGGAGGCCCATTCTGGCCTCGAAGAAGTGTTGGAGGAAAGTGCAACAACAAAGGGTAACTGCCGCATCCTTTTCCTTCACTTCCCCCACCGAGCAACCAGGTATGAAAGTAAAAGATTCTTCTATTTATGCACATTTGGGAGAATGTTTGTTCGGGTCATGCATCACGGGAAAGACTGATGGGAGCTTCAAGGTATTTGAGCCTCCATAAGGTAAATTGAAGGTACGTCAAGCTAGTGACGTTAAACAAGCACTTCTTGGGAGGCAACCCAAGTTCTAGAACTTTCTTTCCTAGTTTTTGGCAATCTTTGTTTCTTTTGATTAGCTAGTGATGCTTGAAATAAGTTGAAGTGGTGTTTTTGTCCAATTCTTTCCATTCTTATGCTGAATGTTGTCGATTAGAGGTAATGTCTTGCTTACTATCAGGCCGCGTAAAGAGAACATCATGAATGAACCCTAGGAGGGCTGTATAAGCCTCTGCCCAGGTGTACACGGGGTCTCATACGGACCGAGAGCATCAGAGTATATATAAACGATGTTATATCTGACCACGTTATGGACTTCGTATAGGAGTCGTATAGGGTATGTCGAGAGGCACGAGTAAGGGGAGCTTTAAAAAGCCCCCTTTCACCCTTTTCTCTTCACCATTTTCTCCCTCTCATGCCCTAGAGACCCCACACCCTCTCTTTGCGATGTGGCGCCTATTCTTCTTCAAATTAATGGCTTAATCACCCCTAGGTATGTGCTAATCACTCAAGATCTCAATTGTATACCTTGCCGACATGATTTAGAAACCTAGGGTTGTTTGAAATCGATTTTTCGCTTGGATGACATGAATGAGTTATATTCTTGTGCCATTATGTGATAGAACTTGCATTGGATGAATGTTGCATGTTTTAGAAGTGTTTTGGATGCGAGATGATGTAGAAATAGGGCCAAGATTAGATTCGTTGCGACGCCCGGTGGCTTCCTTGGGAGTCCATCTGGACTCCCATATGAGTCCCATACAGGACTCGTATAGAAATTTTATCCCAGATATCTGAACTTGGTCGGTCCAGTATGGAACCCCGTATAGGGGCAATTTAGTTCATTTATTTGAATATTTTGGCGTACCCTTTTTGCTTCATTGGCATTGACTTTCCTTGTTTAGTTTTAGGATATCGCAGGGAAGATCACGGCATCAAAGAAGCCGAACGGGGGCGGGTGCGTCATCCACCGAGACACACTTCACGAGGCAGGTCCACGACCTCCGACATGTCCGTCTCTCCTCTCATTTGCCCGGTGGACCCGAGTCATAGATTGGGACACCCTCATCCAAAATTTTAATATCGGCCACCAAGTCCAGAGATGATATCGCCGGCGTCACGGGGCGGGATCTTCTCCCTTAGCCATGAGGTATTCCGCCGCCCGACCTTGGAGGTGCTGAGCTCTTTCGAGGCCGACAGGAGTGCGGTGGGGGAGCTGAACCGCACCACCATTACCTTCCAGCTTTTCGGACGGCAGAGGACGATGAGCTATACTCAGTTCGCTCTGTACATGGGGCCATACGATCGCGATTACACATTCACACGACAATACGCCGAGCTACTCACGGCCTTCCCCGAGCGCACCATTTCTTCTGCGAGCCGGATTGATTTAGGGCGCCATAGCGATCACAAAGCGTCCTTCATAGCGGACCCGGTGCCTGCGCTACCTACATGCCCTCATCACCGCACCATCGCTGACCCAGCGGTGACAATTGTGGAGTCGTCGCCATAGTCGCGACGCCTATTTCTCTCTGACCTCATTGAAGCGAGTTCCGATCCACTTGGGTAATGCGTGCTGCGTGAGACTACTTGGCGCATCGGCGAGAACACCACTCCACCGATATCCATGCGGACCCTACATCACCACGGCTTATCATGGGTATGGGTCTCGAGGCCGAGTTGGAGGGAGGCGGCACTGCTGATTAGTATCCCCATGGACGACATGACACTCCTCGCCGAGATTGGATTGATGTGCGAGCCTACGGACGTTATACTTTGGTTGGCCACACCTCAAATGAAGTTCCTTTGCACATCATGACACATTGAGCAAGAATGCAGCACTGCTACCCTATGTATTGCTTTCGCTATGTGGATTTTCTTGTTTTGCATGTTATTGGGTTTGATTCTTCTCTCTCTGTTCGCTGAGTCAACATGGGATCCACGACCCTCGATAATCAAGCGGTCCTCGGCTCCCACAAACAACTCTCGGCAACTATTTATGGGAGTTTCGTTCACCTTTCTCCACTAATTTCTTGCGCTGAATTTAATTTTCTCACATTGAGGACAATGCAAACTTCTAGAGTGTGGGTGGGTGGCTACTTAGTTCCTTTTAGGGTCATTGTAAACATTTAAGTGTGGAGATAGGTAGCTATCATGATTATTTATTGTAGATATTTTTTGTGATAATTATGCTTGATATGCATGACAACCTTGGCGATAGATAAATGTGACATGAATTTCTTCTCTAAGCACACCATTGGTGATTTGAAATCTTCCAATTGAAACACCATGGGCATGTAGAGGTCATCTTTGTGACAATTATGATTATGAAGGACAATAGATAACCCATTGCCATGTTCTTTTGACTTGACTAGCTAAGCATTGTTTCTCAATGGCTCCAAGAAATTCCGTGGCACTAGTTCAAATTTGTTAATTCCTCATAACACACGTAGCGGACAAGTACAATGAAAATAAAGTAGTTTAGCACATCAATTTAGTTAATAAAGACAGTGTTTCGTTGCTTTTGGTGATGAACTAGTTTGGAGTTCCGGCTCCTAACCAGAGTATTCTTCATTTCGAAAAAATCACCATTTAGCATGAACATCTACTGGTAGAGTTGTAACCACCTAAGTAACTAAGGATTCGGGTGCCTAATCAGCATGATTCCTCTGCAAAAGGGGGGGACTACACTCTACCCTGATCTTCAGTTTGGGAAAGTCGGATCTAATAAAGATGCCCTACCCGAGTCTCTTCAAAAAAAAAAAATAACTATTTATTTGTCCACCGTCCATCCAATAGGGGAACAACTCCTTTGATCTTAGGGCTCCAAGGGCCTTCTAGAGTCCACTGAGAGCATGCTTGCCTTATTAAGACTTCAGAACATGGCATGTGGAGTGAACAAGCTTTGTCTAGGACTTTATCGGAAGAGTTACAGGATCAATCTAAGCCCTAGTGTGGAGATAGGAAAATACAATGAGGTGGTGCTATTGGACGAGAATTCATGTATAGTTTGTGAAGCCCAAGGTTGAACACTTATCTTCTTTTCTTGAGTTCTTTTCTTTGCTTGAGGACAAGCAAACCTTTAAGTGTGGAAATATGTGATAAGTGTTCAAATGAGCATCATTTATATATGAAATTCATGCATACTACTTTATGTTTTGGAGGAATGTTGGCCCGCCGGTGCTCAAAAAGGCTTTGTTTTTGTAAACAGGGCAGAAAATAGCAATCTCAAGAGAAAGGAAGCGATTTCAAGAGAATGCGGGCCAAAGTAAGTTAAACTGAAATAAAGATACCCATACTGAGTCCCATGCGGACCCGTATGGACCTCGAGATTTACTATCTGGACACATGAGCATGTGAGAACCCACGTACTGCATCGAGGACTGAGAAGTATACGACCCCATATGGGACTCCGTATGGGAGTCCATATCACGGCCATACGGGTCGTATGGAACACATCTTGGAGTCGTATATCATTAAAAGCTACAGCTGCGATTTCGGCCGAATCGAGGGTAAAGTCGGGAAATACACCCAAAACCCTAGAGGGGGGTATAAATAGAAATGTTAATGAGGGTTTTGGGGCATCTTGGAGGAGGTTGAAGCCAAAGCATCAAGAGGGGAGGAAGCTATCATCATCTTCTCCATCACCAAGGAGGAGAGGGCTTGAGGAGTTTCCCCATCAAGAGGGCTCAAGAAGAAGAAGAAGGGGCTAGAGAGAAGCAAGAGATCCACCAACGGTCATCATCAAGGGGTTTTTATCTCATGAACTCTATGTTTGATTTCTCTCTTGCCATTGGTTGTTACTCTCCATTGATGGAGAGCTAAACTCTTGATACTTGGGTGTTGATGAACCTTTGGATTATGGTCAATTGTTATTGTCTCTTCTATGTTGATTACTTGGTTGAATACATTGTAGTCTATTGAATGTATTGTATGGTGAAAGTATTAACCTCTCTAGTTGCGAGAGCCCGAAGAGGCTTCTCTAGTCCATGTGGGGGAAAAAGCGACTGCACTCCCCGCGTGTAGACAATCTTCAATAGAGAGGGCTAGGAGTACACCGGGAGCCCGAGTACTAAGGCGAGCAACTCCTTTAGATGTCCTATTCCCTTAGTCCTTCCAAGAGATAGGTTCCCTAGAACTTAACTAGTGAGTGTACTAGGTTGAGTAATCACCCTCGAGCGAGGGGATGAAATCATATTAGGAACCCTTGGCAAATGATTCACCAAGACTCAACATAGAGAGCATCGTCCACATCTAAGGAAATCCAGAGGGGATTCAATCGCCCAAGTATCCCCTTCATCAATTGAACATCTTCAAGATCAATTATACTTGTTAATTTGTATTGTTATTTTTAGAATTAGGTTTAGTATCATCAACCCAACCTGGTTGACTAGATAATAGATAAATAGTTACTACTAGTACTTTCTTTCTCCCTGAGGATTCGATACCCGACTTTTCAATAGTCCACTCTACTACTTGATCCGACCCGTGCACTTGCGGATTTAACGCATCATTTATCGGATCTATACCGAGCCTACCAAACTTCCCTTGTTTATCGGATCAGTAATTATCTCAGTTAACAACTTGGTATACATGTACTCCCTTTATATATGAAATAGAAGGAATGGAAAATACAAGATGGTCTGAGAATTTCAAAATGTTTTCGTGATATTAGCAGTCATTTTGGATTAATATCCCTCAATCCACAAGCCTTCCGAAACTTCCAGTTTCTCTTTCACCCTTTATATAAAATATTTTACATGTAATTGAAACTTTTACATTAAACCAAACATAAGATTTTGCAACTTACATATGGAACATAGTGCATTGCACCTATATAGAACACCAAATAACCACTCATTCTCTTGCTCTTTGATTATATCTCTTGAAATAGATAAAGATAGAATAGTAATGAATATTTCTAATATTGCAAACTATTAACACAGTTCTATTATTTTATCTCTAATGACCCATCATAACCTCCGGATTTGCATAATCAAGCACTAATCTTTCCCAACTTTGGTTATTTTAAAGCAAATAACTAAACTATTGTCATAAATTTGTAAGACATAATTGGATTGGCTAACTAGTCCTCACAAAAATGAAATCTTTGCTATTTTGAGTGAGAAGCTAAAAAACACAACACCTCAATCAAACACAACCTCATAAAGCTTTAGTAATAGATAGTTTAATGCAAATATTAAAAAAAAATGACAAAAATAAACATTTTTGCTAACACAATAGTAAATAAACATAGGAAAATGATATGCACTGATACAACTTGGTCTCTCCATCTCTCTCTCTCTCTCTCTCTCTCTCTCTCTCTCTCTCTTCTAACCAAGCTCATCCATAATGGAGAGAACTCGAACACATCATAAGGTTGCATAGTAATACCATCAGTTCAATCACAAAAATACAGAGCGTCATCTGCTGTAAAATATTGTTGAAGCATAAAAGTATCATTGAAAATAGAAATGTATTTGTCCAACTTCGGAAAATTGTATCCATTTAAAGAGAGAATTGTCATGTCCATGAAACAACAGTTGATCCCTTGAGCCTGTCCCTTGAACCAATAAGAATCCTCATCACCCTTGCTCCAACAAGACTGACTAATATCCAACTTATATATTGTACAAGATATAGATCACTACAAGAAAGTTGGTGTTTTGCGGCGAGCATTTAGCGGCGGTTTATGTAAAACCGCCGCTAAATGTAGAATTTAGCGGCGGTTTTAAAACACCGCCACTAAATTCATGAATGTTGCGGCGGTTCACATAAAACTGCCGCTAAATTCTGAATTTAGCGGCGGTTATAGATAAACCGCCTCTAAAGGCATCTTGATTAAGCGGCGATTTTGTATAACCTTAGCCGCTAATCTGATTTGCATTGCGAACTCATGATTTATCTTAAATTTTTTAATTCTCAAAAGATAAAAAAATAATATAAATGATAAAAAAAACAAAATAAATAAATAAATAAAATTTGAAAATACACAAATATAACCAACTAGAATAATCATAAATATCTTTTTCCTTTCATTTTACTTCAAAATAATATATCTTTGTACATTCATTCATATTTTCACAAAAAAATAATTCAACTTTAATCTTATTATCTAAAACTATCTAAATGAAAATAAAAAAAAAGCCATTGATCATAATAATGTTGCGATAAAAAATTCTAAATTATAGATCTTACTTAAATTTAAACTTAAGAAACTCTGGCTTAACTTTTTTAAAATAATATTAAATATATGCCATAAAAATCTCTATCCTTTAGTTGTGATATTCACAACAAAAAATAAATGCAAGTAAAATCTTATCGTAAAAAACCATTAATTTAGAAAAAAAAATCTTGAAATATTTAATAAAATGAATTTATATGAATAGATAAATAAATAAATAAAATGTTTAATATGATTAAACTAGTATTACTCATTAATTATATTTTTATTACTTTGGAAATAACCTATTTTTATTTCTTATCTTTTAATTTTATAGCGTTTTAAAAAATTATTTAAAATCTTATCTTTTGAAATAAAAAATTTTAGGGTTAAAAAAACAATTCTTTAATCCAGATTGCTCATTAATTAGAACTTATAAACAATATATAGAAATAATAAAATTTTAAATTATAACTAGCAAACATAATCTAAATCAAGTTTTAAACATAATTATTTAAACAAAAACTTATTTTAAAATATTTTTTTTAAACCTGTAAATAACTGAATAATTTTCATTCCGTTTTGATTTTATCAGTAAATTTAAATATTAAAATTGACGTTTAATAATAATTTCCTTCGCCCGCTCCCCTTTTTTTCGTTTGCCTCTTTTTTTTTTCCTTTCGCCCGCGCCCTCTCTGTTCAAAATTTCATTTTTGATTATTTCGAATTTGTCATAAAGTAGCGAGCAGGTACCGTGCCGCGTGTCCCAAGCTTCGCTTGAGAAAACCATTCCGATTATAAGGGGAAAAAGAAATCTCGATCAAAGAGGGAGAGAAACAATAGAGGCGTGAGGGGAGGAGACCTCGAGATCGGAGGAGATGGAGATCATGGACCTCCGGTGGGGATAATGGTGGAGTATGGCGGCTAAAGCCCACGATGGCGTACCACCCGGTGCTCGCGTCGGCCACAGGCGGTGCTCCTCCTCGCTAAGCGCATAGCGAGTTCGTGCAGCGGGCTCCGCCCGTCTGCAGGCCGATTCTTGGCGGCCACGGCCAGAGCCCGCCGGTATCTGAGCCCTTCGTCCGTGACTGCTCCATCCCCGGCGGAGCCCACGAGATCCGAGTTGGCTGTCTCCGCGAGGTCAGCGTCTTCTCCGGCCTACCGGCGAGCACCAGCACCGAGCTCCTCGACATCCTTGACGACGAGCACTGGGTCTTCGGGTTCTCAATCATCTGCGGCGAGCACCGTCTTCGGAGCTACCGATCCGTGACGATGGTGACCGAGTTCCTTGGAGAAGCCGGCGAGATCTGGAGCATTGTTTTGGAATCGTTCGCCGTGGATGTGCCCGATGGGAACACGGAGAAGGACAAGAAGGCTGATTACGCCCGAGGATCACAGGTCGTGAGGCTCAATCTGATTGAAGCTTCCCTCCTCCCCAATTTCATCGCCTCTTCAGTAAGACTCTCTCTTCTTGTTTTAGGGCTTTTCGCCATGTTTTTAGTTGAAGTGATCGGTGTTTTCTTTACTTGATTTTGGTTTTTTTATCGAGGTGTTGTATGGATCCTAATGAGGCGCCTTGGCGACTCCTCCTTGAAGGTGGAGTTGTCAAGAAGCCGGCCCGCTTGAAACTTTTATGTCGCGCCCGAACAGGATCCGGGCCTGGCCAAGACGCATGCGACAAGCGCCCGGCGTGCTTATAGGGTCGCCCTAGAAGCACGCAAGGCTAAGTAACATAAGCGAGATAATTAAATCGAGTTTAAATTATAAATCCAGTGAAGAAATATATATATAAGGTTATTACAAAACCCTAGCGAGTCACGAATGGGTACAAATACAACTCTCACTCGAGAAAGGAATAGAGGCCCGCGAAACCTCATTTCGAGAATATCCTGACGCTTGTTTGCTAAGAATGCATCCCTACGGAAGCTCTCTCCTGAGTTCCGCTCCTAGCTACTCGTAAGGTCCTCGTCTAGTCCCGACCCTACTCCTCGTTGTCACCTGAGAAAAACATCCATCAAGTGCATGAGCCTGAAGAATAGGCCCAGTAGGGTCGCAAATAAATCAATAAAGGTGGCGAAAGCCACTGGCACCGAACAGAATAAAAGAAGTACAAATATGCATAGTAACAACATCACAAGGAAACAACAAGTAACTGGAATGTGGATAAATCCACAGATGCACTCAATCTCTGGCATATGTGATACTAAGATGTCTACGACATCTACGACACCATCGGTATCGTCTTCGGCCTAAGCTGAGACTCACGCTATAGCATACATGTGCACATGGCGGAAAATACGGCTCTCACGGCCAGCGGTGGCGGATATTATACACCCTCTGCCGGGGTCTCCGTCCGATGGAGCATCAAGTGCTCGTGGCCAGATATTATACACCCTCTGCCGGGGTCTCCGTCAGATGGAGCACCAAGTGCTTTCGTGGCGGATATTATCTCGCCCTCGCCCGAGGAACGGTGGCGGATATTATACACCCTCGGCGGGGTCTCCGTCAGATGTATCATGCCTCGAAAGTAAGAGATTGATAGTACTAATACCTAACAGCGGTATACATATATATCCAAGGTAGCAACATCTTGAATATACAATGATCGGAGATCTCATCGAGATCGGAAGCCAATCACGTATCTAAGGAGTAAACTCTACTTAAATACGCATTTGAAAAACTTTATGATAGCAATAATCCCTCGAGATATAAAACCAATATATATGAGGAAGACCATCTGAATATATATTGGGAACCTCTCGAGGAAATAAGAGTACAAAAATCAAAGCGGGGTAGGAGGAAGGAATACTCACAAACCTCGTCAGATGCGAGAGCCTACGGCTAGAACCAAATCCTGGCGAGGGTAGGAGAAAGGAATAATCAAACCGAGTGTCAACAGACCGAAAGCGAGCAATATCAAAAGCTCAAGCAAGCGTAAATAGAATCACACTCAAAGCGAGCAAATCTAATCGAGTATACAACTTAAGCAATGCGGCAAGCATAACATGTCGATGAAGCGAGAAAGCGGTATCAAAGATGGACTCCAACATCCATCTAGCACAACAACAACAAGAATCAAAGAGAATACTATGAGTTAGAAATACTCCACGCGTGCGATGCACGACATCCTAACTTTTTTCGCTCTTGGGCCTACTCGGGCCCGATACTCCGATCACGGTCCTAGACCGTCTCACCACGTCCTAAACATGGTAAATGTTCATCATATAACATTTCATAACAATTTGAATGCATTACATGCATTTAATTACCCTAATCGTGAGTTTACTGAAATGTCGGCTTTTAATTTATAACCGATGGATCCGGGCTCTTAGACACCTGCCCGTACCATTTTTATTAGTTTAAATGTACATCCGAACTATCGGGACGATCGGAATCAAATTCCGAGTCTTTTTGAAAACATTTGAGTTATAGTTCACTCTCTATACGGTAGCTACAGTAACCATATAAAACATGAACTTGGAACTTCAAATTGAAGCTCCAAACCTTCACCATTCCATTCCAATCTCCCGGTATATTATATTCATAATATTGTCTTTCATTTCCATCATAATTGGGCTCATTATCATCTCTTATACGGCCCTAAAAAAAATGAACAAAAATCCATGTTCTGCAATTACTACTGATAATTTCTACAAATTCCTTTCACTTGGAGTTCAATTCTCTTCAATAAATTCCTAAACTTGGAATCCAATACTTGCATTTCTCAAACAATACATAGGCACGTTTATTCTTAATACAACAACAAGGGTTATTAATAGCTCAAGTTCAATTAAACCACATAACCATCGTAGGCATTTTTACAACTACAAGATGGGTAACATTGCTTTTCAAAACACATTTCGACATAGTCCCCTCTATTTCTAAGCTCCCGAATTGTACAAACATTCATGCTCTCCACATCTACAACATTTACAATTAGTTAACTCAATCAATCACATGCATGTCCCATAACATTCCAACCTTATAACATTAGTTTTCATACAACCAAATTCATAGAGGCATTTCATCAAACACCATATGGGCATACTCATTTCTAAAACAAGACATAACATCCATGAACCTTTAAGGTTCTAATTATACAAACATAAATCCATTGACAATGACATTCTCTCTAATATGTATTTCTACCAAAGGAATCAGGCATGTACAATTAGGTATGTTACCATGAATACTAATAAGCATTTATACCTAGAGTTTTCATGAAAAATTGGCGGCACCTCCTATATTTAGGGCCCAATTTCATACAATCATTCATCCATAATAACAATTAAAACATATGGAATTCATCTTCATCCAAGGTACAATCCAAGGCATCAAGCACATTCATTTCACAATCTTTAAACCCCCAAAATACAACTTGATTTCAAGTATAGCCCCTCCATTTCAGCCCTAAAACTCATAATTAAATTCATTAACTAGTCTATTAAACAATGTAATGATCCCCAAGTTGAGGCTTACAATCGTGGAGTGATGACGAGGCGTCGCAAGTCGGCAATGGTGGCGGGGGCCGCACGCGTCTTGAGGAAGAGCTTCTGAGGCTGTAGCGATCGCGGTCAGCAGCTGACTCATCTTTGCCGCGAGCTGCGCATGGGCTTCGGCGTGCTTGTGCAGCGTCTTGATCTGATCGCGATCTTCTTGTGGTATGATCCGCTGTAGCGAATTTGCGCTTGGGCGCCAAGAAGCGGCTAGCATGATCGCGATCTTTACTTGCGATCTTGCCGCAGCGAGTATGCGTATGATCTGCTGTCAGCGCTTGTGAGGCGTGGTCGGGGACTTACCCGGTGGCGTGGTATAGCGGGGATGGTCGAGGCGCGGCCGAGGCTCGCCGGTGGAGCGGCGTCAAGCGAGGCGTGGGTGAAGGCGTGGGTGAGAAGAAGAAGAAGAAGAAAAGGGAGTGATAGAGAGAGAGAAGAGGGATTAAAAGGGATTTAGATTTGAGTGTTACCCCTTTTTACCATTTAGCCCTCACTTTATTCTTTTCTTTTATCCCATGATTTCTTGATTTAATAGTAAATCATGTCACACCTCCTAATGTTTTATTTCCTTCATTAAACTTGAATTCTCCAACCCTCTTATTCGGCCACCTTACCCTTAGTTATTTAATCATATTGAAGTTCCCATTTCTAATAACAATAGCTCATATTATTTAGTTCCCTTACCTTACTTTTCCTCTCTTTAAACCTTGCATTATTTTAACTTGTCACTATACTATTTGTCACATGCCAACCATTTTGTCTCCATTAATTCTCATTATTGTCAAAGCACTTTACTACTTGGTTACCAATTTGAATGGTTGGGTTGGGCTTGGCCCAATAAGGCGGAAATATGGACCCATTTAATTTACTTTCCATTTCATTTGTATTATTTTAAATACTTAAATCTTTATTTACATTTTACATCACCCGATTTATTCTTTGAGAATTAACTAATAATTATTAAGAAAACGAGTATGCTACAATTCTCCATTTTAAATTGTCTATTTCCTTTCCTCGATAATTAATCTGATTTAATTAGTACTTAATTAAATCTGGATTAATCAGCCCCTTTGAAATTTTTCTCAAATTTCATCGTTTACCATATTAAATTACTATTTAATAAATTATGGAAATAAATAAATAAAAATCATTATTTATTTCGGGGCGGGTGTTACATTTTATGAGTGATGTATACAAGCTGAATAGAAAGCCACATACCAAGAAAGCTATATCCACCTCTCATGCCAAAAGATGAGACACTCCTTTTTCCTCAATTAATATTTATACTTTGCTTAAATAGCTTGTAGTCTATAGGAAAGAAAAAGGTCCATCTGATTCAGAAATGGTACTGCATGTAGTTCCTTTCATATATTTACTTATTTTGTTAAATGTCTCTTTCATTTGATTTGTGAAAACATTGCTGTGATCAACCTCTTTATAATGAAGATGCAAGCATTGTGGTCACAGTATAATTAATTGGATCTTGTTTTCATTAATGTTATTAATCTTCATGATCTGTGGAAGATTATCTTTGGTTAATTAATTAAATGGGTATTGAACTACAGGTTAATGGAGAGATTTATAACCATGAAGAACTGAGGAAAGGTTTGCCTGGTCATAACTTCAGGATTGGGAGTGATTGTGATGTTATTGCCCATTTGGTAATGCATCTTTGAGAAAAGATTTTATATTTTTATTTTGTTGTTGTTGTTGTTGTGATGTTGTTTAATAAATTCCTGACAGTATGAGGAACATGGAGAGAATTTTGTGGACATGTTGGATGGGATTTTCTCATTTGTGCTTTTGGATATAAGAGACAACAGCTTCATTGTTGCCAGAGATGCTATAGGTGTCGCATCCCTCTATATTGGATGGGGTCTTGATGGTATATATATATATATATATATATATCTGAATTCCTTTCATTCTTCTTTTTTTTAATGTTAGTTTTTTAAGCAAATTTTCTTCTTTTTTTGTGTGTCTGCTCTATTTGGATATCATCAGAAATGAAAGGATTGATTGATGATTGTAAACACTTTGAGACCTTTCCACCTGGGCATCTCTATTCAAGCAAAGAAGGTGGAATATTCAAGAGATGGTATAACCCTCTATGGTACTTTCGAGTCCATTCCTTGTGTTCCTTATGATCCCTTGGTACCGAGAAAGGCTTTTGAGAATGTACGTTATAATTAAGATCACCTGAAATGCTTCTTAAACTTGGAAGACACTTAATAATTATTATTTGAGTTCATGGATATATGAACCACATTCTTTTGTTGATTTTGTTTAGAAATTTTGTGATTAAGAGGCTCATGGTGATGTTCCATTTGGAGTTTTGTTGTCTAGTGGTCTTGATTCATCCTTAGTAGCTGCGATCGCCACTTTCGTTATTTAAATGGAACCAAAGGCGCAAAACATTAGAGAGCTCATTTGCATTCCTTACCGTGTTGGCTTAGAGGTTAATTTGACCTTTAACATCTTCTCTTAGTTTCACTTTCCATGCTTATTGTCCTTTGCATTAATATCATCTATGTGGGTACTCTTCCAAAATCTATCTCTTAGTAGATTTATTGCGGGAAATCAAGCATCAATCGATCAAGTGATCAAGTGATCAAGTGTGGGGGATAGTAAGTTTAAGAAATCAGAGTCTATGCCCATACCTACACATTTAATTTTAATGTGGACCAGGGATGGACCCTTTTTTATTTTCTCTTATTCTTGTGACCTACCTTTTTATGTTTCTTACTGATGTTGTTGAAAGGGAAATTGCCTATCTTGCAAGTTTATGAAATTATTTAAATGGATTAGTTATGGTTGTGAACTTGTGTTTTGTGTTTTTAAATAGATAGATGCCTTTAAGATTCAAAGAAATTTTTATAAGATCTCATGAAGCAATGGAGAGAAGCCTTGATCTGGTACTCATTCTTTCGCTTTATATAGTGAAGTGATTATTATTTGTAACATAGTATATTTATGCATGTATTGGCTATCCAACTTACTTTGATTCATTTTCCTTACCAGCTCATGAGCAAGAAGGTGTTAATGTTGCAGTGAAAAGGAAGCTTACTTTGTCCAATGGTTGAAAGAAATGTCTGTAAAACATTTTTTTGTTGAATTTTATAAACATTGTTTGATAATAAAAGTACAATTTATATCATATGTTCTTCCTTGAATAAATTTGTAAACATAGCATTGTTTTAATTATTTTTGAATTATCAATAAATTTTTTTATTTGAAATGAATGTGGTTGGATATTTGGATTATTGTAAAAAACAGTATTTATAAAAAATAAAAAAAATTTAATCGGCCTGAGGATATTCCTAAAAAAGAAAGGATTTTCTATTTTAAAAAAATATTTTAAAAAAATCTTTTTTAAATAAAAAAAGCATTTAGCAGCGATTTTATAACCGCCACTAAATGCATAAAAACCGCCGCTAAATGCAATATGCATTT
Organism: Dioscorea zingiberensis; assembly: GCA_026586065.1. NCBI lineage: Eukaryota > Viridiplantae > Streptophyta > Magnoliopsida > Dioscoreales > Dioscoreaceae > Dioscorea > Dioscorea zingiberensis. The sequence continues at coordinate 22,493,116 of CM048819.1, forward strand.
AGCGGCGGTTATACTGGCGGTTAAATAAAACCGCTGCTAAATGTGTCGCGATACACGTTTTAGCGGGCTGTTTGTAAACCGCCGCGGAATCATTTAGAGGCGGTTTAAAACCGCTGCTAAATGCCTATAGAACCGCCGCTAATTGCCTTTTTTCTTGTAGTGGATAACTTGTATACATAAATTGACTCAAAATCAGTAAATGGTGAAGTCCTCTTGAGCATTTTAAAATGCACCTTTCTTGCAATTATTAATAAATTGTCGGAAGACTCAACAAAGTAAATATTGTCACTAAGATTTATATTTCGGAGTGAATGACTAATGTCCAAAATCCTGGTTCTAGGATTTGGTCTAGAATAAAATTCACTAAGCCCTCCATTGACATCTAAAGCTTAGAAGTATCCTTGGATGTAATGAAGGTCGTAGTAATCTTTTTTTGAAGGTTGGTCTTCAACCATAAACCATCTTGTGTCTTGCGGTCTGTATATAGCTATAAATTTACAATAAAATAAACCTGCAAACAGAAAATAATCAAAGATTAGTGGTTATGATAAAACAACAATGTCTAGGAATCCAGGGCTTTCGATTCTTTATAAGCGTTCAGCCATTGGCCTAAATTTGGAAGGCAATAAAACAGTTCTGGTTAATTCAAGTTGTGGGTATTCGTCTGTGAATGGATTGAAAAGAGAGCCATTTCCATTTTCATAAGACAAGATGAGCTAACTAGATGAAGATCCAAAAATTTGTGCTCCAAGAAACAAATCCATTTCATACTTAGATTGTTGGTCCTCAATGAGGTTGTAGAAATTTCTTGTTTTTAAATCTGAGTCATATGTACAAATCAACCAAGGTACTTGTTTTAATGAGTGATCCTCCATTGCTACCGACCGCCATTATTTGCATACACTACTAAAGTTGATGCAATCGATCAAACTTAGACATTTTAGTATTTGATCTATAAGTTCTTTTGGTAGGTGTGCGCACCAACTTTGGTTTCTTCGAATTCTGGAATTATCAATTGGCATGTAAAAACCCAATAATTCTCCCTCCGAATGACAACTGTAATAAGATAATATATAGCACACCAAGACTAAGAGTTTGGTACAATAAAAAGGAATTAATAATAAAGATAAATGGCAAGTTGTGTAAACAACAATTGAAACACACACATATATTTATATATAAAAAATTACCCTAAATGATTTCGAAACAAAATTAATGAAATACCTTTTCGAGCATGAAGACATCTGCAAAGAATGTAGAATTTAAGGGGATGATGGTGAGAATAATGTAAAATTTTTACCGTATTTCAACTTAGAACTACTTTGACTTTAAGTTAAAATACGGTAATATAAAGGATACTTGAGGCTAGTAACCCTTACGGAGTCATCCTTTTTTATCGGATCTATACCGAGCCTACCAAACTTCCCTTGTTTATAAGATCAGTAACTATCTTAGTTATCAACCTGGTATACATGTACTCCGTTTATATATGAAATACAAGTAATGGCAAATACAAGATTGTCTGAGAATTTCAAAATGTTTTCATGGTATTAGCAGTCCTTCTGGATTAATATCCCTTAATCCACAAGGCTTCCGAAACTCCCACTTTCTATTCCACCCTTTATATAAAATATTTTACATGTAATTGAAACTTTTACATTAAACCAAACATAAGATTTTTCAACTTACATATGAAACATAGTGCATTGCACCTATATAGAAAGCCAAATAACCACTCATTCTCTTGCTCTTTGATTATATCTATTGAAATTGATAAAGATGGAATAGTAATGAATATTTCTAATATTGCAAAGTAGAATCACAGTTCTATTCTTTTATCTCTAAAGACCTATCATAACCTCCGGATTTGCTAAATCAAGCACTAATCTTTCCCAACTTTGGTTATTTTAAAGCAAATAACTAAACTATTGTCATAAATTTGTAAGACATGTTGGATTGGCTAAGTAGTCCTCACAAAAATGAAATCTTTGCTATTTTGAGTGAGAAGCTAAAAGACAACAACACCTCAATCAAACACAATCTCATAAAGCATTAGTAATAGATAGTTTAATACACATCACAAGGTTGCATAGTAATACAATCAGGTCGATGACAAAAATACAGAGTGTCATTTGTTGTAAAAGATTGTTGAAGCATAAAAGTATCATTGAAAACAGAGATGTATTTGTCCAACTTTGGAAAATTGTATCCATTTAAAGAGAGAATCGTCAGGTTCATGAAACAACCGTTGATCCCTTGAGCTTGTCTCTCCGAACCAGTGAGAATCCTCTTCACCCTTGATCCAACAAGACTAACTAATATCCAACTTATACATTGTACAAGATATAGATAACTTGTATGCATAAATTGACTCAAAATAAGTAAATGGTGAAGTCCTCTTGAGCATTTATGAATGCACCTTTCTTGTAATTATTAATAAATTGTCGGAAGACTCAACAAAGTAAATATTGTCACTAAGATTTATATTTCGGTGTTCCTTAATCAAATTCTGCAATCCCTCCATTGACATCTAAAGCATAGAAATATCCTTGGAAGTAATGAAGGTCGCAGTAATCTTTTTTTGAAGGTTGGTCTTCAACCATAAACCATCTTGTGTCTTGCGATTGTCACTCTCCCAGAACCATTGGCCCGGAACTACGTAGACAATCAAATGCCGCACTCCAAAGCGGGGACTAGTCCCCATTCAGGTATAGGCCTTAAGAACTCTTATACAATAAATATTCAGAGTTATTGATAACAGCGGAATCATAGATAAAAAGAAAAAGGGAGTTTGTACAACTCCATACAAGTACAATATCGGGTTTACACAACCCAAGACTAGGATCCAGTCCATCACCCCTAGAAATCCATACAACAAAGAAATCTAAAATACAAGTTTCACACAGAATAAAAGAGGTACGTAGACCTCGAGACAAATAGAAGTAGCCGAGACAGCAACTCGGTATATCCCCGCCTAAGCTCAACCCTACTCCTCCTCGTCTGAACCTGAGAAATACACGAATCAAGTGCATGAGCCTAAAGAATAGGCCCAGTAGGGTCGCATAAACAATAAAAGAGGCGGAGGCCATAAACAAAGAACAGAATAAAGCAAGTACAATTATACAAGTGCAACAACAACACAAGTAAGCAACAAGTAACTGGAATGCGGATAAATCCACAGATGTACTCAATCTCTGGCATATGTGATACTAAGATGTCTACGACATCCACGACACCGTCGGTATCGTCTTCGGCCTAAGCCGGACTATGCTATAGCATACATGTGCACATGGTCAGAAAATGCCGCTCTCTGACTGAGCCAGGTGGCCAGATATTATACACCCTCTGCCGGGGTCTCCGTCTGATAGAGCATCAAGTGCTCGTGGCCAGATATTATACACCCTCGGCCAGGTCTCCGTCAGATGCGAGCACCAGTGCGTGGCAGAGATATTATCGCCCTCTCCGAGGCGGTGGTGGAGATATTATACACCCTCGGCGGTCTCCGTCCAGATGTATCATGCACGAAAGTAAGAGATTGATAGTAATAATACCTAACAACGAGGTATAAATATATATATATCCAAGGCGGCAACATCCACGAATATACAATGATCGATGACCTCATCGAGATCGAGAGTCAATCATTATCTAAGGAGTAAACTCTACTCAAATACGCATAAGAAAACATGATAGCAACAATCCCCTCGAGATATAAAACCAATACATATGAGGATAACCATCTCGAATATATATTGGGGACCTCTCAAGGAAATAAGAGTACAAAATCAAAGCGGGGGTAGGAGGAAGGAATACTCACAAACCTCAGGAAGAGAGCCTACGACTAGAAGTAAATCCTTGATCCTTGTCGCGCCTCACGAGTCCGAATCAGGACCTAGTAAATAGATAGAAACTCTCAATGCCTCTACACTTATGAAATCTCCTATTAAAATACGAAACACGATTACACGTGGATCCTTAAACTCAATATGCTGGAAGACATAAAACTTACTTGAAATTTGCTTCCTTACTTAGCAAGCATATCATGCCTTAAAGATTCTTAGAATGCCCCTAAGTATGCTTAATTATCCATAATTAACTAGTCTAACACATGAAATCGTTAAGCATAATTATTAATCATGGAAATAAACCACAATTAAGCATGTTATCATGAATACTAATGGGACATTTATACTTAGGGATTTTCATGAAATTTCGGCGGCACCTCCCCTATTTATAGTGCCCGAAATTATATAATCATTCATTAACATACCCATTACATATGGGTTTCATAAATCCATTCATAACATACAATAATTCTCCTTAAATCCTCCTTCCTAAACACAACATGTAATTAACCCTTTTAATTACTTAAGCTAGGCTCATGTTCATCCCTTAATTTTTCATTATGAATCCACAATCTCTTAATCATAAGCAATTAGTTCTTAATCCCACCACTTACCCAAGGTTATGAATGCTCACTGTCTCGAGGAAGGGAAATGGCAAAACGCTGGGTTTGGAGTCTTCGCGATGTCGTGAAGCTAATAACGAGGGCAGTCCGGCGGCCAGTCGTTGGTGTCTTGTAGCCTTGGTGGGATCTGAGGAGCACAGATCGGCGGGGCTGGCAGGAAGGCTGCACGGCGGCGTGGTGGCAGCCTTGGTAGCTAAGCCTTGAGTAGCTAGTGGCCTTGTTGTTGGCTGCTGCACGCTGCCTTGATTGGTGAAGCTAGGCCTGTCTTGTATTTGGATCTTGTGGCGTGGTACAGTGTGGCGCTAGCAGCTCCATGCGGTTAGTAGTGTGTATTTGCTAGCCCTATGGCATTAATTTGGCCGTCTTGGCGTGGCTGGTGGCTTCATTGGCCCCGCACTTGTGGAGTCTAGCTGGTAGGAGATGGGGTGGCGAGGTGAGGTGGCGGCCGTGCTGGTCAGCGTGAGTGTACCGAGAGAGGAAGAGATCTGAATTTCAGATCTAAAGATGAATGGGAGAGAGAGAGAAATTTTTCTTCTCTCTCTCTTTCTCATTCTTTATATAATAAAAGTATTATATTATTTATTAAATTAATAATCTAATTATTTACACCACCACTCCAAACCTTTATATTTTAAAATTCTGAAAATTGTCACATGTTTACTGTAGCCTCACATGATTATTGTACATTCATGTGGTTACTGTTAAATCACGGGTCCTCAATTTATTTCGCGTGGTCTGGCGGGAAACTTCTCGTCTTGGGGCCCAGGATCCGCGAATCTCGGGTCAATAGTCCCCGTGGCACGGCTTGTCACGCCCCGAACCACGGCTCAGGCACGTAGACAACCGGCCGCACCCAAACAGGGACTAGTCCCCATTCAGGCGCTAGGCCTTAAGAACTCTTATACAATAAGTATTCAGAGTTAATAATAACAACGGAATCATAGCTAAAGATGAAGAGGAGTTCATACAACTCCATACGGTACAATATCGGGTTTGCACAACCCAAGACTAGGATCCATCAGCCACCCCTAGAAATCCTTACAACAAAGGAATCTAAATTACAAGTCTCACACGAGAATAAAAGAGGTACGCATACCTCAGAGACAAATAGAAGTAAGCAGAATTGAACTTCGGTATATCCCCGCCTAAGCTCGATCCTACTCCTCCTCGTCCAGAACACAGGTAATACACGAATCAAGTGCATGAGCCTAAAGAATAGGCCCGGTAGGGTCGCATAAACAATAAAAAGAGCGAAGGCCATAAACAAGGAGCGAGAATAAAGTAAATACAATTATCTGAGATACAACAACAACACAGTGAGGCAACAAGTAGGCATTTGGAATGCGGATAAAATCTACGGTTGTACTCAATCTACGGCATATGTGATACTAAGATGTCTCTGACATCTACGACACCATCGGTATCGTCTTGACGGCCTAAGCCGGGCTAAGCTATAGCATACATGTGCACATGGTGGGGAAAATGCCGGCTCTCACGAGTGAGCCAAGTGGCGGATATTATACACCCTCTACCGGGGTCTTACGTCCAGATAGAGCATCAAGTGCTCGTGGCCCGATATTATCACGCCCTCTGCCAGGGCTGGTGGCGAGATATTATACACCCCTCGGCGGGGTCTCCGTCCGATGTATCATGCCTGAAAGTAAGAGATTGATAGTACTAATACCTAACAACAGGTATAAATACATATATCCAAGGCAGCAACATCCTGAATATACAATAATCGGTGACCTCATCGAGATCGGGAGTCAATACGTATTTAAGAAGTAAACTCTACTCAAATACGCATAAGAAGAAAAATGATAACAACAATCCCCTCGAGATATAAAACCAACACATATGAGAAAAACCATCTCAAATATATATTGGGAACCTCTCGAGGAAATAAGAGTACAAAATCAAAGTGGGGTAGGAGGAAGGAACACTCACAAACCTCCCGTGCGAGAGCCTATCTGACCAGGAGTAAATCCTTGATCCTTGTCGCGCCTCACACGTCCGAATCAGGACCTAGTAAATAGATAGAAACTCTCAATGCCTCTACACTTATAAAATCTCCTATTAAAATACGAAACACGATTACACGTGGATCCTTAAACTCAATCATGCTGGAAGACATAAAACTTACTTGAAATATGCTTCCTTACTTAGCAAGCATATCATGCCTTAAAGATTCATAGAATGCCCTTAAGTATGCTTAATTATCCATAATTAACTAGTCTAACACACAAAATCGTTAAGCATAATTATTAATCATGGAAATAAACCACAATTAAGCATGTTATCATGAATACCAATGGGACATTTATACTTAGGGATATTCATGAAATTTCGGCGGCACCTCCCCTATTTATAGTGCCCCGAAATTATACAATCATTCATTAACATACCCATTACATATGGGTTTCATAAATCCATTCATAACATACAATAAATCTCCTCAAATCCTCCTTCATAAACACAACATGTAATCAATCCTTTTAATTTCTTAAGCTTGGCTCACGTTCATCTCTTAATTCTTCATTATGAATCCACAATCCCTTAATCATAAGCAATTAGTTCTTAATCACACCACTTACCCAAGGTTATGAATGCTCACTGTCTCGAGGAAGGGAAATGGCAAAATGCGGGGCTGCAGTCTTGTGATGTCGGTAAGCCAACAACGCAGACAGATCTGGCCGGCGAGGCCGTTGGTGTCTTGGCGCTTGGTGGGGGCCTTGAGTCAGGTCCGGCCGAGGGCCCGAAGGCTATGTCGGCCAGCGTGAAAAGGCGGGCGTCTTGCGGCGGCGTCTTGTGGGTGGCTGTAGCGTGCTGGTGGCCGCTGGCTGTAAGGCGTGGCAGCGTTAGCGGCCTGCTTGTAGCTTTGAGAAGCGTCTGCAGCGGTACGCGCCGCGCCGCGCATGATCGCTTGCTGCAAGCGTAGTTAGTGGCGCCTTTACTAGGCTGGCTTGTGCCTTGATTAGTGCGGCAATTTGAGTGGTGCGTGGGCGCTACGCGCTCTTCAGCCCCTGGCGAGGTGGCCGGCGGAAGATGGTTGGCGCCGGTAAGGTGGTGGCCGGCGAGGGAGAAAGAAAGAGATCTGAGTTTCAGATCTAAAGAAGAATGGGAGAGAGAGAGAAATTTTTCTTCTCTCTCTTTCTCATTTTATATAATGAAAATATGATATCATTGGTTAAATTAATAACCTAATTACTTACACCACCTCTCCAAACCTTTATATTTTAAAATTCTAAAAATTGTCACATGTTTACTGTAGCCTCACATGATTATTGTACATTCATGTGGTTACTGTTAAATCAAGGGTCCTCAAGTTGTGCAGCGTCGAGTACTGGGAAACTTCTCTCGTCTTCAGACCCGAACCAGATCCGCGAATCTCGGGTCAATGGTCCCCGTGGCACGCGTACATCTGTGTGTCATCACATCTCTCTCATCGAGACCGGATCACGAGAATATCGGCTTTTAGTCGATCCTTCATCACCGGAGTTTCTTGTGGCATCACGAAATTTGTCGTTGTCCCTTTCGGATCCACTTTTCCCGGGACTCTATCTTTTGTCTGTTTCCTCCAGTAATTAATTAACCCGAGTTAATTTACCATTAATTAATTTCCATTAATTAACAATTAATAAACTCCTCGAATTTAATATTTAAAAATCTTTATTTATTTCGGGGCAGGCATTACAGGTACACTGTGTCATCACGGGTCTGTCTCTCGTCAGACCAGATCCGAGAATATTGGCTTTTAGTCGAATCCTTCATCACGGGTTTACAGTGGCATCACGAGTACATCTCGGTCCCACTGCATCCACTTTTCCCGGGCTTGAATATTTGTCTATTTTCTTTTCTCGTTAATTAATCCGAATTAATAAATCAATATTTAATCTGATTAATTAACACATAATTAACCTTGATTAATTAACTCATAATTAATATGGATTATTCCGACCGGTGGTTTTTCCCCAAACTCTCACTGTTCATCATATTAAATTGCCACATAATAATTTGGAAAATAAATCTTTATTTATTTTGGGGCGGGTTTTACATGCGGTCTGCATATGCTATGGTTTTACAATAAAATAAACCTGCAAACAGACAATCATCAAAGATTTGGGGTGAAGATAAAACAACAATGTCTAGAAATTCAGGGCTTTCAATTCTTTATAAGCGTTGAGCCATTGGCCAAAATTTGGAAGGCAATAAAACAGTTCTGCTTCATTGAAGTTGTAGGTATTCGTATGTGAATGAATTGAAAAGAGAACCATTTCCATTTTCATAAGACAAGATGAGCTAACTAGATGAAGATCCAACAATTTGTGCTCCAAGAAACAAATCCATTTCATACTCAGATTGTTGGTCCTCAATGAGGTTGTAGAAATTTCTTGTTTTTAAATCTGAGTCATAGGTACAAATCAACCATGGTACTTGTTTTAATGAATGATCCTCCATTGCTATCGACCTCCATTATTTGCATACACTACTAAAGTTGATGTAATCGATTAGACTTAGACATGTTAGTATTTGATCTATAAGTTCTTTTGGGAGGTGTGCGCACCAACTTTGGTTTCTTTGAATTTAGGAATTATCAATTGGCATGTAAAAACCCAATAAATCTTCCTCTGAATGACAACTGTAACAAGATAATATATAGCACACCAAGACTCAGAGTTTGGTGAATAAAAAGGAATGAATAATAAAGATAAATGGCAAGTTGTGTAAACAACAATTGAAACACACACATATATTAATATAAAAAAAATTACCCTAAATGATTTCAAAATAAAATTAATTAAATACCTCTTCGAGCACGAAGACATCTGCAAAGAATGTAAAATTTAAGGGGATGATGGTGAGAATAATTTAAAATTTTTACTGTATTTCAACTTACAACTACTTTGACTTTAAGTTGAAATACAATAATGTAAAGGATACTTGAGGCTAGTAACCCTTACCGAGTCATCCTTGTATATCGGATCTATACCGAGCCTAGCAAACTTCGCTTGTTTATAGGATCTGTAACTATCTCAGTTAACAACCTGGTATACATGTGCTCCCTTTATATATGAAATACAAGGAATGGCAAATTCAAGATGGTTTGAGAATTTCAAAATGTTTTCGTAGTATAGCAGTCATTCTGGATTAATATCCCTTAATCCACAAGGCTTCCGAAACTCTCCCTTTCTCTTCCACCCTCTATATAAAATATTTTAGATGTAATTGAATATTTTACATTAAACCAAACACAAGATTTTCAACTTACATATGAAACATATTGCATTGCACTTATATAGAAAGGCAAATAACCACTCATTCTCTTGCTCTTTGATTATTTCTCTTGAAATAGATAAAGATGGAATAGTAATGAATATTTCTAATATTGCAAACTAGAATTACAGTCCTATTCTTTTATCTCTAAAGACCTATCATCAACTCTCAATTTGCTAAATCAAGCACTAATCTTTCCCAACTTTGGTTATTTTAAAGCAAATAACTAAACTATTGTCATAAATATGTAAGATATAATTGGATTGGCTAACTAGTTCTCACAAAAATCAAATCTTTGCTATTTTGAGTGAGAAGCTAAAAGACTACAACACCTCAATCAACCACAACCTCATAAAGCGTTAGTAATAGATAGTTTAATGGAAATATTAAAAAAAATAACAAAAGTAAACATTTTTGTTAAGATAATAGTAAATAAACATTGGAAAATGATATGCACTGATACAACTTGGTCTCTCTTACTCTCTCTTCGAACAAGTCTCATCCATAAAGGAGAGAACTCGAACACATCATTAGGTTGCATAGTAATGCAATAAGGTCGATCACAAAAATATAGAGTGTCATCTTCGGTAAAAAATTGTTGAAGCATAAAAGTATCATTGAAAATAGAGATGTATTTGTCCAACTTTGGAAAATTGTATCCTTTTAAAGCGAGAATTGTCATGACCAAGAAACAACGTTGATCCCTTGAGCCTGTCTCTCCAAACCAGAGAGAATCCTCTTCACCCTTGATCCAACAAGACTGACTAATATCCAACTTATATATATTGTACAAGATATAGATAACTTGTATGCATAAATTGACTCAAAATAAGTAAATGGTGAAGTCCTCTAGAGCATTTATGAAAGCACCTTTCTTGCAATTATTAATAAATTGTCAGATGACTCAACAAAGTAAATATTGTCATTAAGATTTATATTTCGGAGTGAATGACTAATGTCAAAAATCCTGGTTCTAGGATTTGGTCAATAATCAAATTCAGCAATCCCTCCATTGACATCTAAAGCGTAAAAATATCCTTGGAAGTAATGAAGGTCGTAGTAATCTTTTTTTGAAGGTTGGTTTTCAACCATAAACCATCTTGTGTCTTGCGGTCTGCATATAGCTATGGTTTTACAAAAAAATAAACCTGCAAACAGATTATCATCAAAGATTTGTGGTGACGATAAAACAACAATGTCTAGGAATCCAGGACTTTCGATTCTTTATAAGCGTTGAGCCATTGGCCTAAATTTGGAAGGCAATAAAACAGTTCTGGTTGATTGAAGTTGTGGGTATTCGTCTGTGAATGGATTAAAAAGAGAACCATTACCATTTCCATAAGTCAAGATGAGCTTACTAGATGAAGATCCAACAATTTGTGCTCCAAGAAACAAATCCATTTCATACTCAGATTGTTGGTCCTAAATGCGGTTGTAGAAATTTCTTGTTTTAAAATCAGAGTCATAGGTACAAATCAACCATGGTACATGTTTTAATGAATGATCCTCCATTGCTACCGACCTCCATTATTTGCATACACTACTAAAGTTGATGTAGTCGATCAGACTTAGACATTTTAGTATTTGATCTATAAGTTCTTTTGGGAGGTGTGCGCACCAACTTTTTTTTCTTCGAATTCTGGAATTATGTATTGGCATGTAAAAACCCAATAATTCTTGCTCCGAATGACAACTGTAACATGATAATATATACCACACCAAGACTAAGAGTTTTAATAATAAAGATAAACGGCAAGTTGTGTAAACAATAATTGAAACACACACATATATTTATATCAAAAAAATTACCGTAAATGATTTCAAAACAAAATTAATGAAATAGCTTTTCGAGCATAAAGACATCTGCAAAGAATGTAAAATTTAAGGGGATGATGGTGAGAATAATGTAAAATTTTTACTGTATTTCAACTTACAACTACTTTGACTTAAAGTTGAAATACAGTAATGTAAAGGATACTTGAGGCTAGTAACCCTTACCGAGTCATCCATGTTTATCGGATCTATACCGAGCCTACCAAACTTCCCTTGTTTATAGGATCGGTAACTATCTCAGTTAACAACCTGGTATATATGTACTTCCTTTATATATGAAATACATGGGATGGCAAATACAAGATGGTCTGAGAATTTCAAAATATTTTCGTGGTATAGCAGTTCTTCTGGATTAATATCCCTCAATCAAAAAGGCTTCCGAAACTCTCACTTTCTCTTACACACTCTATATAAAATATTTTAGATGTAAACGAATCTTTTACATTAAACCAAACACAAAATTTTCAACTTACGTATGAAACGTATTGCATTGCACTAATATAGAAAGGCAAATAACCACTCATTCTCTTGCTATTTGATTATTTCTATTGAAATAGATAAAGATGGAATAGTAATAAATATTTCTAATATTGCAAACTAGAATTACAGTTCTATTCTTTTATCTCTAAAGCCCTATTATCAACTCTCAATTTGCTAAATCAAGCACTGATCTTTCCCAACTTTGGTTATTTTAAAGCAAATAACTAAACTATTGTCATAAATATGTAAGACATAATTGGATTGGCTAACTAGTACTCACAAAAATGTAATCATTGTTAATTTGAGTGAGAAGCTAAAAGACAATAACACCTCAATCAAACACAACCTCATAAAGCATTAGTAATAGATAGTTTAATAGAAATATTAAAAAAAATGACACAAATAAACATTTTTGCCAAGACAATAGTAAATTAACATTGGAAAATGATATGCACTGATACAACTTGGTCTCTCAAACTTTCTCTTCGAACAAGTCTCATCCATAAAGGAGAGAACTCGAACACATCATTAGGTTGCATAGTAATGCAATAAGGTCGATCACAAAAATCTGAGGCCATATATCTTTGTAAAAATTGTTGAAGCATAAAAGTATCATTGAAAACAAAGATGTATTTGTCCAACTTTGGAACATTATATCCCTTTAAAGAGAGAATTGTCATGTCCAAGAAACAACGTTGATCCCTTGAGCTTGTCTCTCCGAACCACTAATATCCAACTTATATATTGTACAAGATATAGATAATTTGTATGCATAAATTGACTCAAAATAATTAAATGGTGAAGTCCTCTTGAGCATTTATGAATGCACCTTTCTTGCAATTATTAATAAATTGTCGGAAGACTCAACAAAGTAAATATTGTCACTAAGATTTATATTTTAGAGTGAATGACTAATGTCAAAAATCCTGGTTCTAGGATTTGGTCCATAATCAAATTCAGCAATCCCTCCATTGACATCTAAATCATAGAAATATCCTTGGAAGTAATAAAGGTCGCAGTAATCTTTTTTTGAAGGTTGGTCTTCAACCATAAACAATCTTGTGTCTTGCGGTCTGCATATAGCTATGGTTTTACAATAAAATAAACCTGCAAACAGATTATCATCAAAGATTTGCGGTGAAGATAAAACAACAATGTCTAGGAATCCAGGGCTTTTGATTCTTTATAAGCGTTGATCCATTGGCCTAAATTTGGAAGGCAATAAAACAGTTCTAGTTGATTGAAGTTGTGGGTATTTGTCTGTGAATGGATTAAAAAGAGAACCGTTACCATTTCCATAAGTCAAGATGAGCTTACTAGATGAAGATCCAACAATTTGTGCTCCAAGAAACAAATCCATTTCATACTCAGATTGTTGGTCCTAAATGAGGTTGTAGAAATTTCTTGTTTTAAAATCAGAGTCACAGGTACAAATCAACCATGGTACTTGTTTTAATGAATGATCCTCCATTGCTACTGACCTCCATTATTTGCATACACTACTAAAGTTGATGTAGTCGATCAGACTTAGACATTTTAGTATTTGATCTATAAGTTATTTTGGGAGGTGTGCACACCAACTTTGGTTTCTTCGAATTCTGGAATTATTAATTGGCATGGAAAAACCCAATAATTCTTCCTCCGAATGACAACTATAACAAGATAATATATACCACACCAAGACTAAGAGTTTGGTGCGATAAAAAGGAATGAATAATAAAGATAAACGGCAAGTTGTGTAAACAATAATTGAAACACACACATATATTTATATAAAAAAATTGCCCTAAATGATTTCAAAACAAATTTAATGAAATACCTTTTCGAGCATGAAGACATCTGCAAATAATGTAAAATTTAAATGGATGATGGTGAGAATAATGTAAAATTTTTACTGTATTTCAACTTACAACTACTTTGACTTTAAGTTGAAATACAGTAATGTAAAGGATACTTGAGGCTAGTAACCCTTACCGAGTCATCCTTGTTTATCGGATCTATACCGAGCCTACCAAACTTCCCTTGTTTATAGGATCAGTAACTATCTCAGTTAACAACTTGGTATATATGTACTCCCTTTATATATGAAATACAAGGGATGGCAAATACAAGATGGTCTGAGAATTTGAAAATGTTTTCGTGGTATAGCAGTCCTTCTGGATTAATATCTCTCAATCCACAAGACTTAAGAAACTCTCACTTTCTCTTCCACCCTCTATATAAAATGTTTTAGATGTAATCGAATCTTTTAGATTAAACCAAACACAAGATTTTCAACTTACGTATGAAACATATTGCATTGCACCAATAAAGAAAGGCAAATAACCACTCATTCTCTTGCTATTTGATTATTTCTCTTGAAATAGATAAAGATGGAATAGTAATGAATATTTGTAATATTGCAAACTAGAATTACAGTTCTATTCTTTTATCTCCAAAGCGCTATCAGCAACTCTCAATTTGCTAAATCAAGCGCTGATCTTTCCCAACTTTGGTTATTTTAAAGCAAATAACTAAACTATTGTCATAAATATGTAAGACATAATTGGATTGGCTAACTAGTACTCACAAAAATGTAATCATTGTTATTTTGAGTGAGAAGCTAAAAGACAATAACACCTCAATCAAACACAACCTCATAAAGCATTAGTAATAGATAGTTTAATAGAAATATTTAAAAAAATGACACAAATAAACATTTTTTTTAAGATAATAGTAAATAAACATTGGAAAATGATATGCACTGATACAACTTGGTCTCTCTTACTTTCTCTTCGAACAAGTCTCATCCATAAAGGAGAGAACTCGAACACATCATTATTTTGCATAGTAATGCAATAAGGTCGATCACAGAAATACAGAGGGTCATATGCTGTAAAAAATTGTTGAAGCATAAAAGTATCATTGAAAACAGAGATGTATTTGTCCAACTTTGGAACATTGTATCCCTTTAAAGAGAGAATTGTCATGTCCAAGAAACAACGTTGATCCCTTGAGCCTGTGCCTTCAACCAATAAGAATCCTCTTCACCCTTGATCCAACAAGACTAACTAATATCCAACTTAGATATTGTACAAGATATAGATAACCTTTATTGCAATTATTAATAAATTGTCGGAAGACTAAACAAAGTAAATATTGTCTCTAAGATTTATATTTCGGAATGAATGACTAATATCCAAAATCCTGGTTCTAGGATTTGGTCCAGAATCAAATTCAGTAAGCCCACCATTGACATCTAAAGCATAGAAATATCCTTGGAAGTAATGAAGGTCGTAGTAATCTTTTTTTGGAGGTTGGTCTTCAACCATAAACCATCTTGTGTCTTGCGGTCTGTATATGGCCAACAATGTCTAGGAATCCAGGGCTTTCGATTCTTTATAAGTGTTGAGCCATTGGCCTAAATTTGGAAGGCAATAAAACAGTTCTGGTTGATTGAAGTTGTGGTTATTCGTCTGTGAGTGGATTGAAAAGAGAACCATTTCCATTTTCATAAAACAAGATAAGCTAACCAGATGAAGATCCAACAATTTGTGCTCCAAGAAACAAATCCATTTCATACTTAGATTGTTGGTCCTCAATGAGGTTGTAGAAATTTCTTGTTTTAAATTTGAGTCATAGGTACAAATCAACCATGGTACTTGTTTTAATGAGTGATCCTCCATTGCTACCGATGTAACACCCGCCCCGAAATAAATAAGGATATTTATTTATTTATTCTCAGAATTTATTAAATGGAAATTTAATATAGTAAGCGATGAAATTTAGGAAAAATTTCAAGGTATTAATCGAGCTAGATTAATTAATTGTTAATTAATTCAGGCTAATTATTGATAAAAACGGACAAGGATTTGAATCCCGAGGGATTCCCAGAATGCAGGTGGGACATTAATATAAAGATAATCTAAATTAAGGGACCATGTGACATTAATTCAAGGGTAAGTTAATTAAATGATTTAATCAATAAAAGATAAGTCATTTAATGATTTGAGTAATATTCAATGAAAATGTTATTTAATCAAATATCTAATAATAATAGTTATATATATATAAGATAGAAGGGGAAGAGAGAGAAAAACTTTCTCTCATCTCTCCCTCCTCCAACCACGCATCGAAGAGGCCCTCTCGCCCGATCGCACACGACCGGCCAGCATCACGCCGGCCAGCGGTAGCCATACTGGCCGCTAAAGACGCACGACTGCTTGCCCGCTACGCCTTGGCCGCCATGGCAGCCGCCGGCTACTGCGCGCAGCGCCGCTGGCAGCGTGCCGCTGACACGCTGTGGCGCACGCCTTGCCGCGTCGCTGCCAAGCGCTAGCGCCCTCCGACCCTACAGCACTCTGGCACCCTCATGCCGCCACGCTCAGTCCCACTATTGGCTGCTGACCTTAGCCAGCGTCCACAAGCTGCGGCTAGTCCCACACGTCCCCTTCTTCCTTCCTTGCGGCCGGTGAGCATAATTTAAGAAATAACCACCATGATTAGTTGATTGATTTCATAAGTTAAGGCATGGGTTAATTGGGGTTGATAGCTTGGAATTGATGTTGTTTTGAATGTGGTTACCAAGTTCAATGAGGTTAATCCATTGAATGTTGTAAATTTTGGGTTTGAATTGATACAAACCTTAGCTATCCATTGAAGCTTTTTAACATGGCCATTACATGTTTGATAAAATGTCACAATGAACCCTTGAGCATAACTTCATGTTTAATAGACTTAGAGTATGTTAAAACTTAGCTCATTGATCATGTTTATGATGCTTGTTTGTTCAATTGGAAGATAGGATTTGCAAATACCCATTGTTGTGGTTTTGAGAATAAACATGCCCATGAAATATATGATGAAATGCCACATGGAGTTTGTGAATATAATGGCATGTTTTATATACTTGGATCATGCTATGAAGAAGTTCATCGTTACATGTTTGTATAATGAAATTAAAGCCTAGAAAGAAAGAAGATGCTTCCCAATGTTTTTATTGAAATTACATGAATAATCTCCATGTTTATGAATAGCTTTTGATTAACCTTAAGAGCATGATAGATCCTTCAAATGATGCTAAGGGGATGAAGAATGTAAAATCTTTGTATCCGAGTAAATTTTGTATTTCCTTCATGCTCTTAGTTTAAGCAAAATACATATTGATTTCAAGCATGCTCTAGCTAAGTTAATGAAGTTATGGTATTCTCATGCCTTGTTGGCATGCATACATGTTTAAGTATAACATCGATTAACCTTTAAGAGCATGTTAAACCCTCCTTAGAGACATTAATTATTAGACTATAAGAACCATTAAGAGAAAACATGCTCATCAAGTGTTTGATGTTTCGCCACATAGAACCATGAGACAATTAGAGGGCTATGTGGTTTAATTGAGCTTGAACTATTAATAACCTTGTTGTTGTTAAAGAGAAAAAAAAAGGGGATTGAAACAAGTAAATACTAAACCACATTTTCGAATTATGATTTTGGTTAGATTATGATAAGAAGAATACATGGATGATGGATTTAAAACTTTAGAAATTTTGTAATGCTATAGATATACTGAATATGAGAAACCATCCTTGGATAGATTAAGCATTAAGCACTAAGTCATAGTAGGAGGATTAGAAGGGATGGAAATCACTATTGGAAAATAGGTGAGTAATACAAGTACTTGATTTTCGAAGATTGGAGTTTAATTGAAGAGGGTTAAGCTTCAAGGAGAAGGAATTGTGCAGGAAACACTGTAGCACCTGCAGAACACCCTTTTTATTTCATTTTATTATGGGCTCTGTAGACCTTATAACGAGCCAAATTCTTAGGGAAATGGAAGATGATATTGGAAATATAATGTACAAGAAGTTTGGGAAGGAATGAGGATGTTCTTCAGCGTCAATTTAATGTTTTAAATCCGGGATTTTCCATGGTTACTGTAGCTACCGAATGTAGAGTGAATAAGAACTCAAATGTTTTAAAAAAGACTCGGAATTTGATTCCGATCATCCCGATAGTTCGGGTGTATATTTAAACTAATAAAAATAGTGCGGGCAGGTATCTAAGAGCTCGGATCTATCGGTTATAAATTTAAAAGCCGACATTTCGGTAAATTCACGACTTGGGTAACTAAATACATGTTATGTATTCAGATTGTTATGAAATGTTATGTGACGAACATTTACCATGTTTAGGACGTGGTGAGGTGGTCTAAGACCTGAGTGGAAGGCTCGGACCTGGGTAGGTCCTGGAAGCGAATAATGTTGGATGTAAATGCAGATGCTGTGAGGTATTTCTAACTCATAGTATTCTCTTGATTCTTGTTGTTGTTGTGCTAGATGGATGTTGGAGTCCATCTTTTGATACATGCTGGCTAAATACATTTGAAATGTTATGCTAGCCGCATTTGTTTGAGCTTGTATGTTTTGATATGATCTGCTTTGAGGGAGTACCTTGACATCCTTCTTGTGTTGTTGTGGGATGGCGGAGGTGGTACTCCATGGCATATGCCGGTGGGAGTGATACTCCATGGCATATGGCCAGCGGAGTACCCTCTGGCATCCTACTTGCACCTGGGATGGTCGAGGGGGGTGGTACTCCATAGCAGTCTGTCGATATTCTATTCTTTGCATTAAATATTCATTCCTCCTACCCCACTTTGATTTTGTACTCTTATTTCCTCGAGAGGTTCCCAATATATATTTGAGATGGTTTTCCTCATATGTGTTGGTTTTATATCTCGAGGGGATTGTTGCTATTATTTTTCTTCTCATGCGTATTTGAGTAGAGTTTACTTCTTAAATACGTATTGACTCTCGATCTCGATGAGGTCACCGATCATTGTATATTCAGGATGTTGCTGCCTTGAATATATATTTATACATGCTGTTAGGTATTAGTACTATCAATCTCTTACTTTCAGGCATGATACATTGGACGGAGACCCTGGCAGAGGGTGTATAATATCTGGCCACCCGGCACTCTAAGCAGAGGGTGTATAATATCCGCCATGAGTATTTGATGCTCCATGGACGGAGACCACGGCAGAGGGTGTATAATATCACGGCCACTTGGCCGGTCAGAGCGGCATTTTCGACCATGTGCACATGTATGCTATAGCGTAGCCCGGCTTAGGCGAAGGCGATACCGATGGTGTCAGTAGATGTAAATAGACATCTTAGTATCACATATGCCAGAGATTGAGTACATCTGTGGATTTATCCACTTTCCTGAGATTTGTTATTTGCTTGTGATGTTATTATTGCATATTTGTACTTCTTTTATTTCTGTTCTTTCCTAGTGGCTTTCGCCACCTTTATTGATTTATTTGCGATCCTACTGGGCCTTTCTTTGGCTCATGCACTTGATAGATGTTTTTCTCAGGTGACAATGAGGAGTAGGGTCAGGACTAGATGAGGACCTTGTGAGTAGCTAGGAGCGGAATTCAGGAGAGAGCTTCCGCAGGACAACCCTACTTGATGATGGGGATATGTTGAGTGAGGTTTGCGTGCCTCTATTCCTTTCTCGAGTGAGAGTTGTCATTCGGGACACGCTAGGGTTTTATAAAACCTTATATACATTTCTTCCGCTGATTTATAATTTAAACTCTGATTTAATTATACGCTTTGTTACTTAGCCTTTATGCGGCTTAGCTAGAGGCGACCCTATAAGCCTTGTGGCGTTCTCAGCGTCTTGTAGAGGCCCGGGATCCGGGTTCTGGGCGTGACAACCGACCTCCATTTTTTGCATACACTACTAAAGTTAATGTAATCGATCAGACTTAGACATTTTAGTATTTGATCTATAAGTTCTTTTGGTAGGTGTGCGTACCAACTTTGGTTTTTTCGAATTCTGGAATTATTAATTGGCATGTAAACACCCAATAATTCTTTCTCCGAATAACAACAGTAACAAGATAATATATAGCACACCAAGACTAAGAGTTTGGTACAATAAAAAGGAATGAATAATAAAGAAAATGGCAAGTTGTGCAAACAACAATTGAAACACACACATATATTTATATATAAAAAATTGCCCTAAAATGTTTCGAAACAAAATTAATGAAATGCCTTTTCGAGCATGAAGACATCTGCAAAGATTGTAGAATTTAAGGGGATGATGGTGAGCATAATGTAAAACTTTTACTGTATTTCAACTTACAACTACTTTGACTTTAAGTTGAAATACAATAATATAAAGGATACTTGATGCTAGTAACTCTTACCGAGTCATCCTTGTTTATCGGATCTATACCGAGCCTACCAAACATCCTTTGTTTATAGGATCAGTAACTATCTCAGTTAATTAACAACCTAGTATACATGTACTCCGTTTATACATGTACTCCCTCAATCCACAAGGCTTCCGAAACTCCAACTTTCTCTTCCACCCTTTATATAAAATATTTTACATGTAATTGAAACTTTTATATTAAACCAAACATAAGATTTTTCAACTTACATATGAAACATAGTGCATTGCACCTATATAGAAAGCCAAATAACCACTCATTCTCTTGCTCTTTGATTATATCTCTTGAAATAGATAAAGTTGGAATAGTAACGAATATTTCTAATATTGCAAACTAGAATCACAGTTCTATTCTTTTATCTCTAAAGACCTATCATAACCTCCGGATTTGCTAAATCAAGCACTCATCTTTCCCAACTTTGGTTATTTTAAAGCAAATAACTAAACTATTGTCATAAATTTGTAAGACATATTTGATTGGCTAACTAGTCCTCCCAAAAATGACATCTTTGCTATTTTGAGTGAGAAGCTAAAAGACAACAACACCTCAATCAAGCACAACCTCATAAAGTATTAGTAATAGATAGTTTAATGGAAATATTAAAAAAAATAACAAAAATAAACAATTTTGCTAACGCAATAGTAAATAAACATAGGAAAATGATATGCACTGATACAACTTGGTCTCACCATCTCTCTCTCTCTCTCTCTCTCTCTCTCTCTCTCTCTCTCTCTTCTAACCAAGCTCATCTATATTGGAGAGAACTCGAACACATCACAAAGTTGCATAGTAATACAATCAGGTCGATAACAAAAATACAGAGCGTCATTTGTTGTAAAAGATTGTTGAAGCATAAAAGTATCATTGAAAACAGAGATGTATTTGTCCAACTTCGAAAAATTGTATCCATTTAAAACGAGAATTGTCATGTCCATGAAACAACAGTTGATCCCTTGAGGTTGTCTCTCCGAACCAGTGAGAATCCTCTCCACCCTTGATCCAACAAGACTGACTAATATCCAACTTATATATTGTACAAGATACAGATAACTTGTATGCATAAATTGACTCAAAATAAGTAAATGGTGAAGTCCTCTTCAGCATTTATGAATGCACCTTTCTTGCAATTGTTAATAAATTGTCGGAAGACACAACAAAGTAAATATTGTCACTAAGATTTATATTTAGGAGTGAATGACTAATGTCAAAAATCCTGGTTCTAGGATTTGGTCCATAATCAAATTCAGCAATCCCTCCAATGACATCTAAAGCATCGAAATATCCTTGGAAGTAATGAAGGTCGCAGTAATCTTTTTTTAAAGGTTGGTCTTCAACCATAAACCATCTTGTGTCTTGCGGTCTGCATATAGCTATGGCTTTACAATAAAATAAACCTGCAAATAGACAATCATCAAAGATTTAGGGTGAAAATAAAACAACAATGTCTAGGAATCCAGGGCTTTCGATTCTTTATAAGCGTTGAGCCATTGGCCTAAATTTGGAGGGCAATAAATAGTTCTGGTTGATTGAAGTTGTGGGTATTCGTCTGTGAATGGATTAAAAAGAGAACCATTACTATTTTCATAAGACAAGATAAGCTAACTAGATGAAGATCCAATAATTTGTGCTCCAAGAAACAAATCCATTTCATACTCAGATTGTTGGTCCTCAATGAGGTTGTAGAAATTTCTTGTTTTTAAATCTGAGTCATAGGTACAAATCAACCATGGTACTTGTTTTAATGAATGATCCTCCATTGCTACCGACCTCCATTATTTGCATACACTACTAAAGTTGATGTAATCGATCAGACTTAGACATTTTAGTATTTGATCTCTAAGTTCTTTTGGGAGTTGTGCACACCAACTTTGGTTTCTTCAAATTCTGGAATTATTAATTGGCATGGAAAAACCCAATAATTCTTTCTCCGAATGACGACTGTAACAAGATAATATATACCACACGAAGACTAAGAGTTTGGTGCGATAGAAAGGAATGAATAATAAAGATAAACGGCAAGTTGTGTAAACAATAATTGAAACACACACATATATTTATATAAAAAAAATTGCCCTAAATGATTTCAAAACAAAATTAATGAAATACCTTTTCGAGCATTAAGACATCTGTAAAGAATGTAAAATATAAGGGGATGATGGCGAGAATAATGTAAAATTTTTATTGTATTTAAACTTACAACTACTTTAACTTTAAGTTGAAATACAGGAATGTAAAGGATACTTGAGGCTAGTAACCCTTACCGAGTCATCCTTGTTTATCGGATCTATACCGAGCCTACCAAACTTCCTTGTTTATAGGATCAGTAACTATCTCAGTTAACAACTTGGTATATGTTACGGATATATTTGGTGAAGACAGGTGTCATTGACCTAAAGGACCACTTGTTCCTTTGGCGACATGGCAGTATCACCCCCTTTGCACAATTCCGTCCGGCAATGGCCACATGGCAGTATCACCCCCTTTGCACAATTCCGTCCGGCAAATAACGTGAGGACTCAATCCTGCGAACAAGTCCGTCGGAATTGTAGCAATCCTCTTATACAGGGCCTGAGGTGGGGAGAGAGAGATAAATATCTAACGCCTCCACAGTGAGTAGGCCTTATCCACTTGCTACAGTTGGCAGATATTTATCCTATTTTACCTACGTGACATCTACGCCCTAGGCGGCAGATATTTTCCTACCGCCTTAGGAGATATTTACCAGATATTTACCTAACTCACCGCCTTATTCCACCGCCTTTCCTGAACCGCCTTTAAGGTGCTATAAAAGGAGAGCGTTAATAGAAGAAAAGGGATCCGAGAAAAAACTGATCACACAAAGAACTGCCTAAATCCAAGATCTTTACTCAAGTTTTCTGACTTAAGCATCGGAGCTGAATCCGGGCAGAGAGGTCCAATTCCGATCACTACCCTCTCCTTTTTACAGGTTCGCCTATGGATAATTCCGGTTTGAATTTCAGGATGTCCACTACGCTCCCTGTTCGTAAACAGAAGTAAGCGTCCACACCAACTACAAATTTTACTTGGATTGGGCCGAGGCATGATCTAGAGGCCTTGATGGCAGGCGGGAGGCGTGGACCAGTTTTTGGCATCAACAGTTTGGCGCCGTCTGTGGGGACCCTTACGAAAAGCCAAATGACCACTACCAAAAGATCAAAACGAATCCAAGAACAGGGAGCCCCAAATAATCCCGAACCCATCTTACCTCCATCAGGAAATCCTTCAGTCCAACCCCAAGAATCTGTTCCGGAGTTTTATCTTAACATACAGCAACAATTGGAGCGGTTGACTCAGGCTGTTCATACTTTGACCCACCCTCCGCCTCCTCCTGAACCCGCACCCATAAGAAGAGGAAAGAAAGGACTGCCTTTTCCGCTAGTTCAGAACCCCCCTCTATTCGACGCAGACAGCAGGCCACTACAAGGACCGAGCGGACAAGGACAGAGCGGAATAGTCCATCTGTCCAAACGGTTGATAGAAGAACTCAACAACAGGACCTCCCTCAAGGAAACGGGAAGTCCGAGCGACATATTCTCAGTATGTGTTCGCCTTTTGTCAAGGAAATATTGGGAGAACAGGTTCCTGATAGCTTCAGGCCACCAGTTATGATCGCATATGAAGGCAAAACTGATTCGTCTCGTCACCTGAAGTTTTTCCGGTCGAAGATGCTCCTCACCGGAGTCACAGACGCTCGCATGTGACGAGCTTTTCCCGCCACCTTATAGAAGAAAGCGCAAGAATGGTTTGTCGATCTCCCATCTAGCACAATTACTTCTTTTAAGATTTTAGCAGATCGCTTTCTAGCCTATTTTGCCAATTACTCAAAGCAGAAGAAAACTCCATCTACCCTTCTGCATGTTAAACAACGAAAGGGAGACGCTCCAGGCTTATTTAAATCGTTACATAGAGCGAAGCAAATGAATGTCGCGAGACCTCCTTCCGCGAATGGCGTAACCTTCTTAATGGAGGGGATTTGTTAGAATCCCCCTTTCGTTTTTCCCTCACTTTGGATCCACCAAAAACCATTCCCGCCCTTATGATCCATGCCCAAAAATATATCAATTCCGAGGAAATTTATACCGGTTGGGAAGAGGAGGCTAGACGTGGACCTATGGACACCCAGAAGGGAAAAACCCACCACAATGTCAACAGAAGGCCTCCGGTTATACGAAAGGAAAGAGGGTCGCATAAGGATAACAAGGGCGCAAACAGAGGTCCGAAAACCTCAACACGGCCCCAACGACATACGCTACATCCTAGAGAACCTTCAAAGGAAGAAAAAATTGTCAGATATGATCACCATACCCCCCTAAACCAAACCAGAAGCCATATCCTTATGCAGATCAAAGAACAAAAACTTCTGATAGGCCAGAACCCACGAGAAATACCGAACGGCAAAAGAATAGTAAGAGATATTACCATTTTCATCAATCTAGAGGACATGATACGGAAAAGTGTACCCACTTGATGAACGCAATAGAAGATGTCGTTCGGAAAGGACAATTGGAACAATACATCAACTTTGAGATTCAAGAGGAACCTGAAGCTTCACAACCTGAAGAAGAACAAGGAGAAATGGTGGGGTTTATTAGTGGAGGTCACAGTTTGCGGTGGTGAAAGTTGACTTCTCGGAAAAGTTACGCCCGGCGGGTGGGAACCACACGGGGAAGCGAAGAACGCCCGCGGAGGCGATCTCGACCCTACGGCTCCAATCATCTTTACGACAATGGCGTCGTGAAGTTCGCCACCCTCATGATGACGCATTGGTTGTTGCTATCAAAGTTCCGATTTGGATGAAGAGTTCTGATAGACAGTGGAAGCTCAGTTGATATCCTCTTTTGGAGTGCTTTCGAGAGAATGAGGTATGACGCGGATGACTTGCTTCCGGTAAAATCATCCTTAATACAATTCTCCGGAGGGGTAGTACAGCCGGAAGGAATGATCTCCTTACCAGTTATGGTAGGAAACTCGCCAAGGTCATCAACAGTGACAACAAATTTCTTGGTTGTGCGTTGTGCTTCAAGTTACAACGTGATCCTTGGCAAGCTAACCCTCAACGCCTTGAAAGCCATAATCTCTACTTACCATCTTCTCCTCAAATTCTCGACTGAGAGTGGTAGTGGAGAAGTGAGAGGATATCAACCCCTGGCACGGCAATGTTATGTCTCAACCCTCAAAGAGAAATCCCTCAACAGCGGCAAGACAAAGGTTTCAAAAGCCATGCTAGTCAGCAGAATGGCCGAACGGGAAAATGAAGAGCTTCGACCTACACCTGTTTAAGAATTGCTACTTGATCCCCCGGACACGTGAGGCCGGACCGCACGGTACGGATTGGGGAAGATTTGACAGCAGAGCAGCGAGAAGATCTCATGAAAGTATTGAAAGCAAATTCCGACCTCTTCGCTTGGTCTTCAGAAGATATGCCGGGCGTAAAACGCGATGTCATCGAGCACCGTCTCAATATCGATCAATAGTTTAAACCTACGAAACAGAAAAGGAGAAATTCCGCACCAGAAAGGCAGAAAGCCGCGGAGGAAGAAGTATCAAACCTCCTCAAGGCTAGGTTTATCCGAGAGGTGCATTACCCAGATTGGTTGGCTAATGTGGTTCTAGTAAAAAAGCCGTCCGAAAAGTGGAGGATGTGCGTTGACTTCACGGACATAAACAAAGCTTGTCCGAAAGATTCGTTTCCCCTACCATCAATTGATGGTTTGGTTGACTCTACAACGGGGCATGAGATGCTAAGTTTTTTAGACGCCTTCTCAGGTTACAACCAAATCAGAATGGCCAAAGACGACGAAGAAAAAACGTCCTTCATTATGAGCACGGGAACTTACTGCTATAAGGCGATGCCGTTCGGCCTAAAAAATGCCGGAGCCACCTTCCAGAGGCTCATAAATACAGTCTTCAAAGAACAAATTGGCAGAAATGTTGAAGCCTATGTGGATGATATCTTGGTGAAGAGCCGAAAGGCCAACAAACACCTGTCAGACTTACAAGAAGCTTTTCAGTCTCTTCGGATTTATGCCATGTGGTTAAACCCGAATAAATATTCTTTTGGCGTTCGATCGGGGAAATTCCTGGGATTTATCTTGACACAAAGAGGGATAGAAGCAAATCCAGAAAAGATCAGAGCTATTCTTGACATGGGGTCGCCCAAGAGTCTTCAAGAAATTAGCCAGCTTAATGGACGCCACAGACTTAAGCGATTCATCTCCAAAGCGGAGAGAAAAATCTCCCACTCTTTCAAGCCCTATGAAAAGCACCTAAAATGGAGTGGGCCGAGAAAGAATGTGAAAAAAGCCTTTGGTGGCTTAAAGATTATCTCGATCACCTCGGCTACTAAGCTAAGCCACAAGTGGGAGAAGAACTCTACATCTACTTGGCGATGCCCGCATGTAGTCGGTATTGATCCTTTTGAGAGAAGATAATGGAATTGAGTAAACAGATCTACTACACAAGTAAAATCCTTAACGAAGCGGAGTCAAGATATCTGCCGCTTGAAAAGTTGGCTTTCGCTCTTATCACATCCGCACGGAGATTGAGGCCGTACTTTCAAGCCCACAAGATCACAGTATTGACTGATCACAGCTAAAGCAAATTCTTCATAAACCTGAAAACTCCGGACGCCTAGCCAACTGGGTAATAGAATTAGGCGAGTTCGATCTCACCTATAAACCCCGAACGGCAATCAAGGCTCAAGTATTGGCGGATTTCGTCGCGGAGTTGACTTTTCCCGCAAATAGGGGCGAACCCCCGTCACAGAGTTCAGAAGAAAGCCCTAGCGTCCCATGGTCCTTATATGTTGACGGATCAGCAATGGAAGAGAAGTTAGGAGCAGGTTTCGTCCTTTATTCTCCTTCTAAGTGGAAAATTGCGACAGTACTAAAGTTCCAATTCCGAGCAACCAACAATGAGGCCGAATACGAAGCCCTCATCGCAGGATTACATCTGGCCCGGGGGCTCAGAATTCAACATCTGCGCGTATATTCTGACTCGTAGTTAGTTGTGAGCCACACCTTGGGAAGCTTTGAAGCGAAGGAAGATAACATGGTCAAATACCAAGCAGTGGTGAAGAAAATAGTTCCATACTTCGCTTACTTCCAAATTGAGAAGATACATGCCGAAAAGCTTGAAGAAGCGGCGACGCCCTATCTAAAAAGCCACAAAGACCGGCGGAGGTACAGAGTCTTCCTTCAACCTACAGTACCTTCCTTCAAAGACCATCGACAGATTGGAAGGAAAGGTACAAAGTGCAACCAAAGAGTCAAGTTGGATGGACCCCATCAGAAACTATCTACAAGGAGGGCCTGCACCACCCAACAAGGCAGAGGCCAGACGGATTTCTTACAAATCCGCTCAGTACACCATCATCAATGAGAACCTATACAAAAGGTCTTATACGCAGCCTTTCTTGCGATGCTTACGTCCTACAGAAGCTAGCTACATCCTTCAAGAGATTCATGAAGGCATTGGAGGAGGACACATAGGGGGCAAGGCCTTGAGTTACAAAGTCCTACGACAAGGTTATCACTGGCCAACACTGACTCAAGATGCAATGGCGTTCACTCGGAAATGTGATGCCTGCCAGCGGCATTCCAAAATTTAGAGGCGACCACCGGCGCAGCTTACATCAATTGTCAGCCCTCGACCATTTGCCATCTGGGGAATTGATCTTCTGGGACCATTCCCTACTTCAGTTCGAAAACTGAAGTTTCTAATAGTCGCTATTAACTACTTCACCAAATGGGTGGAAGTTGAACCCTTGGCCAAAATCACGGAGAAGGCTTGTCAGGGATTCTTGTGGCGAACGGTTATCTGTCGATTAGTAATTTCTGGTCGCTTTCATTTCGATAATGAAGCGACAATTTGATAACAAGGCTTTCAAAAGCTTTTGTTCGAGCTTCGAATTGAATCGGACTCAACGCTTGTGACACATCCCCAAGACAACGTCCAAGTAGAAGTGACAAACCGCACCCTTCTTCAAACATTGTAAACTCGGGTATCCAGAAATGGGACTAAATGGGTTGAAGAAATCCCGAGCGACCTTTGGGCCTACATGACAATAACAAGAACTCCTAGCTGTGAGAAACCCCATTCTCTACATCACTTATGGGCTGAGGAGGTTGTCATCCACTACTTGAGAAATAGGAATGCCTACCTTAAGAACACAGCAAACCTTCTCATCAGAAGAGAATGAGAAAAAACTCCGAGCAGAACTTGATCTTCTCGAAGAGTGGAGAGAAGCTGTGGAAACAAAGGTAGCCATCTATCGTCAGAGAGTAAAAAGGTTCTATGACACAAGGGTAAAAAGAGTCTTCTTCAAAATCGGCGATCTAGTCCTACGGGAAAATGAGTTTCATGGAAATAAAAGCCGAACGGGGAAGCTAAATCCTAACTGGGAAGGCCCTTACGTCATACAAAGAATCGTCCGAGCGGACACCTATTATCTAGTAAGTATGGACGGAAAAACGCTCAAACGTCCATTCCATGCTGAACACTTACGACGCTACTATCAAGAAATTCTCAGCCGTCTCTTAAATTTCATGGAATAAAGCTCAAGCCTTTCCCATTCTACAAAGATGCGGTGAAATTCCCATCCCACAAAGATGCGGTGAAATTCCCATCCCCATCCCACAAAGATGCAGTGAAATTCCCATCCCACAAAGATGCGGTGAAATTCCCATCCCACAAAGATGTGGTGAAATTCCCATCCTATAAAAAATGCGGTGAAATTCCCATTCTTGGGAGATGAGTCGGAATTATCCTGTAAGGATAAACGACAACTCTTATCCAAAAAAAAAAAAAAAAAAACAAGGGGCAAAAATCCTGATCGAAATATGAGCCAACAATCTCATTTATAAAGACGAGTACCTCACTCAACAGCTTAAAGTCTCATGATTGAACTAACAACTCGTTACGAAGCTTGACTACGAAGCTTGACAAGCCAAATGAAGAAGGAAGAAGTTTACAAAGGACTTCATAAAATACTTCTCACGGTTAAGGATAACCATCACTCGGAAATAAATCTTTACAAAAATAAAGGTTTGCTTTTTCATTCATATGAATAGAAATTACATTCCAGAAGATTGCGAATTTACAAGAACATTTCTCAAAAATGCTAAAAACATCCTAAGAACTAGGACCCTCGGGGTAGCCAGCTGCTTCTAGAGGAGCTTGGGTTGAAGGCTCCGAGGGGCGGGGCGTAACCTCGGAGTCTTAGTAGTTCTGCTTTCTCTTTTAGCTCCGTGAACTTCTTCAAAACTCCCGCCACCCCATGGTCAAAACCTCCGTGGGGAGGGATATGACGACCCACTGTTGTACTCACCGAATAAATGCGGTGGCCCCTTCTTAGCTTTAAGCTTCTAAAGTAGGGCTGACCTCCTTCTCTAGTTTATCCGCTCTCTCTACTAAATCCTTGATTTCTTGCGAGTCGGATTTAGGAGTTGTCGGTCGGGGAAGCTAAGTCTTTTTAAGTGTGTCGCGCCCCCCTTTAGCTCCTCTCTAACTCCCGAGCATCCAAGTTCAAGATTCTTCGACTTCAACCCCCATCTAAGCTTCAAATTTTGCCCTCTCTCGGCGATTTGAGCTCCTTCTCCAAACTGCTAGACTTCTCCTGCAACCTTTTAACATTCTCCTCAGCAGTAAGGAGGGATCCCTCAGAAATAGACAACTTGGTCGCCAAATCGTCTTTCTCCTTTCCCACAACGGCCAGTTGTTGAAGCCGCTCGGCTTTATCCTTTTCAAAAGCGTGGATAATGGCGAGCTGCTCTTCATTTTTTCCCTCCAGGGCCGCCACCCTAGAGTTCAACTGGGCGATTTCCGCCCTAAACGCTTCCATCTTGCCGAATCGTCTTGGCAAAGATTGTCGACTCGGTCCGCCTAGTGCGCAGTCTACGAAATAATAAACAAATAAGTTAGTAATATTAATACCGAGCAAAAAAGTAAAACCAATACAAGGATAATCCTCACCAGCATGACCGAACGGAATAGTTGAGAAATGGCCTCTTCCCTCCCAGCTCTATGAAGTTTGGAGGAGAGCTGTTCAGGCCTCATTGCCATCAAAACAGTCTTCACGGAAGCGGCATCCCGAAAAGGGACGTCTTCGGAGGACACCCCCTTCTCTTGAGGAGCCGGTCCCCTTAAGACCGAGTCCGCCACTCGCAGTTTATCCAGGAGAGCCGCTTCTCCCGCCTCCGCCTATAAAATAGCCTAAGTTAAAGGTTACGAATCGAAGCATAAAGCACCCATAGAACATATGTGCGTAGAAATACTCACCTCTATAAGAAGGATATCCTCCGTACTGGAAGAAGGGCCCTCGGAATTGGGGACAAAGCGGGCATGGGCTTCTTCCGCTTGAACCTCTTCACGAGAGGCTGGCTTCGCTTGTTCTTCTACAGTTCCGGGAACTGATGCGTCCACAGAATTCTTTCTCTTTGTCCTCTTCTCCCTTGAGGACCCGGCACCAGGGTCACCTTTACCCCCTTTCTTGGAAGAGTCAGTCTCTTTTCTCTTCCTTTTCTTCTTCTCCTCTTTGGAGGTATCAACACCTTGGCTAGGTACCACTTCTTTCTTTTTCCGCCCATGTGCCAAGGGCGGATGAACCTCACCTTCGAAAGAAGCCAGAAGACCCTTAACATAGCTCAAGTCTCCGTCTTCCATCGGATTTTCTGCAAAATAAATTCCGAATAAGGTTAGACATCACAAGCCAAAATCAAACCAAATTAGGTACACGAACGAGTCCTACCAGTAGACACTATTAAATGACACTTAATGAGATTTTCTTTGGTCAAAAACCTATCCATGTAAACTCTGGATAGCCCTGCATTGACTTAAGAAGATTTCCCTCTTCCTCCGACATCTCCTCACAAGTAATGTCCGCACGGGGAACCTCCCACCTTGTTCGGATATCCCACTCGGACTTACATCTAACAAAGAAAAACTTGCTCTTCCATCGCTTGATGGAAGAAGGAACTTTCCCTAGAAACTTTCTCCCAGGGCGAGCCGAGAAATAATACCAATCGACATTAGACTCCAAACAAAGGCTAAACAACAGGCGGAACCAGCGGACGGTCGGATTTACCCCATAATTCTTAAAAACCATGACAAATCCGTTGAAGCGGCCTCCAAGAGTTGGAGTTAATGCGAAGTAGGAACACAAACGATATTCCTCTAGGATCGCCTTAGTAAAATCAGGGAAAGGAAGCCTAAGCCCACCTAGCAACGCATCCTGGTAAACAGCTATCTCCCTGGGGGCACTCGCCCTCTCCCCTGAACAAGGAACCCTAACCTCGAATAAAGAGAGGTCTATCTCATATCTCTCTGCTAGGTCATCTACATCCTTCTGCCCTAGAAGGCTTATGAATGTATCCGACCCTCTACCCATTGCCCTAGGGCAGGGTGAACCCGCGAACCCTGAACTAGAACGCCTCCAAGTTCACCCGGAGTCGCGACAGAAACTGTACGGTTGGACGGAGAAGGAATTGAGGGCTCATGAGAAGAACTAGAGGAGGAAGAAGCAACACTGGTCATTACCTTAGGAAAGGAAAAAGACAAGAAAAACGCAGAAAGCTCAAAACCAGGGCTCGCCGGAGAAGAGGAAACCTGAAGAAGAAGACGCGATTCAATTTTCGAAGTAACCTTTTTCTGCCTGTACGATTTCGCCTATATACAAAGGTAGCAAATCCGTGGCCGTTAGATCTTAGGATCATATTCCGATCAGAACCGTTGAACCAAGGGTCCACAAATCTAGACCGTTCAGATAACCATCATTACACCTCCTCAAGACAGTTCAAAATTCTGCCCACATCAGCGTATATTTACCGCATTCAAGCGACACACATGGAAAGCCACGCCATCACCCATCATGACATTGACAAACGCCAAGCGCCGCGAGACGCCGCGCCACTATTCCCTTTAATGCTAATAGTAGAGTGGACACGTGTCATCCTAGGGAGTAAATGAGCGTTACGGTAGAGCACTGCACTGTATGAGACAAAGCACACACTCCAACATAGGATGCGCCAAGAAAGGCCTCATAAAAGCCAAAAGGATTTAGAAGCAAAACGACAAACACCCACTTATTCAAGTTACATAAATTGACGGCATAAAACAAAACAAACATAACAAAAACATATTGTCCGGACGGATTAAAGCTAAATATCCGGCACCCGGCCCGAGGATACGCGCGAAAAGACTTCGTAAGAGATGCATGGACTCCCCGCAACCGCCACCGTCCCTCGTTATTACTAGGGGAACTACGCTCGCACGGGGCTAAGGTAGGGCCCACCTCTGCGGCGGAGTCGATCCTCAACATCTCAACTTCAAACGCATCCCCCGCATAAGTGAAAATTAAGAGGTCCCCGCTTCCACGCCGTGATCGACATGAAAAGCTTCCCACCCCTCAAGGCCGATGCTCATCTCACCTACCCCCCTGTCAATCAACAGAATAGCCGGCCACACACAGCCGTTCGGACTTACCAAGTGAATCACTCCAGTCCTTAGTTCCGATAGATGCTCGTAAAAAGAGCTGGGAATTTGCAAGTATCGGCCCTTAAATAGGAGAACACAGTAAACGTCGGTCGCCTATTAAAACACGTGTACTTTAGACGTAAGTAACCGTACACGAAACCTACGCCTACGTAGACATGCCAACTAAGAACGATTCTTGTTCTCGAACCAAGCGAAATGTGCGGTTAACTCACCCCTCGCTCAGATTTTTCGAACAAGTACACTTTGGGGGGGACTAGTGTTACGGATATATTTTGTGAAGACAGGTGTCATTGACCTAAAGGACCACTTGTTCCTCTGGCCACATGGCAGTATCATCCCCTTTGCATAATTCCGTCCGGCAAATAACGTGAGGACTCAATCCTGCGAACAAGTCCGTCGGAATTGTAGGAATCCTCTTATACAGGGCCTGAGGTGGGGAGAGAGAGATAAATATCTAACGCCTCCACAGTGAGTAGGCCTTATCCACTTGCTACAGTGGGCAGATATTTATCCTATTTTACCTAGGTGACATCTACGCCCTAGGCGGTGGATATTTTCCTACCGCCTTAGGAGATATTTACCAGATATTTACCTAACTCACCGCCTTATTCCACCGCCTTTCCTGAACCGCCTTTAAGGTGCTATAAAAGGAGAGTGTTAATAGAAGAAAAGGGATCCGAGAAAAAACTGATCACACAAAGAACTGCCTAAATCCAAGATCTTTACTCAAGTTTTCTGACTTAAGCATCGCAGCTGAATCCGGGAAGAGAGGCCCAATTCCGATCACAACCCTCTCCTTTTTACAGGTTCGCCTATGGATAATTCCTACGAAATTTCTGTGATGTCCTTCTACGCTCCGCTCGTAAGCAAGTAAGCGTCCACACCAACTACAAATTTTAACCGTTGGACGAAAGCTGAGGCCAGATCTCGAGGCAACAGTAGCCGAAGCGGGGCGTGGACGAGTTTTTTATGTACTCCCTTTATATATGAAATACAAGGGATGGCAAATACAAGATGGTCTGAGAATTTGAAAATGTTTTAGTGGTATAGCAGTCCTTCTGGTTTAATATTCCTCAATCTACAAGACTTCCGAAACTCTCACTTTCTCTTCCGCCCTCTATATAAAATATTTTAGATGTAATCGAATCTTTTACATTAAACCAAACACAAGATTTTCAACTTTCGTATGAAACATATTGCATTGCACCAATATAGAAAGGCAAATAACCACTCATTCTCTTGCTATTTGACTATTTCTCTTAAAATAGATAAAGATTGAATAGTAATGAATATTTCTAATATTGCAAACTATAATTACAGTTCTATTCTTTTATCTCTAAAGACCTATCATCAACTCTCAATTTGCTAATTCAAGCACTGATCTTTCCCAACTTTGGTTGCTTTAAAGCAAATAACTAAACTATTGTCATGAATATGTAAGTCATAATTGGATTGGCTAACTAGTACTCACAAAAATGAAATCTTTGTTATTTTGAGTGAGAAGCTAAAAGACAACAACACCTCAATCAAACACAACCTCATAAAGCATTAGTAATATATAGTTTAATAGAAATATTTAAAAAAATGACACAAATAAACATTTTTGTTAAGATAATAGTAAATAAACATTGGAAAATGATATGCACTGATACAACTTGGTCTCTCTTACTCTCTCTTCGAGCAAGTCTCATCCATAAAGGAGAGAACTCGAACACATCATTAGGTTGCATAGTAATGCAATAAGGTTGATCACAAAAATATAGAGTGTCATATGCCGTAAAAAATTGTTGAAGCATAAAAGTATCATTGAAAACAGAGATGTATTTGATCAACTTCGGAAAATTGTATCCCTTTAAAGAGAGAATTGTCATGTCGAAGAAACAATGTTGATCCCTTGAGCTTGTCTCTCCGAACCACTAATATCCAACTTATATATTGTACAAAATATAGATAATTTGTATGCATAAATTGGTACAAAATAAGTAAATGGTGAAATCCTCTTGAGCATTTATGAATGCACCTTTCTTGCAATTATTAATAAATTGTCGGAAGACTCAACAAAGTAAATATTGTCACTAAGATTTATTTTTTCGAGTTCATGACTAATGTCAAAAATCCTGATTCTAGGATTTGGTCCATAATCAAATTCAGCAATCCCTCCATTGACATCTAAAGCATAGAAATATCCTTGGAAGTAATGAAGGTCGCAGTAATCTTTTTTTGAAGGTTGGTCTTCAACCATAAACCATCTTGTGTCTTGCGGTCTGCATATAGCTATGGTTTTACAATAAAATAAACTACAAACAGACAATCATCAAAGATTTGGGGTGAAGATAAAACAACAATGTCTAGGAATCCTGGGCTTTCGATTCTTTATAAGCGTTGAGCCATTGGCCTAAATTTGGAAGGCAATAAAACAGTTATTGTTGATTGAAGTTGTGGGTATTCGTCTGTGAATGGATTAAAAAGAGAACCATTACCATTTTCATAAGACAAGATGAGCTAACTAGATGAAGATCCAACAATTTGTGCTCCAAGAAACAAATCCATTTCATACTCAGATTGTTGGTCCTCAATGAGGTTGTAGAAATTTCTTGTTTTTAAATCTGAGTCATAGGTACAAATCAACCATGGTACTTGTTTTAATGAATGATCCTCCATTGCTGCCGACTTCCATTATTTGCATACACTACTAAAGTTGATGTAATGGATTAGACTTAGACATTTTAGTCTTTGATCTATAAGTTCTTTTGGGAGGTGTGCCCTTTACCAACTTTGGTTTCTTTGAATTTTGGAATTATCAATTGGCATGTAAAAACCCAATAATTCTTCCTCCGAATGACAACTGTAACAAGATAATATGTAGCACACAAAGACTAAGAGTTTGGTGCAATAAAAAGGAATGAATAATAAAGATAAATGGCAATTTGTGTAAACAACAATTGAAACACACACATATATTTATATAAAAAAAATTGCCCTAAATGATTTCAAAACAAAATTAATGAAATACCTTTTCGAGCACGAAGACATCTGCAAAGAATGTAAAATTTAAGGGGATGATGGTGAGAATAATGTAAAATTTTTACTGTATTTCAACTTACAACTACTTTGACTTTAAGTTGAAATATCGGATCTATACCGAGCCTACCAAACTTCCCTTGTTTATAGGATCAGTAACTATCTAAGTTAACAACTTGGTATATATGTACTCCCTTTATATATGAAATACAAGGGATGTCAAATACAAAATGGTCTGAGAATTTGAAAATGTTTTCGTGGTATAGCAGTCCTTCTGGATTAATATCCCTCAATCAACAAGACTTCCGAAACTCTCACTTTCTCTTCCACCAGCTATATAAAATATTTTAATTGTAATCGAATCTTTTATATTAAACCAAACACAAGATTTTCAACTTACGTATGAAACATATTGCATTGCACCAATATAGAAAAGCAAATAACCACTCATTCTCTTGCTATTTGATTATTTCTCTTGAAATAGATAAAGATGGAATAGTATCGAATATTTCTAATATTGCAAACTAGAATTACAGTTCTATTCTTTTATCTCTAAAGCGATATCATCAACTCCCAATTTGCTAAATCAAGCACTGATCTTTCCCAACTTTGGTTATTTTAAAGCAAATAACTAAACTATTGTCATAAATATGTAAGATATAATTGGATTTGCTAACTAGTTCTCACAAAAATGAAATCTTTGCTATTTTGAGTGAGAAACTAAAAGACAACAACACCTCAATCAAACACAGCCTCGTAAAGCATTAGTTTAGACAGTTTAATGGAAATATTAAAAAAATGACAAAAATAAACATTTTTGCTAAGACAATAGTAAATAAACATTGGAAAAAGATATGCACTGATACAACTTGGTCTTTCTTACTCTCTCTTCGAACAAGTCTCATCCATAAAGGAGAGAACTCGAACACATCATTAGGTTGCATAGTAATGTAATAAGGTCGATCACAAAAATACAGAGTGTCATATGCTATAAAAAATTGTTGAAGCATAAAAGTATCATTGAAAACAGAGATGTATTTGTCCAACTTTGGAACATTGTATCCCTTTAAAGAGAGAATTGTCATATCCAAGAAACAACGTTGATCCCTTGAGCCGGTCCCTTCAACCAATAAGAATCCTCTTCACCCTTGATCCAACAAGACTGACTAATATCCAACTTATATATTGTACAAGATATAGATAACTTGTATACATAAATTGACTCAAAAGCAGTAAATGGTGAAGTCCACTTGAGTATTTTAGAATGCACCTTTCTTGCAATTATTAATAAATTGTCGGAAGACTAAACAAAGTAAATATTGTCACTAAGATTTATATTTCGGAGTGAATGACTAATGTCGAAAATCCTGGTTCTAGGATTTGGTCCAGAATCAAATTCAGTAAGCCCACCATTGACATCTAAAGCATAGAAATATCCTTGGAAGTAATGAAGGTCGTAGTAATCTTTTTTTGAAGGTTCGTCTTCAACCAAAAACCATCTTGTGTCTTGCAGTCTGTATATAGCCAACAATGTCTAGGAATCCAGGGTTTTCGATTCTTTATAAGCGTTCAGCCATTGGCCTAAATTTGGAAGGCAATAAAACAGTTCTGGTTGATTGAAGTTGTGGGTATTCGTCTGTGAATGGATTTAAAAGAGAACCATTTCCATTTTCATAAGACAAGATAAGCTAACTAGATGAAGATCCAACAATTTGTGCTCCAAGAAACAAATCCATTTCATACTTAGATTGTTGGTCCTCAATGAGGTTGTAGAAATTTCTTGTTTTTAAATCTGAGCCATAGGTACAAATCAACCATGGTACTTGTTTTAATGAGTGATCCTCCATTGCTACCGACCTCCATTATTTGCATACACTACAAAAGTTGATGAAATCGATCAGACTTAGACATTTTAGTATTTGATCTATAAGTTCTTTTGGGAGGTATGCACACCAACTTTGGTTTCTTCGAATTCTGGAATTATTAATTGGCATGGAAAAAGCCAATAATTCTTCCTCCGAATGACAACTGTAACAAGATAATATATACCACACCAAGACTAATAGTTTGGTGCGATAAAAAGGAATGAATAATAAAGATAAATGGCAAGTTGTGTAAACAACAATTGAAACACACACATATATTTATATAAAAAAAATTGCCCTAAATGATTTCAAAACAAAATTAATGAAATACCTTTTCGAGCATGAAGACATCTGCAAAGAATGTAAAATACAAGGGGATGATGGTGAGAATAATGTAAAATTTTTACTGTATTTCAACTTACAACTACTTTGACTTTAAGTTGAAATACAGTAATGTAAAGGTTACTTGAGGCTAGTAACCCTTACCGAGCCATCCTTGTTTATCGGATCTATACCGAGCCTACCAAACTTCCCTTGTTTATAGGATCAGTAACTATCTCAGTTAATTAACAACCTAGTATACATGTACTCCGTTTATACATGTACTCGCTCAATCCACAAGGCTTCGGAAACTCCCACTTTCTCTTCCACCCTTTATATAAAATATTTTACATGTAATTGAAACTTTTATATTAAACAAAACATAAGATTTTTCAACTTACATATGAAACATAGTGCATTGCACCTATATAGAAAGCCAAATAACCACTCATTCTCTTGCTCTTTGATTATATCTCTTGAAATAGATAAAGATGGAATAGTAATGAATATTTCTAATATTGCAAATTAGAATCACAGTTCTATTCTTTTATCTCTAAAGACCTATCATAATCTCCGGATTTGCTAAATCAAGCACTCATCTTTCCCAACTTTGGTTATTTTAAAGCAAATAACTAAACTATTGTCGTAAATTTGTAAGACATATTAGATTGGCTAACTAGTCCTCACAAAAATGACATCTTTGCTATTTTGAGTGAGAAGCTAAAAGACAACAACACCTCAATAAAGCACAACCGCATAAAGTATTAGTAATAGATAGTTTAATGGAAATATTAAAAAAATGACAAAAATAAACATTTTTGCTAACACAATAGTAAATAAACATAGGAAAATAATATGCACTGATACAACTTGGTCTTTCCATCTCTCTCTCTCTCTCTCTCTCTCTCTCTCTCTCTCTCTCTCTCTCTCTCTCTCTTCTAACCAAGCTCATCCATATTGGAGAGAACTCGAACACATCACAAAGTTGCATAGTAATACAATCAGGTCGATCACAAAAATACAGAGCGTCATTTGTTGTAAAATATTGTTGAAGCATAAAAGTATCATTGAAAACAGAGATGTATTTGTCCAACTTCGGAAAATTGTATCCATTTAAAGAGAAAATTGTCATGTCCATGAAACAACAGTTGATCCCTTGAGCTTGTCTCTCCGTACCAGTGAGAATCCTCTTCACCCTTGATCCAACAAGAATGGCTAATATCCAACTTATATATTGTACAAGATATAGATAACTTGTATGCATAAATTGACTCAAAATAAGTAAATGGTGAAGTCCTCTTCAGCATTTATGAATGCACCTTTCTTGCAATTATTAATAAATTGTCGGAAGACACAACAAAGTAAATATTGTCACTAAGATTTATTTTTTCGAGTTCATGACTAATGTCAAAAATCCTGATTCTAGGATTTGGTCCATAATCAAATTCAGCAATCCCTCCATTGACATCTAAAGCATAGAAATATCCTTGGAAGTAATGAAGGTCGCAGTAATCTTTTTTTGAAGGTTGGTCTTCAACCATAAACCATCTTGTGTCTTGCTGTCTGCATATAGCTATGGTTTTACAATAAAATAAACTGCAAACAGACAATCATCAAAGATTTGGGGTGAAGATAAAACAACAATGTCTAGGAATCCAGGGCTTTCGATTCTTTATAAGCGTTGAGCCATTGGCCTAAATTTGGAAGGCAATAAAACAGTTATTGTTGATTGAAGTTGTGGGTATTAAATGCGTGAATGGATAAAAAAGAGAACCATTACCATTTTCATAAGACAAGATGAGCTAACTAGATGAAGATCCAACAATTTGTGCTCCAAGAAACAAATCCATTTCATACTCAGATTGTTGGTCCTCAATGAGGTTGTAGAAATTTCTTGTTTTTAAATCTGAGTCATAGGTACAAATCAACCATGGTACTTGTTGTAATGAATGATCCTCTATTGCTACCGACCTCCATTATTTGCATACACTACTAAAGTTGATTTAATGGATTAGACTTAGACATTTTAGTATTTGATCTATAAGTTCTTTTGGGAGGGTTGCGCACCAACTTTGGTTTCTTCGAATTTTGGAATTATCAATTGGCATGTAAAAACCCAATAATTCTTCCTCTGAATGACAACTGTAACAAGATAATATGTAGCACACAAAGACTAAGAGTTTGGTGCAATAAAAAGGAATGAATAATAAAGATAAATGGCAAGTTGTGTAAACAACAATTGAAACACACACATATATTTATATAAAAAAATTGCCCTAAATGATTTCAAAACAAAATTAATGAAATACCTTTTCGAGCACGAAGACATCTGCAAAGAATGTAAAATTTAAGGGGATGATGGTGAGAATAATGTAAAATTTTTACTGTATTTCAACTTACAACTACTTTGACTTTAAGTTGAAATACAGTAATGTAAAGGATAATTGAGGCTAGGAACCCTTACCGAGTCATCCTTGTTTATCTTATATATACCGAGCCTAGTAAACTTCGCTTGTTTATAGGATCTGTAACTATCTCAGTTAACAACCGGGTCTAAGAATTTAAAAATGTTTTCGTAGTATAGCAGTCATTCTGGATTAATATCCCTTAATCCACAATGCTTCCGAAACTCTTCACTTTCTCTTCCACCCTCTATATAAAATATTTTAGATGTAATTGAATATTTTACATTAAACCAAACACAAGATTTTCAACTTACGTATGAAACATATTGCATTGCATCTATATAGAAAGGCAAATAACCACTCATTCTCTTGCTCTATGATTATTTCTCTTGAAATAGATAAAGATGGAATAGTAATGAATATTTCTAATATTGCAAACTAGAATTACAGTTCTATTCTTTTATCTCTAAAGACCTATCATGAACTCTCAATTTGCTAAATCAAGCACTAATCTTTCCCAACTTTGGTTATTTTAAAGCAAATAACTAAACTATTGTCATAAATGTCACGCCCCGAACCCGGGTCCCGGGCCTCGACGCACGCGACAGACGCCGCGTTCTTATAGGGCCACCCCTATAAGCATGCAAGGCTCGGTAACACAAGCAGATAATTAAAACAGAGTTTAAATCATAAATCAGCGGAAGAAAATAAAAGTTAGAATTTTCATAATCAATCTTGTGCAAATGTCAGGTCCTAATTGACACAAGATCCTCACTCAGAAGGAGATTTGAGGCCCGGAAACCTCAGCTGAAAATATCCCCAACCGCTAGGGCCGTCCCGCTTAAAGCTCCCTCCAGTCCCGCCTCCTAGCTACTCATCGCCACTGGAACACATCAAGCAACCAAGTGCATGAGCCAAAGAAAGGCCCAGTAGGATCGCACATAAATCAATGAAGGTGGCAAAAGCCATA
The DNA here is from genome assembly GCA_026586065.1 of Dioscorea zingiberensis. NCBI lineage: Eukaryota > Viridiplantae > Streptophyta > Magnoliopsida > Dioscoreales > Dioscoreaceae > Dioscorea > Dioscorea zingiberensis. The sequence continues at coordinate 22,534,496 of CM048819.1, forward strand.
AGCAAAGAACAGAATAAAGTAAGTGCCAATATGCAAGTGAAATAACATCACGAGCCAATAACAAGTCTCTGGAATGCGGATAAATCCACAGATATACTCAATCTCTGGCATATGTGATACTAAGATGTCTACGACATCAACAACGCCATCAGCATCGTCTTCGGCCTAAGCGGATAGGGCTATAATAATCATGTGCACATGGCCAGAAAATGCCGCTCTCTCACTGAGCCAGGTGGCCAGATATTATACGCCCTCTGCTGGGGCATCCGTCCGATAGAGCATCAAGTGCTCGTGGCCAGATATTATACGCCCTCTGCCGGGGCCTAGTGGCCAGATATTATAAGCCCTCTGCCGTGGCTTCCGCCTGATGTATCATGCATGAAAGTAAGAGATTGCTAGTACAAATACCTAACAACAGGTACATATATATCCAAGGCAACAACATCTTGAATATATAATAATCAGTGACCTTATCGAGATCGGAAGCCAATACGTATCTAAGGAACGTCTCAACTCAAATACGTATATAAAAGCATGAAAGCAACAATCTCCTCGAGATATAAAGCTGATACATATGAGGAAACCCATCTCAAATATGTATTGGGAACCTCTCGAGGAAATAAGAGCACAAAATCAAAAGCAAGGTAGAAGGAAAGAATAATCAATGCAAAGAATAGAATATCGACAGACTGCTATGGAGTACCACCCCCCCTTGACCATCACAGGTGCAAGTAGGATGCCGGAGGGTACTCCACTGGCCATACACCATGGAGTATCACTCCTACTGGCCATATGCCATGGAGTATCACCTCCTGGCCATCCCAAAACAACAACACAAGAAGAATGTCAAGGGGTACTCCCTCAAAGCAGATCATATCAAAACATACAAGCTCAAACAAATGCAGCAAGCATAACATGTCAACAAACAGAGCAGGTATCAAAAGATGGACTCCAACATCCATCTAACACAATATCAACAGAAATCAATAGAATACTATGAGTTAGAACTACTCACAAAGACCCAAGTACGACATCCTACCTTATTCACCTCCAGGACCTACTCGGGTCCGAGCCTTCCATTGAGGTCCTCAATCACCTCACCACGTCCTAAACATGGTAAATGTTCGTCACATAACATTTTATATCAAAAGGAATGCATTACATGCATTAAATTACCCTACTTGTGAATTTACCGAAATGTTGTCTTTTAAATTCTTAACCGATGGATCCGGGCTCTTAGATACCTGCCCGCACTATTTTTACTAGTTTAAATATACACCCGAACTATCGAGACGATCGGAATCAAATTCCGAGTCTTTTTGAAATCATTTGAGCTATAGTTCACTCTTCATTCGGCAGCTACACTAACCACGTAAAACATGAACTTGGAACTTCAAATTGAAGCTCCAAACCTTCACCATTCCATTGCTATCTCCCGGTATATTATATTCATAATATTGTCTTTCATTTACATCATAATTGGGCTCATTATCATCTCTTATAAACAAAAATCCATGTTCTGTAGTGCTACAGTAATTCCTGCAAATTCCTTTCACTTGGAGTTCAATTCTCTTCAATAAATTTCTAAACATGGAATCCAATACTTGCATTTCTCAAACAATACATAGGCATGTTTATTCTTAATACAACAACACATTCATCACAATTTCCTTGATCTTGCAATCATAAAAGTATGCACACTATCAAACCAATTTGTCAAGCTTCCTCATTATCTAACTTAACCTTGGAAACATTATATCAAACACATGATTAACAGAACTGTCTTTTGATTAGACAGTTCATTTAAGTATTTCCACAAATATTGCAACACGAATATGTGATGCATGGTTTCAATAGAAAATTCGACAGAGTTTGCTTTGTATTTAAGGCTTTAATTACTATATAAACATCCATCCATTATACGTAACTTCCATAACTTATAAATTCATCAATTCATACACAAGCATGTCCATCATACAACAACTAGAATTTAAGGAAAATCATGAAGAGCATTAACCATGCTCATAACAAAACTCACCATGAACTATTAACTTGAATTCCCTTACTAGCCATGGGAACATGGGAGATGAATCAAATAAAAATCCATGGAAAATCATGTAGGCCCAATTTATCATCCAAGGGTTCTATGAAACTCAATAGGTTTCATACTTGTCATAGTTCTTAATATACCATGAAGAGAGTACGAGTTCAACTTTATCAATTGAAAACCCATGAAAATTTTCAGTGTTACAGTAAATTCGAGAATTCCTTCTCCCAAATCAAGCTCTACAATCTATAATTCAATCCCAAACTCCTCATATATTGTTCTACATCCATTTTCACCCATTTATACATGATTTCATCCATTGAAATCCCATGAATGGGTCACATTCATCAATTGATGAACCTATGACATAAAATGCATGAATACTCAACTTGAAATCATCCAAATGCTTCTAACTTAGTATTGAGCTTACCTCTTGAAGATTCAAGCTCCAAATTTTGTATTTCCGAGCTTTACCGCGATTTCCTTCGATTTTCTTCTCCAAGCCCTAATGAATGGATTAAAGTTCATAATCATGCATATTAGACTCCAAATGGAGATCAAGTGAATTAAATCCACTACTCAACCAACCCTTACCTTCAAATCAAGCTTAATGTAAAGGATTGATGAGTATTCCTCCAAAATCCTCAATGTGCTACAGTATTTCTATGCTCTTGCCCGTGAGAGTGAGAGGGAGTGAGAGAGAAATGAAACTTTTCATTCTCTCATTTCACTTAAATTGTTAAGTGTTGGCTTGAGAGGCAAAATGGTCATTTTTCCTCTCAAGCTTCATTCCCTAATTTAATCTTATAATTAAAATTCTTTTCATTCACACCCTAGAATTCTTACAAAATCTCATGATGAATTAAAGTTATTTCATTTGCAAGTTAGTCCTATGTTTTATTTCTCTCCTTTTGTCACACTTGGTTTATTAATTTACCTAGGTTTCCAATCAACCCCATTTTTGCATATAAACCTTCTTTCCATTTTTATCATTTAAATACAAGTTCATAACTTTCTCAATAATTAATCTGATTTAATTAGTACTTAATTAAATCTGGATTAATAAGACCTTTATAATTTTTCCCAAATTTCATCACTTACCATATTAAATTACTATTTAATAAATTCTGAAAATAAATAAAAAAAAAATCTTATTTATTTTGGGGCGGGTTTTACAATAAATATATAAGATATAATTGGATTGGCTAACTAGTTCTCACAAAAATGAAATCTTTGCTATTTTGAGTAAGAAGCTAAAAGACAACAACACCTCAATCAAACACAACCTCATAAAGCATCAGTAATAGATAGTTTAATGGAAATATTAAAAAAAATGACAAAAATAAACATTTTTGCTAAGACAATAGTAAATAAACATTGGAAAATGATATGCACTGATACAACTTGGTCTCTCTTACTCTCTCTTCGAACAAGTCTCATCTATAAAGGAGAGAACTCGAACACATCATTAGGTTGCATAGTAATGCAATAAGGTCGATAAAAAAAATACAGAGTGTCATATGCTGTAAAAAATTGTTGAAGCATAAAAGTATCATTGAAAACAGAGATGTATTTGTCGAACTTCGGAAAATTGTATCCCTTTAAAGAGAGAATTGTCATGTCCAATAAACAACGTTGATCCCTTGAGCTTGTCTCTTCGAACCAGTGAGAATCCTCTTCACCCTTGATCCAACAAGACTGACTAATATCCAACTTATATATTGTACAAGATATAGATAACTTGTATGCATAAATTGACTCAAAATAAGTAAATGGTGAAGTCCTCTTCAGCATTTATGAATGCACCTTTCTTGCAATTATTAATAAATTGTCCGAAGACCCAACAAAGTAAATATTGTCACTAAGATTTATATTTTGGAGTGAATGACTAATGTCAAAAATCATGGTACGAGGATTTGGTCCATAATCAAATTCAACAATCCCTCCAGTGACATCTAAAGCATAGAAATATCCTTGGAAGTAATGAAGGTCGCAGTAATCTTTTTTTAAGGGTTGGTTTTCAACCATAAACCATCTTGTGTCTTGCGGTCTGCATATAGCTATGGTCTTACAATAAAATAAACCTGCAAATAGACAATCATCAATGATTTGGGGTGAAGATAAAACAACAATGTCTAGGAATCCAGGGCTTTCGATTCTTTATAAGCGTTGAGCCATTGGCCTAAATTTGGAAGGCAATAAAACAGTTCTGGTTGATTGAAGTTGTGGGTATCCGTCTGTGAATGGATTAAAAAGAGAACCATTACCATTTTCATAAGACAAGATGAGCTAACTAGATGAAGATCCAACAATTTGTTCTCCAAGAAACAAATCCATTTCATACTCAGATTGTTGGTCTTCAATGAGGTTGTAGAAATTTCTTGTTTTTAAATCTGAGTCATAGGTACAAATCAACCATGGTACTTGTTTTAATGAATGATCCTCCATTGCTACCGACCTCCATTATTTGCATACACTACTAAAGTTGATGTAATCGATCAGACTTAGACATTTTAGTATTTGATCTATAAGTTCTTTTGGGAGGTGTGCGCACAAACTTTTGTTTCTTCGAATTCTGGAATTATTAATTTGCATGTAAAAACCCAATAATTCTTTCTCCAAATGACAACTGTAACAAGATAATATATACCACACCAAGACTAAGAGTTTGGGGCAATAAAAAGGAATGAATAATAAAGATAAACGGCAAGTTGTGTAAACAATAATTGAAACACACACATATATTTATATAAAAAAAATTTCCCTAAATGATTTCAAAACTAAATTAATGAAATACCTTTTCGAGCATGAAGACATCTGCAAAGAATGTAAAATTCAAGGGGATGATGGTGAGAATAATGTAAAATTTTTACAGTAATGTAAAGGATACTTGAGGCTAGTAACCCTTACCGAGTCATCCTTGTTTATCGGATTTATACCCAGCCTTCCAAACTTCCCTTGTTTATAGGATCAGTAACTATCTCAGTTAACAACCTGGTATATATGTACTCCCTTTATATATGAAATACAAGGGATGGCAAATACAAGATTGTTTGAGAATTTCAAAAGTTTTTCGTGGTATAGCAGTCCTTCTGGATTAATATCCCTCAATCCACAAGGCTTCCGAAACTCTCACTTTCTCTTCCACCCTCTATATAAAATATTTTAGATATCTTTTACATTAAACCAAATACAAGATTTTCAACTTACGTATGAAACATATTGCATTGCACCAATATAGAAACGCATATAACCACTCATTCTCATGCTATTTGATTATTTTTCTTGAAATAGATAAAGATGGAATAGTAATGAATATTTCTAATATTGCAAACTAGAATTACAGTTCTATTCTTTTATCTCTAAAGCCCTATCATCAACTCTCAATTTGCTAAATCAAGCACTGATCTTTCCCAACTTTGGTTATTTTAAAGCAAATAACTAAACTATTGTCATAAATATGTAAGACATAATTGGATTGGCTAACTAGTCCTCACAAAAATGAAATGTTTGTTATTTTGAGTGAGGAGCTAAAAGACAACAACACCTCAATCAAACACAACCTCATAAAGCATTAGTAATAGACAGTTTAATAGAAATATTAAAAAAATGACACAAATAAACATTTTTGCTAAAACAATGGTAAATAAACATTGGAAAATGATATGCACTGATACAACTTGGTCTCTCTTACTCTCTCTTCGAACAAGTCTAATCCATAAAATAGAGAACTCGAACACATCATTAAGTTGCATAGTAATGCAATAAGGTCGATCACAAAAATACAGAGTGTCATATGCTGTAAAAAATTGTTGAAGTATAAAAGTATCATTGAAAACAGAGATGTATTTGTCCAACTTTGGAACATTGTATCCCTTTAAAGAGAGAATTGTCATGTCCAAGAAACAACATTGATCCCTTGAGCTTGTTTCTCCGAACCACTAATATCCAACTTATATATTGTACAAGATATAGATAACTTGTATGCATAAATTGACTCAAAATAAGAAAATGGTGAAGTCCTCTTGAGCATTTATAAATGCACCTTTCTTGCAATTATTAATAAATTTTTGGAAGACTCAACAAAGTAAATATTGTCACTAAGATTTATATTTCGGAGTGAATGAGTAATGTCCAAAATCTTGGTTCTAGGATTTGGTCAATAATCAAATTCAGCAATCCCTCCATTGACATCTAAAGTATAGAAATATCCTTGGAAGTAATGAAGGTCGCAGTAATCTTTTTTTGAAGGTTGGTCTTCAACTATAAACCATCTTGTGTCTTGCGGTCTGCATATAGCTATGGTTTTACAATAAAATAAACTTGCAAACAAACAATCATCTAAGATTTGGGGTGACGATAAAACTACAATGTCTAGGAATCCAGGGCTTTCGATTCTTTATAAGCGTTGAGCTATTGGCCTAAATTTGGGAGGCAATAAAACAGTTCTAGTTGATGGAAGTTGTGTGTATTCGTCTGTGAATGGATTGAAAAGAGAACCATTTCCATTTTCATAAGACAAGATGAGCCAACTAGATGATGATCCACCAATTTGTGCTCCAAGAAACAAATCCATTTCATACTCAGATTGTTGGTCCTCAATGAGGTTGTAGAAATTTCTTGTTTTAAAATATGAGTCATAGGGACAAATATACCACGGGACTTGCTTTAATGAATGATCCTCCATTGCTACCGACCTCCATTATTTGCATAAACTACTAAAGTTGATGTAATCGATCAGACTTAGACATTTTAATATTTGATCTATAAGTTCTTTTGGGCGGTGTGCGCACCACCTTTAGTTTCTTCGACTTCTGGAATTATCAATTGGCATGTCAAAACCCAATAATTCTTCCTCCGAATAACAACTGTAACAAGATAATATATAGCACACCAAGACTAAGAGTTTGGTGCAATGAAAAGGAATGAATAATAAAGATAATTGGCAAGTTGTGTAAACTATAATTGAAACACACACACACACACACACACACACACACACACACACACGCACACACACATATATATATAAGAATTGCCCTAAATGATTTCAAAACAAAATTAATGGAATACCTCTTCGAGCATGAAGACATCTGCAAAGAATGTAAAATTTAAGGGGAGGAGGTGAGAATAATGTCAAATTTTTGTTGTATTTCAACATATAACTACTTTGACTTTAAGTTGAAATACAGGAATGTAAAGGATACTTGAGGCTAGTAACTCTTATTGAGTCATCCTTGTTTATATGATCTATACCAAGCCTACCAATCTTCCCTTGTTTATAGGATTGGTAACTATCTAAGTTAACAACCAGGTATACATGTACTCCCTTTATGTATAAAAATACAAGGAATGGCAAATACCAGTTTGTGTGAGAATTTCAAAATGTTTTTGTGGTATCAGATGTCCTTCTTGATTAATATCCCTCAATCCACAAGGCTTTCTAAATTCCCGCTTTCTCTTCCACACTATATAAAATATTTTACATGTAATTGAAACTTTTACATTAAACCAAACATAAGATTTTTAAACTTACATATGAAACATATTGCATTGCACCTATATAGAAAGCCGAATAACCACTCATTCTCTTGCTCTTTGATTATATCTCTTGAAATAGATAAAGATGGAATAGTAATGAATATTTCTAATATTGCAAACCAGAATCACAGTTCTATTCTTTTGTCTTTAAAGCACTATCATCAACTGTCAATTTGCTAAATTAAGCACTGATGTTTCCCAACTTTGGTATTTTTAAAGCAAATAGCTAAACTATGGTCATAAATTGGTATGACATAATTGATATGAAGAGGGAGATAGCCGAGTTTGTGGCTCATTGCCTTACACCTCGGTGAAGTAGAGCTCGTAGCCCATTTGGACTATTATTGATCCCTACCTATACCGGTGTGGAAGTGGGAACACATAGCGATAGATTTCGTGAGAGGCTTGCCTCGTTCCAAAAAGGGGAATGAAGCCATTTGGGTGATCATTAACCGACTGACTAAGTCGGCACATTTCTTGGCATTGAGACGTAGGATGAGCTTAGCGCGACTAGCCAAGTTATACATGGACAAGATTGTTTGTCTACATGGCATACCGGTGACGATTATATCCGATCGAGACCCTAGATTCATCTCAAAATTCAGGGAGAGTCTACATGGAGCTCTGGGTACCCAATTGACCTTTAGCACTGCCTTTCATCCTCAGACGGATTATCAATCAGAGAGGACAATCCAGATATTAGAAGTCATGCTGAGAGCATGTACTCTCGACTTTAGTAGTTCATGGGATGAATACCCGGCTAAGGCAGAGTTCGCCAATAACAATAGCTACCAGGCGAGCATCTAGATGGCGCCCAATGAGGCTCTGTATGGGCGATCGTGTCGATCTCTTATATTTTGGAACGATGTGGGAGACCGTAAGTTTGAAGGGCATAAAGAAGTACAGAAAGCAGAAGAACAAGTAAAGCTCATCAGGGAAAGGCTGAGGATAGCTCAGAGCCGACATAAGAGCTATGTTGATAAGAAACACTCTACAGTGGAATTCCAGGTAGGAGATAAAGTGTTTCTGAAGGTATCACCCATGAAGGGTGTATTGAGATTCGGAAAGCGCGGGAAGCTTAGCCTACGTTACATTGGACCCTTCGAGATAATAGAGCGGGTTGGAACAGTAACATATCGGTTGGCCCTGCCTCCTGATTTGGCTCAGGTCCATAATGTCTTCCACGTCTCCATGTTGAGGAAGTGCTTGACCGACCCAACCAAGGTTATAGAATATAAACCGGTGGAAATCCAACAGGATCTATCTTATAAGGAGTGGCCAGTAGAGATACTTGACTACAAGGAGCAACAACTGAGGAATCGAACTATTCCTTTGGTCAAGGTAAGATGGAACAACCACACTGGTGGTGAAGCTACTTGGGAGAGCGAAGCTGATATGAAGAAGCGCTACCCTGACTTTTTTAAATGATCTCCGATGTGAGTTTAGGGACTAAACTCCTATAAGGGGTGGGAGATTGTAAAAACCCGCCCCAAAATAAATAAAGTTTTTATTTTCCCATAATTATTAAATGGCAATTTTATATGTTGAGTGGTAAAATTTTGGGAAAAATCACAAGGTCTGAATAATCCATATTTAATTAAATGTTAATTAATCAAGGTTAACTAGGTGTTGATTAATCCAGATTAATTATATATTAATTAATTCGGATTAATTGTCGAGAAAAGAAAATGGACAAATATTCAAATCCCGGGAAAAGTGGATCTGGTCGGGGACTGAGACAGCCCCGTGATGCCACAGTATGCCCGTGACGAAGGATTTGACTAAAAGCCGATATTCTCGGATCTGGTCTGACGAGAGACAGACCCCGTGATATTACAGTGCACCCGTGCCACTGGGACCATTGACCCGAGATTCACGGATCTGGATCGGGGCACGAGGACGGTAAACTATCACGGGGAGCCCCGGCATGAAATAATTTTAAAGACACATGATTTAACAGTAACCAAGTGGATGTACAGTGATCATGTGAGGCTATAGTGATCATGTGACCACTCTTGGAATTTAAAAATATAAAGGTTTGGAGATAAGTTATAATAAGTGGATTATTAATTTAAGAAAATAGATATAATATAATTCTTATATCTATAAAGAATGAGAAAGAGAGAGAGAAGGAAACACGTATCTCTCTCCCTCACAGTTCAAATCTGAAGAATTTCAGATCTACTTCTCGCTCTAACGATCGCGTACGCCGGCCGTCACTTCACCGGCGCCCCCACACCTTCCGGCAGCTAGGCCTCCCCTCATGCCACCTCCACCTGGGCTGCCTCTGTCCGCACCACCCGGTCCGGCAATCAGCCTTAGCGCATTAGGTGGCCACCCGCACCTTCCGGCCCCAGCCCCGCCGCTGGTCAGTGTTCGCACATGCTGTACTGCTCCTCCACCGTCGGACCACGCCCAACCGCGGCTCAGACGCGCCACCGGACTGCACCGCAGGCTGCGCGCCCCAGCGCCGCCCCATCTCACCCACCTTCGGCATTCTCTTAACTCCGCCTAGCCGGCCCACCACTCGCACGCCTTTCTTCCGTCCTGCAGCCCTGCACATGCGAACAAGACCTTAATTCGAGTAAATCCATAAATTTACTAATTGGGGGAAAGCCCGAATTAAACTCATGAACTTAGGGTTGAGGATGAATGATGATGCATATGGATAGGGTTGTGAGATGTTAGACCTTGCCATGTATGTTATGATGTGTGATTAAGTTAATTGTGTAGTTATGTTGAATGATTGTATATTTTCGGGGCCCAATAAATAGGGGCGGTGCCGCCGAAATTTCATGAAAATCCCTAAGTATAAATGCCCCATTAGTGTCATGTTAACATGTCTAAATGTGATTAGTTCCATGATTAACATGCTTAATGGTTTCATGCTCTAGATCGATCTATCATAACTAACTAAACATGCTTAGGAGCATCCTAAAGATCTTAAAGACATAAAACGCTTTCTAGGTAAGGAAAGCATGATTTAGTTTAGAGTTTCATATGTAATCGTATTCCGTATTTTAGATAGGAGATTGCTTAAGTGTAGAGACACTGAGAGTTTCCATCCATTTACTAGATCCTGGTTCAGACGCGTGAGACGCGACGAGGATCAGTGATTTGCTTCTAGTCAGGTAGGATCTTGCACGGGATTTGTGAATATCTCATTTCCCTTACTTTGATTATGATTCTTGTACTCTTATTTCGTCGAGAGGTTCCCAATATATATTCGAGATGGGTCTTCTAATATGTATCGGCTTTATATTTCGGGGAGATTGTTGCTTTCATGTTTTCTTATGCGCATTTGAGTGGAGTTTGCCCTGGCGGAGGGTGTATAATATCTGGCCACGAGGCCTCGGAAGAAGGTGTATAATATTTAACCACGAGTACATGGTGCTCCATCGGACGGAGGCCCCGGCAGAGGGTGCATAATATCTGGCCACGAGGCCCCGACAGAGGGTGTATAATATCTGGCCACAAAGCCTCGGCAGAGGATGTATAATATCTTGCCATGAGACTCAGTCAGTGCGCGATACTATCATCTGTGGACTTATCCACATTCCCGAGACTTGTTATTTGCTTGAGGTTGTTGCACTTGCATATTTATGCCTCTTTTATTATGTTCTTTGCTAGTGGCTTTCGCCACCTTTATTGCTTTTCTAGCGATCCTACTGAGCCTTTTTCTTTGGCTCACGCACTTGATTGATGTTCTCTCAGGTGACAACGAGGAGTAGGATCAGGCTTGTCACGCCCCGAACCCGGATCCCGGGCCTCGGCGCACGTAACAGACGCCGCGTATTTATAGGGTCACCCCTATAAGCACGCAAGGCTCGGTAATACCAGCAGATAATTAAAACAGAGTTTAAATTAATAATCAGTGGAAGAAAATATAAATAAGGTTTTATACAAAACCCTAGCAGGTCCTGAATGACAACTCTCACTCTGAAAGGAATAGAGGCACGCAAACCTCAGCTCAACATACTCCCATCGCTGCGAGGCTGTCCTGCGCGCGGAAGCTCTCTCCTGAGTTCTGCTCCTAGCTACTCGTAAGGTCCTCGTCTAGTTCCGACCCTACTCCTCATCGTCACCGGATAAAAACATCCATCAAGTGCATGAGCAAAAGAAAGGCCCACTAGGATCGCAAATAAATCAATAAAGGTGGCGAAAGCCACTAGCAAATAACATAATAAAAGAAGTACAAATATGCAATAGTAACAACATCACAAGCAAATAACAAGTAACTGGAATCTAGATAAATCCACAGATGCACTTAATCTCTGGCATATGTGACACTAAGATGTCTACGACATCTACGACACCATCGGTATCGTCTTCGGCCTAAGCCGGGCTACGCTATAGCATATATGTGCACATGGCCAGAAAATACCGCTCTCTGACTGAGCCAGGTGGCCAGATATTATACACCCTCTGTCGGGGTATCCGTCCTATGGAGCATCACGTGCTCGTGGCCAGATATTATACGCCCTCTGCCTGGGCATCCATCCGATGTATCATGCCTGAAAGTAAGAGATTCTAGTACAAATACCTAACAACAGGTATACATATATATCCAAGGCAGCAACATCTTGAATATATAAAGATCAATGACCTCATCGAGATCGGAAGCCAAGACGTATCCAAGGAATAAACTCTACTTACATACGCATAAGAAAACATACAAGAAACAATCTCCTCGAGATATAAAGCCAATACATATGAGGAAACCCATCTCGAATATGTATTGGGAACCTCCCAAGGAAATAAGAGCACAATATCAAAGTAGGGTAGGAGGAAGGAATACTCACAAACCTCCCATGCGAGAGCCTACCTGGCTAGAAGCAAATCACAAGCATGGTAGGAGGAAGGAATACTCAAACCGAGTATCTACAAACTGAGCAGAGCAATATCAGAAGGCTCAAACAAGCATAAATAGAAAATCACACTCAAAGCAGATCATATCTGTAACACCCGCCCCGAAATAAATAAGAATTTTTATTTATTTATTCTCAGAATTTATTAAATGGAAATTTGATATAATAAGCGATGAAATTTAGGAAAACTTTCAAGGTATTAATCGAGCTAGATTAATTAATTGTTAATTAATTCAGGATAATTATTGATAAAAACGGACAAGGATTTGAATCCCAGGATTCCCGGATCTGGGTCGGGACATTAATATAAAAATAATCTAAATTAAGGGACCATGTGACATTAATTCAAGGGTAAGTTAATTAAATGATTTAATCATTAAAAAGATAAGTCATTTAATGATTTGAGTAATATTAAATGAAAATGTTATTTAATCAAATATCTAATAATAATAGTTATATATATATAAGAGAGAAGGGAGAGAGGGAAAAACTTTCTCATCTCTCTCCCTCCTCCAACCACAATCGGAGAGGCCCTTCAGCTCAACGAAGTCAGCCCACACGATCGGCCAGCCACCGGCCCGGTGCCGATCGGACCCTAAGAAGCCAAGGCCGCCAAAGATTACCTCAAGGCGCTGGCCTACCGCAGACGCGATCGGGTGGCGCCGCTGCACTGCTTCAAGGCTTCCAGCTCCCGCCAAACACATCTCCTCGCTACCAAGACGCGCCACGCCGGCAGCAATTTCATCTATTGGCTGCTGACCTTGCGCGCCGTCACAAGCCTGCAGCTAGTCCCACACGTCCCCTTCTTCCTTCCTTGCGACGGTGAGCATAGTTTAAGAAATAACCACCATGATTAGTTGATTGATTTCATAAGTTAAGGCATGGGTTAATTGGGGTTGATAGCTTGGAATTGATGTTGTTTTGAATGTGGTTACCAAGTTCAACGAGGTTAATCCATTGAATGTTGTAAATTTTGGGTTTGAATTGATACAAACCTTAGCTATCCATTGAAGCTTTTAACATGCCCATTACATGTTTGATAAAATGTCACAATGAACCCTTGAGCATAACTTCATGTTTAATAGACTTAGAGTATGCTAAAACTTAGCTCATTGATCATGTTTATGATGCTTGTTTGTTCAATTGGAAGATAGGATTTGCAAATACCCATTGTTGTGGTTTTGAGAATAAACATGCCCATGAAATATTTGATGAAATGCCACATGGAGTTTGTGAATATAATGGCATGTTTTATATACTTGGATCATGCTATGAAGAAGTTCATCGTTACATGTTTGTATAATGAAATTAAAGCCTAGAAAGAGAGAAGATGCTTCCCAATGTTTTTATTGAAATTACATGAATAATCTCCATGTTTATGAATAGCTTTTGATTAACCTTAAGAGCATGATAGATCCTTCAAATGATGCTAAGGATGAAGAATGTAAAATCTTTGTATCCGAGTAAATTTTGGTATTTCCTTCATGCTCTTAGTTTAAGCAAAATACATATTGATTTCAAGCATGCTCTAGCTAAGTTAATGAAGTTATGGTATTCTCATGCCTTGTTGGCATGCATACATGTTTAAGTATAACATCGATTAACCTTTAAGAGCATGTTAAACCCTCCTTAGAGACATTAATTATTAGACTATAAGAACCATTAAGAGAAAACATGCTCATCAAGTGTTTGATGTTTCGCCACATAGAACCATGAGACAATTAGAGGGCTATGTGGTTTAATTGAGCTTGAACTATTAATAACCTTGTTGTTGTTAAAGAAAAAAAAAAAAAAGGGATTGAAGCAAGTAAATACTAAACCACATTTTCTAATTATGATTTTGGTTAGATTATGATAAGAAGAATACATGGATGATGGAGTTAAAACTTTAGAAATTTTGTAATGCTATAGATATACGAATATGAGAAACCATCCTTGGATAGATTAAGCATTAAGCACTAAGTCATAGTAGGAGGATTAGAAGGGATGGAAATCACTACTGGATAATAGGTGAGTAATACAAGTACTTGATTTCCGAAGATTGGAGTTTAATTGAAGAGGGTTAAGCTTCAAGGAGAAGGAATTGTGCAGGAAACACTGTAGCACCTGCAGAACACCCTTTTTATTTCATTTTATTATGGGCTCTGTAGACCTTATAACGAGCCCAATTCTTAGGGAAATGGAAGATGATATTGGAAATATAATGTACAAGAAGTTTGGGAAGGAATGAGGATGTTCTTCAGCGTCAATTTAATGTTTTAAATCCGGGATTTTCCTCAGTTACTGTAGCAGTAGAATAAAGAGTGAACTAAAACTTCAATATTTTCAAAAAGACTCGGAATTCGATTCCGATCGCCCCGATAGTTCGGGTGTATATTTAAACTAGTAAAAATGGTGCGGGCAGGTATCTAAGAGCCCGGATCTATCGGTTATAAATTTAAAAGCCGACATTTCGGTAAATTCACGATTTGGGTAACTAAATACATGTAATGTATTCAGATTGTTATGAAATGTTATGTGACGAACATTTACCATGTTTAGGACGTGGTGAGGTGGTCTAAGACCTGAGTGGAAGGCTCGGACCTGGGTAGGTCCTGGAAGCGAATAAGGTAGGATATCGTTGCGGGTCTTTGTGAGTATTTCTAACTCATAGTATTCTCTTGATTCTTGTTGTTGTTATGCTAGATGGATGTTGGAGTCCATCTTTTGATACTTGCTCTGTCGATTGACATGTTATGCTTGTTGCATTTATCTGAGCTTGTATGTTCTGATAGGATCTGCTTTGAGTGTGATTTTCTATTTATGCTTGTTTGAGCTTTCTGATATTGCTCTGCTCAGTCTGTTGATACTCGGTTTGAGTATTCCTTCCTCCTACCCTACTTTGATTTTGTACTCTTATTTCCTCGAGAGGTTCCCAATACATATTCGAGATGGGTTTCCTCATATGTATAGGTTTTATATCTCGAGGAGATTGTTGCTTTCATGTTTTTTCGTATGCGTATTTGAGTAGAGTTACTCCTTAAATACGTATTGGCTTCCGATCTCGAGGAGATCACTGATTATTATATATTCGAGATGTTGCTGCCTTGGATATATAGATATACCTGTTGTTAGGTATTCGTACTAGCAATCTCTTACGTACAGGCATGATACATCGGACGGATGCCCCGGCAGAGGGTGTATAATATCTGGCCATGAGACCCCGGCAGAGGGTGTATAATATCTGGCCACCTGGCTCAGTCAGAGAGCGGTATTTTCTGGCCATGTGCACATGTATGCTATAGCGCAGTCCGGCTTAGGCCGAAGACGATGCCGATGGTGTCGTTGATGTCGTAGACATCTTAGTATCACATATGCCAGAGATTGAGTACATCTGTGGATTTATCCACTTTCCAGTTACTTGTTATTTGCTTGTGATTATGTTGCACTTGCATATTTGTACTTGCTTTATTCTGTTCTTTGCTTATGGCTTTCGCCACCTTTATTGTTTTATGTGCAATCCTACTGGGCCTTTCTTTGGCTCATGGACTTGGTTGTTTGATGTTTTTCCCAGGTGACGACGAGTAGCTAGGAGCGGGACTCAGGAGGGAGCTTCCGCGGGACAACCTAGTAGCGTCGGGGATATGTTGAGCTGAGGTCTGTGGGCCTCTATTCCTTTCTGAGTGAGGATTTCTTGTGTCATTCAGGACCTGTTAGGGTTTTGTATTAACCTTATATATTTTCTTCCGCTGATTAATAATTTAAACTCTGTTTTGATTATCTGCTTGTGTTACTTAGCCTTGCGTGCTTCTAGGGGCGACCCTATAAGCACGCGGCGTTTGTCGCGTGCGCCGAGGCCCGGGATCCGGGTTCGGGGCGTGACAATATCAGAACGTACAAGCTCAGATAAATGCAACAAGCATAACATGTCAATCGACAGAGCAGGTTACAAAAGATGGACTCCAACATCCATCTAGCACAACAACAACAAGAATCAAGAGAATACTATGAGTTACAAATACTCACAGCACCAGTGCGATATCCTACCGAAAATACTGAACAACAAGTATATATTCAAGGAAACAATCCTTCTCGAATATATAAATAGTAAATCTCAAAGAGATATGGAAAGCAGAATAGCAAGTATATATCCAAGGAGACAATCTATCTCGAATATATGAATAGAAAAGAAATTACAAGTAGGGTGGGGAGTTAGAAATACTCACAACACCCGGTGCGAGAGCCTACCTTATTCGCTTCTAGGACCTACCCAGGTCCGAGCCTTCGACTCAGGTCCTCGACCTCCTCACCACGTCCTAAACATGGTAAATGATCATCACATAACATTTCATAACAATCTGAATGCATTACATGCATTTAATTACTCAAATAGTGAGTTTATCGAAATGTCTGCTTTTTAGTTTATAACTTATAGGTTAGGGCCCTATAACACCTGACCACACCATTTTCATTAGTTTAAATACATCCCCGAACTATCGGGATGATCAGAATCGAATTCCGAGCCTATTTGAAAAATGCCGAAATAACGGTGCTTGGGTTAATGTATTTGCTACAGTAATTCCTGCAAAATTCCACTCCTTGGAGTTCAAATTAACCTCTACTAAGCTTTACAATTTATCACACATATCCTTAATCCAAGGAAGTATGAAAACCATTTCTAAATACTCAACACCTTCCATCCTATTATTTGGTAACTAAAATGCTTTGAAAATACACTAATTCAATAGCCTCAAAATCCATGTTTGCAATATCAATGGCCAATGAAAGGATAACTTAACTATAAACAATAATCCTTATCTTAATCTTCTCCAATACAGATCCACAGATCTGTACACATTATCTATATAATCCATCCCATTACTCTCATCACTTGCTTGCTAACATTCTTATACTATAGCATACTCAATTCCATTAGTTGGCCTTTGGTACATGTCTAAGCTGCTCATTTTTATATGCATGTATTAAATAAATTCATGACTGCCTAGTCCATCTTCACTCCTTTATTTACTTTTCATGCATTTGTAAAGACTCACAACATCTAGCTGCAGTCCAGGAATTGCACAAGCTCTAATATCAGCTGCAGCCATGAAAATTCTCATCTCTCTACCATTAAAACTATAGCCCATATACAACAATGTATGATTAATCTATCTTGAATGGAAATTAAAGTCATACACAATGGTACTAGTTGGAGTAAGTCACATTGCATGCATTGTAATTCCTATAGGTCCTCCAAATTACAAAGTATGTTTCAAATCAATTACTTTGGCATATTATCACAACAACACCAGCAAACACCACTAATCTTAATGAACATGTAATAGAACCTGAAGTTACAGTGATAATCATCAACAATGCAAGGTCTGAACAAGTGTACTTGTTCACTACAAAGCATGGCAAGCACTCAAGGCTCATACAATCTCAACAAAGCTAGATAAGAGTCTGCCATAGTTGGCAATCACATGGTTTACCTGATGTAGATCTCATCAGGCACGGATCCAAGCTTAGTCCTCTCCAACAACTTTGTCCACTTCCTCAGCTGAAGTTGTGTCTCTATAACCCTTTAAGAAAGCATCCCCTTTTCCCTCGGTGTCCACAATGGAAGCCACAGTCTCACTCTCAGCTACAAACGGGCCATCTTTCTCCCTAACCTCAAGAATCTCATCAACATTAAACACTAAGATTGGATCCTCTATTGCCAGAAAACTAAAAGAATGAAACACTCATTTCCTTTCCATTCGCACAACATTTCTATGTCAGTCTCAAGGCCCTGCAAGCAACCTAGTGTTGTCAACCCTTGACATCAAATTCTTCAAGGTAGAAAATTATAGAATTCACTTCAGAGTCCAGGTTGGCTTTCGGGGAAAGCACTAAAGGGGGACTTGGGGCCATGACTTTCAATGTTCCCCTTTTTGCCAGGTCTTTTACGGACATGAAAAGACCAGGCATGACCCAAAGCCCCTCCTATTTTAGCTTAAGGCCCACCATTACTGTTTCATGATACTCTAGATAATACTCTTTGACCAACGGTTGGGCTTAAGGCTTGTAAAGCTTCTAGTGAGTATAATGGATACTTGTCATTTCATGAGATTGTTTTTTTTTTTTTTTTTTTTTTAAATTTTTTTTATTCCCACTAGCTAATCATATCTCCAAGAGCCTTAGAAATAAAATCAACTTTTGTCCTCCAATAAAGCCTTTACTTGAGGTCTTTACACTTTGCATTAAAACCTTAAGACCTTATTCTTTTCCATTTCACCATTTAATCCTTTTGTTATATCCTCATTCTAATATATGCATGTAATGGAAACCTTTATACTAAAGTCCATCTTTACACAAGACCATTTTGCATATAACCTCTTTAGTAAATTATATCATTTACATACAAGTCCAAAACTTTTTCGGTAAATCTCGATAAAACTATCGCGAATCAAAACATCACCCCGACGATAGTATTAATCCAACAAAGAGAAAAATACTAAACCGGACAAAATAAGAAATATAAGGAAAAATTCAAATTTAACAAAACTTTTCGGAGTGGTTCTTACAAGGCTAGACGGGGACTTTCCGAGTAGCTGACTCGGACTTGCTTACTTTACCTTGGGGTCTGCATACCTCTTTTTTATTTGTGTGCGTATGTGAGACTCATTTTCCCTCTTATTGTATGGATTATTTGTAGTGACTTGGATGGATCCTGGTATGGGTCGTATAGACCCTAGTATTGTATTTGTATGGAGTTATGTAAACTCCCTTCTTCTTTCTAATATAAATTCCGTTATTTATCAATCTTTGGATAATTACTATTATCTGTAACTTACGAGGCCTTGTGCACGGGCGGAGTCTCGTTCTCGTTTGGGCACGATCACTTGGCCCTGAGTCGTGGTTCGGGGCGTGACAAATTTAGTGGTATCAGAACCGTACAATTCAAGTAACCCTAGTTGTCTTAGTAGCCTAGGAGTTGAGTCTAAAATTTTATTAAGAGAGTGGGTTGGGTAATGTCCTAACACTTAAAATCTTTTTGTCAATTTTCAGAAGTCAAGCAGGTGGAGATTCCTCCCCCGGCGCCTATGCATGATTCAGATAGAGAGGGCCAGCAGATGCCAACCCCTGAGACTGGGGGGTATCTAAATCCCGCAGTTGGAGGATACCAAACCCCGCAGCTGGGGGATACTCAGGTTTCGCAGATGGAGGTTATCCAAGCCCCGCAGCAGGAGGATATCCAGGCCTTGCAGCAGGAGGGTATCCAGGCCCCACAGGAGGAGGATATCCAGGTCCCTCAGCAGGAGGATACCCAGGTCCTGCAGCCGGAGGTTTCTCTGGTCCCATACCTGGATAACCTATTGACCCCGCGATGCATCGCCGGGGATGATGCACCTAGATGATGCCGTTTCATGCTACGTAGCAAATACCGCAATGAGGCAAAGAACATCAACGATGGCAAGAAAGCACTAGGAGCAACAGCAGCAGTAGTGGGAGCAGTAGCAGCAGCAGCAGCAGTGGCACACCCCACCTTCACCCCCACCTACAGCTGTATAGTGTAGCCGGACTGTACTGGCAGAGTTCATAAGACATGGGCCGATACCGTTTGAGGGGGGTATTGACCCGACAGCGGTTGAGAAGTGGATTGATAAGATGGACGCTACTTTCCAGGTCATGGAGAGCTCTGAAGAAGATATGGTCAGGTTGGCCAAGTACATGCTGAAAGGCCGTGCCAGAAGTTGGTTCAAGGCTGAGGTCTAGAGCATATGTGAAGAAGCATTCCATACATAGGGACAGTTTAAGACAGCCTTCTTCAACAAATATTTCTCAGCAAGTAGGAAGGCTTAGATGGTACAGGAATTCATAAATTTGAACAAGGAACCAGTACAGTGGATGAGTATGAGGCAGAGTTTGAACGTTTGTCCCACTTTGCCCCTTTCTTGTAGAGGATGACATGTGCAAGGCCCGACCATTTGTGGGTGGCTTGAGGAGCAGCCTCAAGCGATTTGTGACACCATCACTCAGACTGCCTTTCCATGAGCTTGTGGACATAGCCAAGGACGAGGAGGTCGCATTACAAGAGACCCACGAGCCATCTAGGCGAGAGCAAGGCAGTGGCAAAGGAAAGAATCCCAGGAAGAGTGATACTTCCGGGGGCAGCTCAGGATGCTCCAGGAGTGAGCGCAGGTCACAACCATACGGCAGGTCACAGACATCCTCGTCATCCGGGACTACAGGAAGGGAATTGTTAGGGAGTTGCTCCCGTCCACCTAATTGCAACCGTTGTGGAGGTACACATGATAGAGGACAGTGTTGGCACACGGCAGATATGTGGTTCCGATGTGGGAGTAATGAGCACTTCAAGGCAGATTGCCCTGTTGGCCGGACCCGATCCCCAAGTGGCGATAGGGCCCAGACTACATCAGGCCGACCACCACAGTCCACAAGAGGAGCTCGACACTCAGCCACCCAGGGCTGAGGACAGTCAGGAGACCACAGGGGCGGGAATAAGAAGGGAAAGGCATTTGACCCACCTTCTTCCTCCAGCCACCCAGTTACTAAGGGTAGGGTTTATAACCTGACTCAAGAGGATCCGCGAGCCTCTCATGAGGTGGTAACAGGTACCGTTTTTATTTGCTCTCACTATGCTTGTACTCTATTTGGTCCCTGGGCGACACATTCTTTCGTGTCTACTGTATTTGCCCAGAGAAATAACTTGTATATAATTAAACTATCACATGACCTGTGCGTCGATATTCTGGTGGGAGCGACGAGGATCGTAGATAGACTAGCAGCAGGATGCTCAATTGTGATCCAGGGTCACGAACTTGCTGCTGATCTACACCTGATGGAGTTGCGCGACTACGACGTCATCCTCGGCATAGATTGGTACTCCTCAGCCTACGCAGTGCTGGACTGCAAAAGGAAGAGAGTACACTTCCAATTTCCAGGACACTAGGAATTTGTCTTCCAAGGCAGCAAGGGCTATGCCTTAGCCCGGGAGATATCTGCGCTTCGGGCTCGAAAGCTGATTAATAGGGGCTGCATTGGATTTCTAGCATCGATCACAGAGGCAAGGGATGCTCATATACAGTGGTACAAATTCCAGTAGTCCATGATTTTCCAGATGCGTTTCAAGATGACTTGCCAGCACTACCCCCAGAAAGGGAAGTGGAATTTGGCATCGACTTGGCTCTGGGAACGGCAGCCATATCCAGAGCCCCATACCTGATGGCCCTTGCCGAGCTGAAGGAACTGAAGCAACAACTTGAGGAACTTTTGGAGAAGGGTTTCATACGACCGAGCATGTCGCCTTGGGGAGCCCCGGTTCTATTCGTCATGAAGAAGGACGGATCGGTGAGACTATGTATCGACTTCCATGAGCTCAAGAAGGTGACGATCAAGAACAAGTATCCTTTACCAAGGATTAATGATCTGATGGATCAACTACAAGGAGCACAAGTATTCTCCAAGATTGACCTGAGATCCGGGTACCATCAGGTACGGATTCGGGGTGAGAACATTTCGAAGAGTGCCTTTCATACGAGATACATGCACTATGAGTTTCTAGTGATGCCGTTTGGGCTCACTAATACCCCAGCGCTATTCATGGATTTGATGAATCGGATCTTTCAACGCTACTTGGACAGATTCGTAGTCGTCTTCATCGATGATATTCTGATCTACTCAAAGAGTAAGAAGCTACATGCTAAGCACTTAAGGCTAGTACTGGAGACAATTATACATGAAGAGCTGTACGCCAAATTCTCCAATTGCGACTTCTGGCTAAACATCGTGGCCTTCTCAGGACACGTCATCAGCAGAGATGGAGTTTCAGTGGACCCCAAGAAGATTGAAGCAGTAGTAGATTGGAGTAGATTGAGCACCGTTAGGGAGATCAGGAGCTTTCTGGGGCTAGCTGGCTACTACAGGAGGTTTGCAGAGGAGTTTTCGCGTCTAGCGTTACCCATGACCAAGCTAACCCGTAAGGATATTCCTTTCGTCTGGATGGAAGAATACGAACAGAGTTTTATGAAACTGAAGAATCGATTGGTGTCTGCACCTGTCTTGGCCCTACTAGAGAGTGAGGGCGGATACGTGATCTATAGTGATGCTTGCAAGACAGGCCTAGGGTGCATACTCATGCAGAATGGGTGGGTTATTGCCTATGCTTCAAGGCAATTGAAGTCGCATGAGAAAAACTACCCCACACATGACTTGGAATTGGCAGCTGTAGTCTTTGCCTTGAAGATCTGGCGCCACTTTCTTTACGGCGTGCCATGTGAAGTGTATACAGACCATAAAAGTCTGAAATACATATTTACACAGAAAGAGTTGAACATGAGGCAGAGACACTGGTTGGAGCTGATCAAAGACTATGACCTGAGCATCCACTACCACCCAGGCAAGGCTAATGTGGTGGCGGATGCATTGAGCAGAAAGCTCAACTATAAAACGACTGCAAATCTCACTGAACATGTAACCCTTCTAGAAGAAATGAGGAGACTAGAGCTGGAAGTGATCAAGCCGAGCTCGCAGGTGAGCATGGCTAGTTTGTGTATCCGACCCAATCTATTGGAGAGGATCAAGGCAGTCTAGCTACAGGATCCTGAATTATTGAAGCATTGAGAGAAGATCCAACGGGGCATACAAACTGAATTCTGTGTGCATGAGGATGGTACCCTGAGACGAGGAGATCGTGTCTATGTGCCCGACATCCCTGAGCTAAAGAGGGACATTTTAGAGAAAGCCCATTACTCTAGCTACACAATACACCCTGGAGGCACGAAGATGTACAGAGGGTTGAAGACTACCTTCTGGTGGGTCGATATGAAGCGGAAGATAGCCGAGTTTGTGGCTCATTGCCTTACCTGCCAGCGGGTGAAGGCAGAGCACCAGAAGCCAGCTGGACTATTGCAGCCCTTACCTATACTGGTATGGAAGTGAGAACACATAGTGATGGATTTCGTGAGAGGCTTGCCTCATTCCAAAAAGGGAAATGAAACCATTTAGGTAATCGTTAATCGACTGACTAAGTCGGCACATTTCTTGGCATTGAGACGTAAGATGAGCCTGGAGCGACTAGCCAAGTTATATATGGACAAGATTGTTTGTCTACATGGCATACCGGTGACGATCATATCCGATCGAGACCCTAGATCCGTCTCGAAATTCTGGGAGAGTCTACATGCAGCTCTGGGTACCCGATTGACCTTTAGCACTGCCTTTCATCCTCAGACGGATGGTCAATCGAAGAGGATAATCCAGATATTAAAAGACATGCTGAGAGCATGTACTCTTGACTTCAGTAGTTCATGGGATGAATACCTGGCTATGGCAGAGCTCACCTATAACAACAGCTACCAGGCGAGCATCCAGATGGAGCCCTATGAGGCTCTGTATGGGCGACCGTATCGATCTCCTATATTTTGGAACGATGTGAGAGACCGTAAGTTTGAAGGACATAAAGAAGTACAGAAATCTGAAGAACAAGTAAAGCTCATAAGGGAAAGGCTGAGGATAGCTCAGAGCCGACAGAAGAGCTATACTGATAAGAAACGCTCTGTAGTGGAATTCCAGGTAGGCGATAAAGTGCTTCTGAAGGTATCACCCATGAAGGGTGTATTGAGATTCGGAAAGCGCGGGAAGCTTAGCCCGCGTTACATTGTACCCTTCGAAGTACTAGAGCGGGTTGGAACAATAGCATATAGGTTGGCCCTGCCTTCTGATTTGGCTTAGGTCCATAATGTCTTCCACGTCTCCATATTGAGGAAGTGCTTGACAGACCCAACCAAGGTTATAGAATATGAACCGGTGGAACTCCAACAGGATCTATCTTATGAGGAGTGGCTGGTGGAGATACTTGACTATAAGGAGCAACAACTGAGGAATCGAAATATTCCTTTGGTTAAGGTAAGATGGAACAACCACACTGGTGGTGAAGCTACTTGGAGCGTGAAGCTGATATAAAGAAGCGCTACCCTAACTTTTTTAAATGATCTCCGATGTGAGTTTATGGACTAAACAACTATAAGGGGTGGGAGATTGTAAAAACCCGCCCCAAAATAAATAAAGTTTTTATTTTCCCATAATTATAAAATGACAAATTTATATGTTGAGCGGTGAAATTTTGGGAAAAATCACAAGGTCTGAATAATCCAGATTTAATTAAATGTTAATTAATCAAGGTTAAATAGGTGTTGATTAATCCAGATTGGGGACTGAGACAGCCCCGTGATGCCACAGTATGCTCATGATGAAGGATTTGACTAAAAGCCGATATTCTCGGATTTGGTCTGACGAGAGATAGACCCCGTGATATTACAGTGCACCCGTGCCGTTGGGACCATTGACCCGAGATTCACGGATCTGGATCGGGGCACGAGGACGGTAAAATATCACAGGCAGCCCAGGCATGAAATAATTTTAAAGACCCGTGATTTAACAGTAACCAAGTGGATGTACAGTGATCATGTGAGGCTATAGTTATCATGTGACCACTCTTGGAATTTAAAAATATAAAGGTTTGGAGATAAGTTATGATAAGTGGATTATTAATTTAAGAAAATAGATATAATATAATTCTTATATCTATAAAGAATGAGAAAGAGAGAGAGAAGGAAACACGTCTCTCTCTCCCTCACAGTTTGGATATGAAGAATTTCATATCTGCTTCTCTCTCTCGCGATCGCGAGCGCCTGCCGTCACTTTACCGGTGCCCCCACACCTTCCGGCAGCCAGGCCGCCCTTCACACCACCTCCGCCTGGCCGCCCCGTCCGCCGCCTTCGCGGTCCGGATCGACCTTCCCACAAAGCGGCCACGCTACGCCCCTGCACTCCAAACCCCCACCGCCATTTACCAGACACGCCGTGCTTGTCACGCCCGAACCCGGGTCCTAGGCCTCGGCACACGCGACAGACGCCGAGTGCTTATAGGGTCAACCCTAGAAGCACGCAAGGCTAAGTAACACAAGCACATAATTAAAACAAAGTCAAAATATAAATATCAGCGGAAGTAAATACATAAAAGGTTTTTACAAGACCCTAACAGGTTCAGAATGGTACAACTCTCACTCAAAGAAGAATAGAGGCCCACAGACCTCAGCTCAGAATATCCCCGACGCTACTAGGCTGTCCCGCGGAAGCTCCCTCCTGAGTCCCGCTCCTAGCTACCCGTCGTCATCTGGGAAAAACATCAAGCAACCAAGTGCATGAGCCAAAGAAAGGCCCAGTAGGATCGCAAATGAATCAATAAAGATAGCGAAAGCTATGAGCAAAGAACATAATGAAGCAAGTGCAAATATGGCAAGTGCAACAACATCACAAGCAAATAACAAGTCTCTAGAATGTGGATAAATCCACAGATGTACTCAATCTCTGGCATATGTGATACTAAGATGTCTACGACATCTACGACACCATCAGTATCATCTTCGGCCTAAGCCGGACTACGCTATAGCATACATGTGCACATGGCCAGAAAATACCCCTCTCTTACTGAGCCAGGTGGCCAGATATTATACACCCTCTGCCAGGGCATCCGTCCGATGGAGCATCAAGTGCTCGTGGCCAGATATTATACTCCCTCTTGCGGGGCCTAATGGCCAGATATTATACGCCCTCTGCCGGGGCATCCGTCCGATGTATCATGCCTGAAAGCAAGAGATTGCTAATACAAATACCTAACAACAGGTATACGTATATATCCTAGGCAGCAACATCTTGAATATATAATAATCAGTGACCTCATCGAGATCGGAAGCCAATACGTATCTAAGAAATGTCTCAACTCAAATACGTATATAAGAGCATGAAAGCAACAATCTCCTCGAGATATAAAGCCGATACATATGAGGAAACCCATCTCGAATATGTATTGGGAACCTCTCGAGGAAATAAGAGCACCAAATCAAAGGCAAGGTAGAAGGGAGGAATAATCAATGCAAATTAAGAATAGAATATCGACAGACTGCTATGGAGTACCACCTCCTGGCCATCCCACAACAACACAAGAAGAATGTCAAGGGGTACTCCCTCAAAGCATATCATATCGAAACATACAAGCTCAAACAAATTGATGCGTTCTAACCGCAAGTGTACGGGTCGAATCAAGTAGTAAAGTGGACTATTGAAAAGTCGGGTATCGAATCCTCAGGGAGAAAGAAAATACTAGTACTAATTAATTGTCTATTATCTAGTCAATCAATTCGGGTTGATGATACTAAATCTAATTCTAAGGCTAATAAAACAAATTAACAATTGTAATTGATCTTGAAGATGTCAATCGATGAAGGGGGATACTTGGGTGATTGAATCCCCTTTGGATTTCCTTAGATGTGGATAATGCTCTCTATGTTGAATCTTGGTGAATCATTGGCCAAGGGTTCCTAATACGATTTCATCCCCTCACTCAAGGGTGATTACTCAACCTAGTACCCTCACTAGTTAAGTTCTAGGGAACCTATCTCTTGGAAAGACTAAGGGAGTAAGACATTTAAAGGAGTAGCTCGCCTTAGTACCCGGGCTCCCGGTATACTCCTAGTCCTCTCTATTGAAGTTTGTCTACACGCGGGGAGTGCGCTCGCTTCTTCCCCCACATGGACTAGAGAAACCTCTCCGGGCTCTCGCAACGTAGAGAGATTAATACTTTCACCATACAATACATTCAATAGACCATGATGCATTCAACCAATCAATCAACATAGAAGAGACAATATCAATTAACCATAATCCAAAGGTTCATCAACACCCAAGTATCAAAAGTTTAGCTCTCCATCAATGGAGAGTTACAATCAATGTCAAAGAAGAAATCAAACACAAGAGTCATGAAGAAAACCCTTGATGATGACAGTTTGTAGATTTCCCTTTTCTCTTTAGCCCTTCTTGAGACTTCTCTTCTCTTCTTCAATCTCCTCCAAGATGATGGAGAAGATGATGATGACTTCTCCCCCCTTGAAGCTTTGGCTCTAATCCCTCTCCAAGATGCCCCCCAAAACCCTCTTTTACATCTCTATTTATACCCCCCTCTAGGGTTTTGGGTGTATTTCCCGACTTTGCCCTCGGTTCGGCCGAAATCGCACCGTAGCTTTTACGATATACTGACTCCAAGATGTATTTCATAATGACCTCAGATACCCCTTTATACGGACTACCATACACGAGTGTTGTACCTGAGTCGCGTGTATCTCTCAGTCCTCGCACTGAGTCCTCGGTCCGTTCATGAGCCCGTATGAATGTCCAGGTCCATACAGGTCCGTATGAGACTCCGTATGGACTTTCTTCCAGCTCCGTTTCGCTTACTTTGGCCCGCGTTTTCTCGAAAACGCTTCCTTTCTCTTGGGATTGCTGTTTTCTGCCCTGTTTACAAAAACAAAGCCTTTTTGAGCACCGGCAGGCCAATATTCCTCCAAAACATAAGATAATATGCAAGAATTTCATGTATAATTGATGCTCATTTGAACACTTATCACATATCTCCACACTTAAAGGTTTGCTTGTCCCCAAGCAAAGAGAAGAAATCAACAAAAGAAGATAAGTGCTCAACCTTGGGCTATAAAAATTATAAATGAATTCTATTCCAAGTTCACCATTACAATATGTTCTCCTATTTCCACACCAAGGCTTAGATTGATCCCGTGACATTTCGATATAGCCCTAGACAAAGCTTATTCACTCCACATGCCATGTTCTAAAGTCTTAACAAGACAAGCATGCTCTCAATGGGCTCTAGAAGGTTCTTGAGGCCTTAAGAACAAAAGAATTACCCCCTATTAGATGAATGGTGGACAAATACTCAAGAAGCCTCTTTTTTTTTTTTTTTTTTTTTTTTATTCGGGTAGGGCATCTCTTGGATCCGACTTTCCCGTACTAAAGATCAAGGTAGAGTGTAGTTCCTCCCTTTTGCAAAGAATCTATGCTGATTAGGCACCCGAACCCTTAGCTACTTGGGTGGTTACAGCTTTACCCATGGGTGTTCATGCTAAGTAATGACTTTTCGAATTGAGGAACACTCTGGTTAGGAGCCGGGACCCCAACCTACTTTGTCTCCAAAAGCATCGGAATATTGTCTTTATTAATTGACAACTATTGTGCAAAACTATTTCATTTTCATTGTACTTGTCCACTATGTATATTATGAGGGGCTAATAAATTTGAACTAATGCCACGAAATTTCTTTGAGCCATTGAAAGCAATACTTAGCTATTAAAGTCAAAAGAACATGGCAATGGGTTATCTATTGTCTTTCACAATCATAATTGTCACAAGGATGGTCTCTACGTGCCTATGGTGTTTCAATCGGGAGCATTTCAAATCACAAATGGTGTGCTTAGAGAAGGAATTCATGTCAAATTTATCTATCGCCCAGGTTGTCATGCATATCCGACATAAATATCACAAAAATATCTACAATAATTAATCATGATGGCTACCTATCTCCACACTTAAAAGTTTACAATAACCCCAAAAGAAGCTAGGTAGCAACCCACCCCCACTCTAGAAATTTGCATTGTCCTCAATGCACGAAAATTAAATTTAGCGCAAGGAATTAGTGGGAAAAAGATGAATGAAACTCCCCTAAATAGCTGCCGAATGTTGTTTGTGGAAGTGGAGGATTGCTTGATTTACGAGGGTCGTGAATCCCTTGTTGACTCTGCGAACATAGAGAGAAGAATCAAACCCAATAGCATGCAAAACAGGAAAATCCACATAACGAAAGCAAAACATAGGGTAGCAGGGCGATGCCCTTGCTCAGTGTCATAATGCGCTAAGGTAAATAATAACAAGTGAAAGTAATAAAGTTCCAGATGAAGATAGATGCAATAGAAAAGTAATGCGTCAAGTGTCACATCTTTGGCTAAATCGTCTGGCCGGTGCTTTGGAGGTGGAGGAGGTGCAAATACGGCGTGTCCACGGATAAAGAGCGAGCTCGAAACACGCTCCCGAAGCCGCTGCCTCCGCTTAGGATCGTGTCTGGATAGCTCTCATCTCGGCCATCCGCTTCCTCCAACCTCGTGATAACGGCTCCCGGCGTAGGGTCCACCGGGTCTTTGGGGATAGGCTGCTGGTGAGGGTCGGCCGCATCTGCATCATCTGAGTCGATCCCTCCTCCTCGAACTATCCAAGCCCGGCCAACCAAAGTGTAGCGCCCGCCGGCCGCCGCATCCCAATCTGCGAGGAGCGTGGCCATGTCCAGCTGGGGAGACCAAGCTGGCCGGTGCTGCTCCCCCTCCAACTTCGGCCTCGAGACCCATGCCCATGATGAGTCGTGGTGATGTAGGGCCCGGCATGGATGCCGGTGAGTCGGGTGTTACGCCCCGAGCGCGCCAAATAATCTGCAAGCATGTACCCCAAATGGATCGGGACTCGCTCGATGAGGCTGTAGAGAAATAGGCGATCAGTGACTATGACGACTCCGCAGTTATCACTACGGGCTGCGATGGTGCGGCTAATGAGGGCATGTAAGTAGCGGTGCACCGGATCAGTCATGAAAGATGCCTTGTGGTTGTCATGGCGGCCGCCTAGCTGAATCCAGAAGCTCGCTGAGGAGATGGTGCGCTCGGGGAAGGCCGTGAGCAGCTCGGCGTACTCTCGCGTGAAGGTGTAGTCACGGTCATAAAGCCCCATGTATAGTGCGAACTGGGTGTAGCTCATCGCCCTCCGCCGTCCAAAAAGCTGAAAGGTAATGGCGGTGCGGTTCTGCTCCCCCACCGCACTCTTGTCCGCCTCAAAAGAACTCAGCACCTCCAATGTCGGGCGGCGGAACACTTCATGGTTTAGAGAGAAAATCCTGTCCCAGCTTCCAAATGACGTCATCTCTCGGACTCGGTCGGCGATGTTGAGCTGGATGAGGGTGTTCCAATCGATAATGCGGGTCCGACTGAAGCGCCGAGAGGAGAGGCGGACATGTCGAAGTCTGTGGACCTCGTCTGTGAAGCGTGTCTCGGTGGATGACGACCCGGCCTCCGTCCAGCGCTTCTTTGATGTTGTATTCTTCCTCGGTATACCTGAAACTAAACACAGAACGTCAGTGCCGGTTAAGCAAAAAAAAATATGCCAAGATTTTTAAATAAAGGCCCTTAATTGCCCCTATACGGGGTTCCATAATGGTGACCGTAGTCCGTGATACGGGATTTCTATACGAGTCCGTATGGGACTCCGTATGGGAGTCCGTATGGGCTCGTCCGCAAGCTTGCCGGCGGCCGTGACGAATCTTGGCCCCATTTCTACATTATTTCGCACCCAAACACTTCTAAAACATTCAACATTCATTCAATACAAGTTTCATCACAAAATGGCACAAGAATTTCACACATTCATGTCATTCAAATGAAAAGTCTATTTCAAACAACCCTAGGTTTCCAAATCATGTCGCCAAAGCATATAATGTAGATTATGGGTGTTTAGCACATACCTGTTGATGATCAAACCCTCCATTTGAGGAAGGGTAGACGCCGCGTCGCGAAGAGGAGGTGTAGGGTTGCTAGGGCACGAGAGGGGGAAGGTGAGGAAGAGAGGGGTGAAAATGGGGCTTTTTAAAGCACCCCACTCGTGCCTCTTCACGACCCTATACGGACTCCTATACGGAGTCCATACGGGGTCGTATATTACCCTGTCTAGGCATACGGACTGACCTCAGTCCGTATGAGACCCCGTATACACCTGGGCAGAGGCTTATACAGCCCTCCCAGGGTTCATTTACACCGTTCTCTTCGCGCGGCCTGATAATAAGCAAGATATTACTCCTAATTGACAACATCCAGCATAAGAATGGAGAAAATTGGACAACAAACGCCACTTCAACTTATTTCAAGCATCACTAGCTAATCAAAAGAAATGAAAATTGCCAAAAACCAAGAAAGAAAGTTCTAAAACTTGGGTTGCCTCCCAAGAAGCGCTTGTTTAACGTCACTAGCTTGACGTACCTCCAATTTACCTTATGGGGGCTCAAATACCTTGAAGCTTCCATCAGTCCTTCCCTTGAAGCATGACCCGAACAAACACTCTCCCAAACGCGCATAAATAGAGGAATCCTTTACTTTCATACCTGAGTGCTCATTGGGGGAAGTGGAGGAGAAGGATGTGGCGGTTACCCCGTGTTGTTGCACCTTCCTCCAGCACTTCTTCATTGTCGGAGTGGGCCTCCTTTTCTTCTTGGTCTTCTCTACTTTGGCCCGGTTCCCTTTACTTGGCATGGATGAATTCCCCTGGACCTCTTCTGCGATGTCCTCCCCTTCATTCAACTCATCGCGCAGCTGGTCTATCATTAGGAGATCTTCCATACAAGCAGAGGTAAGCAGATCGATGTCGTCCGCACTGTAGGATGTATCGTCTTGGGCCACAGTATGCTTCATTGCTTCGGGTATTTGGAAGGTCACCTCTTGATCCCCCACTCTCAATGCTAGCTTCCCTTGGGCATGATCTTCAAGTGCTTGGGCGGTAGCGAGGAATGGGCTTCAAGGATGATGGGCACATCCACATTATCATCAACGCCAAAAAGAACAAAGTCGGCCGGAAACACAAACTCATTAATCTTGATAAGCACATCTTCACCAAGCCCTTGGGCCTCTTCACTGCACACTGCGCCGCTTGAATTGTCATCCCTGTGGGCTTTGGATCATCAAGCCCCAGTTTCATGTATAAGCTATAGGGCATCACATTAATACTTGCTCCTGAATCCACCAATGCTTTCTTGGTAATCCCGTCTCCAAAAGTACATGGGACAACAAAGCTACCAGGGTCCTTGAGTTTCTTGGGCAAATCATGTTGCAAAACCGCCGAGCATTGAGCATTGAGAGTGACCGCACCCACTTCTTCCAACTTCTTCCTATTAGATAGGAGGTCCTTCATAAATTTTGCATACTTCGGCAATTGTGCTATGACATCCACCAAGGGCAAATTAATTTGTAGTTGCTTCATCATGCTTGTGAACTTTGCAAATTGGGCATCCTCCTTATCTTTTCTCAATCTTGCTGGATAAGGGACCCTTGGATGATATGGAGGGATGGGTGTGGCTTCTTCTTTGCTCCCTTCCTTTTCTTTGGAAGTGGGCGGGGGTGCCGGTGCATCCTTTCCACTTGAATTCT
This sequence comes from Dioscorea zingiberensis, assembly GCA_026586065.1. NCBI lineage: Eukaryota > Viridiplantae > Streptophyta > Magnoliopsida > Dioscoreales > Dioscoreaceae > Dioscorea > Dioscorea zingiberensis. The sequence goes on from CM048819.1 coordinate 22,567,012, forward strand.
TCCTTTGTTGCTCTCCAATCGGGGATTCGATCTCCTTACCACTCCTCAAAGTAATTGCCTTACTTTGCTCACGTGGATTTGTCTCCGTGTTGCTAGGCAAGCTTCCCTGCGGCCTCTCCGAAAGCGTCTTGGCCATTTGACCCATTTGGTTCTCCAAGCTCTGCACAGTAACTTGTAGACTTCGGATAGCCGTTTGATTTTCTTGCACCATCTTCAACACCATCTCATCTAAGCTCAATTTTCTCTCTTGTGGCTTCGGAGGATGTTGGAAGCCAGGGGGATATTGCCCTCCACTAGGATTCCCATATGCCAACCCGGGGTGGTTCCACTTGGGTGCATAGGCTCTGTATTGCCCCCCCGCTTGCCCTTGGTTGTTGTTCAAGTATTGCACTTGCTCCATGGTGAGGTTCTCCATGCTCATAATTGGGCAACTTGTTGTGTTATGCCCTCCACCACAAGTGTTACAAGAGGATAGAAGAGATGAACTTGAGGGGCTACCGGCGGTCAATGCCTCAATCTTCCTTGTCAAAGTGTCCAACTTTTCTGCGAGAGCCACATCAATTGCATTGGGTTCGTTCACGGAGCCTACCAATTTGACTTGCTTTCCCCGAGTAGACCAATGGGCTTCATTGCTAGCCATATCTTCAAAAATTTTCTCGGTGTCATCGGGGTATTTATTCCCAAGAGAGCCCCCGGCGGCTGCATCATCCAACCCATGGTAGAAGGTCCGGACCTTAGCACAATCGTCCATCCCATGTTGAGGGCAACGCCGGAGTAAGTCCTTGTATCTCTCATAAGCTTCATAGAACGATTCATTGGGTCCTTGCTTGAAAGAAGAAATATCCAATCGAAGCTTTGCGGCTTTACTGGATGGGAAGTACCGCCCAAGGAACTTGTGGTGCATTTCGGCCCATGTGCGAATGGATCCCGATGGAAGTGAAGTTAACCACCTGTAGGCCCCTTCTCTCAAGCTAAAGGGGAACAATCTCAATCTAATGGCGTCATCGGATGCCCCATTGATTTTGAACATGTTGCAAATATGAACAAACTTGGCAATATGTGCGTGAGGGTCTTCATCCGGCCTCCCATCAAACTGGGCTGTATTTTGGATCATAATCATGGTGCTGGGCTTGATCTCGAAGTTGTTCATGTTCACATTAGGGGGGTGCACGCTAAATTCTTCCCCCGTATAGTGAGACCTCTCATATTCGGATAGTGTAAGCCGTCTCCCGGCCATGATCGGGATTTCTCTAACCTCCAAACTACCTTCTGTGGGTATGAAGTTCTCCGACCCCGAAGAGGGTCCGGGATTTAATTCCTCCACTTCTCTAAATCTTCTATGGAATGTTCGATCAATTTCACTGTCGGCTTTGACAAGACCCTTAGGGTTCTTTCGGGTCATACATCAACACCTCGCAATGAAGAATTGAGGAAAATTAGCAATCACGAGAGAATTAAACTGAAATTACAACTAAAATGCTAAGAGACACTGTGCAACCAAACAATTATTAAAACAAAGTAAAAACTGAAAGTAAACGACTAGATTAATAAACTCCTAGTTTTCCTAGTAATCCTAAATCTTCCCGACAGCAGCCAAAAACTTGATGCGTTCTAACCGCAAGTGTACGGGTCGAATCAAGTAGTAAAGTGGACTATTGAAAAGTCGGGTATCGAATCCTCAGGGAGAAAGAAAATACTAGTACTAATTAATTGTCTATTATCTAGTCAATCAATTCGGGTTGATGATACTAAATCTAATTCTAAGGCTAATAAAGCAAATTAACAATTGCAATTGATCTTGAAGATGTCAATCGATGAAGGGGGATACTTGGGTGATTGAATCCCCTTTGGATTTCCTTAGATGTGGATAATGCTCTCTATGTTGAATCTTGGTGAATCATTGGCCAAGGGTTCCTAATACGATTTCATCCCCTCGCTCGAGGGTGATTACTCAACCTAGTACCCTCACTAGTTAAGTTCTAGGGAACCTATCTCTTGGAAAGACTAAGGGAGTAAGACATTTAAAGGAGTAGCTCGCCTTAGTACCCGGGCTCCCGGTATACTCCTAGTCCTCTCTATTGAAGTTTGTCTACACGCGGGGAGTGCGCTCGCTTCTTCCCCCACATGGACTAGAGAAACCTCTCCGGGCTCTATAGCGTAGAGATTAATACTTTCACTATACAATACATTCAATAGACCATGATGCATTCAACCAATCAATCAACATAGAAGAGACAATATCAATTAACCATAATCCAAAGGTTCATCAACACCCAAGTATCAAAAGTTTAGCTCTCCCTCAATGGAGAGTTACAATCAATGTCAAAGAAGAAATCAAACACAAGAATCATGAAGCAAACCCTTGATGATGACCGTTTGTAGATTTCCCTTTTCTCTTTAGCCCTTCTTGAGCCTTCTCTTCTCTTCTTCAATCTCCTCCAAGATGATGGAGAAGATGATGATGACTTCTCCCTCCTTGAAGCTTTGGCTCTAATCCCTCTCCAAGATGCGCCCCAAAACCCTCTTTTACATCTCTATTTATACCCCCCTCTAGGGTTTTGGGTGTATTTCCCGACTTTGCCCTCAGTTTTGCCGAAATCGCAGCTGCAGTTTTACGATATACGACCCAGTATGTATTTCATACGACCCCGTATACCCCTTATACGGACTACCATACGGTGTGTTGTACGGAGTCGTATATCTCTCAGGTCCTCGTGCACGGAGTCCTGTCAGTCCGTTCATGAGCCCGTATGAATCTCCAGGTCCATACGGGTCCGTATGAGACTCCGTATGGACTTTCTTCAGCTCCGTTTCGCTTACTTTGGCCCGCGTTTTGTCGAAAACGCTTTCTTTCTCTTGGGATTGCTGTTTTCTGCCCTGTTTACAAAAACAAAGCCTTTTTTAGCACCAGCGGGCCAATATTCCTCCAAAACATAAGATAATATGCATGAATTTCATGTATAATTGATGCTCATTTGAACACTTATCACAAATGCAGCAAGCATACCATGTCAACAGACAGAGCATGTATCAAAAGATTGACTCCAACATCCATCTAGCACAATATCAACAAAAATCAATAGAATACTATGAGTTAGAACTACTCACAGCACCCGTGCGACATCCTACCTTATTCACTTCCAGGACCTACCCAGGTCCGAGCCTTCCACTCAGGTCCTCGACCACCTCACCACGTCCTAAACATGGTAAATGTTCATCACATAACATTTCATATCAAAAGGAATGCATTACGTGCATTAAATCACCCTACTTGTGAATTTACCGAAATGTTATCTTTTAAATTCGTAACCGATGGATCTGGGCTCTTAGATACCTACTCGCACCATTTTTATTAGTTTAAATATACCACCAAACTATCGGGACGATCAGAATCGAATTCTGAGACTTTTGAAAAATTGCCGAAAAGTCGCCATTCCTAATTACTGTAGCTGCTAGAGTAATCTCTGCACTCTTACTTAAGCTTCCAATCAAGCTCTAACCATTATTATCCTTTGGCACATGAGTTTCTAATACACTCATTCATTGCGGTATAAATCTACAGTTCTATTAAAAATTAGCCCAACGGTTATTAAGTCAAGCATCTACTTGCACATCTCAACGAATACTAGCCCCACATTTCCTAACAGTCCATGGAGGTAAGACTGCAGTTATTATTAAGCAGTCCTCAGAGTTAGTCACAATTGGTTTAACATACTAAGGGCAATCTACCAACTCTTAGAATCCAACTACCTTCCCTGCATGCCTTATAAAACTACTGCTCCTTATAGTTGTCATTCATCATTTTTAAGCTTAATTTAGTCCCCAAAGAGGCTGTAATTAAGCTCACTTAATACTTTCATTCCATCACATATTACCCAGTCTAGTATTTCAATAGAGTTGCATATACATGGCATCTATACTAGTCATGCTTTTGGATGCCCTTTCATTAAGATGCCATTCAGCCAACAACTTCTCTACCAAGTCATAGGTCCGGTTCTAACTGTCAGAAATAGAAGCAAGGAGAAAATCCACATCCAAAACATACCCAAGAATGCCCTATGAATTGGTTCTATTCCAATGTGACTATCATATAATTCAGTTTCAGTCTCTTTGTCATCTTATCTATACGGAGGGTTCTTAGGACCATTTTACCAAACATCTTATGTGCAACACTCTACACTCCACCATTACATAACCAGACATCAATTATTCCCTCCATCTTACAATCCATACTTTCACTCATGCTTTCCAAAACATCCACAAACTACTTGAGCTATTTATACTACCCAACAGGGGTCTAAATCATAGGGATTACAGGCCCTTTTTTTTTCATTTGGGCACCCACAATCAACAGGTCAGTAAGAATCTGAATTTCAGATTGTAAACTCACAATTTTGCTAACACATACCCACCTTTTCCTTTGTGATCACTCAATCCAACATACTCTTATATAAAGATGGAAATATTGATTTCAGCAACAAATGATCAAGCTTCACTTACTCTTATAATTTACCACACCTACCTTACAATTTAAGTAAAATTATAGGCATCTCTCAAGGCATCACAGTGAAACCAAACTGCAGCAGTCATTCTAATGGTTGATTCAGTAAAGATTAATAATACCTAATCTCAACCAAAGTTTTGTTGTTAGAGCTGAAGGATTAGCACAGTCATATCAGATCAGGGACATTAAGTCATGGACCATAAAGTAGACCAAATCTATAACATTTTACTGTTAAACATTGGGTTATAGTTGTCAGATGACAGGGCAACAATGAAATGGATTTTCAGTATCATCTAGCAAAACTCCCATTTTACATCCTCTAACCATGGCATTACAATTAATATACCATTAGACAAAATAAATCCGATAGCATCTCCCCTTAATTTCTAAGCCCTTAAATTTACAACCATAATGTTTTCATTCATATACTCCTACATCGCCAATCCCATACAATGACACCCATATTTAATCACACATTCATTGACCCAAATACTTAATTTTCATGACCGTGAAGCTCACCGAAATTTAGCTGGATGTTCCCGGTGTTCAAGTGCAGGTACTCCAGAATTTAGGGTCGATTCAGGACTGCTGATCTTAGGTTGCAGGATCTCTGTCATTGGCGCTGGTCATTTGGGCGAGATCGAGCCGGTAGGGGTGCGCGTGGCCGGAATGCAGTGAAGAAGCGCAGCGGCAAAGGGAGCCGTGGGTCGGGTTCGGCCGGAAGCGCAAAGACAAGGCTGCGAGGCGGGATCATGGTTGCGCGAACTGGCGGCGGCCGGATGGGGAACCGGGCGGCGCGTCACGGCGAGCGGAGACGCACGGTGATGGGTGCCGCTCGCAGACGTAGCTCAGTCCGGTGGAGGGAGCGGAGATGGAACGGAGGAGTGGTCGCGGGTGGCGATCACCGGCGGCCGGCTGGCTGAGGGCACAGGTACGATAGGGCACGGACACGGCGTCACTCGCGAGAGGCTTGGGAAAGGAGAAGGGTCTGTAGATTTAATCAAGGGAGAGAGAGATTAAATTCATTATCTCTCTCTTTTCTCTTATTTATAAAAATGATATACTGTTATAATTATTATTTTCATAATAATTGTATTTAATACTTTACTTTATCTTCTAAAAGTAATTCCAATTAATTTATAATATCTTCTAAAATATCTCCTACTAAATGCCGACAATTTTATTTGGCCCCATCTTGTCACTGTACCGTCACGAGGGCGACTAATCAACCACGGGACTCGTCCCCATCCTCGACCCAGATTCAAAGATTCCGGGTCAGACAACCCTAGTATCACGAGTGCACTGTGACTTCCCGGGGTTGTCTCAGTCCCCGACCATACCCATTTTTGCCGGGATTTGAATATTTGTTTGTTTTTCTCAATAATTAATCTGATTTAATTAGTGTCTAATTAATTCTGGATTAATTAGACCTTTATAATTTTTCCCAAATTTCATCGCTTACCTTATTAAATTACTATTTAATAAATTCTGGAAATAAATAAATAAAAATCCTTATTTATTTCGGGGCGGGTGTTACAGTGCTACTCCGCTATCGTCGGACCACGCCCAAGCCGTGGCTCAGCCGCGCCACCGGACTGCACCGCCGGCTGCACGGCCCGGCGCCGCCCCATTTCAGCCACCTTCATCATTCTCTCAGCTCCGCCTGGCCGGACCACCACTCGCACGCCTTTCTTCCGGCCTGCAGCCTTGCACCTACGAACATGTCCTTAATTCGAGTAAATCCATAAATTTACTAATTTGGGGAAAGCCCTTATTGAACTCATGAACTTAGGGTTGAGGATGAATGATGATGCATATGCATAGGGTTGTGAGATGTTAGACCTTGCCATGTTTGTTATGATGTGTGATTAAGTTAATTGTGTAGTTATGGTGAATGATTGTATATTTTCGGGGCCCGATAAATAGGGGAGGTGCCGCCGAAATTTCATGAAAATCCCTAACTATAAATGCCCCATTAGTGTCATGTTAACATGTCTAAATGTAATTATATCCATGATTAACATGCTTAATGGTTTCATGCTCTAGATCGATCTATCTTAACTAACTAAGCATACTTAGGAGCATCCTAAAGATCTTAAAGACATGAAAAGCTTGCTATGTATGGAAAGCATGATTTAGTTTGAGATTCATGTGTAATCATATTCCGTATTTTAGATAGGAGATTACTAAAGTGTAGAGACATTGATAGTTTCCATCCATTTACTAGATCCTAGTTCGGACGCGTGAGACGCGACGAGAATCAGTGATTTGCTTCTAGTCAGGTAGGATCTTGCACGGGATTTGTGAGTATCTCATTTCCCTTACTTTGATTATGATTCTTGTACTCTTACTTAGTCGAGAGGTTCCCAATATATATTCGAGATGGGTTTCCCTATATGTATCGGCTTTATATCTCGGGGAGATGGTTGCTTTCATGTTTTCTTATGCGTATTTGAGTGGAGTTTGCTCCGGCGGAGGGTGTATAGTATCTGGCTATGAGGCCCCGTCAAAGGGTGTATAATATCTGGCCACGAGCACTTCGTGCTCCATCGGACGGAGGCCCCGGCAGAGGGTGCATAATATCTGGCCGCGAGGCCCCGGCAGAGGGTGTATAATATCTGGCCATGAACACTTGGTGCTCCATCGGACGGAGGCCCTGACAGAGGGTGTATAATATCTGGCCACGAGGCCCTGGAAGAGGGTGTATAATATCTGGCAACGAGACTCAGTCAGTGGGCGATACTATCATCGGTGGACTTATCCACATTCCCGAGACTTGTTATTTGCTTGATGTTGTTGCACTTGCATATTTATGCCTCTTTAATTCTGTTCTTTGCTCGTGGCTTTCGCCACCTTTATTGCTTTTCTAGCGATCCTACTGAGCCTTTTTCTTTGGCTAACGCACTTGATTGATGTTCTCTCAGGTGACGACGAGGAGTAGGATCAGGCTAGACGGGGACTTTCCGAGTAGCTGACTCGGACTTGCTTACTTTACCTTGGGGTCTGCGTACCTCTTTTTTATTTGTGTGCGTATGTGAGACTCGTTTTCCCTCTTGTTGTATGGATTATTTGTAGTGACTTGGATGGATCCGGGTGTGGGTCGTATAGACCCTAGTATTGTATTTGTATGGAGTTGTGTAAACTCCCTTCTTTTTTCTTATAAAAATTCCGTTGTTTATCAATCTTTGGATAATTACTATTGTATAGAACTTCTGGGGCCTTGTGCACGGGCCGGGGGACTTCGTTCACATGTTTGTGCAGTACTGACCGCAATGTAATGCTCGGACGTGGTTCGGGGCGTGAGTAACTAGTCCTCACCAAAATGAAATATTTTCTATTTTGACTAAGAAGATAAAAGACAACAACACCTCAATCAAACACAACCACATAAAGCATTAGTAACACATAGTTCAATGGAAATATTAAAAAAAAAAGATAAAAATAAATATTTTTTCTAACACAATAGTAAATAAACATAGGAAAATGATATGCACTGATACAACATGGTCTCTCTCTCTCTCTCTCTCTCTCTCTCTCTCTCTCTCTCTCTCTCTTTCTCTCTCTCTCTCTTTTTACCAAGCTCATCCATAAAGGAGAGAACTCGAACACATCATAAGGTTGCATAGTAATGCAATCAGCTCAATCACAAAGATCCAGAGTGGCATCTGCTATAAAAGATTGTTGAATCATAAAATTATCATTGAAAACAGAGATGTATTTGTCCAACTTCGGAAAATTGTATCCCTCTAAAGAGAGAAATTCCATGTCCAAGAAACAACAGTTGATCCCTTGACCTTGTCTCTCCAAACCAATGAGAATCGTCTTAAACCTTCGTCCCACAAGACAAACTAATATCCTACTTATATATTGTGAAAGCCATAGATAACTTGTATGCATAAATTTACTCAAAATAAGTAAAAGGTGAAGTCCTCTTGAGCATTTTAGATGGCACCTTTCTTTCAATCATTAATAAATTGTATGAAGATTCAACCAAGTAAATATTGTCACGAAGATTTATATTTCGGAGTGAATGACTAATATCCAAAATCCTAGTTCAAGGATTTGGTCCACAATCAAATTCAGTAAGCCCTCCATTGACATCTAAAGCATACAAATATCCTCGGAAGCAATGAATATTGCAGTAATATTTTTTTGAAGGTTGGTCTTCAACCATAAACCATCTTGTGTCTTGCAGTCTACATATAGCTATAGTTTAACAATAAAATAAACCTGCAAACAGACAATCATCAAAGATTAGTGGTGAAGATAAAACAACAGTGTCTAGGAATCCAGGGCTTTCGATTCTTTATAAGCGTTGAGCCATTGGTCTAAATTTGGAAGGCAATAAAACAGTTCTAGTTGATGAAAGTTGTGGGTATTCGTCTGTGAATGGATTGAAAAGAGAACCATTTCCATTTTCATAAGACAAGATGAGCCAACTAGATGAAGATCCAACAATTTGTGCTCCAAGAAACAAATTCATTTCATACTCAGATTGTTGGTCCTCAATGAGGTTGTATAAATTTCTTGTTTTAAAATCAGAGTCATAGGGACTAATCAACCACGGTACTTGCTTTAATGAATGATCCTCTATTGCTACCGACCTCCATTATTTGCATACACTACTAAAGTTGATGTAATTGATCAGACATAGACATTTTAGTATTTGATCTATGAGTTCTTCTGGGCGGTATGCGTACCAACTTTGGTTTCTTTGACTTTTGGAATTATCAATTGGCATGTCAAAACCCAATAATTCTTCCTCCGAATGACAACTGTAACAAGATAATATATAGCACACCAAGACTAAGAGTTTGGTGCAATAAAAAGAATGAATAATAAAGATAAATGGCAAGTTATGTAAACTATAATTGCAACACACACACACGCACACAAATATATATATATATATATATAAGAATTGCCCTAAATGATTTCAAAACAAAATTAATGGAATACCTCTTCAAGCTTGAAGACATCTGCAAAGAACGTAAAATTTAAGGGGAGGAGGTGAGAATAATGTAAAATTTTCACTGTATTTCAACATACAACTACATTCACTTTAAGTTGAAATACAGTAATGTAAAGGATACTTGAGGCTAGTAACCCTTACTGAGTCATCCTTGTTTATATGATCTATACCAAGCCTACCAAACTTCCCTTGTTTATAGGATTGGTAATTATCTAAGTTAACAACCAGGTATACATGTACTCCCTTTATATATGAAATACAATGAATGGCAAATACCAGTTGGTGTGAGAATTTCAAAATGTTTTCGTGGTATCAGCAGTCCTTCAGTATTAATATCCCTCAATCCACAAGGCTTTGGAAATTCCTGTTTTCTCTTCCACACTCTATATAAAATATTTTACATGTAATTGAAACTTTTACAATAAATCAAACACAAGATTTTTAAACTTACATATGAAACATATTGTATTGCACCTATATAGAAAGCCAAATAACCACTCATTCTCTTGCTCTTTGATTATATCTCTTGAAATAGATAAAGATGGAATAGTAATGTATATTTCTAATATTGCAAACCAGAATCACAGTTCTATTCTTTTGTCTTTAAAGCCCTATCATCAACTCTCAATTTTCTAAATCAAGCAATGATCTTTCCCAACTTTGGTTATTTTAAATCAAATAACTAAACTATGGCTATAAATTGGTATGACATAATTGGATTAGCTAACTAGTCCTCACTAAAATGAAATGTTTCCTATTTTGAGTAAGAAGATAAAATACGACAACACCTCAATCAAACACAACCTCAAAAAGCATTAGTAACACATAGTTCAATGGTAATATAAAAAAAATAACAAAAATAATCATTTTTGCTGACACAATAGTTAATAAACATAGGAAAATGATATGCACTGATACAACATGGTCTCTCTCTCTCTCTCTCTCTCTCTCTCTCTCTCTCACTCTCTTCTAACCAAGCTCATACATTTGGAGAGAACTCGAACACATCATGAGGTTGCATAGTAATGCAATCGGGTCGATCACAAAGATACAAAGCGGCATCTGCTGTAAAAGATTGTTGAAGCATAAAATTATCATTGAAAACAGAGATGTATTTGTCCAACTTAGGAAAATTGTATCCTTTAAAGAGAGAAATTCCATGTACAAGAAACAACAGTTGATCCCTTGAGCTTGTCTCTCCAAACCAATGAGAATCGTATTAAACCTTCGTCCAACAAGACTAACTAATATCCTACTTATATATTGTGAAAGACATAGATAACTTATATGGATAAATTGACTCAAAATCAGTAAAAGGTGAAGTCCTCTTGAGCATTTTGGATAGCACCTTTCTTTCAATTATTAATAAATTGTTTGAAGACTCAACCAAGTAAATATTGTCACTAAGATTTATATTTCGGAGTGAATGACTAATGTCCAAAATCCTGGTTCTAGGATTTTGGCCACAATCAAATTCAGTAAACCAACAATTGACATCTAAAGCATAGAAATATCCTCGGAAGTAATGAATATCTCAGTAATATTTTTTTGAAGGTCGGAAATCAACCATAAACCATCTTGTGTCTTGCGGTCTGCATATAGCTATAGTTTTACTATCAAATAAACCTGCAAACAGACAATCGTCAAAGATTAGTGGTGACGATAAAACAACAATGTCTAGGGATCGAGGGCTTTCGATTCTTTATAAGCGTTTAGCCATTGACCTAAATTTGGATGGCAATAAAACAGTTCTGGTTGATGGAAGTTGTGGATATTCGTCTGTTAATAGATTGAAAAGAGAACCATATCCATTTTCATAAGACAAGATGAGCTAACTAGATGAAGATCAAACAATTTGTGCTCCAAGAAACAAATCCATTTCATACTCATATTGTTGGCCCTCAATGAGGTTGTAGAAATTTCTTGTTTTATAATCTGAGTCATAGGGACAAATCAACCATGGTACTTGCTTTAATGAGGGATCCCCCTTTGCTACCGACCTCCATTATTTGCATAAACTACTAAAGTTGATATAATCGATCAGACTTAGACGTTTTAGTATTCGATCTATAAGTTCTTTTGGGAGGTGTGCGCACAAACTTTGGTTTCTTCGACTTCTAGAATTATCAATTAGCATGTCAAAACCAAATAATTCTTCCTGTGAATGACAACTGTAACAAGATAATATATAGCACACCAAGACTAAGAGTTTGGTGTAATAAAAAGAATGAATAATAAAGATAAATAGCAAGTTGTGTAAACTTTAATTGAAACACACATATATATATAAAAAAAAAGAATTGCCCTAAATGATTTCATAACAAAACTAATGGAATACCTTTTCGAGCTTGAAGACATCTGCAAAGAATGTAAAATTTAAGGGGAGGATGTTGAGAATAATGTAAAATTTTACTGTATTTCAACTTACAACTACTTTGACTTTAAGTTGAAATACAGTAATGTAAAGGATACTTGGGGCTAGAAACCCTTACCGAGTCATCCTTGTTTATAGGATCTTTACCAAGCCCACCAAACTTCCTTTTTTAATAGGATCGGTAACATCTACGTAGCAACCTGCTATACATGTACTCCCTTTAATAGGATCGGTAACTTCTACAAGCAATTTTGCGTGAGAAGATAAAATACAACAACACCTCAAACAAACACAACCACATAAAGCATTAGTAACACATAGTTTAATTGAAATAATAAAAAAAAAGGACAAAAATAAACATTTTAGCTAACACAATAGTAAATAAACATAGGAAAATGATATGCACTGATACAACATGGTCTCTCTCTCTCTCTTCTAACCAAGCGCATACATAAAGGAGAGAACTCGAACACATCATAAGGTTGAATAGTAATGCAATTTGGTCGATTACAAAAATACACAGCAGCATCTGCTGTAAAAGATTGTTGAAGTATAAAAGTATCATTGAAAACAGAGATGTATTTGTCCAACTTCGGAAAATTGTATCCCTTTAAATAGAGAATTGTCATGTCCATGTAACAACAGTTGATCCCTTGAGCTTGTCTCTCCAAACCAATGAGAATTCACATCACCCTTGGTCCAACAAGTGAGACTAATATCCAACTTATATATTGTACAAGATATAGATAACTTGTCTGCATAAATTGACTCAAAATCAGTAAAAGGTGAAGTCCTCTTGAGCATTTTAGATGGCACCTTTCTTTCAATCATTAATAAATTGTCTGAAGAGTCAACCAAGTAAATATTGTCACTAAGATTTATATTTCGTAGTGAATGACTAATATCCAAAATCTTGGTTCTAGGATTTGGTCCACAATCAAATTCAGTAAGCCCTCCATTGACAACTAAAGCATAGAAATATCCTTGGAACTAATGAAGGTCGCAGTAATCTTTTTTTAAAGGTTGGTTTTCAACCATAAACCATCTTGTGTCTTGCAGTCTGCATATAGCTATAGTTTTACAATCAAATAAACCTGCAAACTGATAATCATCAAAGATCAGTGTTGATGACAAAACATCAATGTCTAGGGATACAGGGCTTTCTATTCTTTATAAGCATTGAGCCATTGACCTGAATTTGGATGGCAATAAAAAAGTTCTTGTTGATGGAAGTTGTGGGTATTCATCTGTGAATGGATTGAAAAGAGAACCATTTCCATTTTAATAAGACAAGATGAGCAAACTATATGAAGATCCAACAATTTGTGCTCAAAGAAATGAATCCATTTCATCCTCATATTGTTGGTCCTCAATAAGGTTGTATAAATTTCTTGTTTTAAAATCTGAGTCATAGGGACAAATCAACCACGGTACTTGCTTTAATGAAGAATCCTCCATTACAACCGACCTCCATTATTTGCATACACACCTAAAGTTGATGTAATCGATCAGACTTTGACGTTTTAGTATTTGATCAATAAGTTTTTTTGGGAGGTGTGCACACCAACTTTGGTTTCTTCGACTTCTAGAATTACCAATTGACTTGTCAAAACCCAATAATTCTTCCTCCGAATAACAACTGTAACAAGATAATATATAGCACACCAAGACTAAGAGTTTTGTGCAATAAAAAGGAATGAATAAAAAAGATAATGTAAAATTTAAGAGGGCGATGGTGAGAATAATGCATTTTTTTTTTTGTATTTCAACTTACAACTACTTTGACATTAAGTTGAAATACAGTAATGTAAAGGATTCTTGAGGCTAGTAACCATTACCAAGTCATCCTTGTTTTTAGGATCTATACCAAGCCTACCAAACTTCCCTTGTTTATAGGATCAGTAACTATCTCTGTTAACAACTTGGTATACATGTACTCCCTTTATATATGAAATACTAGTAATGGCAAATACCAGTTCGTGTGACAATTTCAAAATGATTTCGTGGTAGGAGCAGTCCTTCTGGATTAATATCCCTCAGTCCACAAGGCTTCCGAAACTCTCACTTTCTCTTCCACCCTCTATATAAAATATTTTACATGTAATTGAAGCTTTTACATTAAACCAAACACAAGATTTTTCAACTTACATATGGAACATATTGAATTGCACCTATATAGAAAGCCAAATAACCACTCATTCTCTTGCTCTTTGATTATATATCTTGAAATAGATAAAGATGGAATAGTAATGAATATTTCTAATATTGCAAACTAGAATCGCAGTTCTATTCTTTTATCTCTGAAGCCCTATCATCAACTCTCAATTTGCTAAATCAAGCACTGATCTTTCCCAACTTTGGTTATTTTAAAGCAAATAACTAAACTATTTTCATAAATTTGTAAGACATAATTGGATTGGCTAACTAGTCCTCACAAAATGAAATCTTTGCTATTTTGAGTGAAAAGCTAAAAGACAACAAAACCTCAATCATAAAGGAGAGAACTCGAACACATCATAAATAAACATTTTTGCTAACACAATAGTAAATAAACATTGGAAAATGGATACACTGATACAACTTGGTCTCTCTCACTCTCTCTTCTAACAAAGCTCATTCATAAAGGAGAGAACTCGAACACATCATAAAGTTGTATAGCAATGCAATCAGGTGGATCACAAAAATAAAGAGCGACATCTGCTGTAAAAGATTGTTGAAGCATAAAAGTATCATTGAAAACAGAAATGTATTTGTCCAACTTCGAAAAATTGTATCCCTTTAAAGAGAGAATTGTCATGTCCAAGAAACAACAGTTGATCCCTTGAGCTTGTCTCTCCGAACCAATGTGGATCCTCTTCACCCTTGGTCCAACAAGACTGACTAATATCCAACTTATATATTGTACAAGATATAGATAACTTATATGCATAAATTGACTCAAAATCAGTAAATGGTAAAGTCCTCTTGAGCATTTTAGATGGAACCCTTCTTTCAATCATTAATAAATTGTCGGAAGACACAACCAAGTAAATATTATCACTAAGATTTATATTTCTGAGTGAATGACTAATGTCCAAAATCCTGGTTCTAGGATTTGTTCCACAATCAAATTCAGTAAGCCCTCAATTGACATCTAAAGCATAGAAATGTCCTTGGAAGTAATGAAGGTCACAATAATCTTTTTTTGAAGGTTGGTCTTGAACCAGAAACCATCTTGTGTCTTGCGGTTTGCATATAATGAAGGTCACAATAATCTTTTTTTGAAGGTTGGTCTTCAACCATAAACCATCTTGTGTCTTGCGGCTTACATATAGCTATAGTTTTACAATCAAATAAACCCGCAAATAGACAATCATCAAAGATTAGTGGTGATGATAAAACAGCAATGTCAAGGGATCCAGGGCTTTCGATTCTTTATAAGCGTTGAGCCATTGTCCTAAATTTGGATTGCAATAAAATAGTTCTTGTTGATGGAAGTTGTCGGTTTCGTCTGTGAATGGATTGAATAGAGAACCATTTCCATTTTCATAAGACAAGATGAGCCAACTAGATGAAGATCCAACAATTTGTGCTCCAAGAAACAAATCCATTTCATACATATATTGTTGGTCCTCAATGAGGTTGTAGAAATTTCTAGTTTTAAAATCTGAGTCATAGGGAAAAATCAACCAGGGTACTTGCTTTAATGAAGGATCCTCCATTGCTACCGACCTACATTATTTGCATATACTACTAAAGTTGATGTAATCGATTAGACTTAGACATTTTAGTATTCGATCTATAAGTTCTTTTGGGAAGTGTGCGCACAAACTTTGGTTTCTTCAACTTCTGGAATTATCAATTGGCATGTCAAAACCGAATAATTCTACCTGCGAATGACAACTGTAACAAGATAATATATAGTACACCAAGACTAAGAGTTTGGTGCAATAAAAAGGAATGAATCATAAAGATAAATGGCAAGTTGTGTAAACTATAATTGAAACACACACACACACACACACACACACACACACACACACACACACACATATATATATATATAGACACACACACACACACACACAGATATATATATATATATATATAGGAATTGCCCTAAATGATTTCACAACAAAATTATTGGAATACCTCTTCAAGCATGAAGACATCTGCAAAGAATGTAAAAATTAAGGGAAGGAGGTTAGAATAATGTAAAGGTTACTTGAGGCTAGTAACCCTTACTAAGTCATCCTTGTTTATAGGATCTATACCAAGCCTACCAAACTTCCCTAATTTATAGGATTGGTAACTATCTAAGTTAGCAACCTTGTATACATGTACTCTTTTTATATATGAAATACAAGGAATGACAAATACCAGTTGGTGTGAGAATTTCAAAATGTTTTCGTGGTATCAGCAGTCCTTCTGGATTAATATCCCTCAATCCACTAGGCTTTCGAAATTCTCGCTTTCTCTTCCACACTCTATATTAAATATTTTACTTGTAATTGAAACTTTTACATTAAACCAAACACAAGATTTTTAAACTTTCATATGAAACATGTTGCATTGCACCTATATAGAAAGCCAAATAACCACTCATTCTCTTGCTCTTTGATTATATCTCTTAAAATAGATAAAGATGAAATAGTAATGTACATTTCTAATATTGCAAACCAGAATCACAGTTCTATTCTTTTGTCTTTAAAGCCCTATCATCAACTTTCAATTTGCTAAATCCAACACTGATCTTTCCCAACTTTGGTAATTTTAAAACAAATAACTAAACTATGGTCATAAATTTGTATGACATAATTGGATTGGCTAACTAGTCGTCACCAAAATGAAATATTTGTTAATTTGAGTAAGAAGATAAAATACAACAACACCTCAATCAAACACAACCTCATAAAGCATTAGTAACACGTAGTTCAATGGAAATATTAAAAAAAATGACAAAAATAATCATTTTTGCTAACACAATAGTAAATAAACATAGGAAAATGATATGCACTGATACAACATGGTCTCTCTCTCTCTCTCTCTCTCTCTCTCTCTCTCTCTCTCTCTCTCTCTCTCTCTCTTCTAACGAAGCGCATCCATAAAGGAAAAAACTCGAACACATCATAAGGTTGCTTAGATTGTTGAAGCATAAAATTATCATAAGGTTGCTTGTAAGAGATTGTTGAAGCATAAAATTATCATTGAAAGCAGAGATGTATTTGTCCAATTTCTGAAAATTGTATCCCTTTAAAGAGGGAAATTACACGTACAAGAAACAACAGTTGATCCCTTGAGCTTGTCTCTATGAACTAGTGAGAATCGTCTTAAATCTTCGTCCCACAAGACTAACTAACATCAAACTTATATATTGTGAAAGACATAGATAACTTTTATGCGTAAATTGACTCAAAATTAGTAAAAGGTGAAGTCCTCTTGAGTATTTTAGATGGCACCTTTCTTTTAATCATTAATAAATTGTCTGAAGACTCAACCAAGTAAATATTGTCACTAAGATTTATATTTCGGAGTGAATGACTAATGTCCAAAATCCTGGTTCTAGGATTTGGTCCACAATCAAATTCAGTAAGCCCTTCATTGACTTCTAAAGCATAGAAATATCCTCTGAAGTATTGAAGGTCACAGTAATCCTTTTTGAATGGTGGTCTTCAACCATAAACCATCTTGTGTCTTGCGGTCTGCATATAGCTATAGCTTTACAATCAAATAAACCTGCAAACAGGCAATTATCAAAGATTATTGGTGATGATAAAACAACAATGTCTAGGGATCCAGGGTTTTCGATTCTTTATAAGTGTTTAACCATTAACCTAAATTTGGATGGCAATAAAACAGTTCTGGTTGATGGAAGTTGTGGATAATCGTCAGTGAATGGATTGAAAAGTGAACCATATTTATTTTCATAAAACAAGATGGGCCAACTAGATGAAGATCAAACAATTTCTGCTCCAAGAAACAAATCCATTTCATACTCATATTGTTGGCCCTCAATGAGGTTGTAGAAATTTGTTGCTTCATAATCTGAGTCCCAGGGACAAATGAACCATGGTACTTGCTTTAATGAAGGATCACCCATTGCTACCGACCTCCATTATTTGCTAAACTACTAAAGTTGATGTTTTAGTATTCGATCTATAAGTTCTTTTGGGAGGTGTGCGCACAAACTTTGGTTTCTTCAACTTCTGGAATTATCAATTGGCATGTCAAAACCAAATAATTCTTCCTGTGAATGATACCTGTAACAAGATAATATATAGCACACCAAGACTAAGAGTTTGGTACAACAAAAAGGAATGAATAATAAAGATAAATAGCAAGTTATGTAAACTTTAATAGAAACACACACACACACACACACACATATATATATATATATATATATATATATATATATATATATATAAAGGAATTGCACTAAATGATTTCATAACAAAATTAATGGAATACCTTTTCGAGCTTGAAGACATCTGCAAAGAATGTAAAATTTAACGGAAGGATGGTGGGAATAATGTAAAATTTTTACTGTATTTCAATTTACAACTACTTTGACTTTATGTTGAAATACAGTAATGTAAAGGATACTTGGGGTAGTAACCCTTACCGAGTCATCTTTGTTTATAGGATCTATAACAAGCCTACAAAACTTCATTTTTTTATAGGATCGGTAACATCAAAGTTAACAACCATGTATACTTGTACTCCCTTTATATATGAAATACAAGGAATGGAAAGTACCAGTTGGCTTCTTGATTAATATCCCTCAATCCAAAAAGCTTCCGAAACTCCCACTTTCTCTTCCACCCTCTATATAAAATATTTTACATGTAATTGAAACTTTTAATTTAAACCAAACACAAGATTTTTAAACTTACATATGAAACATATTGCAATGCACCTATATAGAAAGCTAAATAACCACTCTTTCTCTTGCTTTTTGATTCTATCTCTTTAAATAGGCAAAGATTGAATAGTAATGAATATTTCTAATATCGCAAATTAGAATCACAGTTCTATTCTTTTATCCCTAAAGCCCTATCATCAACTCTCAATTTTCTAAATCAAGCATTGATCTTTCCCAACTTTGGTTATTTTAAAGCAAATAACTAAACTATTGTCATAAATTTGTAAGACATAATTGGATTGGCTAACTAGTCCTCACCAAAATGAAATCTTTGCTATTTTGAGTGAGAAGATAAAAATACAACAACACCTCAAACAAACACAACCTCATAAAGCATTAGTAACACATAGTTTAATGGAAATAATAAAAAAAATGACATAGGAAAATAATATACACTGATACAACATGGTCTCTCTCTCTCTCTCTCTCTCTC
Organism: Dioscorea zingiberensis; assembly: GCA_026586065.1. NCBI lineage: Eukaryota > Viridiplantae > Streptophyta > Magnoliopsida > Dioscoreales > Dioscoreaceae > Dioscorea > Dioscorea zingiberensis. The sequence goes on from CM048819.1 coordinate 22,586,199, forward strand.
TCTCTCTCTCTCTCTCTCTCTCTCTCTCTCTCTCGTCTAACCAAGTTCATCCATAAAAGAGAGAACTCTAACACATCATAAGGTAGCATAGTAATGTAATCAGGTCGATCACAAAAATACAGAGAGACATCTGCTGTAAAAGCTTGTTGAAGTATAAAAGTATCTTTGAAAACAGCGCTGTATTTGTCCAACTTCGGAAAATTGTATCCCTCTAAAGAGAGAATAGTCATGTCCACGAAACAACGGTTGATCCCTTGAGCTTGTCTCTCCAAAACAATGAGAATCCTCTTCACCCTTTGTCCAACAAGACTGACTAATATCCAACTTATATATTGTACAAGATATAGATAACTTGTATGCATAAATTGATTCAAAATCAGTAAAAGGTGAAGTCCTCTTGAGCATTTTAGATAGCACCTTTCTTTCAATCATTAATAAATTGTCTGAAGAGTCAACCAAGTAAATATTGTCACTAAGATTTATATTTCGGAGTAAATGACTAATATCCAAAATCCTGGTTCTAGGATTTGGTCCACAATCAAATTCAGTAAGCCCTCCATTGACAACTAAAGAATAGAAATATCCTTGGAAGTAATGAAGGTCACAGTAATCTTTTTTTTAAGGTTGGTTTTCAACCATAAACCATCTTGTGTCTTGCGGTCTGCATATAGCTATAGTTTTACAATCAAATAATCTTGGAAACAGACAATCATCAAAGATTAGTGGTGATGATAAAACAACAATGTCTAGGGATACAGGGCTTTCGATTCTTTATAAGCGTTGAGCCATTGGCCTAAATTTGGATGACAATAAAAAGTTCTAGTTGATGGAAGTTGTGGGAATTCGTTTGTGAATGGATTGAAAAGAGAACCATTTTTATTTTAATAAGACAAGATGAGCAAACAAGATGAAGATCCAACAATTTGTGCTCAGAGAAAAGATTCCATTTCTTGTTTTAAAATCTGAGGCATAGGGACAAATCACCCACGGTACTTGCTATATTAATGGATCCTCCATTACTACCGACCTCCATTATTTGCATAAACTACTAAAGTTGTTGTAATCGATCAGACTTAGACATTTTAGTATTCGATCTATAAGTTTTTTTGGGAGGTGTGCGCACCAACTTTGCTTTCTTGGACTTCTGGAATTACCAATTGGCTAGTCAAAACCCAATAATTCTTTCATCTAATGACAACTGTAACAAGATAATATATTGCACACCAAGACTAAGAGTTTGGTGCAATAAAAAGGAATGAATAATAAAGATAAATGGCAAGTTGTGTAAATAATAATTGAAACACACACATATATTTATATAAAAATGAATTGCCCTAAACGATTTCAAAACAAAGTTAATATAATACATTTTCGAGCTTGAAGACATCTGCAAATAATGTAAATTTTTTTTGTATTTCAACTTATAACTACTTTGACGTTAAGTTGGAATACAGTAATGTAAAGTATACTTGAGGCTAGTAACCCTTAACGAGTCATCCTTGTTTCTAGGATCTATACCAAGCCTACCAAACTTTCTTTGTCTATAGGATCAGTAACTATCTCAGTTAGCAACCTGGTATACATGTACTCCCTTTATATATGAAATACAAGGAATGACAAATATCAGTTGTTGTGAGAATTTCAAAATGTTTTCATGGTATCAGCAATCTTTCTGGATTAATATCCCTCAGTCCACAAGGCTTCCGAAAATCCCACTTTCTCTTCCACCCTCTATATAAAATATTTTACATGTAATTGAAACTTTTAAATTAAACCAAACACAATATTTTTCAACTTACATATGAAACATATTGCATTACACCGATATAGAAAACCAAATAACCACTCATTCTCTTACTCTTTGATTATATCTCTTTAAATAGATAAAGATGGAATAGTAATAAATATTCCTAATATTGCAAACTAGAATCGCAGTTCTATTCTTTTATCTCTAAAGCCCTATCATCAACTCTCAATTTGTAAATCAAGCACTGATCTTTCCCAACTTTGGTTATTTTAAAGCAAATAACTAAACTATTGTCATAAATTTTTAAGACATAATTGGATTGGCTAACTAGTCTTCACAAAAATGAAATCTTTGCTATTTTGAGTGAAAAGCTAAAAGACAAAAACACCTCAATCAAACGCAACCGTATAAAACATTAGTAAAAGATTGTTTAATGGAAATATTAAAAAAAATGACAAAAATAAACATTTTTGCTAACACAATAGTAAATAAACATTGGAAAATGATATGCACTGATACAACTTGGTCTCTGTAACTCTCTCTTCTAACATGGCTCATTTATAAAGGAGAGAACTCGAACACATCATAAGGTTTTATAGCAATGCAATCAGGTGGATCACAAAAATAAAGAGTGGCATCTGCTGTAAAAGATTGTTGAAGCATAAAAGTATCATTGAAAACAGAGATGTATTTGTCAAACTTCGGAAAATTGTATCCCTTTAAAGAGAGAATTGTCATGTCCAAGAAACAACAGTTGATCCCTTGAGCTTGTCTCTCCGAACCAATGAGAATCCTCTTCACCCTTGGTCCGACAAGACTCACTAATATCCAACTTATATATTGTACAAGATATAGATAACTTGTATGCATAAATTGACTCAAAATCACTAAATCGTAAAGTCCACTTGAGCATTTTAGATGGCACCCATCTTTCAATCATTAATAAATTATAGGAAGACTCAACCAAGTAAATATTGTCACTAAGATTTATATTTGGGAGTGAATGACTAATGTCCAAAATCCTGGTTCTAGGATTTGGTCCACAATCAAATTCAGTAAGCCCTCCATTGATATGTAAAGCATAATATCCTTAGAAGTAATGAAGGTCACTGTAATCTTTTTTTGAATGTTGGTCTTCAACCATAAACCATCTTGTGTGTTGCGGTCTGCATATAGCTATATTTTTACAATCAAATAAACCTGCAAATAGAAAATCATCAAAGCTTAGTGCTGATGATAAAACAACAATGTCTAGGGATCCAGGGCTTTCGATTCTTTATAAGTGTTGAGCCATTGTCCTAAATTTCGATGGCAATAAAACAGTTCTTGTTGATGGAAGTTGTCAGTTTCCTCTTTGAATGGATTGAATAGAGAACCACTTCCATTTTCATAAGACAAGATGAACGAACTAGATGAATATCCAACAATTTTTGCTCCCAGAAACAAATCCATTTCGTACTCATGTTGTTGGTCCTCAATGAGGTTGTAGAAATTTCTAGTTTTAAAATATGAGTCATAAGGAAAATTCAACCAGGGTACTTGTTTTAATGAACGATCCTCCATTGCTACCGACCTCCATTATTTGCATAAACTACTAAAGTTGATGTAATCGATTAAACTTAGAAATTTTAGTATTCGATCTATAAGTTCTTTTCACCAACTTTGGTTTCTTCGACTTCCGTAATTATCAATTGGCATGTCAAAACCAAATAATTCTTCCTGTGAATGACAACTGTAACAAGATAATATAAAGCACACCAAGACTAAGAGTTTGGTGAAACAAAAAGGAATGAATAATAAAAATAAATAGCAAGTTGTGTAAACTTTAATTGAAACACACACATATATATATATATATAAAAGAATTGCCTTAAATGATTTCATAACAAAATTAATGGAATACCTTTTCGAGCTTGAAGACATCTGCAAAGAATGTAAAATTTAAGGGGAGTATGGTGAGAACAATGTAAAATTTTTACATATGAAACATATTGCATTGCACCTATACAGAAAGCCAAATAACCACTCATTCTCTTGCTCTTTAATTATATCTCTTGAAATAGATAAAGATGGAATAGTAATGTATATTTCTAATATTGCAAACCGAAATCACAGTTCTATTCTTTTGTCTTTTAAGAGTTATCATCAACTCTCAATTTTCTAAATCAAGCACCGATCTTTCCCAACTTTGGAAATTCTAAAGCAAATAATTAAAGTATGGTCATAAATTGGTATGACATAATTGGATTGGCTAACTAGTCCTCACCAAAATGAAATGTTTGCTATTTTGAGTAAAAAGATAAAATACAACAACACTTCAATCAAACACAACCTCATAAAGCATTAGTAACACATAGTTTAATGGAAATATTAAAAAGAATGACAAAAATTAACAATTTTGCTAACACAATAGTAAATAAACATAGGAAAATGATATGCACTGATACAACATGGTGTCTCTCTCTCTTTCTCTCCCTCTCTCTCTTCTAACCAAGCTCATCCATAACGGAGAGAACTCGAACACATCATAAGGTTGCATAGTAATGGAATCAGGTCGATCACAAAAATACAGAGCGGTATCTTCTGTAAAAGATTGTTGAAGCATAAAATTATCATTGAAAACAGAGATGTATTTGTCCAACCTCTGACAATTGTATCCCTTTAAAGAGAGAAATCCATGCCCAAGAAACAACAGTTGATCCCTTGAGATTGTCTCTCCGATCCAATGCGAATCGTCTTAAACCTTCGTCCCACAAGACTAACTAATATCCAACTTATATATTGTGAAAGACATAGATAACTTGTATGCATAAATTTACTCAAAATCAGTAAAAGGTGAAGTCCTCTTGAGCATTTTAGATGGTACCTTTCTTTCAATCATTAATAAATTGTCTGAAGACTCAACCAAGTAAATATTGTCACTAAGATTTATATTTCGGAGTAAGCCCTCCATTTACATCTAATGCATAGAAATATCCTCGGAAGTAATGAAGGTCGCAATATTCTTTTTTTGAAGGTTGGTCTTCAACCATAAACCATCTTGTGTCTTGCGGTGTGCATATAGCTATAGTTTTACCATCAAATAAACATGCAAACAGGAAATCATCAAAGATTAGTGGTGATGATAAAACAGCAATGTCTAGGGATCTAGGGCTTTTGATTCTTTATAAGCGTTTAGCCATTGACCTAAATTTGGATGGCAATAAAACAGTTTTGGTTGATGGAAGTTGTGGATATTCGTCTGTGAATGGATTGAAAAGAGAACCATATCCATTTTCATAAGACAAGATGAGCAAACTAGATGAAGATCAAAAAATTTGCGCTCCAAGAAACAAATCCATTTCATACTCATATTGTTGGCCCTCAATGAGGTTGTAGAAATTTCTTGTTTTATAATCTGAGTCATAGGGACAAATCAACCACTGTACTTGCTTTAATGAAGGATCACCCATTGCTACCGACCTCCATTATTTGCATAAACTACTAAAGTTGATGTAATCGATCAGAACTAGACGTTTTAGTATTTGGTCTATAAGTTCTTTTCGGAGGTGTGCGCACAAACTTTGGTTTCTTCGACTTCTGGAATTATCAAATGGCATGTCAAAACCAAATAATTCTTCCTATGAATGACAACTGTAACAAGATAATATATAGCACACCAAGACTAAGAGTTTGGTGCAACAAAAAGGAATGAATAATAAAGATAAATAGCAAGTTATGTAAACTTTAATAGAAACACACACACACACACACACACACACACACACACACACACACACACACACATATATATATATATATATATATATATTGTAACACACGCCCCGAAATAAATAAGGATTTTTATTTATCTATTTCCAAAATTTATTAAATAGGAATTTAATATGGTAAACGATGAAATTTGGGAAAATTGTAAAGGTCTAATTAATCCAGATTTAATTAAGTATTAATTAAATCAGATTAATTATTGTGAAGATCAAACAAATATTCAAAAGTTAGAGTCCCGAGAAAGGTGGATCTGGTAGGACGAAAGACCGACCCGTGATACTACAATACACCCGTGGTACTGGAATCATTGACCCGAGATTTCGCAGATCTGAGTCGGGCATGTGGACGAAAGAATCGTGACAGTGGGCCACGACCACAATGAATTCATTCACCCGTGAATGAATAGTAGCCATGTAACAATAGTGTAGATGATAAGATAAGTTAAATAATTGAATTTAAATATTATAAAGAATTATCATATTAAATAAAGAAGAAGAAAAAAAAATGGATTTGGGGGATTCATCGTTCCTCCCTCTTCTTCTCTACCCTCTTCCTCGAGTTAGCTTGATGGAAGCCCTTGCCGGCGCTCTTCTCCCTACTGGCGGCGACCGGCGACTCAGCTGGCGAGCAAGCCCGGCGCAACCCTAGCAGCAGCCTTGGCCAAAGCCGGCAGTGCGGCGCCCTTGCGCTTCGCCAGCGGGTGCTCGCGACTAGGCCCGTCCACAGGCGCCTCTCCCTTGCCCCCTCACGACCCGGCCCCAGTCGCTGTCGAGCACCAGCTTCCACCGCCGGCTGCACGAACCCCACCACCTGTAGGCCAGCCTCACTATTGTGCCGCTCCAGCGCTCCGCAATGAGCGACCACTCCGGGCTTCGCGTGCGCCAGGTAGGCGTCCGCACTGCGCGTCAGGCCACCGCAAGTCACATGAAGCCCAGGCTGCAGCCTCGTGCGACGCCATCCCTTCCTTTCCCTGTGGGTAGATCGGCGAGGATCTTTCCTTCCTCTCCGTCCGTGGATTGAACCCAAATCGGGCAAGGTTGAGTACAGGCTAAACCCTCCATCTTTTGATGAACTTGGAATTTGCACAATGAGATTCCTAACCTCGTATAAAGAATAAGATTAAGGAAATTCTTAAGGATTAGGATTTGTGAAATGAAGAGGGGTTTAGGGAAAATTGAAGGATATAATCATGTGCTATGATATATTGAATGCTTGATTTAAATTCATGTTATTAATGTGAATGCATGTATAATTTTTGGGGCCCGATAATTAGGGGAGGTGACGCCGAATTTTTTTATGAAAACCTCGAAGTATAAATGCCTTATTAGGGTTCATGTTAACATGCCTAAGGGTAGTTGGTTTCCATGATTAATATGAGAATTTTAACCACTGAAATGGTTGTTGAAAACTATGTTTTTGGATTACAAGATATTCGATTAATGTTGATGTTAATCTTAGTATTTTCTAGAGATCATGGAGTTGGTTGGGTAAAGTTTTGGAAACTTAGTTGATGCATAACCTGTACTTGGCTTGTGGGAAACTAAGAACTTGTTAACTAATGGGTAGATAACAAGCCAAAACTATTCCTTGAAAAATTCGTAAATGATTATGAGGGAATATGCTTGGTCTCTGATCTGTGAGAAGCAAGCCAATAAAACAAAATCTGAATAAGCACAAACCTGCAGAAATTGTACACACAAGTTCATTCTTGTATCTCCAAACAAAAGATAGGAATGCATCCTCTATCTTGTTAAATTTATATCTGGGTAATGAACCTCTTAGAAGCATTAGATAAAGTTCCTTCAGTCAAAGCTAGAAGTCATTTGTGCTAAAGGATATGGTTTTCTAGTTTTGTCAAGAACATTTAGTACTTTCACTTATAGGTATACTAAAGAATGTACCTGTGTTTGTGAAACCCTTATTTTTTATTTCAGTTGTTGTAAGATTTGTAAATGTTCTTGCTAAGGACTTGTGTATGGAGTAATGGTGATGAGAGTAATGGCATGGATTATATAGATAATGTGTACAGATCTGTGGATTCATATCTGAGAAGATTAAGATAAGGATTGTTGTTTACTAGTTAAGTGATCTTTGCATTGGCTATTGATGTTGCAAACATGGATTTCATTGCTATTGAATTAGTGTATTTTCAAAGCATTTTAGTTACCAAATAATAGGATGGGAGGTGTTGAGTATTTTGGGATTGTTTTCACACTTCCTTGGATTAAAAATAGGGGTGATCAAGTGCAAAACATTGTAAAGAGTTGAACTCCAAGGAATGGAAAAATGCAGGAAACATTGTAGCACAGCAGAACACCCATTTTACTTCATTTTATTATGGGCTTTGAAGCGGTGATAATGAGCCCAATTCTGGGGGGAATGGAATATAATATTGTGAATATAATACACTAGGAGTTTGGGATGAAATGGTGAAGATTTTGACCTTCAAATTGAGGTTTCAATTTCAATGTTTTGAGAGTTACTGTAGCAATAGAGTGAAGAGTGAACTAAAACTCCAATATTTTCAAAAAGACTCGGAATTCGATTTCGATCATCCCGATAGTTAGGGGGTATATTTAAACTAATGAAAATGGTGTGGGCAGGTGTTATAGGGCCCTAACCTATCGATTATAAATTTAAAAGCCGATATTTTGGCAACCGCACGATTAGGCTAATTAAATGCATGTAATGCATTCATATTGCTATGAAATGTTATGTGATGAGCATTTACCATGTTTAGGACATGGTGAGGTGGTCGAGGACCTCAATGGAAGGCTCGGACCTGGGTAGGTCCTGGAAGCGAATAAGGTAGGATATCCTTGCGGGTCTTTGTGTGAGTATTTCTAACTCATAGTATTCTCTTGATTCTTGTTGTTGTTGTGCTAGATGGATGTTGGAGTCCATCTTTTGATACCTGCTCTGTCGGTTGACATGTTATGCTTGTTGCATTTATCTGAGCTTGTATGTTCTGATATGATCTGCTTTGAGTGTGATTTTCTATTTATGCTTGTTTGAGCTTTCTGATATTGCTATGCTCAGTCTGTTGATACTTGGTTCGAGTATTCCTTCCTCCTACCCTACTTTGATTTTGTACTCTTATTTCCTCGAGAGGTTCCCAATACATATTCGAGATGGGTTTCCTCATATGTATAGGTTTTATATCTCGAGGAGATTGTTGCTTTCATGTTTTTCGTATGCGTATTTAAGTAGAGTTACTCCTTAAATACGTATTGGCTTCCGATCTCGAGGAGATCACTGATTATTATATATTTGAGATGTTGCTGCCTTGGATATATAGATATACCTGTTGTTAGGTATTCGTATTAGCAATCTCTTACGTCTGAGGCATGATACATCTGGGGCCGGATGCCCCAGAGGGTGTATAATATCGGCCATGAGACCGGCGGAGGGTGTATAATATCGGCCCGCGAGCACTTTCGGTGCTCCATGGACGGAGGCCCCGGCGGAGGGTGTATAATATCGGCCACGGCTCGGTCGAGGAAGGCGATATTTTACGGCCATGTGCACATGTATGCTATAAGCTGATGTCGGCTTATGCGAGAAGACGATGCCGATGGTGTCGTTGATGTCGTAGACATCTTGGTATCACATATGCCAGAGATTGAGTACATCTGTGGATTTATCCACTTTCTAGTTACTTGTTAATTGCTTGTGATGATGTTGCACTTGCATATCTATACTTGTTTTATTCTGTTCTTTGGTTATGGCTTCCGCCTCTTTTATTGTTTATGCGATCCTACTGGGCCTTTCTTTGGCTCATGCACTTGATGGATGATTTTTCTCAGGTGACAATGAGGGGTAGAGACGAGGACCTTACGAGTAGCTAGGAGCGGAACTTCGGGGAGAGAGCTTCATGAGTGACTTAGCAAATGATGGGGATATGTTGAGCTGAGGTTTGCGGGCCTCCATTCCTTTTTGAGTGAGAATTGTCATTCAGGACCTGCTAGGGTTTTCTATAAAACCTTATTTGTATTTTCTTCCGCTGATTTATAATTTAAACTCTGTATTGATTATCTGCTTGTGTTACTTAGCCTTGCGTGCTTCTAGGGGCAACCCTATAAGCACGCGGCGTTTGTCGCCTGCGTCGAGGCCCGGAATCCGGATTCGGGGCGTGACATATATATATATATATATATATATAAAGGGATCATCCTAAATGATTTCATAACAAAATTAATGGAATACCTTTTCGAGCTTTAAGACATCTGCAAAGAATGTAAAATTTGAGGGGAGGATGGTTAGAATAATGTAAAATTTTTACTGTATTTCAACTTACATCTACTTTGACTTTATGTTGAAATACAGTAATGTAAAGGATACTTGGGGCTAGTAACCCTTACCGAGTCATCCTTGTTTATAGGATCTATAACAAGCCTACAAAACTTCCTTTTTTTATAGGATCGGTAACATCTAAGTTAACAACCTGGTATACATGTACTCCCTTTATATATGAAATACAATGAATGGAAAATACCAGTTGGCTTCTGGATTAATATCCCTCAATCCACAAAGCTTCCGAAACTCCCACTTTCTCTTCCACCCTCTATATAAAATATTTTACATGCAATTGAAAGTTTTACTTTGAACCAAACACAAGATCTTTAAACTTACATATGAAACATATTGCAATGCACCTATATAGAAAGCTAAATAACAACTCATTCTCTTGCCATTTGATTCTATTTCTTTAAATAGGTAAAGATAGAATAGTAATGAATATTTCTAATATTGCAAACTAGAATCACAGTTATATTCTTTTTTCTGTAAAGCCCTATCATCAACTCTCAATTTGCTAAATCAAGCTCTGATCTTTCCCAACGTTGGTTATTTTAAAGCAAATAACTAAACTATTGTCATAAATTTGTAAGACATAATTGGATTTGCTAACTAGTCCTCACCCAAATGAAATCTTTGCTATTTTGAGTGAGAAGATAAAATATAACAACACCTCAAACAAACACAACCTCATAAAGCATTAGTAACACATAGTTTAATGGATATAATAAAAAAAATGACAAAAATAAACATTTTTGCTAACACAATATTAAATAAACATAGGAAAATGATATGCACTGATACAACATGGTCTCTCTCTCTCTCTCTCTCTCTCTCTCTCTCTCTCTCTCTCTCCCTTCTCTAACCAAGCTCATCCATAATGGAGAGAACTCGAACACATCATAAGGTTGCATAGTAATGCAATCAGGCCGATCACAAAAATACAGAGCAACATCTGCTGTAAAAGATTGTTGAAGTATAAAAGTATCATTGAAAACAGAGATGTATTTGTCCAACTTCGGAAAATTGTATCCCTTTAAAGAGAGAATTGTCATGTCTATGAAACAACAGTTGATCCCTTGAGCTTGTCTCTCCAAACCAATGAGAAACCTCTTCACCCTTGGTCTAACAAGACTGACTAATATCCAACTTATATATTGTACAAGATATTGATAACTTGTATGCATAAATTAACTCAAAATCAGTAAAAGGTGAAGTCCTCTTAAGCATTTTAGATGGCACCTTTTTTTCAATCATTAATAAATTGTCTTAAGACTCAACAAAGAAAATATTGTCACTAAGATTTATATTTCAGAATGAATGACTAATGTCCAAAATCCTGGTTCTAGGATTTGGTCCACAATCAAATTCAATAAGCCCTCCATTGACAACTAAAGCATAGAAATATCCTTGGAAGTAATGAAAGTCGCAGAAATCTTTGTTTGAAGGTTGGTTTTCAACCATAACCCATCTTGTGTCTTGCGGTCTGCATATAGCTGTAGTTTTACTGTAACACCCATCTTTTAACGGAGATGGATGCTACACTGACCAAATTTCGAGTATAACTTTGAGCCCGAGGTCATTGAAAAATCATCTGATCATCTTTGTTATGCTAAATCTGGAGATAGGGAGTTAAATCACATATAACATAACAACAGGCTCAACCATAGAGAAGAGTAACATAACACATCATACCCCAGATTAGCAACTGGGTTTAGATAGTGTTTGGGTCTCTCAATACAAACAAGCTAAAAAAACAAGGTGCGTTGGTACTTTTAGGGGGGCGCTAGAGCCACTACAGTACTCGAGTCTCGCCCGTAGACACGAAACTACCTCGATCCCTATTCATGCCCTGTAAGAAAAATGTGAGAGTGATGAGCTACACGAGCTCAGTGAGTATAGGCCAATCTATCAGGTAGTTACCTACCTGTCTCTCAACAGAGAACTATACTGGTACAATGATACAAATACATATACAAAATAAACATGGGGGCAACATAATTATCTTTAATAGGATTAAGCATGCCAAGCAAACAGGAAAAATCCGATAAAACCAATGCCATTTCAAACACTACATGCATTTTGCAAACAATCATATTCATACTGAGGCCTCATATCGTAAGAACATGTACCCCTAGTTCGAATGCATCCGGAAGTGCTCTAGCATCACATCAGGGATAAGCGGTATACAGTACATAATCTTGATAACCGGGATAGCGGTATACAGTACATGAACCCGGGACACGGCTGAGGTATCTGATTACATAGCCGTCAAGTGGCAATGATTCGACGTATCTGATACAAGATATAACCGCCAAGCAACGGACGATCGATTGGTATCTGATTACATAACCGTCGAGGCTGATGATGGCGGTATCTGATTCATGACCATCAAGCCTGCATCCGCTGGATTCCACATGCATCCCAAACTACGGAACAGTATACGATATATGCAATCTTCCACAATATCAATTTCCATTTCTTTCTTTTTATGCCAGTTCAATCATATAGCATTTGTTCAAACTTAAAATCACTATACTATATAGCGATAGGGATACTTCGGCAACCACAAAACTGGTACAAAAATCATATCGATGCAGGTAAATCAAATCTCAACATAATACATTTATAAAACAGATGTATAGAAGGGTCCACTCACTTGTCGTCCTTCGCGGTTCAATATTGACTCTACTCTGCCGGGTCTCCAAGCACTTCCTTTTCTTTTCCTATGGAGAGGAAATACGAAATACGGATCAGATTATGTATCTAATTATAACACGTATTTAAACATAACCCCGAATTGAAAATAAGCGCAGTCATCTAAAACCGTTCATAACTTTTGATCCGGGTGCCCGATCGTATCGATCAAGCATTCGTTACGCAAGTCTTTCGATGACCTTTCTAATGATCACCACACTCCCCGATTGGAGAGGTATTGTGGGCTGAATTCATCCCGGAAAAGGAACAACCCTGCATTAGCTATATTGGAATTTCGGTAGAGTTTCCCCCTATTTCTAGGGCCCGAAACTCATACAAACATTCACCATAATATAATTACAATAAATCATGCTTCATTATCATCATTCCCGTAATTAATCCCTTCACTTCGCCCCTTAATCCATCCCTAATTTCAGCTCTACAAACATGTATCTTAATGATCACTCCATTCATTCATTATTAAGGTCTCACTTTGCCGTTCGCCGGTAATCCAAGCTCGCCGGGGTTGTAGCTGGCCGGAGCGACAAGATTCACCGGATCTGAGCTAGTAGTGAGGCAGCCGAACAGAAGGGAGATAAAGGGGACTGGTGGCCGTCGGCGTGGTGTCGAGATGGCTGCCGACCGCGTGCAAGCCAAGGGAAAGCGCCGATGTAGAGCCGGCCGGCCTGAGGTCATGCAAACGGGGAATCAGCGCCGAGATACGGTCATGGAGGGAGTAGAGAGAGAAAGGGCGGCGGAGAAGAGCTCACGAGCTCCTCGAGCAGTAGGCATGCCGAACGGGCGAAACGAGTGAGAGGGGCTACCGATTTGAGAAAAGGGAGGGGGTTGGTGAGGAGAGAGGGTTTCTCTCTCCCTCCCTCTTATAACCTAGGCTGCCCCTCTTTTTTCTTATTTTATTTTATTTTATTTTTTTATTTTAAAAAAAATCATTACCTTCATTTTCTTTTCTCTTTTTCCTCATTGCTTTCCATTTTCTTTTTCTTTTTCTTTTCTTTTCCCTTATTCTTTATGTTTTTTCTTTTCAATAATATAGAATTTAATTCCCCATGTTATAATTGTCACGGGCCCTGGGGTTCAGTTAGCCAACAAGTTCCGCGAATCCTGGCTCCGTTGCTTTATCAGTTACGACATACTATGGCTTCACGGAGTCTGTCTATTGTCAGACCAGATCCGCGAATACCAGCTTTTGACCCGGTCAGCTCTGCTTCACCGGGACTCTAAACTTGTTGGTTTCTCCCTCAACTACTAGCCCCTAGATTAACATTGTTTGATTACTTCCTATTTATATTTCTTCCTATTACTGATCGGGTTGGTTTTACTACTGACCCCTTACTATTTCAAGACACTTCATCCTGGCCCATTACGGCCTTTTCTATGGTCCATCTGCTTGTGGTTAGATTTAGACCCACTAACGCTCGATTACTCCTTTTTATCGCACTAAAGTTCATTATTTCGTTATCTGCGTTATTTAACTCCGTCACTATTCCAAATTTTCTTATAATTTATTTATTCAGACAATTCGGGGCGTTACAATTCTCCCACCCTTAAGAAATTTCGTCCCCGAAATTCTGATATATAGGAAATTTAAAACATATAAGGGTACTGCTCTCTCATCTGATCTTCTCGTTCCTAGGTGGCCTTTTCTACTTGGTGGTGGCTCCATAATATCTTAACCATGGGGATTACTTTGTTTCTCAATACTTGCTCCCTCTTGTCTAGGATACGCACCTGTCCTTCGATATACGTCAAGTCTGGAACCAACTCTACTGTCAGTCCTTCTAGAGTCTGATATTGGTATCCAAGGCATTTCCGTAGAACCGATATATGGAATACGTTGTGTATCCTTAACAGTTCTTCTGGTAGTGCTAGTCTGTAGGCCACGGGACCGATTCTCTCCACAATCTCATACGGCCCAATATAACGTGGGCTAAGCTTCCCCCGCTTCTGGAATCTGAATACGCCCTTCCAAGGAGATACCTTTAGATACACCCAATCTCCTACTCTGAACTCCAAGTCTCGGCGACAGTTATTAGCATAACCCCGTTGCCTATCCTGAGCTTTCCTCATCTGCTCCCTGACGAGTTTCACCTTCTCCGCGGTTTGTTGCACCAGCTCCGGTCCCAGTAATTTTCGTTCACCTTCTTCATCCTAGCATAGTGGTGTTCTGCATCTTCGACCGTATAGTGCTTCATATGGTGGCATACCTATACTTGCCTGGTAACTGTTGTTGTACGCGAACTCTATTAGCCCCAAATTTTCGTCCCAGCTTCCAGGTAGCTCCATCACACAAGCTCGAAGAAGGTCCTTGAGGGTTTGTATTGTCCTTTCGGACTGACCATCTGTAGGGGGATGGAAGGTCGTGCTAAAATTCAACTTCGTTCCCAAAGCCTTGTGCAGACTCTTCTAGAATTGCAACGTGAAGTTTGGGTCCCTGTCAGATACGATGGACACGGGCACTCCATGGAATCTCACAACTTGTTCCACGTATAGTTGTGCCAACCAATCTCCAGAGTAAGTAGTCTTGATAGGCAAAAAGTGGGCGAATTTAGTCAGTCTATCAAGGATGACCCAGATTGCATCCTTACCTTGACCGGTTCGAGGTAAGGCAGTCAAGAAATTCATAGCTATCCTTTCCCACTTCCAACCTGGAACCTCCAAAGGTACCAACAACCATGGTGGCTTCTTGTGTTCTACCTTGATTTGTTGGCATATCGGACACTTAGCCACATAGTCCGCGATCTCCCTCTTCATGCTTCTCCAGATGTAGTTACCCTTGATCTTCTTGTAGATCTTCGTACTCCCGGGGTGCATGGCTTATGCGGAGCTATGGGCTTCCTCCATAATCTACAATTTGAGAGCCATCTCATTCCGTGGCACGTAGATCCGAGCTCCCACTATGACTGCTCCATCCGGAGAGAGAAAGTAATCACTTCCATCAAGTTCTCCCTCCTGAAGCCTTCCTGCCAGCTTCATCAACTTAGTGTCTCGAAGCTAAGCGTCCTTGATCAGATCTATCAACGTTGGGCGGAGATGGAAGCTTGCCAGTAACACTCCCAGCTCATCTACTGATAATTTGGCCCCGGTGGACCTCATCTCGTGCAGCTGAACAAAATTGGTGGTCCCTAAACGTGCCATTGTCTTTCGGCTTAGAGCATGTGCTACCACATTTGCCTTCCTCGGGTGGTACTCCAGGGTGTAGTCATAGTCTTTTAGAAGCTCCATCCACCTTCGCTGCCGCATGTTTAGCTCCCTTTGACTAATTAGGTATTTCAGGCTCTTGTGATCTGTGAAGATTTTACAAGCTTCACCATAAAGGTAGTGTCGCCATATCTTCAGTACGAAGACCACAGCCGCCAATTCTAGATCATGGACAGGATAGTTTACCTCGTGAGTCTTAAGTTGTCTATATGAATAGGGGATGACCTTGCCCTGTTGCATCAGGACGCAACCCAGACCTCGGAACGAGGCATCACTATAGATCTCGTACCCTATGCCTGCTGTAGGGAGGGTAAGGATAGGAGCGGACACTAGCCGATTCTTCAGTTCTTAGAAACTTTGCTCGCATTCCTCAGTCCACTCGAAGCTGACATTCTTTCGCAGCAAATTGGTAATAGGTTGTGCGATCGAAGAGAATCCCTCCACGAATCTCCTGTAGTAACCAGCTAACCCCAGAAAGCACCGATTTCCTTGACTGTAGTTGGGGCCCGCTAGTTGACTACGACTTCAATTTTCTCAGGATCAACGAAGATCCCCGATGTCGAGACTACGTGTCCCAAAAACTTTACTTCCTCGAGCCAGAAGTCACACTTCTTGAAATTGGCAAATAGTTGTTGCTCCCTCAACGTCTGCAACACTATCCGGAGGTGGTGGATATGTTCCTCCACACTATGGGAATACACTAAGATATCATCAATGAATACCACCATAAACTGGTCCAGATAGGGCGCAAATACTCTATTCATCATGCCCATGAATGCTGCGGGACCATTAGTCAATCCAAAGGGCAATACTAAAAATTCAAAGTGTCCATATCGGCTCCGAAAGGCTATCTTGGCCACATCCTCCGCCTTCACTCGCATCTGGTAATATCCCGACTTCAAGTCGATCTTTGAGAAAACGCACGCCCCTCGCAGCTGATCGAAGAGATCGTCGATGCGGGGTAGAGGGTATTGGTTTTTGATTGTGACTTCATTGAGTTGTCGGTAATCAATACACATCCTTAAGGAGCCGTCCTTCTTCTTCACGAATACTACCGGTGTACCCCAGGGGGAGACGCTAGGCCTGATGAAACCCTTCTCCAGCAGCTCATTCAATTGACTCTTCAGTTCTTTCAGCTCTACTAGGGCCATCCTGTATGGTGCTCTAGAAATTGGCGTCGTCCCCGGGTATAACTCTATAGAGAACTCTACACCTCTATGCGGAGGTAGACCTGGTAGCGCTTGGAATACGTCAGCATATTCGCAGGCTACAGGTATTTCATGAACCTCCGCTCGGGAGGCTTTAGCTCCCACCACACTCGCCTGACATGCTTCCTCCGTCTGTGTCCGTCTTCGGTAGAACAGGATTTCCGCCTCTCCCCGTCATTGGAAGCACATCGTCTTTGAATAGCAATCCACTTTGGCATGGTGACTGGCTAACCAATCCATTTTGAGAATTGCATCGAAATCTAAAATCTTCATCGGAATCAGGTCGGCTGTGAGCTCCTGGCCATCTATCTTGATACTACACCCCTCATAAACTACCTTTACAATCATAGAACTACCAATAGGGGATGCAACAAGCATAGGTTCTGCTAGCCTACTAGCATACATATCCTCAGGCATAGTAAAGGCGGTAGCAATATAAGAATGGGTAGAGCCAGGATCAACCAATACGCAAGCATCATTATCAAAGATCTGCACCGTACCTGTAATTACGCCTGGGGCCTGCACCGCCTGCTGTTGTGTCATGGCGAATGCCTGAGCCTGTAGCTGAGATGGGGCCCCCTGACCCCTTCCTCGAGACTTCCCCCCAAACGACGCTCCTCGGCTACCTCCTAACCGCTCCAATCCGAAACCCCCGGCTACCGCCGCTTTTGAAACCTCCGGCCGCCCTCCTGCTGAGCTATCCCACTTCCTTGTGTCAGTAATGGGCACTCTTTCTTGTAGTGTCCCAGCTATTGGTAGTGGAAACAGATCTGTGACCCACAGACTCTGAAGTGGAACTTGCTGCAAACGGAACATTGTGGCTTCCCTCGGTAGTTGCCCCCTATAGAGGACCCACCGCTGCTGCTACTGTTACTCTTCTTAGTTGGTGTGGCATTCCCATCAACCTGAGCACTCAGATTGTTCCTCTTATTCCACTTTTCTTGTCTCTGCTTCTGCTTCCCGAGCCCCTCTCCACTCGCACTGCCGAATCAACTAAACCTCTAAACTCAACAAATCCATGCGCTAGTACGGGAATTTTTATATCATCCCGTAATCCTTCTTCATACTTCCGACACTTGTCGTATTCATCCGCTACCATTTCTGGGGCGTAGCGACTAAGAGCAACAAACTTAGCCGTGTACTAGGCCACCGTCATGCTTCTCTGAGTAAGGTAGGTAAACTCCACCCTCTTGGCATCACGATGGACTCGGGGTGAAAAATTTCGGTCGAAGGCCTTCTTGAACTCAGCCCATGTCTATATACCTCCTTGAGGAAGGTTGTCACGAATCGTCTCCCACCACCCCAGAGCCTCTGGTCCCAGCAACAAGGTCACCGTAATGATCTTCTCTTCTTCTGGTACATGCATGGCCTCAAACACGTACTCCACATGCCTGATCCATGTCTCTGCCTCAACAGGATCCGGTGCGTCGGTGAAATGGGACACTCCCATTTGTCGGGCCCGCGTCACATAATCCACATCCCTACTCCTGGGTTGTTGCGGTTGTTAGTGGTTGGGGTAAGCCGCATACGCTTACGCCATATGTTCATAAAATTGTTGCAAGCCCTGAAATGGTGGCGCACCCGCGAACGGTGGCATTCCAGGATATGGTGGCGCACCCGCACCTGGGAATGGTGGCATCCCCGGATATGGTGGAGCACCCACGAACTGTGGCATTCCCGGATACTGCGGCACACCCGGATATTTCGGCATCCCGGGATACTGTGGCATACCCGGGTCATATCCCGGGTTCTGCTGTGCGTGGGAGTTGTCTCCATGTTCCTCCGGCTCAGGGACCTCCAGGTGAGGCTCCTCGGCGGGTATTTCCCGCGGCACCCTCGGGGGCCTCCCACGTTTACTCTTCGGCTGCATACTGTAATTCAGAAAGTCAGTTAAATGGTGTAAATTTACATCGCAATCTTAACAGCTACTTCACTATGTCAACTATTCCTGACTCCCACCCTAAGGCTCTGACCCCTCTAGGACTCTTAAGTCTAGGATTAAACCTGGCTCTGATACCACTAAATGTAACACCCATCTTTTAACTGAGATGGATGCTACACCAGCCAGCTCAGGAGTATAACCTGAGCCAGAGGCTGATCAAAAATCATACAGTCATCTTTGTTAAGCTAGTTATGGAGATAGGTAATTAAATCACATATAACATAACAACAGGCTCAACCATAGAGAAGAGTCACATAATACATCACACCCCAGATTAACAACTGGGTCTAAATAGAGTTTGGGTCTCTCAATACAAACAAGCTAAAGTAACAAACTAACTGGTACTTTTAGGGGGCGCCAGAGCCACTACAGTACTCGAGTCTCGCTCGTAGACACGAAACTCTACCCCGATCCCTATTCATTTCCTGTAAGAAAAATATGAGAGGGATGAGCTACACAAGCTCAGTGCGTATAGACCAATCTGTCAGGTAATTACCTACCTGTCTCTCAACAGAGAACTACACGAATATAATAACACAAATACATATACAAAATAACATGGGGGTCAACATAGTTATCTTCAATCGGGTTAAGCATGCCAAACAAACAGGAACTCCGATAAAACCAATGTCATTCAAACACTTCATGCATTTAACAAACAATCATATTCATACTGAGGCCTCATATCGTAGGAACATGTACCCCTAGTTCGAATGCCTCCGGGAGTGCTCCAACATCACATCCAGGATCAGCGTGATACTGATTACATAATCCACGATAACCGGAAGAAAGATACAAGATACATGAATCCACGGACACGGCGACCGGTATACAATACATAATAGTCAAGTGGCTGGGCTGACGGTATACTGATACATAACCGCCAAGCAACCTGACGATCAGTGGTATACAGTACATAACCATCAAGCGACTGATGGTCACGTGATTATCTGATACATGACCATCAAGCTGCAGATCCATTTGGATTCCACATGCATCCCAAACTACGGAACAGTATACGATATATGCAATCTTCTACAATATCAATTTCCATTTCTTACCTTTTATGCTAGTTCAATCATATAGCATTTGTTCAAACTTAAAATCACTATACTATATAGCGATAGGAATACTTCGGCAACCACAAAACTGATACGAAAATCATATCGATGCAGGTAAATCAAATCTCAAGCATAATACATGCATAAAACAGATGTATAGAAAGGTCCACCACTTATCGTCCTTCGCGGTTCAAGATTGACTCGACTCCGCCGCCTCTCCAAGTACTTCCTTTTCTTTTCCAATGGAGAGGAAATACGAAATACGGATCAGAATCC
The DNA here is from genome assembly GCA_026586065.1 of Dioscorea zingiberensis. Classification (NCBI taxonomy): domain Eukaryota; kingdom Viridiplantae; phylum Streptophyta; class Magnoliopsida; order Dioscoreales; family Dioscoreaceae; genus Dioscorea; species Dioscorea zingiberensis. The sequence continues at coordinate 22,606,413 of CM048819.1, forward strand.
TTATCTAATTATAACACGTATTTAAACATAACCCCGAATTGAAAATAAGCGCAGTCATCTAGAACCGTTCATAACTTTTAATCCGGGTGCCCGATTGGATCGATCAAGCATTCGTTACGTAAGTCTTTCGATGACCTTTCTAACGATCACCTACACTCCCCAATTGGAGAGGTATTGTGGGCTGAATTTATCAAGGAAAGGGAACAGCCCGGCATTAGCTCTAATGGAATTTCGGCAGAGTTTCCCCCTATTTCTAGGCCCCAAAACTCATACAAACATTCACCATAATATAATTAAACTAAATCATGCTTCATTATCATCATTCCCGTAATTAATCCCTTCACTTCCCCCCTTAATCCATCCCTAATTTCAGACCTACAAACATGTATCTTAATGATCACTCCATTCATTCTTAATTAAGGTCTCACTTTGCCGTTCGCCGGTAATCCAAGCTCGTCGGGGTTGTAGCTGACCGGAGCGACAAGAAGTTCACCGGATCTGAGCTAGTAGTGAGGCAGCCGAACAAAAGGGAGATTAAAGGGACTGGTGGTTGTCGGCGTGGCGTCGAGATGGCTGCCTACAGCGTGCAAGCCGAGGGAAAGCGCCGGTGTAGAGCCGGCCAGCCTGAGGTCGTGTAAACGGGGAATCGGCGCCGAGATCCGGTCATGGAGGGAGTGGAGAGAGAAAGGCTGAAGAAGAGCTTCCTTGAGGAGCTCCCGGCTCGAGAGTGGCGCTGGCCGCGCTTGTCTGTGAACAAGAGTGAGAGAGGCGGTGATTTGAGAAAGGGGAGGAGGGGAGTTTCAAAGCCGAGAGAGAGAGGGTTTATCTCTCTCTCCCTCTTATAACCTAGGCTGCCCCTCTTTTTGCTTATTTTATTTTATTATTTTTTTTATTTTAAGAAAAATCGTTATCTTCATTTTCGTTTCTCTTTTTCCTTATTGATTTCCTTTTTCTTTTTCTTTTTCTTTTCTTTTCCCTTTTTCTTTAACTTCTTTCTTTTCAATAATATAGAATTTAATTCCCCACGTTATAATAGTCACGGGCCCCGGGGTTCAGTCAGCCAACCAGATCCGCGAATCCTGACTGTGTTGCTTTATCGGTTACGGCATACTATGGCTTCACGGAGTTTGCCTCTTGTCAGACCAGATCCGCGAATACCGGCTTTTGACCAGGTCAGCTCTTCTTCACCGGGACTCTAAACTTGTCGGTTTCTCCCTCAACTACTGGGCCCTAGATTAACATTGTTTGATTACTTCCTATTTACATTTCTTCCTATAACTGATCGGGTTGGTTTTACTACTGACCCCTTACTATTTCAAGACACTTCGGCCTGGCCCATTACGGCATTTTCTATGGTCCATCTGCTTGTGGTTAGATTTAGACCCACTAACGCCCGATTACTCCGTCACTGTTCAAAATTTAATTATTTATTTATTTAGACAATTCGGGGCGTTATATTTACATTCAAATAAACCTGCAAACAGACAATCATCAAAGATTAGTGGTGATGATAAAACAGCAATGTCTAGGGATACAGGGCTTTCTATTCTTTATAAGAGTTGAGCCATTGGCCTAAATTTGTATGGCAATAAAAATGTTCTTGTTGATGGAAGTTGTGGGTATTCGTCTGTGAATGGATTGAAAAGAGAACAATTTCAATTTTAATAAGACAAGATGAGCAAACTATGTGAAGATCCAACAATTTGTGCTCAAAGAAATAAATCTATTTCATCCTCATATTGTTGGTCCTCAATAAGGTTGTAGAAACTTCTTGTTTTAAATTTTGAGTCATAGGGACAAATCAACCACGATACTTGCTTTAATGAAGGATCCTCCTTTACAACCGACTTCCATTATTTGCATACACTACTAAAGTTGATGTAATCGATCAGACTTAGACGTTTTAGTATTCGATCTATAAGTTTTTTTGGGAGGTGTGAGCACCAATTTTGGTTCCTTCGACTTCTGGAATTACCAATTGGCTTGTCAAAACCCAATAATTCTTCCTCTGAATGACAACTGTAACAAGATAACATATAGCACACCAAGACTAAGAGTTTTAAGCAATAAAAAGGAATAAATAATAAAGATAAATGGCAAGTTGTGTAAATAATAATTGAAACACACACATATATTTATATAAAAATGAATTGCCCAAAATGATTTTAAAACAAAATTAATGGAATACCTTTTCGAGCTTGAAGACATCTCCAAGGAATGTAAAATTTAAGTGGGTGATTGTGAGAATAATGTAAATTTTTTTTTGTATTTCAACTTACAACTACTTTGTAATTAAGTTGAAATACAGTAATGTAAAGGATACTTGAGGCTAGTAATCCTTACCAAGTCATCCTTGTTTATAGGATCTATACCAAGGCTACCAAACTTCCCTTGTTTATAGGATCAGTAACTACCTCAGTTAACAACTTGGTATACATGTACTCCCTTTATATATGAAAAACAAGGAATGGCAAATACCAGTTTGTTTGAGAATTTCAAAATGTTTTCTTGGTATCAGCAGTCCTTCTGGATTAATATCCCTCAGTCCACAAGGCTTCCGAAACTCCCACTTTCTCATCCACCCTCTATATAAAATATTTTACATGTAATTGAAACTTTTACATTAAACCAAACACAAGATTTTTCAACTTACATATGGAACATATTGCATTGCACCTATATAGAAAGCCAAATAACCACTCATTCTCTTGCTCTTTGATTATATCGCTTGAAATAGATAAAGATGGAATAGTAATGAATATTTATAATATTGCAAACTAGAATCGAAGTTCTATTCTTTTATCTCTAAAGCCCTATCACAAACTCTCAATTTGCTAAATCAAGCACTGATCTCTCCCAACTTTGGTTATTTTAAAGCAAATAACTAAACTATTGTGATAAATTTGTAAGACATAATTGGATTGGCTAACTAGTCCTCACAAAAATGAAATCTTTGCTATTTTGAGCGAAAAGCTAAAAGACAACAACACCTCAATCAAACGCAACCTTTAAAGCATTAGTAATAGATTGTTTAGTGGAAATAGTAAAAAAATTGACAAAAATAAACATTTTTGCAAACACAATAGTAAATAAACATTGGTAAATGATATGCACTAATACAACTTGGTCTCTCTCACTCTCTCTTCTAACAAGGCTCATTCATAAAGGAGAGAACTCGAACACATCATGCGGTTGTATAGCAATGCAATAAGATGGATCACAAAAATAAAGAGCGGCATCTACTATAAAATATTGTTGAAGGATAAAAGTATCATTGAAAGCAGAGATGTATTTGTTCAACTTCGGAAAATTGTATCCCTTTAAAGAGAGAATTGTAATGTCCAAGAAACAACAGTTGTTCCCTTGAGCTTGTCTTTCCGAACCAATGAGAATCCTCTTCACCCTTGGTCCAACAAGACTGAGTAATATCCAACTTATATATTGTACAAGATATAGATAACTTGTATGTGTAAATTGACTCAAAATCAGTAAAAGGTAAAGTCCTCTTGAGCATTTTAGATGGCACCGTTCTTTCAATCATTAATAAATTGTCGGAAGACTCAACCAAGTAAATATTATCACTAAGATTTATATTTCGGAGTGAATGACTAATGTCCAAAATCCTGGTTCGAGGATTTGGTCCACAATCAAATTCAGTAAGCCCTCCATTGACATCTAAAGCATAGAAATATCCTTGGAAGTAATTAAGGTCGCAATAATCTTTTTTTGAAGGTTGGTCTTCAACCATAAACCATCTTGTGTCTTGCAGTCTGTATATAGCTATAGTTTTACAATCAAATAAACCTACAAATAGATAATCATCAAAGATTAGTGGTGATCATAAAAATGTAATGTCTAGGGATCCAGGGCTTTTGATTTTTATAAGCATTGAGCCATTGTCCTAAATTTGGATGGCAATAAAACAGTTCTGGTTGATGGAAGTTGTCGGTTTCGTCTGTGAATGGATTGAATAGAGAACCATTTCCATTTTCATAAGACAAGATGAGCCAACTTGATGAAGATCCAACAATTTGTGCTCCAAGAAACAAATCCATTTCAGACTCATATTTTTGGTCCTCAATGATGTTGTAGAAATTTCTAGTTTTAAAATCTGAGTCATAGGGAAAAATCAACCAGGGTACTTGCTTTAATGAATGATCCTCCATTGCTACCGAACTCCAATATTTGCATACACGACTAAAGTTGATGTAATTGATCTGATTTAGACATTTTAGTATTAGATCTATAAGTTTTTTTGGGAAGTGTGCGCACCAACTTTGGTTTCTTCGGCTTTTGGAATTATCAATTGGCATGTCAAAACCCAATAATTCTTCCTCTGAATGACAACTGTAACAAGATAATATATTGCACACCAAGACTAAGAGTTTGGTGCAATAAAAAGGAATTAATAATAAAGATAAATGGCAAGTTGTGTAAACTATAATTGAAACACACACACACACACACACACACACACACACACACACATATATATATATATATATATATATATATATAAGAATTGCCCTAAATGATATATATATATTTATATAAGAATTGCCCCAAATGATTTCGAAACAAAATTAATGGAATACCACTTCAAGCCTGAAGACATCTGCAAAGAATGTAAAAATTAAGGGGAGAAGGTGAGAATAATGTAAAATTTTTATTGTATTTCAACATACAACTACTTTGACTTTAATTTGAAATACAGTAATGTAAAGGATACTTGTGGCTAGTAACCCTTACTAAGTTATCCTTGTTTATAGGATCTATACCAAGCCTACCAAACTTCCCTTGTTTATAGGATTGGTAACTATCTAAGTTAACAAACTTGTACACATGTACTCCCTTTATATATGAAATACAAGGAATGGCAAATACCAGTTGGTGTGAGAATTTCAAAATGTTTTCATTGTATCAGCAGTCCTTCTGGATTAATATCCCTCAATCCTCAAGGTTTTCGAAATTCTTTCTTTCTCTTCCACGCTCTATATAAAATATTTTACATATAATTGAAACTTTTACATTAAACCAAACACAAGATTTTTAAACTTACATATGAAACATATTGCATTTCACCTATATAGAAATCCAAATAACCACTCTTTCTCTTGCTCTTTGATTATATCTCTTGAAAAATATAAAGATGGAATAGTAATGTATATTTCTAATATTGCAAACCAGAATCCAGTTCTATTCTTTTGTCTTTAAGGCCCTATCATTAACTCTTAATTTGCTAAATCAAGCACTGATCTTTCCCAACATTGTTTATTTTAAAGCAAATAACTAAAGTATGGTCATAAATTGGTATGGCATAATTAGATTGGCTAACTAGTCCTATCCAAAATGAAATGTTTGCTATTTTGAGTAAGAAGATAAAATACAACAACACCTCAATCAAACACAACCTCATAAAGCATTAGTAACACATAGTTTAATGGAAATATTAAAAAGAATGACAAAAATAAACATTTTAGCTAACACAACAGTAAATAAACATAGGAAAATGATATGCATTGATACAACATGGTCTCTCTCTCTCTCTCTCTCTCTCTCTCTCTCTCTCTCTCTCTCTCTTCTAACCAAGCTCATCCATAAAGGAAAGAACTCGAACACATCATAAGGTTGCATAGTAATGCAATCAGGTCGATCACAAAGATATAGAGCGGAAAATTATCATTGAAAACACAGATGTATTTGTCCAACTTCAGAAAATTGTATCCCTTTAAAGAGAGAAAGTCCATGTCCAAGAAACAACAGTTGATCCCTTGAGCTTTTCTCTCCGAATCAATAAGAATCGTCTGAAACCTTCGTCCCACAAGACTAACTAATATCCAAATTATATATTGTAAAAGATATAGATAAATTGTATGTATAAATTGACTCAAAATTAGTAAAAGGTGAAGTCCACTTGAGCATTTTAGATGGAACCTTTCTTTCAATCATTAATAGATTGTCTAAAGACTCAACCAAGTAATTATTGTCACTAAGATTTATTTTTCGGAGTGAATGAGTAATGTCCAAAATCTTCGTTCTAGGATTTGGTCCACAATAAAATTCTATAAGCCCTCCATCGACATCTAAAGCATAGAAATATCCTTGGAAGTAATGAAGGTCGCAGTAATCGTTTTTTGAAGGTTGGCCTTCAACCATAAACCATCTTGTGTCTTGCGGTCTGCATATAGCTATAGTTTTACAATCAAATAAAGATGCAAACAGACAATCTTCAAAGATTAGTGGTGATGATAAAACAGCAATGTCTAGGGATACAGGGCTTTCGATTCTTTATAAGCGTTGAGCCATTGGCCTAAATTTGGATGGCAATAAAACAGTTATGGTTTATGGAAGTTGTGGATATTCGTCTGTGAATGTATTGAAAAGTGAACCATATCAATTTTCATAAGACAAGATGAGCCAACTAGATGAAGATCAAACAATTTGTGCTCCAAGAAACAAATCCATTTCATACTCATATTGTTGTCCCTCAATGAGGTTGTAGAAATTTCTTGTTTTATAATCTGAGTCGTAGGGACAAATCAACCACGGTACTTGCTTTAATGAAGGATCCCCCATTGCAACCGACCTCCATTATTTGCATAGACTACTAAAGTTGATGTAATTGATCAGACTTAGACGTTTTAGTATTCGATCTATAAGTTCTTTTTGGAGGTGTGCGCACAATCTTTGGTTTCTTCGACTTCTGGAATTATCAATTTGCATGCCAAAACCAAATAATTCTTCTTGTGAATGACAACTGTAACAAGATAATATATAGCACACCAAGACTAAGAGTTTGGTGCAACAAAAATGAATGAATAATAAAGATAAATAGCAAGTTGTGTAAACTTTAATTGAAACACACACAGATATATATATATATATAAAAAGGAATTGCCCTAAATGATTTCATAACAAAATTAATCGAATACCTTTTCGAGCTTGAAGACATCTGTAAAGAATGTAAAATTTAAGGGGAGGATGGTGAGAATAATGCAAAATTTTTACTGTATTTCAACTTACAACTAGTTTGAATTTAAGTTGAAATACAGTAATGTAAAGGATACTTGAGCTAGTAATCCTTACCGAGTCATCCTTGTTTATAGGATCTATACCAAGCCTACAAAACTTCCTTTTTTTATAGAATCGGTAACATCGAAGTTAACAACCAGGTATACATGTACTCCCTTTATATATGAAATACAAGGAATGGAAAATCCCAGTTGGCTTCTGGATTAATATACCTCAATCCACAAAGCTTCCGAAACTCCCACTTTCTCTTCCACCCTCTATATAAAATATTTTACTTGAAATTGAAACTTTCATTTAAACCAAACACAAGATTTTTAAACTTACATATGAAACATATTGTAATGCACCTATATAGAAAGCCCAATAACAACTCATTCTCTTGATCTTTCATTCTCTCTCTTTAAATAGGTAAACATAGAATAGTAATGAATATTTCTAATATCGCAAACTAGAATCACAGTTATATTCTTTTTTCTGTAAAGCCCTATCATCAACTCTCAATTTGCTAAATCAAGCACTGATCTTTCCCAACTTTGCTTATTTTAAAGCAAATAACTAAACTGTTGTCATAAATTTGTAAGACATAATTGGATTGGCTAACTAGTCCTCACCAAAATAAAAACTTTGCTATTTTGAGTGTGAAGATAAAATACAACAACACGTCAAACAAACACAACCTCATAAAACATTAGTAACACATAGTTTAATGGAAATAATTAAAAAAATGACAAAAATAAACATTTTTGCTAACACAATAGTTAATAAACATAGGAAAATGATATGCACTGATACAACATGCTCTCTCTCTCTCTCTCTCTCTCTCTCTCTCTCTCTCTCTCTCTCTCTCTCTCTCTCTCTCTCTCCTAACCAAGCTCATCCATAAAGGAGAGAACTCGAACACATCATAAGGTTGCATAGTAATGTAATCAGGTCGATCACAAAAAATACAGAGCGGCATCTGCTGTAAAAGATTGTTGAAGTATAAAAGTATCATTGAAAAAATAGATGTATTAGTCCAATTTCAGAAAATTGTATCAATTTAAAGAGAGAATTGTCATGTCCATGAAACAACAGTTGATCCCTTGAGCTTGTCTCTCCAAACCAATGTGAATCCCCTTCAACCTTGGTCCAACAAGACTGACAAATAACCAACTTATATATTGTACAAGATATAGATAACTTGTATGCATAAATTGACTCAAAATCAGTAAAAGGTGAAGTCCTCTTGAGCATTTTAGATGGCACCTTTCTTTCAATCATTAATAAATTGTCTGAAGGCTCAACCAAGTAAATATTGTCACTAAGATTTATATTTTGGAGTGAATGACTAATATCCAAAATCTTGGTTCTAGGATTTGGTCCACAATCAAATTCAGTAAGCCCTCCATAGACATCTAAAGCATAGAAATATCCTTGGAAGTAATGAAGGTCGCAGTAATCTTTTTTTGAAGGTTGGTCTTCAACCATAAACCATCTTGTGTCTTGCGGTCTGCATGTAGCTATAGTTTTACAATCAAATAAAGCTGTAAACAGACAATCATCAAAGATTAGTGGTGATGATAAAACAGCAATGTCTAGGGATACAGGGCTTTCGATTCTTTATAAGCGTTGAGCCATTGACCTAAATTTGGATGGCCATAAAACAGTTATGGTTGATGGAAGTTGTGGATATTAGTCTGTGAATGTATTGAAAAGTGAACCATATCAATTTTCATAAGACAAGATGAGCCAACTAGATGAAGATCAAACAATTTGTGCTCCAAGAAACAAATCCATTTCATACTCATATTGTTGGCCCTCAATGAGGTTGTAGAAATTTCCTGTTTTATAATCTGAGTCGTAGGGACAAATAAACCAAGGTACTTGCTTTAATGAAGGATCCCCCATTGCTACCAACCTCCATTATTTGCATAGTCTACTAAAGTTGATGTTATCGATCAGACTTAACTGTTTTGTATTCGATATATAAGTTCTTTTGGGAGGTGTGCGCACAAACTTTGGTTTCTTCGACTTCTGGAATTATCAATTGGCATGTCAAAACCAAATATTTCTTCCTGTGAATGACAATTGTAACAAGATAATGTATAGCACACCAATACTAAGAGTTTTGTGCAACAAAAAGGAATGAATAATAAAGATAAATAGCAAGTTGTGTAAACTTTAATTGAAACACACATATATATATATAAAAAAAGGAATTTCCCTAAATGATTTCATAACAAAATTGATGGAATACCTTTTCGAGCTTGAAGACATCTGCAAAGAATGTAAAATTTAGGGGGAGGATAGAGAGAATAATGTAAAATTTTTACTGTATTTCAACTTACAACTACTTTGAATTTAAGTTAAAATACAATAATGTAAAGGATACTTGGGCTAGTAACCCTTACCGAGTCATCCTTGTTTATAGGATCTATACCAAGCCTACAAAACTTCCTTTTTTTATAGGATCGGTAACATCTTAGTTAACAACCTGGTATACATGTACACCCTTTATATATGAAATACAAGGAATGGAAAATACCGGTTGGCTTCTGGATTAATATCCTTCAATCCATAAAGCTTCCGAAACTCCCACTTTCTCTTCCACCCTCTATATAAAATATTTTACATGTAATTGAAACTTCTAATTTTAACCAAACACAAGATTTTTAAACTTACATATGAAACATATTGCAATGCACCTATATAGAAAGCCCAATAACAACTCATTCTCTTGATCTTTCATTCTCTCTCTTTAAATTGGTAAACATAGAATAGTAATAAATATTTCTAATATCGCAAACTAGAATCACAGTTATATTCTTTTTTCTGTAAAGCCCTATCATCAACTCTCAATTTGCTAAATCAAGCACTGATCTTTCCCAACTTTGCTTATTTTAAAGCAAATAACTAAACTGTTGTCATAAATTTGTAAGACATAATTGGATTGGCTAACTAGTCCTCACCAAAATAAAAACTTTGCTATTTTGAGTGTGAAGATAAAATACAACAACACGTCAAACAAACACAACCTCATAAAACATTAGTAACACATAGTTTAATGGAAATAATTAAAAAAATGACAAAAATAAACATTTTTGCTAACACAATAGTTAATAAACATAGGAAAATGATATGCACTGATACAACATGCTCTCTCTCTCTCTCTCTCTCTCTCTCTCTCTCTCTCTCTCTCTCTCTCCTAACCAAGCTCATCCATAAAGGAGAGAACTCGAACACATCATAAGGTTGCATAGTAATGTACTCAGGTCGATCACAAAAAATACAGAGCGGCATCTGCTGTAAAAGATTGTTGAAGTATAAAAGTATCATTGAAAAAATAGATGTATTAGTCCAATTTCAGAAAATTGTATCAATTTAAAGAGAGAATTGTCATGTCCATGAAACAACAGTTGATCCCTTGAGCTTGTCTCTCCAAACCAATGTGAATCCCCTTCACCCTTGGTCCAACAAGACTGACTAATAACCAACTTATATATTGTACAAGATATAGATAACTTGTATGCATAAATTGACTCAAAATCAGTAAAAGGTGAAGTCCTCTTGAGCATTTTAGATGGCACCTTTCTTTCAATCATTAATAAATTGTCTGAAGGCTCAACCAAGTAAATATTGTCACTAAGATTTATATTTTGGAGTGAATGACTAATATCCAAAATCTTGGTTCTAGGATTTGGTCCACAATCAAATTCAGTAAGCCCTCCATAGACATCTAAAGCATAGAAATATCCTTGGAAGTAATGAAGGTCGCAGTAATCTTTTTTGAAGGTTGGTCTTCAACCATAAAACCATCTTGTGTCTTGCGGTCTGCATGTAGCTATAGTTTTACAATCAAATAAAGCTGTAAACAGACAATCATCAAAGATTAGTGGTGATGATAAAACAGCAATGTCTAGGGATACAGGGCTTTCGATTCTTTATAAGCGTTGAGCCATTGGCCTAAATTTGGATGGCCATAAAACAGTTATGGTTGATGGAAGTTGTGGATATTAGTCTGTGAATGTATTGAAAAGTGAACCATATCAATTTTCATAAGACAAGATGAGCCAACTAGATGAAGATCAAACAATTTGTGCTCCAAGAAACAAATCCATTTCATACTCATATTGTTGGCCCTCAATGAGGTTGTAGAAATTTCACATTTTATAATGCGAATTAGTAGGGACAAATAAACCAAGGTACTTGCTTTAATGAAGGATCCCCCATTGCTACCAACCTCCATTATTTGCATAGTCTACTAAAGTTGATGTTATCGATCAGACTTAACTGTTTTGTATTCGATATATAAGTTCTTTTTGGGAGGTGTGTACAAACTTTGGTTTCTTCGACTTACGGAATTATCAATTGGCATGTCAAAACCAAATATTTCTTCACGTGGAATGACAATTGTAACAAGATAATGTATAGCACACCAATACTAAGAGTTTTGTGCAACAAAAAGGAATGAATAATAAAGATAAATAGCAAGTTGTGTAAACTTTAATTGAAACACACATATATATATATAAAAAAAGGAATTGCCCTAAATGATTTCATAACAAAATTGATGGAATACCTTTTCGAGCTTGAAGACATCTGCAAAGAATGTAAAATTTAAGGGGAGGATAGAGTGAATAATGTAAAATTTTTACTGTATTTCAACTTACAACTACTTTGAATTTAAGTTAAAATACAATAATGTAAAGGATACTTGGGCTAGTAACCCTTACCGAGTCATCCTTGTTTATAGGATCTATACCAAGCCTACAAAACTTCCTTTTTTTATAGGATCGGTAACATCTTAGTTAACAACCTGGTATACATGTACACCCTTTATATATGAAATACAAGGAATGGAAAATACCAGTTGGCTTCTGGATTAATATCCTTCAATCCATAAAGCTTCCGAAACTCCCACTTTCTCTTCCACCCTCTATATAAAATATTTTACATGTAATTGAAACTTTTAATTTTAACCAAACACAAGATTTTTAAACTTACATATGAAACATATTGGAATGCACCTAAATAGAAAGCTAAATAACAACTCATTCTCTTGCTCTTTGATTCTATCTCTTTAAATAGGTAAAGATAGTATAGTAATGAATATTTCTAATATTGCAAACTAGAATCACAGTTATATTCTTTTTTCTGTAAAGCCCATCATCAAGTCTCAATTTGCTAAATCAAGCACTGATCTTTCCCAACTTTGCTTATTTTAAAGCAAATAACTAAACTGTTGTCATAAATTTGTAAGACATAATTGGATTGGCTAACTAGTCCTCACCAAAATAAAAACTTTGCTATTTTGAGTGTGAAGATAAAATACAACAACACGTCAAACAAACACAACCTCATAAAACATTAGTAACACATAGTTTAATGGAAATAATTAAAAAAATGACAAAAATAAACATTTTTGCTAACACAATAGTTAATAAACATAGGAAAATGATATGCACTGATACAACATGCTCTCTCTCTCTCTCTCTCTCTCTCTCTCTCTCTCTCCTAACCAAGCTCATCCATAAAGGAGAGAACTCGAACACATCATAAGGTTGCATAGTAATGTAATCAGGTCGATCACAAAAATACTGAGCTGACATCTAGCTGTAAAAAGATTGTTGAAGTATAAAAGTATCATTGAAAAAATAGATGTATTAGTCCAATTTCAGAAAATTGTATCAATTTAAAGAGAGAATTGTCATGTCCATGAAACAACAGTTGATCCCTTGAGCTTGTCTCTCCAAACCAATGTGAATCCCCTTCACCCTTGGTCCAACAAGAATGACTAATAACCAACTTATATATTGTACAAGATATAGATAACTTGTATGCAGAAATTGACTCAAAATCAGTAAAAGGTGAAGTCCTCTTGAGCATTTTAGATGGCACCTTTCTTTCAATCATTAATAAATTGTCTGAAGGCTCAACCAAGTAAATATTGTCACTAAGATTTATATTTCAGAGTGAATGACTAATATCCAAAATCTTGGTTCTAGGATTTGTTCCACAATCAAATTCAGTAAACCCTCCATCGACATCCAAAGCATAGAAATATCCTTGGAAGTAATGAAGGTAGCAGTAATCTTTTTTTGAAGGTTGGTCTTCAACCATAAACCATCTTGTGTCTTGTGGTCTGCATATAGCTATAGTTTTATAATCAAATAAAGCTGCAAACAGACAGTCTTCAAAGATTAGTGGTGATGATAAAACAGTAATATCGAGGGATACAAGGCTTTCGATTCTTTATAAGCGTTGAGCCATTGGCCAAAATTTGGATCGCAATAAAGAAGTTCTGGTTAATGGAAGTTGTGGGTATTCGTTTGTGAATGGATTGAAAAGTGAACCATTTCCATTTTAATAAGACAAGATGAGCAAACTAGATGAAGATCCAACAATTTGTGCTCAAAGAAACGAATCCATTTCATCCTCATATTATTGGTCCTCAATAAGGTTGTAGAAATTTCTTGTTTTAAAATCTGAGTTATAGGGACAAATCAACCACGATACTTGCTTTATTGAAGGATCCTCCATCACTACGGACCTCCATTGTTTGCATAAACTACTAAAGTTGACGTAATCGATCATAATTAGACATTTTAGTATTCGATCTATAAGTTTTTTTTGGAGGTGTGCACACTAACTTTGGTTTCTTCGACTTCTGGAATTACCAATTGGCTTGTGAAAACCCAATAATTCTTCCTCCGAATGACAACTGTAACAAGATAATATATAGCACACAAAGACTAAGAGTTTGGTGCAATAAAAAGGAATTAATAGTAAAGATAAATGACAAGTTGTGTAAATAATAATTGAAACACACACATATGTTTATATAAAAATGAATTACCCCAATGATTTCAAAACAAAATTAATGGAATACCTTTTCGAGCTTGAAGACATTTGCAAAGAATGTAAAATTTAAGGGGCTGATGGTGAGAATAATGTAAATTTTTTTTTGTATTTCAACTTACAACTACTTTGACTTTAAGTTGAAATACAGCAATGTAAAGGATGCTTGAGGCTAGTAACCCTTACCGAGTCATCCTTTTTTATAGGATCTATACCAAGCCTACCAAACTTTGATTGTTTATAGGATCAGTAACTATCTCAGTTAAGAACCTGGTATACATGTACTCCCTTTATATATGAAATCCAAGGAATGGCAAATACCAGTCAGTACGAGAATTTCAAAATGTTTTCGTGGTATCAGCAGTCCTTCTGGATTAATATCCCTTAATCCACAAGGCATCAGAAACACCCACTTTCTCTTCCACCCTCTATATAAAATATTTTACATGTAATTGAAACTTTTACATTAAAGCAAACACAAGATTTTTAAACTTACATATGAAACAAATTACATTGCACCTATATAGAAAGCCAAATAACCACTCATTCTCTTGCTCTTTGATTATATCTCTTTAAATAGATAAAGATGGAATCGTAATAAATATTTCTAATACTGCAAACTAGAATTGAAGTTCTATTCTTTTATATCTAAAGCCCTATCATCAATTCTCAATTTGCTAAATCAAGCACTGACCTTTCCCAACTTTGGTTATTTTAAAGCAAATAACTAAACTATTGTCATAAATTTGTAAGACATAATTGGATTGGCTAACTAGTCCTCACAAAAATGAAATCTTTGCTATTTCGAGTGAAAAGCTAAAAGACAACAACACCTTAATCAAACGCAACCTTATAAAGCATTAGTAATAGATTGTTTAATGGAAATATTAAAAAAAGGACAAAATTAAACATTTTTGCTAACACAATAGTAAATAAACATTGGAAAATGATATGCACTGATACAACTTGGTTTCTCTCACTCTCTCTTCTAACAAGGCTCATTCATAAAGGAGAGAACTCGAACACATCATAAGGTTGTATAGCAATGCAATCAGGTGGATCACAAAAAAAAAAGAGCGGCATCTGCTATAAAATATTGTTGAAGCATAAAAGTATCATTGAAAGCAAAGATGTATTTGTTCAACTTCAGAAAATTGTATCCCTTTAAAGAGAGAATTGTCAAGTCCAAGAAACAACAGTTGTTCCCTTGAGCTTGTCTCTCCGAACCAATGAGAATCCTCTTCACCCTTGGTCCAACAAGACTGACTAATATCCAACTTATATATTGTACAAGATATAGATAACTTGTATGCATAAATTGACTCAAAATCAGTAAATGGTAAAGTCCTCTTGAGCATTTTAGATGGCACCCTTCTTTCAATCATTAATAAATTGTCGGAAGACTCAACCAAGTAAATATTGTCACTAAGATTTATATTTCGGAGTGAATGACTAATGTCCAAAATCCTGGTTCTAGGATTTGGTCCACAATCAAATTAAGTAAGCCCTCCATTGACATCTAAAGCATAGAAATATCCTTGGAAGTAATGAAGGTCACAGTAATCTTTTTTTTTTTAAGGTTGGTCTTCAACCATAAACCATCTTGAGTCTTGCGGTCTGCATATAGCTATAGTTTTACAATCAAATAAACCTGCAAATAGACAATCATCAAAGATTAGTGATGATGATAAAACAACAATGTCTAGGGATGAAGGGCTTTTGATTCTTTATAAGCGTTGAGCCATTGTCCTAAATTTGGATGGCAACAAAACAGTTTTGGTTGACGGAAGTTGTCGGGTTCGTCTGTGAATGGATTGAATAGAGAACCATTTCCATTTTCATAAGATAAGATGAGCCAACTAGATGAAGATCCAACAATTTATGCTCTAAGAAACAAATCCATTTCATACTCATATTCTTGGTCCTCAATGAGGTTGTAGAAATTTCTAGTTTTAAAATTTGAGTCATAGGGACAAATCAACCAGGGTACTTGCTTTAATGAAGGATCCTCCATTGCCACCGACCTCCATTATTTTCATACACTACTAAAGTTGATGTAATCGATCTATAAGTTATTTTCGGAAGTGTGCGCACCAACTTTGGTTTGTTCTACTTTTGGAATTATTAATTTGCATGTCAAAACCCAATATTTCTTCCTCCGAATGACAACTGTAACAAGATAATATATAGCACACAAAGACTATGAGTTTGGTGTAATAAAAAGGAATAAATAATAAAGATAAATTGCAAGTTGTGTAAACTATAATTGAAACACACACACACACACACACACACACAGATATATATATATATATATATATATAAGAATTGCCCTAAATGATTTCAAAACAAAATTAATTGAATACCTTTTCGAGCTAGAAGACATTTGCAATGAATGTAAAATTTAAGGGGAGGATGGTGAGAATAATGTAAAATTTTTACTGTATTTCAACTTACAACTACTTTGACTTTAGGTTGAAATACAGTAATGTAAAGAATACTTGAGGCTGGTAACCCTTACCTAGTCATCCTTGTTTATAGGATCTATACCAAGCCTACCAAACTTCCCATATTTATAGGATCGGTAACTATCCAAGTTAACAACCTTGTATAGATGTAATCCATTTATATCCGAAATAGAAGGTATGGCAAATATCAGTTGGTGTGAGAATTTCAAAATGTCAAAATATTTTCGTGGTATCAGCAGTCCTTCTAGATCAATATCCCTCAATCCACATGGCTTCCGAAACTCCCGCTTTCTCTTCCACCCTCTATATAAAATATTTTACATGTAATTGAAACTTTTACATTGAACCAAACACAAGATTTTTAAAATTACATATGAAACATATTGCATTGCACCTATATAGAAAGCCAAAAAACCACTCATTCTCTTGCTCTTTGATTATATCTCATGAAATAGATAAAGATGGAATACTAATGTATATTTCTAAATTTGCAAACTAGAATCACAGTTCTATTCTTTTGTCTTTAAAGCCCTATCATCAACTCACAATTTGCTAAATCAAGCCCTAATCTTTCCCAACTTTGGTTATTGTAAAGCAAATAACTAATCTATTGTCCAAAATTTGTAAGACGTAATTGGTTTGGCTAACTAGTCCTCACCAAAATGAAATGCATGCTATTTTGAGTGAGAATCTAAAATACAACAACACCTCAATCAAAGACAACCTCATAAAGCATTAGTAACACATAATTTAATGGAAATATAAAAAAAAAATGACAAAAATAAACAATTTTGCTAACACAATTGTAAATAAACATAGGAAAATGATATGCACTGAAACAACTTGGTCTCTCTCTCTCTCTATCTCTTTCTCTCTCTCTCTCTCTCTCTCTCTCTCTCTCTCTCTCTCTCTTCTAACCAGGCTCATCCATAAAGGAGAGAACTCGAACACATCATAAGGTTGCATGGCAATGCAATCAGGTGGATCACAAAAATACCGAGTGGCATCTGCTATAAAAGATTGTTAAAGCATAAAAGTATCATTGAAAACAGAGATGTATTTATCCAACTTTGGAAAATTGTATCCCTTTAAAGAGAGAATTGCCATGTCAAAGAAACAATAGTTGATCCCTTGAGCTTGTCTCTCCGAACCAATGAGAATCCTCTTCACCCTTGGTCTAACAAGACAAACTAATATCCAACTTATATATTGTACAAAATATAGATAACTTGTATGCATATATTGACTCAAAATCAATAAATGGTGAAGTCCTCATGAGCATTTTAGATGCCATCTTTCTTTCAATCACTAATAAATTGTGGGAAGACTCAACCAAGTAAATACTATTACTAAGATTTATATTTTGGAATGAATGTCTAATGTCCAAAATCCTGGTTCTAGGATTTGGTCCACAATCAAATTCAGTAAGCCCTCTATTGACATCCAAGGCATAGAAATATCATTGGAAGTAATTAAGGTCGAAGTAATCTTTTTTTGAAGGTTCGTCTTCAACCATAAACCATTTTGTGTCTTGCGGTCTGCATATAGCTATAGTTTTAGAATCAAATAAACCTGCAACCATATAATAATAAAAAATTGGTGATGATGATAAAACAATAATGTCTAGGGATCCTGAGCTCTGGATTCTTTGTAAGCGTTGAGCCTTCGGCCTAAATTTGGATGGCAATAAAATAGTTCTGGTAGATGGAAGTTGTGGGTATTCGTTTGTGAATGGATTGAAAAGAGAACTATTTCCAATTTTGTAAGATAAGATGAGCCAACTAGATGAAGATCCAACAATTTGTGCTCTAAGAAACTGTTAGCGTGGTTGTACATCGATGAGATTGTTAGGCTGCATGGAGTACCTGTGTCGATCAACTCAGATCGTGACATTCGGTTTGTTTTGAGATTCTGGGAGAGTCTGCACATAGCCTTGGGCACTCGTCTGGCATTCAGTACAGCTTTTCACCCACAGACGGATGGTCAGTCGGAGAGGACCATACAGATCTTGGAGAATATCCCGAGAGCTTGTGCCTTGGATTTTTCTTGTTCATAGGACAAACGCTTGAGCTTGGCCATGTTCGCCTACAACAACAGCTATCAGGCAAGTATTCAGATGGCTCCCTATGGGGCACTTTATGGAAGGAAGTGTCGAACGCCTATATATTGGGGAGATGTGGGAGAGAGGAAGTTTGAGGAGCCTGACTTTGTTCGACAGACGGAGGAGCAGGTCCGGATGATTAGAGAAAGACTGAAGGTTGCTCAGAGTCATCAAAAGAGTTATGTAGATCTTAACCGTTCCGAGCTTGAGTTCCTGGTTGGTGACGCAGTGTTCTTGAAAGTGTCATCAATGAAGGGAGTTGTCATGTTTGGAAAGCGTGGAAAGCTTGCTCCGCGCTATATTGGACCCTTTGAGGTCTTGGAGCGAATAGGAGCTGTAGCTTACAGACTGGCTTTACCTCCGGACTTAGCGCAAGTTAACGATGTATTCCACATCTCTATATTGAAGAAATGTGTTCGAGATCCGTCTCAAGTGATTCCCCAAATTCTTGTGGAAGTTCAAGAGGATATGTCCTATGAGGAACGCCTGGTAGAAATCTTAGACCACAAGGAGAAGCAGTTGAGGAACCGGGCCATTCCTTTTGTCAAGGTGAGGTGGAACCATCACTCTAAATGGGAAGCAACATGGGAATGTGAGGAAAACATGAAGAAGTATTACACTGACTTATTTGCCACTGGATGAGACCTGAAGATATGAATTTTAAATTTCGGGGGTGAAATTTTTGTGAGGTAAGATTGTGAAATCCGAGATTTCTACAGAATAAATGTATTTTTATATTTAATTGGTTGAATTAATTTTTCCAAATACATAAGGTATTTAAAATGGAAGGTTTTATAGTTAATTGGGAAGGTTACATTTTATTAACTATAAAATCCAAGGGCATTTCTGTAACTTTAGCATGTTTAGACAACATAAAGAGAACAAGTAAATAGACATTAGTTTATTTAGTTAATTGATTGATTAATTAAAGAAAATGTCCAAGCTTGGAAATTCCTTGGAATTGATTATCAAGGGTGCTTTGGTAATTAAGCAAGATTGAGAAACTTGGAAATAAATAAATAAATTTTGGAATAAAGGTTGGTAATAATAGATTGGTAATTGATATAATTTATTAAAGGAAAATTCTAAGTTTAGAATTTTTTGGAATGAGAAAAGAGGGAATATTTAATTTAAAATTCCCTAATTAAGGTTATTGGGTCTGATAGGGACTTAGATGTAATTTCAGAAATGTCTGAGGACTTAGAGGGAATTTGCTTTCTCTCACGGACCAGGGACCTGATTGTAATCTGAGAAAAAGCAGGGGGTCTTCTGCAAACCTCACGAGAGGGAGAGGGTAATTATAATGAATCAACGTTGAGATTAGAAGATCATAAGATGAGGTATAAGTTCAATGCACAGTAACGAATCCTGGCCTTCAATCTATTTTCGTTGAGATGGTGTAAACTAACCGTTCATCTCAGATTGTCACCATCGATCTCTATCAAGCGCTTAAGCTCGAGGCGCAAAACACTATCTCAGCCCTCTATCCAAATATCAGATGGATGGAATGATCGTGGCCGCCCATGAAGAACGATGGTTCGACCTTAGGACAAAACACTTTAATCTAACCGTCCGCTGTTGCGCCATCTCGACCACTCATCTGATCGGTGAGTAGATTCGAGACAGGATGTTTAACAGAGACCGTTGGATGATAAACCTATGATCAAGACCGTCCGATGAGCGTGCATCCAATCACGAGGCGCAAGCAGTGCCTCATCCCCACGCGTGCTCCACCGCTCGTCGCGAACACCCGCAGCCAGTTTGGAAAATATTCAATGATGAAACTAATATAGAAATGAGAGGACTGCAATTCCAAATTGAAGGGATTTCGATCGCGATCGCGAGTCCCATATAAGGGACCGAAGACCAGAGCCTTAGAAGCCACCAGCACAGCACCATCACTTCGGAGTGTCGACAGCGCGAGGGACTAAGATTAAAGAGAAATGGTGGAGCTGAACTTCTCTGATGGTGCTAGAGAAAAGGAAGAGTGGGAAAAACAAGGAGGGCCGGAGTTCAAGCGCCTGGTAAGTGCTCTATTCCTGTAAAATCACCGGGACGACGATGCCTCGCCGGAGCTTCAAACTCAAGACCTCAGCCTTTTTGCTGTCTAACTGGGTTAGTACACAGGTTCTGAACTTACAGAGGAGCCGCGGGGAGCCCACGTAGAGGAGCGAGGCTTCAATGATGAAGTTCTGACGTGTTGTGTCATGCCAGAGCTCACCATGAGTAGTATTCTTGTCCTCCATCTTTCTTGATTGCATGTTAGCACATAGGGTAGGAGGACGGTCACCAGAGGGGGCTAACAGGCCTTCTTCTGCTCTCTGATAAGGAGCTGGACGACGGGAGAAGGGAGGGAAGTGGCCACAGACGGCCAGGCTTGGGCGAGGGTGGAGGTGACTCGCGGTTCTCCCCTCCACACAATGGCCATGGTGCGCAGGAACTTCACCAGGTGGCAGAGGTCCAGTGGTGGAAGCTCGCTAGCCGGTCACGGACCACCTGTGACCGCTGCAGGCGACCGGAGCGCCGTTCTCTTGTCCGTCGATTTTCAGCTGTGAAGAAAAGAGACGATAGGATTAATAAATAATTAAAAGTTAATTATTTTAATTAGTTGGCTAATAACAGTTATGTTTTAATTGATTTTATTAAATTAAGTGGGTTAGGTTGGCTTAGTCAATTAAGAAACTGGTTGGGTTGGATCAGGTTAATAGAAATTAAACCATGGTTGGACTCAATCAAGTAGGAAATGGGTTGGGCCAACCTGTTAACAATGTTGGTTGGGTCTGGCTAAGTTGGTTGGGCTCAGTCAAGTGGGGTTTAATTTAATTAATTCAATTAAACTTGGATGGGTCTGGATCTAAATAAAACGGTGGTCAAAGTTACATAATTGGGCTAGCCTAACTAGGTAATAAGAGAAAAATAAATAGAAAAAGAAAAGGAGGTTATGAGAGGAGAGGCTTGAAACTTAGACATCTCTCACACAATGTTGGGCCCTAACCACTATGGCTATGTTTTCATTTGTGACTGAATCAATCAGGATTGACTAGTTAAGGCCATAAAAGGAAATAAAAGAGAATATAAGGAAATAAAAGAGAATTGATCCCGAGACCTCTCCAAAAGGATTGGTGGGCCTTAACCACAAGGCTACCTGAGCCTACTAGTATAAGTTGTCAGGTATAAGTATTTAAGGGCTGTAACATGGGGAAAGGCCCTATGAGCTGGGCCGGGCCCAATTAGAGCATCGTAAATAGTTAATTGGAAATTATAAAATGATTGTCAACATTGATATATGTTCTTCTACAAGGTTGTGTTACAGAGTCGTGACAAACGGAATTTTGCGGAGTAATCCCAGTTGACATTGTTGAGGTAAGTACACTTGCCTCGTTCCCACTCTTCGGAGTATTCTTTGACTTTGCTTATATCATATTATTGATATTATTGCTTGTTGAGACCATACATGCTTCTTTTATTTATTTGGAATTCTTTTGAGCATGCTTGGTTGTTTCGGGATGTTGGTATCCCTATTTGTTGTTTGGTCTTCCGACTGGATTCAGTGGAACGTGGGGGCTCCGTTTGGGAAACGATCAAGGATGGGAAACCCTAGTGTTTCAGCTTGCTATGCCAGAGGGACGATACTCGGGTTGTCCTGCCCATCAGTGGAGGTGATTCGCTGGCCGTGTCGACACATACGAGAGGTGGCGCTACCGACATGCAACCTGAGGGTTGTATGACCGGAGGGTCGAGATTGCAACAAGTTTGCGGATGATGCTGGCCGGGGGAGACGTTTGCCGAGCTTCCATTGGAACTCTTATTGGAGCTCGAGAGCTTCTATAGTTCGGGGTCATACCTTGATTGTTTTTGTGGTACACTCCTAGGAATTGCTTTGAGGGGCGCGTCCCCAAGTTTTTGACTTAATGATCATTTTTACTTGATATTATGATAATCTTCTTGAACCCCAACAGGGGTACTTACTGGGCTTTCCATACGAAAGCTCAAGCACTTGTTCCTTTCTTGTTTTCAGATTCCGAGGAGTAGGAGTCTAGCGCATATGAGCCGATCGAGGGTAGGGTTGAGTTGCAGAGGTTCAAGAACCTCATTTATCTTTATTTGTTTGAGTGTGAGACTTTATTTGTAGGACCTTTATAGGGCCAGATATTTGTAGGGATTATGGACCCGCCTATTTGATTTTATTTACGTTGTGACTTTTAAATTAAGTTATTTGGATATTTATTTTTATTATATGTTATCTGCTGTTACTTAGTGAGGCCTTGTAGCCGAGTGAGATGCATCTTACTTGGTTACGGTCGGTCTATTCACGTGCTCGGGGTCCCGGAATACGGGTGAAGGTATGACACATAAATTAAGAAAAAAGAATTGCCCTAAATGATTACAAAACAAAATTAATCTAATACCTTTCCAAGCTTAAAGATATTTGGAATAATGTAAACTTTAAGGGGAGGATGGTGAGAATAATTTAAAATTTTTACAGTATTTTAACTTACAACTACGTTGACTTTCAGTTGAAATACAGTAATGTAAAGGATACTCGAGGCAAATAACCCTTACCGAGTTATCCTTGTTTATAGGATCTATACTAAGCCTACAAAACTTCCCTTGTTTATAGGATCGGTAACTATCTCAGTTAACAACCTGGTATACATGTACTCCCTTTATATATGAAATACAAGGAATGACAAATACCAGTTTGTGTGAGAATTTAAAAATGTTTTCGTGGTATCAGAAGTCCTTATGGATTAATATCCCTCAATCCACAAGGCTTCTGAAACTCCCATTTTCTCTTCCACCTTCTATATAAAATATTTTACATTAATTGAAACTTTTACATTAAACCAAACACAAGATTTTTCAACTTACATATGAAACATATTGCATTGCACCTATATAAAAAGCCAAATAACCACTCATTCTGTTGCTCTTTGATTATATCTCTTCAAATAGATAAAGATGAAATAATAATGAATATTTCTAATATTGCAAATTAGAATCACAGTTCAATTCTTTTGTCTTTAAAGCCCTATCAACAATTCTCAATTTGCTAAATCAAGCACTGATCTTTCCCAACTTTGGTTATTTTAAAGCAAATAAATAAACTATTGTAATAAATTTGTAAGACATAATTTGATTCGATAACTAGTCCTCACCAAAATGAAATCTTTGCTATTTTGAGTGAGAAGCTAAAATACAACACCACCAAAATCAAACACAACCTCATAAAGCATTAGTAACACATATTTTAAAGGAAATATTCAAAACAATGACAAAAATAAACATTTTTGCTAACAGAATAGTAAATAAACATAGGAAAATGTTATTCACTGATATAACTTTGTCTCTCTCTCTCTCTCTTTCTCTCCCTCTCTCTCTCTCTTTTAACGAGGCTCATTTATAAAGGAGAGATTTCGAACACATAATATGGTTGCATAGCAATGCAATCAGGTTGATCACAAAAATACAGAGCGTTATCTGATGTAATAGATTGTTGAAATATATGAGTATCATTGAAAACAGAGATGTATTTGTCCAACTTCAGAAAATTGTATCCCTTTAAAGAGAGAATTTCAATGTCCAAGAAACAACAGTTGATCCCTTGAGCATGTCTCTCCGAACCAATGAGAATCCTCTTCACCCTTGGTCCCACAAGGCTGACTAATATCCAACTTATATATTGTACATGATATAGATAACTTGTATGCATAAATTGACTCAAAATCAGTAAATGGTGAAGTCCTCTTGAGCATTTTAAATGGTACCTTTCTTTCAGTCATTAATACATTTTCAGAAGACTCAACCAAATAAATACTGTTACTAAGCTTTATATTTCGGAGTGAATGAGTCATGTCCAAATCCTGGTTCTAGGATTTGGTCCACAATAAAATTCAGTAAGCCCTCCATTGACATCTAAAGCATAGAAATATAATTGCAAGTAATGAAGGTAGCTATAATCTTTTTCTGAAGGTTGGTCTTCAACCATAAACCATCTTGTGTCTTGCGATCTGCATAAGCTATAGTTTTACAATCAAATAAACCTACAACCAGACAATCATCAAAGATTGGTGGTGATGGTAAAAAAAGAACAATGTCTAGGGATCCAGGGCTTTGGATTTTTGTAAGCGTTAAGCCATTGGCTTATAATGAAATACAAGGAATGACAAATACCAATTGGTGTGAGAATTTAAAAATGTTTTCATGGTATCAGAAGTCCTTCCGGATTAATATCCGTCTCTCTCTCTCTCTCTCTCGCTCTCTCTCTCTCTCTCTCTCTCTCTCTCTCTTCTAACCAGGCTCATCCATAAAGGAGTGAACTCGAACACATCATAAGGTTGCATAGCAATACAATCAGATGGATCACAAAAATACAGAGCGGCATCTGCTGTAAAAGATTGTTGAAGCATAAGAGTATTATTGAAAACATAGATGTATTTGTCCAACTTCGGAAAATTATATCCCTTTAAAGAGAGAAATTCCATGTCCAAGAAACAACAGTTGATCCCTTGAGCTTGTCTCTCCGAATCAATGAGAATCGTCTTCACACTTGGCCCTACAAGACTAACTAATATCAAACTTATGTATTGTACAAGATATAGATAACTTGTATGCATAAATTGACTCAAAATAAGTAAATCGTGAAGTCCGCTTGAGCATTTTAGATGGCATCTTTCTTTCAATCATTAATAAATTTTTGGAAGACTCAACCAAGTAAATACTGTCACTAAGCTTTATATTTTGGAGTGAATGAGTCATGTCCAAAATCTTGGTTCTAGGATTTCGTCCACAATCAAATTCAGTAAGCCCTCCATTGACATCTAAAGGATAGAAATATCCTTGGAATTAATAAAGGTCACGGTAATCTTTTTCGGAAGGTTGGTCTTCACCATAAACCATCTTGTGTCTTGCGGTCTCCATATAGCTATAGTTTTACAATCAAATAAATCTAGAATCAGACAATCGTCGAAGATTGGTGGTGATGATAAAACAACAATGTCAAGGGATCCAGGGTTTTGGATTCTTTGTAAGCGTTGAGCCATTGGCCTAAATTTGAATGGCAATAAAATAGTTCTGGTTGATGGAAGTTGTGGGTATTCGTCTGTGAATGGAATTAAAAGAGAACCATTTCCATTTTTGTAAGACAAGATAAACCAACTAAATGAAGATCCAACAATTTGTGCTCCAAAAAAAAATCCACTTCATACTCATATTGTGGGTCCTCAAGGAGGTTGTTGAAAGTTCTTGTTTTAAAATTTAAGTCATACGGAAAAATCAACCACGGTACTTGTTTTAATGTAAGATCCTCCATTGCTACCGACCTCCATGATTTGCATACACTACTAAAGTTGATGTAATCGATCAAACTTAGACGTTTTAGTGTTCTGTCTATAAGTTCTATTGGGAGGTGTGCCCATCAACGAAGGTTTCTTCGACTTCTTGAATAATCAATTGGCATGTCTAAACCCTGTAATTCTTCCTCCGAATGATGACTATAACAAGATAATGTATAGCACAACAAGACCAAGAGTTTGATGCAATAAAAATGAATGAATAATAAAGATAAATGGCAAGTTGTGTAAACTATAATTGAAACACACACACACACACACACACACACACATATATATATATATATATTTATATATTTAAAAGAATTGCCCTAAATGATTACTAAACAAAATTAATGAACTACAATTCCGAGCTTGAAGACATCTGCGAATAATGTAAAATTTAAGGGATGGATGGTGAGAATAATGTAAAATTTCTACTGTATTTCAACTTATAACTACTTTGACTTTAAGTTGAAATATAGAAATGTAAAGGATACTCGATACTAATAACACATACCGGGTCATCCTTGTTTATAGGATCTATACCTAGCCTTCCAAACTTCCCTTGTTTATAGGGATCCCAGAATTCATCTCTCAAGTAACAACCCTAAGATACATGTACTCCCTTTATATATGAAATACAAGGAATGGCAAATACCTTGTCACGCCCCGAACCCGGATCCCGGGCCTCGGCGCACGCGACAAACGCCGCGTGCTTATAGGGTCGCCCCTAGAAGCACGCAAGGCTAAGTAACATAAGCAGATAATTAAATCAGAGTTTAAATTATAAATCAGCGGAAGAAATACATAAGGTTTTTATAAAACCCTAGCAGGTCCCGAATGACAACTCTCACTCAAAAAGGAATAGAGGCCTGCAAACCTCAGCTCAACATATCCCCATCGCTGCTAGGTTGATCCCAAGGAAGCTCTCTCACGAATTCGCTTCTAGCTACCGCAAGGTCCTCATCTAGTCACGACCCTACTCCCTCATTGTCACCGAGAAAAACATCCATCAAGTGCATGAGCCAAAGAAAGGCCCAAGAGGGATCGCAAATAAATCCAATAAAGGTGGCCGGAAGCCACTAGGAAAGAAATGTAAAATAAAAGAAGTAATGAATATGCAATAATGACATCACAAGCAAATAACAAATCTCGTGAAAGTGGATAAATCCACGGATGTACTCAACCTCGGCATATGTGATACTAAGATGTTCATTTACATCTACTTACACCATCGGTATCGTCTTCGCCTAAGCCGGACTACGCTTATAGCATATATGTGCACATGGCCGTAAAATACCGCTTCCTGACCGAGCCAGTGGCAGGATATTATACACCCTCTACGGGGTCTCCAGGTCAGATGGAGCACCAAGTGCTGCGTGGCAGAGATATTACTCGCCCTCGCCGGAACTTTGGTGGCAGATATTATACACCCTCGCCGTGGTCTCCGTCCATGTATCATGCCTGAAAGTAAGAGATTGATAGTACTAATACCTAACAACAGGTATACATATATATCCAAGGTAGCAACATCTTGAATATACAATGATCAGAGATCTCATCGAGATTGGAAGCCAATACGCATCTAAGGAGTAAACTCTACTTAAATACGCATTTGAAAAACATGAAAGCAACAATCTCCTCGAGATATAAAACCGATACATATAAGGAAACCCATCTCGAATATGTATTGGGAACCTCTCGAGGAAATAAGAGTACAAAATCAAAGGAGGGTAGAAGGAGAGAATATTTAATGCAAGGAGTAGAATACGACAGACTGCTATGGAGTACCACCCCCCTCGACCATCCCAGGTGCAAGTGGGATGCCAGAGGGTACTCCACTGGCCATATGCCATGGAGTACCACTCCCACTGGCCATATGCCATGGAGTACCACCTCCTGGCCATCCCACAACAACACAAGAAGGATGTCAAGGGGTACTCCCTCAAAGCAGATCATATCAAAAGATACAAGCTCAAACACATGCAGCAAGCATAACATGTCAACAGACAGAGCATGTATCAAAAGATGGACTCCAACATCCATTTAGCACAACATCAACAAGAATCAAGAGAATATTATGAGTTAGAAATACTCACAGCATGCAGTATGACATCCTACCTTTTTCGCTCTAGGGCCTACTCGGGCCCGATCCTCCCAGTCTGGTCCTAGACCGCCTCACCACGTCCTAAACATGGTAAATGTTCATCACATAACATTTCATATCAATTTGAATGCATTACATGCATTAAATCACCTTACTTGTGAATTTACCGAAATGTCGTCTTTTAAATTCGTAACCGATGGATCCGGGCTCTTAGACACGTGCCCGCACCATTTTTATTAGTTTAAATATACCCCCGAACTATCGGGACGATCGGAATTGAATTCCGAGTCTTTTTGAAAATATCGAAGTTTTAGTTCACTCTTTATTCTACTGCTACAGTAACTGAAGAAACCCCGAAATTAAAACATTAAATTGACGCTGAAGAACATCCTCATTCCTTCCCAAACTTCTTGTACATTATATTTCCAATATCATCTTCCATTTCCCTAAGAATTGGGCTCGTTATAAGGTCTACTGAGCCCATAATAAAATGAAATAAAAAGGGTGTTCTGCAGGTGCTACAGTATTTCCTGCACAATTCCTTCTCCTTGAAGCTTAACCCTCTTCAATTAAACTCCGATCTTCGAAAATCAAGTACTTGTATTACTCATCTATTTTCCAATAGTGATTTCCATCCCTTCTAATCCTCCTACTATGACTTAGTGCTTAATGCTTAATCTATCCAAGGATGGTTTCTCATATTCGTATATCTATAGCATTACAAAATTTCTAAAGTTTTAACTCCATCATCCATGTATTCTTCTTATCATAATCTAACCAAAATCATAATTAGAAAATGTGGTTTAGTATTTACTTGCTTCAATCCCCTTTTTTTTTTTTTTCTTTATCAACAACAAGGTTATTAATAGTTCAAGCTCAATTAAACCACATAGCCCTCTAATTGTCTCATGGTTCTATGTGGCAAAACATCAAACACTTGATGAGCATGTTTTCTCTTAATGGATCTTATAGTCTAATGATTAATGTCTCTAAGGAGGGTTTAACATGCTCTTAAAGGTTAATCGATGTTATACTTAAACATGTATGCATGCCAACAAGGCATGAGAATACCATAACTTCATTAACTTAGCTAGAGCATGCTTTAAATCAATATGTATTTTGCTTAAACTAAGAGCATGAAGTAAATACAAAATTTACTCGGATACAAAGATTTTACATTCTTCATCCTTAGCATCATTTGAAGGATCTATCATGCTCTTAAGGTTAATCAAAAGCTATTCATAAACATGGAGATTGTTCATGTAATTTCAATAAAAACATTGGGAAGCATCTTCTCTCTTTCTAGGCTTTAATTTCATTATACAAACATGTAACGATGAACTTCTTCATAGCATGATCCAAGTATATAAAACATGCCATTATGTTCACAAACTCCATGTGGCATTTCATCAAATATTTCATGGGCATGTTTATTCTCAAAACCACAACAATGGGTATTTGCAAATCCTATCTTCCAATTGAACAAACAAGGATCATAAACATGATCAATGAGCTAAGTTTTAGCATACTCTAAGTCTATTAAACATGAAGTTATGCTCAAGGGTTCATTGTGACATTTTATCAAACATGTAATGGGCATGTTAAAAGCTTCAATGGATAGCTAAGGTTTGTATCAATTCAAACCCAAAATTTACAACATTCAATGGATTAACCTCATTGAACTTGGTAACCACATTCAAAACAACATCAATCCCAAGTTATCAACCCCAATTAACCCATGTCTTAACTTATGAAGTCAATCAACTAATCATGGTGAACTATGCTCACCGTCGCAAGGAAGGAAGGAGGGGACGTGTGGGGCTGCAGCAGGCTTGTGGACGGGCGCAGCAAGGCTGCAGGCCAATAGTGAGGCTGAAGCGTGGCGGCGTCTTGTGCAAGCAGGGTGCGCAGCGTTGGCCGGGTGAGCCTTGCAGAGGCTGGCGAGCGCTACAAGAGTGGCTGACGCGGCCAAGCAGGCTGGCAGAAGCGCTGCCGCAAAGGGTGCAGCGCGCTACAGGCTGATGTGGCGCGCGCGCAGGTGCCGACGGGCGCTGCAGATCGGCGCCTGCACATGCAAGGCGCGTGCAGACGATGGCTGCAGCGGTAGCGCTACAGGTCGGCAGCCAGCCGTCCGGTCAGCACCGGGCGGTGGCTGGCCGGTCGTGTGGTAGCTGCCGATCGGGCGAGAGGGCTTCTCGATCGTGGTTGGAGGAGGGAGAGAGATGAGAGAAAGTTTTTCTCTCTCTTCCCCTTCTATCTTATATATATATAACTATTATTATTAGATATTTGATTAAATAACATTTTTCATTGAATATTACTCAAATCATTAAATGACTTATCTTTTATTGATTAAATCATTTAATTAACTTACCCTTGAATTAATGTCACATGGTCCCTTAATTTAGATTATCTTTATATTAATGTCCCACCTGCATTCGAAATCCTGGGATTCAAATCCTTGTCCGTTTTTATCAATTAATTAGCCTGAATTAATTAACAATTAATTAATCTAGCTCGATTAATACCTTGAAATTTTTCCTAAATTTCATCGCTTACTATATTAAATTTCCATTTAATAAATTCTGAGAATAAATAAATAAAAATCCTTATTTATTTCGGGGCGGGTGTTACATACCTGTTGGTGTGAGAATTTCAAAATCTTTTCGTCGTATCAGAATTCCTTCATGATTAATATCCCTCAATCCAGAAGGCTTCCAAAAGTCCCACTTTCTATTCCACCATCTATATAAAATATTTTATATATAATTGAAACTTTTACATTAAACCAAACACAAGATTTTTGAACTTATATTTGAAACATAATCCATTGAACCTATATAGAAAGCCAAAAAAATACAGAGCGGCATCTGCTACAAAAAAGATTGTTGAAGCATAAGAGTATCATTGAAAACAGAGATGTATTTGTCCAACATTGGAAAATGGTATCCCTTTAAAAAGAGAAATTCCATGTCCAAGAAACAACAAATGATCCCTTGAGCTTGTCTCTCCGAACAATTGAGAATCCTCTTCACCTTTTGTCCCACAAGACTAACTAATGTCCAACTTATATATTGTGAAATACATAGCTAACTTGTATGCATAAATTGACTCAAAATCAGTAAATGTTGAAGTCCTCTTGAGCATTTTATATGGCATCTTTCTTTAAATCATTAATAAATTTTTGAAAGACTCAACCAAGCAAATACTATAACACCCTATCCCAACACCGGGATAGAATGTCACACCAGCTGGGCCGGGGGTGCACCCAGCCCATAAGCTGTGTAATTTGAACCTGTTAGTCATGATAATCAAACTAATAATCATAAATGATAAATAAAATAGTTAAAATCTTCTACAAGGTTTACAATTATTGCGGAAGTGTTCTAAGATTCTAAACATCAAATACAACTGATACTACCCTCCTCTGCTATGTTAGAGCCATCTATCGGAACAGGTTATGTACATGTTTGGAAACCACATTTTTACATTACTAGGTCATTCTACATTCCTAGATTATACAAGTCTTATACTTAAGGGAGTGTCTACTAGCATTTAGAGTTGCCAATTAGACTCCTAAATGTTAACAACCCAATGCGGCATTCCATCAAACAGTTGCTATGCATGCTAAAACGTTTCATTAATCTTATATCAAAACAACTACAAGATTTCTGATCATACAAACATGCATTCTAAACTCAGTTAGATGGTCTCTCTATGATGGAAAGATTACATTGTTAACCTATTGATTTAAATATACGTCAAGGTCTCACAAGATCAAGTGTCACTTATCATTTCATGAAACTAGGTCTTAAGCCGAAACAAGGTCCGATAGGGCATCCAGTTTACATGCATCCATAGCATGAAAAAAAAATCATGGAGTCCTCTAATCAAAATAAAAGTATGTTATCAAACTTAACCTTGACTTTATCCATGTTTACTTTTGATTCCACTGTTGGCTTTGTAATCATGTGGGATATGAACTAATAATTCACACAACAGTGGATACCCTTCCAAAGTTCATACCTTTGAACCATTTCCTCACAACAATTCGCAACAAAATACAATGTGAAATTCAACCCAAAACATTCAAGTAACGAATTTGCAAGCAATGGAGCAAGGACGAACCTATAGCCAAGGAATTAAGAAATGCTCACACCTTTGCTTGAACTGTAGCCAAATTTGAGCATTTGAGAGGAAGAGAAGGAGAAAGAGAAATAGGGTTTCCAAACCTTTTGCAAGCTTCAATGTTTTCCATGGAGGTGGTGGCTCCTCAATGAAGACATTTGAGAGCTTATAGTGGACGGTGATGTCACCATTAACTCTTGTTTCAACCTTGACTTTTACCCCATTTCATTTCTTTTCATTTTTCATTATTATTATTGGTGTTAGTATTAATATTATTTTACCTAGGTTTCATTTCATTAATGTCACATATATGAATGACTAGGTTAAGCGCCATTTCCTCATTCATCCATCTTTTCTTCTAGAAATAAAATCGTCAATTAATGAGGCATGACATGACATGAGACAAAACTCATAAATTTTGTGAAAGCTTTCTTAAATCAATATACCTAGCTTTATTTAGTTTAGGTCAAATGGCTTTTGTCACATTGTTTTTATTACTTACCATATATATATATATATATATATATATATTTATTTATTTATTTATTTATTTATTTATTTCATCAAATTGGCCCACTATTGTCACACTTGGCTAAATTTCATTTCCCAAGGTTCTCAATTATCCAATTATGTATTATAATTTATTTATTTATTTATTTTATTTATTTTTACTTCTTTTCCATAAATGTCACATGGGTTACTATTGATATTAAATCCATTTAATTACATTCTCATTCTCTTATGGTTGGGTTGAGCCCATTAAGCCAAAATTAGTCATTAGACATATTAATTATAACACCAAACCTAACTTTATTAGGGCCTTTCATTAATTATTTAACTCATCAAATCTCATGATCACTTCCTTTATCTCATTTTTTTTCCACTTAACCCTCTTAATCTTCATCATGACTTTAATTATTCATTCAGCTCTTATTAAATGAGTTTAAAATTTTCTCTAAAAATTTCGGGGCGTTACAAATACTGTCACTAAGCTTTATATTTCGGAGTGAATGACTCATGTCAAAATTCCTGTTTTAGGATTTGGTCCACAATCAAATTCAATAAGCCCTCAATTGGCATCTAAAGCATAGAAATATCATTGGAAATAATAAAGGTCGCAAAAATCTTTTTCGAAAGGTTGGTCTTCACAATTAACAACCTTGTGTCTTGCGGTTTGCATATAGCTATAGTTTCACAATCAAATAAACCTGCAACCACACAATCGTCAAAGATTGGTAGTGATAAAACAACAATATCTAGGGATCCAGGGCTTTGGATATGTTGTAAATGTTGAGCCATTGGTCAAAATTTGGATGGCAATAAAATAGTTCTGGTTGATAGAAGTTATGGGTATTGGTCTATGAATGGAATGAAAAGAGAACCATTACCATTTTCGTAAGACAAGATGAGCCAACTAGATGAAGATCTAACAATTTGTGCTCCAAGAAACAAATCCACTTCATACTCATATTCTAGATCCTCAAGGAGGTTTGTAGAAAGTTCTTGTTATAAAATCTTAGTTAAAGGGTAAAATCAACCACAGAACTTGCTTTTATGAAGGATCGTCCATTGCTACAGACCTCCATGATTTGCATACACTACTAAAGTTGATGTAATCAATCAGACTTAGAAGTTTTAATGTTCGATCTATAAGTTCTTTTGGGAGGTGTGCCCCTCAACGAAGCTTTCTTCGACTTCTGGAATAATAAATTGGCATATCTAAACACTGTAATTCTTCCTCCGAATTGATTGTAACAAGATAATATATAGCACACCAAGACTAAGAGTTTGATGCAATAAAAAGAATCAATAATAAAGATAAATGGCAAGTTGTGTAAACTATAATTGAAACATATATATATAAAATAATTCCACTAAATGATTACAAAACAAAATTAATGAAATACAATTCTGAGCTTGAAGACATCTGCGAATAATGTAAAATTTATGGAGAGGATGGAGAGAATAATGTAATATTTTTATTGTATTTCAACTTACAACTACTTTGACTTTAAGTTGAAATACAGTAATGTAAAGGATACTTGAGGCTAAGAACCCTTACATAGTCATCCTTGTTTATAGGATCTATACAAGGCCTTAAAAACTTCCCTTGTTTATAGGATTGGTAATTATCCCTGTTAACAGCCTGATATACATATACTCCCTTTATATATGAAATACAAGGAATGGCAAATACTAGTTATGGCTTCCAAAACTCCCACTTTCTCTTACACCCTCTATATAAAATATTTTACATATAATTGAAACTTTTACATTAAAAAAAACATAAGATTTTTCAACTTACATATGAAATATAATGCATTGCACCTATAAAGAAAGCCAAAAAACCACTCATTCTCTTGCTCCTTGATTATATCTCTTGAAATAGATAAAGATGGAATAATAATGAATATTTGTAATATTGCAAACTAGAATCACAGCTCTATTCTTTTGACTTTAAAGCCCTATCAACAATTTTCAATTTCCTACATCAAGCATTGATCTTTCACAACATTGGTTATGTTGAAGAAAATCAATAAACTAGTGCCGTAAATTTGTAAGACATAATTGGATTGGCTAACTAGTCCTCACCAAAATGAAATCTTTTCCATTTTAAGTTAGAAGCTAAAATACAACAACACCTCAATCAAACACAACCTCATATAGCATTAGTAACACATAGTTTAGTGGAAATATTACAAACAATGACAAAAATAAACATTTTTGTTAACATAATAGTAAATAAACATGGGAAAATGATATGCACTAATACAACCCTCTCTCTCTCTCTCTCTCTCTCTCTCTCTCTCTCTCTTCAAGCCAGGCGCATCCATAAAGGAGAGAACTCGAACACATCATAAGGTTGCATAGCAATGCAGTCAAGTAGATCACAAAAATACAGAGCGTTATTTGGTGTAAAAGATTGTTGAAGCATAAGAGTATCACTGAAAACAAAGATGTATTTGTCCAACTTTAGAAAATTTTATCCCTTTAAAGAGAGAATTTCCATGTCCAAGAAGCAACAGTTGATCGCTTGAGCTTGTCTCTCCGAACCAATGGGAATCGTCTTCACACTTGGTCCCACAAGACTAACTAATATCCAACTTATGTATTGTACAAGATATAGATAACTTGTATGCATAAATTTACTCAAAATCACTAAATGGTGAAATCCTCTTGAGCATTTTAGATGGCATCTTTCTTTTAATCATTAATAAAATTTCGGAAGAGTCAACCAAGTAAATACTATCATTAAGCTTTATATTTCGGAGTGAATGAGTGATCAGTCCAAAATCCTAGTTCTAGGATTTGGTCCACCATCAAATTCAGTAAGCCCTCCATTGACATCTAAAATATAAAAATATCCTTGGAATTAAGGACGGTAGCAGTGATCGTTTTCGAAATGTTGATCTTTACCATAAACCATCTTGTGTCTGCAAATAGCTATAGTTTTACAATCAAATAACCTGCAACCAGACAATCGTCGAAGATTGGTGGTGATGATAAAACAACAATGTCAAGGAATAAAGGGTTTTGGATTCTTTGTAAGCTTTGAGCCATTGGCCTAAATTTGGATGGCAATAAAACAGTTCTGGCTGATAGAAGTTGTGGGTATTCGTCTGTGAATGGAATGAAAAAAGAACCATTTCCATTTTTGTAAGACGAGATGACCCAACTAGATGAAGATCCAACAATTTGTGCTCCTAGAAGCAATCCACTTCATACTCATATTGTTGGTCCTCAAGGAGGTTGTAGAAAGTTCTTGTTTTAAAATCTGAGTCATAGCATAAAATAAACCACTGTACTTCCTTTAATGAAGGATCCTCCATTGCTACCGACCTTCATGATTTGCATACACTACTAAAGTTGATGTAATCGATCAGACTTAGACGTTATAGTATTCGATCTATAAGTTCTTTTGGGAGGTGTGCCCATCACCGAAGGTTTCTTCGACTTCTGGAATAATCAATTGGTATGTCTAAACCCTGCAATTCTTTCTTCGAATGTCGATTGTAACATGATAATATATATAGCATACCAAGACTAAGAATTTGATGGAATAAAATAGAACGAATAATAAAGATAAATGGCAAGTTGTGTAAACTATAATTGAAACACATATATATATATATAAAAAATGAATTCAACTAAATGTTTTCAAAACAAAATTAATGAAATACAATTCCGAGCTTGAAGACATCTGCGAATAATATAAAATTTAAGGGGAGGATTGTGTGAATAATGTAAAATTTTTACTGTATTTAAACTTACAACTACTTTGACTTTAAGTTGAAATATAGTAATGTAAAGGATACTCGATGCTAATAACCCTTATCGAGTCATCCTTGTTTATAGGATCTATACCAAGCTTTTCAAACATTCCTTGTTTGTAGGATCGGTAACTATAACTGTTAACAACCTGTATACATGTACTCCCTTTATATATTGTTACGGATATATTTGGTAAAGACGCGTTTCATCGACCTAAATGGCCACCTGTCATACATAGGACTATGTCCCATTGGTCGCGCGACAATATCACCAAATATCCTAGTATAATTCCGTTCTGCAAATAAAAATGAGGGTTCAATCCCACAAACAAGTCTGTCGGAATTATAGCTGTAACACTCGCCCCGAAATAAATAAGGATTTTTATTTATTTATTCTCAGAATTTATTAAATGGAAATTTAATAAAGTAAGCGATGAAATTTAGGAAAAATTTCAAGGTATTAATCGAGCTAGATTAATTAATTGTTAATTAATTCAGGCTAATTATTGATAAAAACGGACAAGGATTTGAATCCCAGGATTTCCGGAATGCAGGTGGGACATTAATATAAAGATAATCTAAATTAAGGGACCATGTGACATTAATTCAAAGGGTAAGTTAATTAAATGATTTAATCAATAAAAGATAAGTCATTTAATGATTTGAGTAATATTCAATGAAAATGTTATTTAATCAAATATCTAATAATAATAGTTATATATATATAAGATAGAAGGGGAAGAGAGAGAGAAAAACTTTCTCTCATCTCTCTCCCTCCTCCAACCACGATCGGAGAAGCCCGATCGAAGCCGGCGCCACACTGCCAAGCCAGCCACGCGGTGACCGGACGTGTAGAAATAAGGCTGCTACGCCTGCTGGCCAGCTACATACGCCCGGCACTGCAGCATGCGCTACAAGGCTGCTGCAGCGCTGCCTACTGCGCCGCCGCGCTGCTGCAGCAGCTACCCGGCCCAGCAAATTGCGCCCGTCATGCCACCCAGGCTAGCAGGCTCGCCCGACCTCAAGGCTCACTCTAGCCTGCGCACCGCCTGCACACAGCAGCGCCACGCTGGCGACCTCACTATTGGCACTGCTGACCTTGCGCCACACAAGCCTGCTGACCCGCACACGCCCCTCCTTCCTTCCTTGCGGCGGTGAGCATAGTTCACCATGATTAGTTGATTGACTTCATAAGTTAAGACATGGGTTAATTGGGGTTGATAACTTGGGATTGATGTTGTTTTGAATGTAGTTTACCAAGTTCAATGAGGTTAATCCATTGAATGTTGTAAATTTTGGGTTTGAATTGATACAAACCTTAGCTATCCATTGAAGCTTTTAACATGCCCATCACATGTTTGATAAAATGTCACAATGAACCCTTGAGCATAACTTCATGTTTAATAGACTTAGAGTATGCTAAAACTTAGCTCATTGATCATGTTTATGATCCTTGTTTGTTCAATTGGAAGATAGGATTTGCAAATACCCATTGTTGTGGTTTTGAGAATAAACATGCCCATGAAATATTTGATGAAATGCCACATGGAGTTTGTGAACATAATGGCATGTTTTATATACTTGGATCATGCTATGAAGAAGTTCATCGTTACATGTTTGTATAATGAAATTAAAAGCCTAGAAAGAGAGAAGATGCTTCCCAATGTTTTTATTGAAATTACATGAACAATCTCCATGTTTATGAATAGCTTTTGATTAACCTTAAGAGCATGATAGATCCTTCAAATGATGCTAAGGATGAAGAATGTAAAATCTTTGTATCCGAGTAAATTTTGTATTTACTTCATGCTCTTAGTTTAAGCAAAATACATATTGATTTAAAGCATGCTCTAGCTAAGTTAATGAAGTTATGGTATTCTCATGCCTTGTTGGCATGCATACATGTTTAAGTATAACATCGATTAACCTTTAAGAGCATGTTAAACCCTCTTTAGAGACATTAATTAATAGACATTAAGATCCCTTGAATTACTCATGAGAATGCATGATTTGTATGATGGAGGGAATTAGAATAATTCGATTATGTGTGGTTGTTGGTGACTATGCACGCCAACTGTTCGATGAATTGCCTCTAAGAACTAGTCATGCAATTAGGAGGCCTTAATGAGCTAATGGGAAGAAGAGAGGGCCTGGACTGTAATCTAGGTGTAGTTCAAGAGAATACCTTTTTGATTGTTATAGTTTTAATCTTTTAAAACTGGTTAGAATCTGCCCCATCTCTGCCCAACTGCACTTGTGAAACAAAGGTGAACACTTGTTGAGTGATTTAGTCGGTGATGGAGTTGGCTGAATGGTTGAACAAACAGTTTGTGCATAATCAGATAGGGAGATGTGTTCTTAGTAAGGAAGCTGCCCATTTAAGTAGCGTAGTTACATGTACAAGATGAAGTGTTTATTCAAATGGATAGTTGAAGTAATCATATAAGGATTTGATGCTTGACTTAATACTTGTTGGGCTGATTTGCAATAGAACTGCATATTTATACTTCAATGAATGAGTGTATTAGCAACGCATATGTTAGAGAATAATGAGGAATAGAGCTTGATTAGAAGCTTAAGTAAAAGTGCAGGAATTACTGTAGCACCTGCAGAACATGGGTTTTTGTTTCATTTTTAAGAAACATATAAGAGACGATAATGAGTCAAATTCCGATGGAAATGAAAGTTAATATTGTGAATATAATACACTAGAAGTTTGGGATGAAATGATAAAGATTTCAGGCTTCAAATTGAGGTTTTTGATTTCAAGTTTTTGATAGTTACTGTAGCTACCGACAAAGAGTGAACTATAAACTCCAATGTTTTCAAAAGACTTCGAGAATTCAATTCCGATCGTCCCGATAGTTCGGGGACATATTTAAACTAATAAAAATGGTGCAGGCAGGTGTCTAGGAGCTCAAATCCATCGGTTATAAATTTAAAAGCCGATATTTCGGTAAACTCACGATTTGGGTAATTAAATGCATGTAATGCATTCATATTGCTATGAAATGTTATATGATGAACATTTACCATGTTTAGGACATGGTGAGGTGGTCTAAGACCAGACTGGGAGGATCGGGCCCGAGTAGGCCCAAGAGCGAAAAAGGTAGGGATGTCGCATGCAGATGCGTGAGTATTTCTAACTCATAGTATTCTCTTGATTCTTGTTGTTCTTTGTGCTAAATGGATGTTGGAGTCCATCTTTTGATACATGCTGCAATGCATTGACATGCTATGCTTCTTTGCATTTGTTTGAGCTTGTATCTTTTGATATGATACGCTTTGAGGGAGTACCCCTTGACATCCTTCTTGTGTTGTTGTTGTGGGATGGCGGGGAGGTGGTACTCCATGGCATATGGCGATGGGAGTGATACTCCATGGCATATGGCCACGGTGAGTACCCTCTGGCATCCCACTTGCACCTGGGATGGTCGAGGGGGGGGTGGTACTCCATAGCAGTCTGTCGATATTCTATTCTTTGCATTAAATATTCTCTCCTTCTACCCTCCTTTGATTTTGTACTCTTATTTCCTCGAGAGGTTCCCAATACATATTCGAGATGGGTTTCCTCATATGTATCGGTTTTATATCTCGAGGAGATTGTTGCTTTCATGTTTTTCAAATGCGTATTTAAGTAGAGTTTACTCCTTAGATACGTATTGGCTTCCGATCTCGATGAGATCTCTGATCATTGTATATTCAAGATGTTGCTACCTTGGATATATATGTATACCTGTTGTTAGGTATTAGTACTATCAATCTCTTACTTTCAGGCATGATACATCGGACGGAGACCCCGGCAGAGGGTGTATAATATCTGGCCACGAGCACTTGATGCTCCATCGGACGGAGACCCTGGCAGAGGGTGTATAATATCTGGCCACCTGGCTCAGTCGAGGAAGGCGGTATTTTACGGCCATGTGCACATGTATGCTATAAGCGTGGCCGGCTTAGGCGAAGGCGATACCGATGGTGTCGTAGATGTAAATGAGACATCTTAGTATCACATATGCGAGAGGTTGAGTACATACGTGGATTTATCCACTTTCGAGATTTGTTATTTGCTTGTGATGTTGTTTCACTTGCTTTATTACATTCTTTGGTTATGGTATACTTCTTTTTATTTACATTTCTTTCCTAGTGGCTTTCGCCACCTTTATTGATTTATTTCGCGATCCCTCTTGGGCCTTTCTTTGGCTCATGCACTTGATGGATGTTTTTCTCGGTGTGACAATGAGGGTAGGGTCAGGACTAGATGAGGACCTTTAGGTAGCTAGGGAGCGGAATCGAGGAGAGAGCTTCCAGCAGGGATCAACCTACTTGGCGATGGGAAGATGTTGAGCTGAGGTTTGCAGGCCTCTATTCCTTTCTGAGTGAGAGTTGTCTTTCGGGACCTACTAGGGTTTTATAAAAACCTTATATATATTTCTCCCGCTGATTTATAATTTAAACTCTGATTTAATTATCTGCTTATGTTACTTAGCCTTGCGTGCTTCTAGGGGCGACCCTATAAGCACTTGGGCGTTTGTCAGCGTCTTGTAGAGGCCGAGGATCGGGTTGAGCGTGACAATAGCAACCTCCTTATCCACAAGGCGTGAGGATCTCACAAGGTGCTTATAGCCACCTAGGGAAGAAAATATCTAACGCCTCTACAGTGAGGATCTCTCATATCAATTCAAATTAATTTCAAATATGATCAGCAGCTCTTTTAAATAACAAAATAAATTAAAGGCAAATAGAAACCTTCTTTTTTTAAATCATATATATATATATATATATATATATATATATATATATATATATATATATGTGTGTGTCTACACACACACACACATATATATATATATATATAGCATCCATTAAATCATGATCTCTCTTTTGTTCATATTTAAACATAAGTCCTTGTCTTTTAACCCTTTTTACATGCAGGTTCCTCCTTTTACCATAAAATCAACTTTGGGGAATTCTTTAATTAATTAATTAAAGAATTTTAGCAAAAATTCTATTTTCCGATTAACAACAATTTTTGGAGCACTTCCAAATTTAATTAGATCAATCACTTCCATATTCAATTAAATCAATCACCAATTTAATAA
The DNA here is from genome assembly GCA_026586065.1 of Dioscorea zingiberensis. Classification (NCBI taxonomy): domain Eukaryota; kingdom Viridiplantae; phylum Streptophyta; class Magnoliopsida; order Dioscoreales; family Dioscoreaceae; genus Dioscorea; species Dioscorea zingiberensis. Next base: position 22,647,790 of record CM048819.1, read on the forward strand.
ATCAGATCCTTAGATTTATTTATTCATTTTCCAATCATTCTCAATTTACCAAGATGTCCTTGGTATTTTATTTAAGTCCCCAATATGCCTTTTGGCACCTTAATTTAATTAAAAAATTAATTTCAGAGGAAATTTTTTAAATCCTTTATTTCACTAAAAATCTTGGATCTTACAATCTTCCCACCTTACAAAAATTTCGTCCTCGAAATTTAAAATCAATGACCAGGACTTTCATCTGATAATAAACTAATCCGGGAGAATGCTTCCTCTTGTTCTCAAAATTTCCACCCTCTAAGAACTCATGTAAATAGGGGTTTATCCTAAAATATCACTATCAGTCATCCAATCCAAACCTTGAACGTTTGCTCCATCTCACGGACCTAACGTTCGCTATTTGTGACTCTCTAGTCCTCGCGAAAGGGCGGTCCGTTCCCCAAAACTCCAACAGTCCTTTGCCCGTCTCCTGAGCAATACATGGGGTCACACAAGACCCACAACCCCGCACCTTAACACTATCATAGTAGTGGGGAGTATCTTCCCCCTTTGGTCTTGGCTCGCTGCTTGTGGCCTTGCATCGTCTGCGCATCAGATACTCATTCAAAGTCCTGATCTACCCAGCCCAACACTCAATCGAGCCTAATTGTCTACGTCACTAAGGCAACTAGGGTGTCCGTTATCTGCATTGCTCTGATACCATATTAATAGTAACGCCCCGACCCGGATCTCGGGACCTCGGCGCGATCCATGACCGGAAGGTACCCAAGTGGAGCAGGCCCACTCGAATACAAGGCCTAAATATGTAATAGCGAGATAACAATACATCAATAAAATATCTCATTTAAACTACATACATAATCGAGTTATCACAAATGCAGCTAAAATCGAGGTTCAAAATACCCTATAATATCTTATCTGAGTTAGGCCCTATAAGGGTCCTACAAGTGATACTCTCACACACAACCTGAGGTCCTCGGACCTCTCCAACCTATCACAATCCCATGCGTAGCTCCAAACCCTGAGTCACCTATTCCTCTTAACCTGGAAGAGAAAAAAAAAAAAAAGTGAAGTGAGCTTTCGAAAGGAAAGCTCAGTAAGTACCCTGCAGAGAAATCACGATAAGCACAATCCAAAAAGTCAAGATAGACAAATCAAGACAATCAGTCAACACAACAAGCCAATGAAACGGGGCCCCCTATACTCATCCAACCATACCTCCATGGTCAGCACAAGTGCCGTGCACCTCAGTGGTCAAGTGCAGGACGACTGGTGGCTATGCTCCATGGGTACCCCTACCCAATCCGGACGCATACCAACCCAACCTAAACACAAGCACCACGAGTCTCACATTAATGTCCCGGTCCACGGTGGCATGCTCAGTGAGCATCCATCATCAAACTCATACATGCAACCAATCCACAGATATGGAAGCAACAAACCATCCAACGGATATGGAATCAACAACAGAGGACCAAGGCATCATAACAACATACACAAGCACAAATACAAAGAAACACCAATCCAGGAAACAACAAGGTCAAAGAAACCCATCACTGGGTGGGAGCTAGGCAAAGGCACTTACCTTTTAACGCAATGCAACCACACGCACCGAATTTGTCCCGACGAAGGTCCACACTCCTTGTCGATATCTGGTAATCATGAGTCCAAACTCAATAACCGTACTAGTGTTTAACAATATCATCACTTATAACACATGCAACTAAATGAGCCCGGCCCATTAAGTAAACTCAATTCACTTTCTTATTAATTAATCACTACCACTTAATTAACTATTCCTTTCTTCACAAGGCTGGCCCATAGGCCCAACTAGCAAGTCTGAGCAATGGGCCAAACCCAATTACCAATAAATCACAACTAAATACCCAATATTCAACACTTGATCAACAACGCATCATGCTAACAAATCCTCAAATAAAAAGATAGTCTCCAGCTATTTATCAAGCACGACTCTACTTCATCAGGTAAGCAAAAGCATGATTCTAAATCAAAATTCAGCTGTAACCTATAAACCTTGTTTGACCCTACTACTAGTGCTTGTCCATGCTTTATCATAGAAAGATCAATTATCTAACCATTCAAACCATTACCCAAGATCTCCCTCATCACTACTCCACGGATTAATAACTACAGAGAGTCCTCACCCCAACGGCCGTCTAATCTAGCACCCCAGCTATGCATGCAAAGATGCATTCCTATGCGGCTATCTACAGAGAATCATAGAGGCTTACCTGTGCCGTGGTGTTTCCCGAGGCGGTGCTCAAGCGGGGTCGAGCGCGGCGCGATGCTACCCCAGACGTCCTCCACGTCAATTCGATGAGTCCCCTCTCCGGTCAAGCCTCCCTGTCCTCCCTCCGCACTATCTCTCGGTCACGGCGGCGGCTACAATGGATTGGCTAGGGTTTGGGACTACCCATCTATATATAGAGGCTTGCCGATAAATGTTTCAATCTTAGATGAGGTTTATCTATTCGGTTTAAACCTCTTTTGCAAATTGCCAATTTAACGCAGCGTTCATCGGAAAGAATCGGTTAGATCTCTCTCTCTTTCTCTCTCTCTCTCTCTCTCTCTCTCTATATATATATATATATATATATATATATCACCATATCCCCATATATTTAAATTTACCAATAGTATATCATTATGCCTTCTTTCACGTGCATGGGTACATGGATGAAAAGAATTTAAAATATCTCCTTATTAAATAATTGTATATATTTGTATATACTATAAAATATCATCAATCAAAATCAGTTTCCATTGATGCACGTGTTGACTTAATAATGATTCATTTTTATTATTATATGTATATCTATATTTCTATGTAGATATATTAACAATATCACACCTATCACATTATTCCTCCTCAATTTCCATGAAATCACAAGTAGGTCCTCAATATTTTAGAAATTACCAAAAGGGTTTTAATGACTCCAAATCAACTTAATTAAGGGAATTAGCTAATTAAATCCTCTTCATCATATCAATTCAAATTAATTTCAAATATGATCAGCAGCTCTTTTAAATAACAAAATAAATTAAAGGCAAATAGAAACCTTCTTTTTTTAAATCATATATATATATATATATATATATATATATATATATATATATATGTGTGTCTACACACACACACACATATATATATATATATATAGCATCCATTAAATCATGATCTCCCTTTTTGTTCATATTTAAACATAAGTCCTTGCCTTTTAACCCTTTTACATGCAGGTTCCTCCTTTTACCATAAAATCAACTTTGGGGAATTATTTAATTAATTAATTAAAGAATTTTAGCAAAAATTCTATTTTCCGATTAACAACAATTTTTGGAGCACTTCCAAATTTAATTAGATCAATCACTTCCATATTCAATTAAATCAATCACCAATTTAATAAATCAGATCCTTAGATTTATTTATTCATTTTCCAATCATTCTCAATTTACCAAGATGTCCTTGGTATTTTATTTAAGTCCCAATATGCCTTTTGGCACCTTAATTTAATTAAAAAAATTAATTTGGGAGGAAATTTTTAAATCCTTTATTACACTAAAATCTTGGATCTTACAATCTTCCCCTCTTACAAAAATTTCGTCCTCGAAATTTAAAATCAATACCCATGGCTTTCTCCTGATAATAAACTAATCCGGAAAATGCTTCCTCATATTCTCAAAATATTCACCCTCTAATAACTCATGTACATAGGGGTTTATCCTCAAATATCACTATCGGTCATCTAATCCCAAACCTCGGGCGTTTGCTCCCTCTCACGGACCTAACGTTCGCTATTTGTGACTCTCTAGTCCTCGCGAAAGGGCGGTCCGTTCCCCAAAACTCCAACAGTCCTTTGCCCGTCTCCTGAGCAATACATGGGGTCACACAAGACCCACAACCCCGCACCTTAACACTATCATAGTAGTGGGGAGTATCTTCCCCCTTTGGTCTTGGCTCGCTGCTTGTGGCCTTGCATCGTCTGCGCATCAGATACTCATTCAAAGTCCTGATCTACCCAGCCCAACACTCAATCGAGCCTAATTGTCTACGTCACTAAGGCAACTAGGGTGTCCGTTATCTGCATTGCTCTGATACCATATTAATAGTAACGCCCCGACCCGGATCTCGGGACCTCGGGCACGTCCACAGACCGGCCGTACCCAAGTGGAGACGAGCCCCACTCGAATACAAGGCCTAAATATGTAATAGCAGATAACAATACATCAATAAAATATCTCATTTAAACTACATACATAATCAGAGTTATCACAGCGGTAACTAAAATCAGGGTTCAAAATACCCTATAATATCTTATACAGAGTTAGGCCCTATAAGGGTCCTACAAGTGATACTCTCACACACAACCTGAGGTCCTCGGACCTCTCCAACCTATCACAATCCCATGCGTAGCTCCAAACCCTGAGTCACCTATTCCTCTTAACCTGGAAGAGAAAAAAAAAAAAAAGTGAAGTGAGCTTTCGAAAGGAAAGCTCAGTAAGTACCCTGCAGAGAAATCACGATAAGCACAGTCCAAAAAGTCAAGATAGACAAATCAAGACAATCAGTCAACACAACAAGCCAATGAAACGGGGCCCCCTATACTCATCCAACCATACCTCCATAGTCAGCACAAGTGCCGTGCACCTCAGTGGTCAAGTGCAGGACGACAGGTGGCTATGCTCCATGGGTACCCCTACCCAATCCGGACGCATACCAACCCAACCTAAACACAAGCACCACGAGTCTCACAGTAATGTCCCGGTCCACGGTGGCATGCTCAGTGAGCATCCATCATCAAACTCATGCATGCAACCAATCCACAGATATGGAAGCAACAAACCATCCAACGGATATGAAATCAACAACAGAGGACCAAGGCATCATAACAACATACACAAGCACAAATACAAAGAAACACCAATCCAGGAAACAACAAGGTCAAAGAAACCCATCCTTTGGGTGGGAGCTAGGCAAAGGCACTTACCTTTTAGCGAATGCAACCACTGCGCGCACGAATTTGTCCCTCTGAAGGTCCCACACTCCTTGTCGATGCTCGTAATCATGAGTCCAAACTCAATAGCTTGGTACTAGTGTTTAACAATATCATCACTTATAACACATGCAACTAAATGAGCCCGGCCCATTAAGTAAACTCAATTCACTTTCTTATTAATTAATCACTACCACTTAATTAACTATTCCTTTCTTCACAAAGTGGCCCATAGGCCCAACTAGCAAGTCGAGCAATGGGCCAAACCCAATTACCAATAAATCACAACTAAATACCCAATATTCAACACTTGATCAACAACGCATCATGCTAACAAATCCTCAAATAAAAAGATAGTCTCCAGCTATTCATCAAGCACGACTCTACTTCATCAGGTAAGCAAAAGCATGTTTCTAAATCAAAATTCAGCTGTAACCTATAAACCTTGTTTGACCCTACTACTAGTGCTTGTCCATGCTTTATCATAGAAAGATCAATTATCTAACCATTCAAACCATTACCCAAGATCTCCCTCATCACTACTCCACGGATTAATAACTACAGAGAGTCCTCACCCCAACGGCCGTCTAATCTAGCACCCCAGCTATGCATGCAAAGATGCATTCCTATGCGGCTATCTACAGAGAATCATAGAGGCTTACCTGTGCCGTGGTGTTTCCCGAGGCGGTGCTCAAGCGGGGTCGAGCGCGGCGCGATGCTACCCCAGACGTCCTCCACGTCAATTCGATGAGTCCCCTCTCCGGTCAAGCCTCCCTGTCCTCCCTCCGCACTATCTCTCGGTCACGGCGGCGGCTACAATGGATTGGCTAGGGTTTGGGACTACCCATCTATATATAGAGGCTTGCCGATAAATGTTTCAATCTTAGATGAGGTTTATCTATTCGGTTCAAACCTCTTTGCGGGCCCAGCGAGCGGCGTTCGCGGAAAGAATCGGTTAGATCTCTCTCTCTTTCTCTCTCTCTCTCTCTCTTTCTCTCTCTCTCTCTATATATATATATATATATCACCATATCCCCATATATTTAAATTTACCAATAGTATATCATTATGCCTTCTTTCACATGCATGGGTACATGGATGGAAAAATTTAAAACATCTCCTTATTAAATAATTGTATATATTTGTATATACTATAAAATATCATCAATCAAAATCAGTTTCCATTGATGCACGTGTTGACTTAATAATGATTCATTTTTATTATTATATGTATATCTATATTTCTATGTAGATATATTAACAATATCACACCTATCACATTATTCCTCCTCAATTTCCATGAAATCACAAGTAGGTCCTCAATATTTTAGAAGTTACCAAAAGGGTTTTAATGACTCCAAATCAACTTAATTAAGGGAATTAGCTAATTAAATCCTCTTCATCATATCAATTCAAATTAATTTCAAATATGATCAGCAGCTCTTTTAAATAACAAAATAAATTAAAGGCAAATAGAAACCTTCTTTTTTTAAATCATATATATATATATATATATATATATATATATATATATGTGTCTACACACACACACACATATATATATATATATATATAGCATCCATTAAATCATGATCTCTCTTTTGTTCATATTTAAACATAAGTCCTTGTCTTTTAACCCTTTTTACATCCAGGTTCCTCCTTTTACCATAAAATCAACTTTGGGGAATTCTTTAATTAATTAATTAAAGAATTTTAGCAAAAATTCTATTTTCCGATTAACAACAATTTTTGGAGCACTTCCAAATTTAATTAGATCAATCACTTCCATATTCAATTAAATCAATCACCAATTTAATAAATCAGATCCTTAGATTTATTTATTCATTTTCCAATCATTCTCAATTTACCAAGATGTCCTTGGTATTTTATTTAAGTCCCCAATATGCCTTTTGGCACCTTAATTTAATTAAAAAATTAATTTCAGAGGAAATTTTTTTAAATCCTTTATTTCACTAAAAATCTTGGATCTTACATCCACTTGCCTCTACAGTAGGCAGATATTTTCTACTTACCTATGTAGCACCTACGCAGTAGGCAGATATTTTCTTACCGCCTTAGAAGATATTTACTCACCGCCTTACTCACCGCCTTACTTACCGCCTTACCCACCGCCTTTCCTAAACCACCTTTAAGCTGCTATAAAAGAAGGGCAATGGTAGAATGAAAAGAAAAAAGAGAAAAATCATTACACACTCATATCTAAGACTTCCTTCTCACAAGCTTTCTGACTTAAGCATCGGAGTTAAATCCGGGCAGAAAGGCCCAATTTTGTTTCCTCCCTTCTCCTTTTTACAGATTCGTCCTAAAGCAAAGAGCTGATAATTCTGATCAAGAGCTGATAATTCCGATCGGAATTCCAAAGCGCTCCTTGCGTTTCTTGTTCAGAAGTTGAAGTAAGCGTCCACACCAACTATAAATTTCAACCGTTTGTCCAAAGTGAGACGGATCACGAGGAAGCGATAGCCAAAGCGTGAGGGGACCCGATTTTTGGCATCAACGATTTAAGCGTAGTCCAGGTGGGGACCCTTACAAAAAGCCAAATGATTACTACCAGAAGATCAAAACGAATCCAAAAACAAGGAGAACCTAGCAATCCTGAAGGACCTGGTGAAGTCCGAGGGTATGAGGAGATTCCGTCGGACAATCCACTTATCTTACCTCCATCGGAAAATCCTTTCGTCCCACCCCTGGAATCCATCCCGGAGTTTTATCTTAACATACAGCAGCAATTGGAGCAGTTAGCTCAAGCTGTTCATACTTTGACTCATCCGCCACTTTCTCCCACACGAACTCCACCAAATGTGCCAACAGCCCCACTAGCCAATTCCGAAAGCAGAGGGAGGACAAGGACTCGCACCCATGGAGAAAGAAGGGAGAGAACCGCCTTCTCAGCTAGTTTAGAACCTCGCTCCATTCGACGTCGAGAGCAACCTGCCACAAGAACGGAATGGCATACAAGGACGGAACGGACAAGAACAGAACGGAATAGTCCATCTGCTCCCTACTTGTTGTGAGGAAGGGCCTGAGACAAGATCCCTCTCGAGGAAAAGCAATCGAATCGCATGTTCTCACCATATACTCACCCTTTATCAAGGAAATATTGGAGGAGCAAGTTCGATAGTTTCCGACCACTGCTATGATTGCATATGAAGGCAAAACCGATCCGTCTAAATTAAGCCACTTAAAGTCCTTTGATCGAAGATGCTGCTCTTTGGAATCGGGCGGCTTCATTATGTGTCGAGCTTTTCCCGCTACTTTAGAGGGAAAAGCGCAAGACTGGTTTGTTGATCTTCCATCTAGCATGATTCCTTCTTTTCAAGTTCTAGCAGATCGCTTTTTAGCTTAATTTGCTAATTACTCAAAGCAAAAGAAAACTCCATCTACCCTTATGCGCGTTAAGCAACGGGGGGGGGGGGGGTGAAACACACCAAGCCTATTTAAACCGTTTCATAGACGAAGCCACAAATGTTGCGGACCTTATTCCGCGCATGGCTGTGACTATCCTGATGGCGGGTTTGCTAGAATCCCCTTTTCGGTTTTCCCTCACTTTGGATCCGCCGAAAACCATCCCCGGCCTCATGATCCATGCCCAAAAGTATATCAATTCTGATGAAATTTATACGGGTTAGGAAGAGGAGGCTCGACGTGCCTCCGTGGAAATCCAGAAGGGAAAAGCCCATCAAAATGTCTACAGAAGGCCCACAGAAATCCGGAAGGAGGGAGGATCGCTCAAGGATCGCAAGGGTGAGAATAGAGCTCCGGAAACTTCAACAAGCCCACAGCGATATATGCTACAACCTAGAGAATCTTCAAAAGAGGGGAAAATCGTCAGATACGATCACCATACCCCACTAAATCAGACCAGAAGCCATATTCTTATGCAAATACGGGATCAACAACTCTTGACATGGCCAGAACCTGCAAAAGAATCCCGAACGACAAAGAACAGCAAAAGATATTGTAAATTTCATCAAGCTAGGGGACATGACACAGAAAAATGCACCCATTTGATGAACGCCATAGAAGATGTCGTTAGAAGGGGACAATTGGAGCAGTATATCAACATTGAGGTCCAAGAGGAGCCGGAAACTTCACAGCTTAAAGAAGAAAAAGGGGAGATGGTCGGATTTATTAGCGGTGGTCCTGGGTGTTGGCGAAAGTTCCGCCTCTCGAAAAAGCTACGCCCGAATGGTGGGAGTAGCGCAGGAAACAGAAGCGCCACAATGAAGGTCTCGGCCTATGGCCCCCATCATTTTTTATGACAACGATATCAGCAGCGTTTGCCACCCTCATGACGACGCCTTGGTCATCGCCATAATGGTTTCCAGCTTCCAAATGGAAAGAGTTCTGGTAGACAGTGGAAGTTCAATGGACATTCTTTTCTGGAGCGCCTTCGAAAGAATGAGGTACGATGCAGACAACTTGCTCACCGTAAAATCATCTTTAGTGGGATTTTCCGAAGGGGTTGTATAGCCAGAAGGAATGATCACGTTGCCAGTTACGGTATGAAATTCGCCAAGATCGTCAACAGTGACAACAAATTTTCTAGTTGTACGTTGTGCTTCAAGTTACAATGTGATTCTTGGTAGGCCAACCCTCAACGCCTTGAAAGCAATAATTTCCACTTATCATCTTCTCCTCAAATTTTCGACCGAGAGTGGTAGTGGAGAAGTAAGAGGGGATCAACCCTTGGCACGGCAATGTTATGTTTCAACTCTCAAAGGAAAAGTTCTAAATAAAGGCAAAACAAGAGTTTCGGAGGCCATGTTGATCAACAAAGTAGCGAGCGGGAAGATGAAGAACTCCGCCCCACACACCGGTTGAAGAATTGCTTACGGTCCCCTAGACACAACTAGAGTGGAAGCGTCTTGTGCGTATTGGTGTGGATTTGACAATAGCACAACAAGAAAATCTCATGGCGCATTACTAAGAACAAATTGATCTCTTGGCACAGTCGTGGAAGACATGCAGTGTAAAGCGTGATGTCATTGAACATCGTCTCAGTAGTAGATCGAGTCGTTCAAACTGTCAAACAAAAAAATGAGGAATTCTTGATGAAAGGCGGAAATTTGCAGAAGAAGAAGTATCAACCCTTTTGAAGGCTGGATTTATCCGAGAGGTGAATTACCCTGACTGGTTGGCTAATGTGGTTCTAGTAAAAAAGTCGTCCGGAAAATGGAGAATGTGCGTGGATTTCACGGACCTAAATAAAGCTTGTCCAAAAGATTCATTCCCTCTACCTTCAATTGATGGTTTGGTTGATTCTATGGCGGGGCATGAGATGCTGAGTTTCTTAGATGCCTTTTCAGGCTACAATCAAATCCGAATGGCCAAAGACGATGAAGAAAAAACATCCTTTATCACAAACAAAGGAACTTATTGTTATAAGGTGATGCCATTCAGTCTAAATAATGCCCGAGCCACCTTCCAAAGGCTCATAAATATAGCCTTCAAGGAGCAAATTGGCAGAAATGTTGAAGTTTATGTGGATGACATCTTGGTGAAGAGCCGAAAAGCTTATGAGCACCTGACGGATCTACAAGAGGCCTTTCAGTCGCTTCGGACTTACAACATGCGCCTAAATCCGAACAAGTGTGCTTTTGGTGTTCGATCAGGGAAATTTCTCAGATTTATATTAACTCAAAGAGGAATAGAAGCAAATCCGGAAAAGGTCAAAGCCATCCTTGATATGGGATCACCTAAAAGCCTTCAAGAGGTACAACGGCATAATGGACGCCTTGCCGCTCTTGGGAGATTTATCTCTAAAGCCGGAGAGAAAAACCTCCCACACTTCCAAGCCTTGCGAAAAGCACCAAAAATGGAGTGGACAGAAGAATGTGAGAAAGCCTTTCAGGAGCTTAAAGATTATCTCCAATCGCCTCAATTGCTAACTAAGCCATAAGTGGGGGAAGAACTCTACATCTACTTGGTCATTTGCTCCTCGAGCGGTCGGTCACGATTCTTTGAGAGAAGACAATGGAGTTGAGGAAGCCGATTTATTATACAAGTAGGATCCTTAGCGACGCGGAATCAAGGTATCTACCACTTGAAAAATTGGCTTTCTTCCTCGGTCACATCCATAGACGTAGATTGAGGCCGTATTTTCAGGCTCACAAAGTAACGGTATTGACTGACCAGCCCTTAAAACAAGTCCTCCATAAGCCTGAAAATTCTGGACATTTAGCCAAGTGGGTGATAGAATCGGGTGAGTTTGATCTCACTTATAAACCCCGAACGGCAATCAAGGCTCAAGTGCTAGTAGATTTTATTGTCGAGTTGACCATTCCCATGGAGGAGGATGAACTCCCGTCACAGGACCGAGAAGAAGGCCCGAGCATCCCATGGTCCTTATAAGTTGACGGATCAGCAACTGAAGAAAAGTCAGGAGCCGGCTTCGTCCTTTATTCTCCTTCTAAATGGAAAATTGCGACAGTGCTCAAGTTCCAATTCCAAGCGACCAATAATGAGGCCAAATATGAAGCCCTCATCGCAGGATTGCGTTTGGTCCGGGGGCTCAGAATTCAACATCTGCATGTATATTCCGACTCACAGCTAGTCGTGAGCCACACATTGGGCAATTTTGAAGCAAAGGAGGAGAACATGATTAAATACCAGGCAGTGGTGAAAAAAATAGTTCCATGCTTACTCACTTCGGATCAAAAATGCAGCCGAGCACAAAATGAAGAAAGGCGATGCCTTATCTAAAGAAGCCACCGCACCCAAGCGGAGATCTGAGAATCCTCTTTCAACCTACAGTATCTTCCCACAAAAACTATTGAAGGGTTAGAAAGAGAAGTACAAAGTGCAGCAGAAGAGTCTAGTTGGATTGATCCCATTAGAAACTACCTGCAAGGTGGACCTACATTATCCAACAAGACTGAAGCTAGACGAATTTCTTACAAATCCGCTCAGTACACTATCATTGGCGAAAATCTATACAAGAGGTCCTATACACAACCCTTCTTACGGTGCTTGCGTCTCACAGAAGCCAACTATATCCTTCAAGAAATCCATGAAGGTATTGGAGAAGGGTATATAGGAGGCAAAGCCTTGAGTTACAAAGTCCTGTAACTAGGCTATTACTGGCCAACATTAACTCAAGATGCGGTGGCGTTCTCCCGAAAATGTGACGCCTGCCAACGGCATTCCAAGATTCAAAGACGACCACCAACATTGCTCACACCAATTATCAGCCCTCACCCGTTTGCTATCTGGGGAGTTGATCTTCTAGAGCCATTTCCTACTTCGACTCGAGAAATGAAGTTTTTGATAGTGGCTATCGATTACTTCACCAAATAGGTAGAAGTTGAGCCCTTGGCCAAGATTACAGAGAAAGCTTGTCAGGGATTCTTGTGGCGAACTGTTATCTGTAGATTCGGAATTCCGGTCGCCTTCATTTCCGATAATGGGCGACAATTTGATAACAAGGCTTTCAAAAGCTTTTGTTCCGAGCTCGGAATTGAATCCATGTTAACCTCAGTAACACATCCTCAAGCCAATGGCCAAGTAGAAGTAACAAATCGCACCTTGCTCCAAGCGCTCAAAACCCGGGTCTCTAGAAATGGAACTAACTGGGTTGAAGAAATTCCGAGCGCACTTTGGGCTTATAGGACAACCACAAGAACCCCCACAGGAGAAACTCCATTTTCTCTTACTTATGGGGCCGAAGCCGTCATCCCTGCAGAAATAGGAATGCCCACCCTACGGACACAACAAACTTTCTTATCAGAAGAAAATGAGAAGAATCTCCGAGCGGAACTCGATTTACTTGAAGAGCGAAGAGAAGCTGCGAAAACGAAGGCAACCATCTATCGCCAAAGAGTAAAATGGTTCTATGACACAAGGGTGAAAAGAGTCTTCTTCCAAATCGGTGATCTGGTCTTAAGAGAAAATGAGTTCCAGGGAAACAAAAGCCGAACAAGGAAGCTAACTCCTAACTGGGAAGGCCCTTACGTCATACAGAGAGTTGTCCGAGCGGGCACCTATTATCTGGTGAATATGGAAGAAAAAACGCTCAAGCGACCATTTCATGCTGAACACCTGCGACGATACTATCAGTAAATTTTGTAGCCGTCTCCTAAATGTTTCATGAAATAAAGCTTAAGTTTTTTCCAAACAAAAATGAGATGAAAATCCCATTCTACAAAAATGAGGTTAAAATCTCATTGTACAAAAATTAGGTGAAAATCCCATTCCTAAAAGATGAGTCGGAGTTATCCTACAAGGATAAACGATAACTCTCATCCAGAAACAAGGGGCAAAAATCCCGATCGAAATATGAGGCAACAATCTCATTTACAAAGGAAAGGATCTTACTCAACAAATCAAAGTCCCATGATTGGACTAAGAAGAGAAGAAACTGCCATGAAGTTTAATTTACGGGCCAAATGAAGAAAGAAAGGCTTGCGAAAGACTTCTTAATGGTTAAAAATAACCATAACTCGGAAATAAATCTTCACCAAAGAAAAGGTTTGTATTTCATTCACGTAAATAGAAATTACATTCCAAAATGACTAAGTATTTACAAGACAAGAACGTTGCATAAGAATGTAAAAAATCCTAAGAACTAGGGATTTCCGGGCGGTCTGGAGGAATCTTAGTCGAAGGTTCAGAAGGGACCAGGGCAGGGGCCTCTGGAATCTTTATGATTTGTTGCTCCTTCAATTCTGTGAACCTCTTCAAGACTCCGGCCAAGCCCCATCGTTAACACTTACTGCGGGAGAAGCGTGATGACCCACCCTTTCGCCTGCAGAGACGGAATATATCACGAGTGCCCGCTCTTTTTGCCTTAAGCCCTAAGCCGAGCGACCTCTTTCTCTAACTTATCCGGGCCGCTTCAATTAAGTCTTTCATTTCTTGCGAGTCGAATTTAGGGGTCTTACATGCCGAAGCCAAGTCTTCCCTTAAGTGTATCAGCGCTCCCCTTTGAGTTTCTCTAACTTTTCGGCTTTGAATGGCGAATGAAGTTAAAATGAACCTTTAGCTTTAGATCCCAGCGGGCTTCACCTCGCTCCTCTTGGCGGATTTAGGTTCCTCTTTCAAGCTACTTTGTAGTCATCCCTGTAACTTTTTGATATTCTTCTCTGCGGTATGAAGAGAGCCCTCGAAAATAATAGTCGTACTTGGACGCTTAAATCATTTTCTCTTCTTCCATAGCGGCCAATTTGTTGAAGTCTCTCGGCCTTATCTTGCTTTCGAGGGCGGATAACCCAGCGAAATGGTATTCTTTCTCTTTTTCCTCCAAGGCCGCCACCCTAGAACTTAATTGGGCAATTTCTGCCATTCTCGCTTCCATCTTTGTCAAGTCTTCTTGACAAAAACTGCCAACTCGATCCGCCCATTGAGTAGTCTATAGAGTAATAAATGAGTTAAAGACAATAATGCCAAATTAGGAAGTAGAAGAAATATAAGAATAGCATTTACCAGCATGGCCGAGCGGAAAAGTTGGTAAGTGGCCTCTTCCCTCCCAGCCCTTCAGAGTTTTGCGGAGAGCTGTTCGGGCCTCATGGCCATCAAAACATCCTTTACGGACCTGGCGTCTCGAAAATGAATATCCTCGGAAGGTAATTCCTTTCGCTGGGTTGTCGGCCCCTTTAAGGTTAAGTCCGCCACCCTCAATTTGTCCAAGAGGGCCGCCTCTCCTGCCTCCGCCTGTAAAATAAGCCTCAAGTTAAAAGTTCTTAGTAAAACCATAGATACCCATAAGAAGTAGATTCTTACCTCCATAAGGAGGATATCCTCTGGCCGACTAGAAGAAGGGACCCAAGTTCTTAGTAAATCGGCGATAAAGCCGGGCGGACTGCCTACGAGTGGACCTCTTCCTGAGGTGAATTCGCCTGTTCACTTGTAATTCCGGGACCCAATGCGTCCTCGGAATTCTTTCTCTTGGTCCTCCACTCCCTTGAAGACCACTGCGTGAGGGTCGCCTTCTTGGTAGAGTCGACCTCTTTCCTCATCCCTCTTCCTCTTCTCCTCCTTGGAAGTGTCGGCCAACTTTGCTAGATGCTACTTCCTTCTTCTTCCGCCACGAGGGTAAGGGCGGTGAACCTCACATTCGAAAGAGGCCAAAAGGCCCTTAACGTAGCTCAAATCTTCATCCTCCATTGGATTTCCTGCAAGAATAAATTTCGAAGCAAGTTAGACATTACGATTCAAGATTAAACTGAGTTAGATGCACGAATAAGTTCTACCGGCAGCTACTATTAAACGACATTTAACGAGGTTTTCCTTGGTCAAGAAGTCGTCCATATAAACTTTAGATAACCCCGTCATTGACTTAAGAAGAACCTCCTCTTCTTGTGTCATCTCCTCACGGGCAATGTCCGTTCGGGGAACCTCCCACTTGGTTCCGACATCCCACTCGGACTTACTTTTAACAAAGAAAAACTTACTCTTCCATCGCTTAATGGAAGAGGGGACTTTCCCTAGAAACTTTCTCCCGGAACGAGCCGAGAAATAATACCAGTCGGCATTAGACTCCAAACAAAGACTAAACAATATACGAAACCAAGGAATGGTCGGATTTACCCCGTAATTCTTAAAGACAACAACAAAACCATTGAGCAACCTCCAAGAGTTTGGAGTTAACTGTGAAGGACACAATTGATATTCCTCCAGAATCGCCTTAGCGAAATCAGAAAAAGGAATTCTAAGGCCACCCAATAGCGCATCTTGATAAATGGCTATCTCCCCCTCCCTTGGAGAGCTCGGTCTCTCCCCAGAACAAGGAACCCTAACCTCAAACAGAGAAAGGTCTATCTCATACTTCTCCACCAAGCTATCGACGTCCTTCCTTACTTGGGAGGCTTATGAAGGTACTGGACCCTCTACCCATAGCCCTAGAAGCGGGATGAATCCATGAACCACAGGACTGGAGCGTCCCTAGACTAAATGCTGGAATCACGGCGAGACCATGAGTTGAGGGCAGGAGAAAGGATCGAAAAGAGGGGAGGCTTGTGTTCACGAGATTCATGAGAAGAATCAGAAGAAGAAGACACACTAGCCATACCTTGGAAGAAAAAAGGATGAAAAAATGCAAGAACTATAGAACAGGGTTCGCCGGAGAAGAAGAGATTATGGGGAAGAAGACGCGATTTAACTTTTGAAATAAAACCCCTTCCACTTGTATAACTTCGCTTCTATACGAAGGAGATGAATTCCTGGCCGTTAGATCCCAAAGCTGCATCCCGATCAAGCCATTAAACCAAAGGTCCCCAAATCTGGACCGTTCAGATAACCATCATTGCTTCGCTTTAAGAAATTCAAAATTCTATCCACATCAGCACACCAAACGCCGATTGACATACATAGATAGCCGCGTCCCTCATGTTGTTGACAAAGCGCACGCCACGCACGTCGTGCCATCCTCTCCCTTTAAATGCGACACAGTGTGAGAGACACGTGTCTCTTTGGGGAGTAATGGGCGTTGTACCATAGAACCAACACTGTAACACCCTATCCCGACACTGGGACAGAATGTCACACCAGCTGGGCCGGGGGTGCACCCAGCCCTAAGCTGTGTAATTTGAACTTGTTAATCATGGTATTCAAACTAATCAACATGATTATTAATTAATGTATTTAAAATCTTATACAAAGTTTACAAATTTTGCGGAAGCGTTCTAAAATCTAATACATTAAATAAAAACAACCTATCATCTTCTGCTAAGTCAGAGCCATCTACAGGAATACTCAAACTCGTCTACCTGCACATTTCACTTGAGTGAGAATCACTATACAAGGTATAACTATAACATCGATAAAAAGTGTTCGAATAAATTCAAAACATGAAAACAACATGCTGATCATAATAAAAATCATAGCAATCTTTAGTGAAGTCATATGACATACCTTCAGATATTTATTAAATCTTTTATCGTTAGGTCGAGAAATGATTTCCACATATGTCCTGACTGACCAACTCAAAGCCAGTAGCCTTCACGGTTAGACCAACTCAACAACCGTGGAGGTGACATGCCATGGAATCAATTCCTCATCAACGTACATGTTAGTGACTCTACACCCCTACTTTCATACAGCGGAACCAGAGTGAAAACGAGTGGACCAACTCAATACTCGATAGCTCTCCGGTCGGACCAACTCAACGACCGTGAGCTATAAAAATATATATCATTATACTAAGCACTCGAAGAGTACGGAAAGGGATTTTATTTCTAGAAAATCAGAATGATTTGAAAGCGTATAGTTTGGCTAGTAAAAGCGAGTTATAGAAATCACCCCTTCCCTACCTAGTATCATACTCTCACGGCTCACATGTAGAGCCACCTCTCATGCCAGCGTGTATGTGAGTACGGCGTAGTGCACTAATATGTCTATGTAATATAATCTCTACTTTCATGCTTGAAAACTTACAGTATTTATGAAAATTAATCAACTCATATCATGCATTCTCAAGAAGACAATACGAACAAAATACGGGAAAGTATGGTAAATGTACAGTTGTGTTCCCTCACACCATTCCAAGTATAGTGTAATCACTCACCTTAGGTCCTCGCAAATTCCCTAGGTCTGGCTGGGTTCTTCGGCAGTTTCCGCTGGACCTTTTCCTTTCCTAAAATAAATAATTGTTCTAAATCAATACGAGTACGTATTCTACATATCTAATTCTATTTCCTTAGAATAGGGAGATCTAAGAATACAAAAATGTATTCTTAAAGTATACTCTAGTCTAACCTCATTAGAATAGCAATGAATTCAGTAAGATGATTAAAGCATATTCCTAGTTAACAAGTATTTTCCTAATAATCAAAATACAGAATTTCACAATACGAAAACTATATTCTTAATTTATACTCTAATCTTGACTCGTTAGAGTACGATAAATTCAGCAAATTAAATAGAGCATGGTTTCTCTTTGCATGGACTTCGTATTTATTTGTGAGTGATTCTTCCCCACTTCTAATCTCTAGCTATGACAGAACATTTGCGGTATACCAAAATTGTGTAAACATGTTCTATTATCCAAGTTATCTAAGTTATAATTTATACTAAATTATTCCTACTCAGTACACTTAATTACACCCAGCTAATCTCATAATTTAGCTCACCATCACTATGGAAAGCAACAATTTAACTATTTTTCCAACTTCCAAGGGAGTAAAAGCAAGGTAGTTTGCTAGGGCGTTTCATCAACGCAAGATAAGCATTTTCTAAAATTCAAATTAAATCTTTCATAACAATGGGCAAACTCCATGGAATTACAACCATCTTATCGCAAGCAAGAGGTCTAGCACCCCACATAGTACTTCAATTTATACACAGTTGCATTTTTTTTGGATCATAAACACATTCCCAAAATTCATCTCCACACTACTAAAATCAAGTATTCATAACTCGGTTTCCTGCACAATCTCAGACCTCAACTCCTTAGGAAACAGAGGTTCCATACTACAATCCTCCAAAATTTCAATCCACATATACTCAATTTTCCTTGTAATACTCACCGAGGTTGTGTACACCTTTCGCTGGCTGATGAAGTGGGCCCCTAGTCTTTACTAGCGGCTCTTGGATAGGCGCTCGGTAGCGGTGGCCTTGATCTAGCGGCCGGCCAAAGGGGAGGCCGAGGCGGCGCATCAACTGCTTGCGGCGAGGCAGCGGTGATGATGGGCGTCGATGCATGGAACTTCGGCTTCGGTCCGGTGGAGGCAAGCGGGGCTGGAACGGAGGAATGGTCGCAGTGGCGATCACTTGCGTGGCCGGCTAAAGAGAGCAGTCTGATGGGAGCCGCGAGTGGCCTCTTTGTTCTTGGTCGAGAGAGAAAGAGAGAAGGATGAGAGAAAATGTTCTCTCTCTCTCTCCCTTTTTTGTCATATATATATATATATATATATATTACACCTTGACAGTTTTTTTTTTAAAACTAAATAATATTTACATTAAATTATACTTTAATCACTCATAATCTTATCTTTAAACCTTCATTAAACTAACCTATCTTCTAAAAAGAAAAGGATTTATTAATTAAAATTATCTTTTAACTTTCCTTCACATCACTATTTAAACTATTTATCTTATCAATAATTTCATCGACCCAGATTCGGGAATCTCGGGTCAGGTCCACTTTATCGGGGCTCGAACATTTGTCCGATATTTTCCCCTTAATTAATCTGAATTAATTTAACACTTAATAAATTTCCCAAACAATTTACCGAAATTAGGATTTAGATTTATAATTTCCCGATTTTCCCCTTAATTGGGTTTAAAAGTAATAAATTTATTTTTCGTACTAATTAATCTCGTAATTATTACCAAAATTTAATTTGTTTATTCATAAAAATTTCAGGGCGTTACATTTCTCCCCCTCTTAAGAAATTTCGTCCTCGAAATTTACATTCCTATTATTCCACACGAATAGGAAAAATGATTTATCGAAATCTTATTATTATTATTATTATTATTATTATTATTATTATTATTATTATTATTATATGTATATTATGTGTGTCTATAAAAGTCAGTTTACAAGAATTCTAACTGTCCTCCATGTCAGCCATTTTATTCACCTATAACCATGTCATCATAATTAACATCGGTAACTACTCAAATCCAAAATCTCTAATATATAAGATTAACAATTTTAAACACTTCACCATTTCTGGACTTTTGAATAGTGTAGATTCTTTGGATCTCATTCACAAGGATTTCCACTCTCAGAAATAATTAATTCATGCTAACCAAATACTCAGTCATCTTTATAGTCAGCAATTAATTAATGATATACCACCAAAAATCTAATAACAACAACTAGGAGACCCAATGTTGCCGATCGTAATATTAAATTGAACCCAATACTTACTCATGCCATCCTCACAGTAACTATCACATCTATATGGTTAAATTGTGCCATCCTCACAGTAACTATCATATCTATACTGAGTTAATTTGAGGTTCACAGTAAATATAACTTTTGATTTTACCTGTCCTGTAAACCCAATGCCCTCAGGTGAAACAGGTCTTCAATTTTTATTTTATTTTATTTTTTTCATAAGAAATCAAATTAGTCATCAATATAATCATTCACAGATGACTACTAAACCCAATTGTGAATATAACCAACCAATTGATCACTTGATATATCCATATTCAATGAAATCCTCTGGTTTGTATAAAATTCTGAAGTATTCAAGCTTGAAAATAATATTATTAAGTGTAGTCTAGTCCAGAAAGCTTCATGTACAGAGTCACAATAAAGTCAATCTTCTTAGCTGTACTGCTAATAAATTCGATATGTAAGGACTTCCAAATTAAATCAAGTGATGCCTTATCAAAATTCCGAAAAGTATGGTGATTTTAGCTAATCACCTAGCCTCAAACAAAACAATTGATCTCCCAGAAATATGCTGCAACATACATAGATTTGCCAGCAGAGCGAGGACTGTACAGATGTATGCCTCTGTATTTAAGTTAGTACTCATCCATGAAACCAATTTAAACCACAAATTCTCCAGTATATTGCAATAAAAGCATATTTGCTAAACTGCAAAAAAAATCAAGGGTATCTCACAGGTAAAGCTGAACTGCAGCACATCCAGTGGCTGGTAGTCTCAAAGAAATCCCCAGGTCTTTTAAAAAAAAATTCTCAACCTCTGATTTTACAGCAATGCCATACTCAAAGTTATATACACAAGTCACTAGTGGGAGAACTTTTGCTATAATCTGAATTGAAGGGTGCGAAACAAAAATGTTTACATCTTACCACGACCTCTAGTATATTTTCATCAACTACCAAACCAATTAATGATTTGCCCTCAGCTTTTCAGTCCTAAACCGGATCTAATTCCATTGCCTTGAATTACTTAAAATTAAAATACAAAATTATTGCTTCCGCATTTATTCGTTTTGTTTTCCATCTCATAATCAGTTCGAACACTCATTATCATGCATATAATCATTTTCATAACAAAGAATCAATTCAACAGATCAGAAGTATCCACATTTTAGTTTTAAAATACTAAAACTCCTGGTCCACATGCGCTGCTCATTAACGTCAAAACCCAAAACAAATACAAACATAGATTACACATCAACACTAGCTTTATGAAATTGAATCATGGAACGATTCACTCATCTTCCCACTAGATCGCAATTCAACATTAAGTCCCCCAGCTTACTTTTTGAGGTCATTAGTCAAAAATAAGTAGTGTCCTATTGACAACATCATTCCTTATTTAATCAAGGTGGTAATCTCAGAAACGGTATCGTATTGATTTATTTACCGTAAATAGCAACTAAATAAACCACTACTCACTTAATATAAAGAGAAACAACAAGTGTCCATTACATGAAAGAGATCATGATATTTCTATTTAACTGACGCAGAGACATCATCATTCACCTTTGCAAGTTATCACTAAACAGAGAGGCATACTTTCCAAGTAGAAATTCCATAAAGCTTGCTAATGTGCCTTCCATTTATTATTCAAGATACAAAGCACTTTCCAAACAGATCTGTAGTAAATTTCACAATTTAACATTTTCTGTCCCTTTCTTACCATTTAACAATGGTTTCAGCCTATCCAATGATGCATGTATTTTTAGCATAAGGGTTTTCTAAAACCCCTCCAAAATTCTCTATGCAACTAGCACTTGAGTTTGGTGTCAGACATGTAGGACTGCAGTTATTGGTGCCTATTACTCTCATGCAATCAAATCATTTTGTGAATCTAAAGTTGCTTGTCTAATGTATATACAGATTCCCAAGTAGACTTTTAGGAGTTTTATTGAATACAAAATCTATGATCTACTAACTCAGACCATCATAATGATACAGTTTCTATTTAAGCATATATACAACACAACAATCCCCTTACTTGAAAACATCACAGAACTATCAGATAGAATATTATCTAAAGCTGAAGTTTGAACAATGTAAGAGATGGCCACTGACTAAACCCCATGCTAGTTGCTATCATTCCAGTAAGAAAACTTTTATCAAGTGTCTTCCATGAAAGTGAAATGCCCCCAGTACAACAATGCATTGGCCACTCGATCACATTTACTTGTATGCAACAGACGCGATTAACATTCTAGATCCTCATTAGAATTTGAACTTTCAGAGATTACCAATACCACCATCCAGACCAAATTTAAATTACTTGATTAGACAAGGGACAGTAGCATTCAAATACGCCATCTGACTTCCCCGGTGACGTCAAATTCCTCAATTTTATATATAGAATAGTCTGAACATTAACAAGGGCTATCATGTACAAGTTTACTATGTTAGATAAAACTCAATCAACATTCCTATGCTGTAAACATTATACCTGTTTATTTACCAGATTCAATCTAATATAACTATATAAGCTACTATCTAAATTATGTCTAATTAAAATCTTTTTGCACTTTCATGACTTTAATCCACTATATCACAAGTAGTTCATCAATTTATCCTCATCAAAAGTACCAACAATAACAAGATCAATTAAGAAATAAACTAACTGACTAACTGTTAACACAAGTAGTTCATCAATAGCATTCCAATCTTAATATATTACACTACTAGACATTATCCTAGGACTGTGATCTATATCCTTTAATAGCTGCCAGACTCTCATCCTATGGCTCTGACCAAAACTAGGTTACCTAGGACTAAACCCAGCGGTTCTGATACCACTAAATGTAACACCCTATCCCGGCTAATCGGGATGAATGTCACACCACCAATTTGGTAGGGGTGCACCCAGCCCATAAGCTGTGTAATTTGAACCTGTTAATCATGGTATTCAAACTAATAAACATGATTATTAATTAAAGTATTTAAAATCTTATACAAAGTTTACAAATTTTGCGGAAGCGTTCTAAAATCTAATACATGAAATAAAGACAACCTATCATCTTCTGCTAAGTCAGAGCCATCTACAGGAATACTCAAACTCGTCTACCTGCACATTTCACTTGAGTGAGAATCACTATACAAGGTATAACTATAACATTGATAAAAAGTGTTCGAATAAATTCAAAACATGAAAACAGCATGCTGATCATAATAAAAATCATGGCAATGTTTAGTGAAGTCATGTGACATACCTTCAGATATTTATTAAATCTTTTATCGTTAGGTCGAGAAATGATTTCCACATATGTCCTGACTGACCAACTCAAAGCCAGTAGCCTTCACGGTTGGACCAACTCAACAACCGTGGAGGTGACATGCCATGGAATCAATTCCTCATCAACGTACATGTTAGTGACTCTACACCCCTACTTTCATACAGCGGAACCAGAGTGAAAACGAGTGGACCAACTCAACACTCGATAGCTCTCCGGTCGGACCAACTCAACGACCGTGAGCTATAAATATATATACGTATACTAAGCACTCGAAGAGTACGGAAAGGGGATTTTATTTCTAGAAAATCAGAATGATTTGAAAGCAGATAGTTTGGCTAGTAAAAACAGAGTTATAGAAATCACCCCTTCCCTACCTAGTATCATACTCTCTGGCTCATTATAGAGCCACCTCTCCTCAAGCAGCGTGTATGTGAGTACGGTGTAGTGCACTAATATGTCTATGTAATATAATCTCTACTTTCATGCTTGAAAACTTACAGTATTTATGAAAATTAATCAACTCATATCATGCATTCTCAAGAAGACAATACGAACAAAATACGGGAAAGTACGGTAAATGTACAGTTGTGTTCCCTCACACCATTCCAAGTATAGTGTATTCAATCACCTTAGGTCCTCGCAAATTCCCTAGGTCTGGCTGGGTTCTTCGGTAGATTCTGCTGGACCTTTTCCTTTCCTAAAATAAATAATTGTTCTAAATCAATACGAGTACGTATTCTATATACCTAGTTCTATTTCCTTAGAATACGGAGATCTAAGAATACAAAAAATCGTATTCTTAAAGTATACTCTAGTCTAACCTCATTAGAGTAGCAATGAATTCAGTAAGATGATTAAAGCATATTCCTAGTTAACAAGTATTTTCCTAATAATCAAAATATGGAATTTCACAATACAAAAACCGTATTCTTAATTTATACTCTAATCTTGACTCGTTAGAGTACGATAAATTCAACAAATTAAATAGAGCATGGTTTCTCTTTGCATGGACTTCGTATTTATTTGTAAGTGATTCTTCCCCACTTCTAATCTCTAGCTATGACAGAACATTTGCGGTATACCAAAATTGTGTAAACATGTTCTATTATCCAAGCTATCTAAGTTATAATTTATACTAAATTATTCCTACTCAGTACACTTAATTACACCCAGCTAATCTTATAATTTAGCTCACCATCACTATGGAAAGCAACAGTTTAACTATTTTTCCAACTTCCAAGGGAGTAAAAGCAAGGTAGTTTGCTAGGGCGTTTCATCAACGCAAGATAAGCATTTTCTAAAATTCAAATTAAATCTTTCATAACAATGGGCAAACTCCCTGGAATTACTACCATCTTATCGCAAGCAAGAGGTCTAGCATCCCACATAGTACTTCAATTTATACACAGTTGCATTTTTTTGGATCATAAACACATTCCCAAAATTCCTCTCCACACTACTAAAATCAAGTATTCATAACTCGGTTTCCTGCACAATCTCAGACCTCAACTCCTTAGGAAACAGAGGTTCCATACTACAATCCTCCAAAATTTCAATCCACATATACTCAATTTCCTTGTAATACTCACCGAGGTTGTGTACCTGCTCGACGGCGATGAAATTGGGCCCTAGTCTTTGCGGTGGCGGCTCTGGCTAGGGCCTTCAGGGGCGGAAGGCGGCGACGATCTGGCGGCGGAAGGGAGCGGGGAGTCGGCGCATCATCAAGGGCGGGAGACGCGATGATGGGCTTGATCGCGCAGACTACCATCCGGTGGAGGGCAGCGGGGCTGGAACGGAGGAATGGTCGCAGTGGCGATCACCGGCGGCCGGGCTGGCTAAGGGCGCAAGTACGATAGGGCACGAATGGCCTCTTTGTTCTTGGTCGAGAGAGAAAGAGAGAAGGATGAGAGAAAATGTTCTCTCTCTCTCTCCCTTTTTTTTCATATATATATATATATATATATATATATTACACCTTGACAGATTTTTTTTTTTTTACTAAATAATATTTACATTAAATTATACTTTAATCACTCATAATCTTATCTTTAAACCTTCATTAAACTAACCTATCTTCTAAAAAGAAAAGGATTTATTAATTAAAATTATCTTTTAACTTTCCTTCACATCACTATTTAATAATATTATCTTATCAATAATTTCATCGACCCAGATTCGGGAATCTCGGGTCAGGTCCACTTTATCGGGGCTCGAACATTTGTCCGATATTTTCCCCTTAATTAATCTGAATTAATTTAACACTTAATAAATTTCCCAAACAATTTACCGAAATTAGGATTTAGATTTATAATTTCCCGATTTTCCCCTTAATTGGGTTTAAAAGTAATAAATTTATTTTTGGTACTAATTAATCTCGTAATTATTACCAAAATTTAATTTGTTTATTCGTAAAAATTTCAGGGCGTTACAAACACCATAAGAGACAAATACACATATCCCAACATAGGATCACCGGCGATCATTCTTCTTGAAGAAATCAAAGACTTTATGAACAAAAAGATAAACTTTATTTCATGTTACAACGATAGTGGTATGAAAAAAAAAAAAAAAAAAACATGTATTCCGTTCGGAATTCCCTAATTAACAATCCACGGATCCATCCGAGAACTCGCTCGGATAAGATTCAGAGGAGACGCATTGACTTCCACAGCCGTCACTGTCCTCATTATCACTAGGAAACCCCGGCACAGCACTCGGGCGAAGATGGGGGCCTACTTCTCTACGGCAGGTGTCACGCCCCGAACCACGGCCCAGGCACGTAGACAACCGGCCGCACCCAAACAGGAACTAGTCCCCATTCAGGCGCAAGGCCTTAGAAACCCTTATTCAACAAGTGTTCAGAGTTAATGATAACAGCGGAATCATAGATAAAAGAAGGGAGGAGTTTATACAACTCCGTACAAGTACAATACCGGGTTTACACAACCCAAAGCTAGGATCTAGCCCAGTCACCCCTAGAAATCCATACAACAAGAAATACGACGACAAGTCTCACACAGAATAAAAGAGGTACGCAGACCTCGAGACAAAAGAAATGGCCGAGTCAGCAACTCAGTATATCCCCACCTAAGCTCGACCCTACTCCTCCTCGTCTGAACCTGAGAACATACAAGTCAAGTGCATGAGCCTAAAGAATAGGCCCAGTAGGGTCGCATAAACAATGAAAGTGGCAGAAGCCATAATCAAAGAACAGAATAAAGCAGATACAAATATACGAGTGCAACAACAACACAAGTAATCAACAAGTGACTGAAGCGTGGATAAATCCACAGATGTACTCAATCTCTGGCATATGTGATACTAAGATGTCTACGACATCAACGACACCACCGGTGTCGTCTTCGGCCTAAGCCGGACTGAGCTATAGCATACATGTGCACATGGTCAGGAAATGACGCTCTCTGACTGAGCTAGGTGGTCAGATATTATACGCCCTCTGCCGAGGCATCCGTCCGATGGCCAGATACTATACGCCCTCTGCCGGGGGCCTGGTGGCCAGATATTATGCGCCCTCTGCCTGGGCATCCGTCCGATGGTCAGATATTATACGCCCTACTTGCCGGGCTGGTGGCAGATATTATCGCCCTCTGCGGGGCATCCGTCAGATGTATCATGCGTGAAAATAGAGATAATAGTACAAAATAACTAACAACGGTATGTATGTATATTCAAGGCAACAATATCTCAATAAACATAATAAAAGAAATGATCCCTGGATCGGAATCCAAACATAATTAAGGAGATGCACTCCAACTTAACTATATGTGCAAGTAATCTAAAAGATTGCGGTAATCCCTTGAGATATAATGCCAACACATAGGAGGAATGTCCATCTCCACTATATGCCGGGAACCTCTCAAGGGAATGAGAACACAAGGATCAATGCTAAGTAGGAGATAGAGATACTCCACGAGGAAAGCGAGTGCGAGAACCTACGGCTAGAAGCAACTCCATCGATCCTCGTCGCGTCTCACGCCAAGTATGAAGTCGGGATCTAGTAGATGGAATAAGAATCTCAGTATCTCCATACTAACATACGAACAAGAGCGTCCTTACCAATTTACTACTTATTAGCTACCATGAAGTTCAATGTTCATGTGTTCTCTTAGAATATGGATACTATTTTCTTATTCTACAAATTCATCTCTTTTTATATACTAAAGGGCATATGAAGCCCTAAACATCTCTAACGAGGGGGTTAACTCCACAATTGATGATTTATTATACTTAATCATGCTTGTAAGACATTAAGTTCACTCCAAGTGTGCTTTCCTACTAAACATGCATTTTATGTCTTTAAGATCCCTAGAATGCCCTTAAGCATGTTTAGTTAGGCAAGATTAGTTAATCTATAGCACGAAATCGTCAAGCATGTTAAATCATGAGAGCTAATAGCACTTAAGCAAGTTAACATGAATATTAATAGGGATTTACACTTAGAGATTTTCATGAAAAATTCGGCGGCACCTCCCCTATTTATAGGGCCCCGAAATTATACAACATTCATTCATAGACAATGTAGTCAAACACATGGATACATAGCATCAATACATGATCATCTCATAGTCCTTATTAAGAGCATCTTAGGGTTCATAACATCCCAAATTCTCCTCTTAACTCATAGGCTTAACATTCCACCCAATATCATGCATTCAAAGCTAAAATTCATTAGTCCAATCTCTAAATTTTCAGCCTTTAATTCCCTGTGGTATTAGGTTGCTCACCGGCGTTTGTCCTCAACCGAAGGAGGGTAAGATTCCGGCTAGTCTTCCTCTCGCCGGGCTGAAAAGGAAGGGGGACAGGTGTGGTCGGCGTCGGTGGTGAGCCGAGCTCGAGGCGGACAAAGGCGGGAATGGCGGCGTCATTGGCTGGCCTGGCTGGCCTGGCCGCCGTCATGGCGCTGGCTTTCTTGAGGCTGCTTGTGGCAGCGTGTCTTGGCCAGCTGCAGCGGTGCTTGTGGCGCGTGGCTGGCGGTCTTGGCGTCTTGGCCGGTCGGGCTTCCACGGTGGCGGCGTGACAGGCGTCCTCGATCTAGTTCGCTGGCCAAGAGAGAGAGATGAAAGGGAAAGTGAGAGAGAAAGCTTTTCTCTTCTCTCTCTCTTATCAGAAGGTATATATATATATATATATGTAATAGATTTTGTTTTATTTAAAACCACCCCTTTTAATTTCCTAAACCCTTTTATTTAAATCCCCAAAAAGTGGTCACATGTGTACTAATCATTCACATGTGTACTATTCACTCACGGGTAAGTGAATTGTCTCTCGTCGGGGTCCGTTCTGAAAATTCTCAGGTGCTCATGCCCGACCCAGATCCGCGAATCTCGGGTTAATAATAATAATAACACGGGTACCCTGTAGTGTCACGGGGTCTGTCTCTCATCAAACCAGATCCGGGAATATCGGTTTCCGATCACGTCCTCCGTCACGGGAATACTGTGGCATCCCGGGCTGTCTTAGTCCCCCACAGATCCATTTTTCCCGGGATTTGAATAATTATTTATTTTCTCTTCTCGATGTTTAATCCGAATTAATTAACATATAATTAATCTGGGTTAATTAACCACTGATTTATTTCGATTGATTAACGTTTAACTAGTCTGGATTATTTCGACATGTGAATTTAAATCTAAAAATTGCCATCTAAAAATTCTGGGGAAATAGATCTTTATTTATTTCGGTAGGGTTTTCTGCCAGGAGTCGCTTTAGAACATTTCAACTTCGCCGCATACACCCTCGCATAAGTAATAATTAAAAGATCCCCGCCTATATCATGATCAACGTGGAAGGTCTCCCACCCTTCCTCAATACTTATCTCACCTACACCCCTGTCAATAAGCAGAAGGGAGGGCCATACACAGTCATTTGGACTTACCAAATGGATGACCCCTGTCCTTAAGTCCGCCAAATGTTCATAAAAATAACTGGGAATGCGAAGATGACGAGAACACTGAGTGAAATTAAAAAATTTATAGAAAGACAAACGCTGAGCCATTATACAAAATTACGAAGATTTTTGGATTTTGAATAAAACACTACCCCTACAACCTCCTTAAATAGAAAAAACTTAGGGACACCATAAGCGAAAATTCTGGAGAAAAATCTACCTCGATTAAAACAACGACACAGTAAACGTCGGTCACCTATTAAAAGCACATGTACCTTAGACAAAGTCTACACCTACATAGACATGCCAACTAAGATACTTGTTCTCGAACCAAGCGAGAAGAGTGGTTAACTCACCAATCGCTCAGATTTTTCGAACAAGTACACTTTGGGGGGGACTAGTGTTACGGATATATTTGGTAAAGATGCGTGTCACCGACCTAAATGGCCACCTGTCATACATAGGACTATGTCCCTTTGGCCGCGCGGCAATATCACCAAAAATCCTAGTATAATTCCGTTCGGCAAATAAAAATGAGGGTTCAATCCCACAAACAAGTCTGTCGGAATTATAGCAACCTTCTTATCCACAAGGCGTGAGGATCTCACAAGGTGCTTATAGCCACCTAGGGAAGAAAATATCTAACGCCTCTACAGTGAGTAGATCATATCCACTTGCCTCTACAGTAGGCAGATATTTTCTACTTACCTACGTAGCACCTACGCAGTAGGCAGATATTTTCTTATCGCCTTAGAAGATATTTACTCACCGCCTTACTCACCGCCTTACTTACCGCCTTACCCACCGCCTTTCCTAAACCGCCTTTAAGCTGCTATAAAAGAAGGGCAATGGTAGAAAGAAAAGGAAAAAGAGAAAAATCATTACACACTCATGTCTAAGACTTCCTTCTCACAAGTTTTCTGACTTAAGCATCGGAGTTAAATCCGGGCAGAAAGGCCCAATTTAAATCCGGGCAGAAAGGCCCAATTCCGATTCCTCCGGGCAGAAAGGCCCAATTCCGATTCCTCCTTCTCCTTTTTACAGATTCGTCCCAAAGCAAAGAGCTGATAATTCCGATCAAGAGCTGATAATTCTGATCGGAATTCCAAAGCGCTCCCTGCGTTCCTTGTTCAGAAGTTGAAGTAAGCGTCCACACCAACTATAAATTTCAACCGTTTGTCCAAGGCTGAGACCAGGTCACGAGGCAACAGTAGCCAAAGCGTGAGGGGGACCAGTTTTTGGCATCAACATATATGAAATACAAAGAATGGCAAATAGCAGTTGGTTGTGAGAATTTTAAAATGTTTTCTTGGTATCAGAAGTCTTTCTGTATTAATATACCTCAATCCATAAGTCTTCCGAAACTCCCACTTTCCATTCCACCCTTTATATAAAATATTTTACATATAATTGAAACTTTTACATTAAGCCAAACACAAGATTTTTCAATTTACATATAAAACATAATATGTTACGGATATATTTGGTGAAGACAGGTGTCGTTAAGCTAAAGAACCACTTGTTCCTTTGGCTACACGGCAGTATCACCATCTTTGCACAATTCCGCTCGGCCAATAGCGTAAGGATTCAATCCTGCGAACAAGTCCGTCGGAATTGTAACGACCCTCTCATAAAGGGCGTAAAGTAGAAAGAAAGAGATAGAGAAACATCTAACGCCTCTACAGTGAGTGGGCCTTATCCACCTGCTACAGTAAGCAGATACTTTCCTACCGCCTTACTACCGCCTTTCCTACCGCCTTAAGAGATATTTACTTAACTCACCGCCTTACTCCACCGCCTTTCCTGAACCGCCTCTAAGGTGCTATAAAAGGAGAGCACTAATAGAAGAAAAGGGGATCCGAAAAAGAACTCATCACACGAAAACTGCCTAAAACTAAGATTCTCTCTTCAAGTTTTCTGACTTAAGCATCGGAGCTGAATCCGGGCAGAAAGGCCCAATTCCGATCACCGTCCTCTCCCTTTTTTACAGGCTCGCTGATGCATAATTCCAGTAATTCCGAGCGGAGTTTTTATGATGCTCTTTACACTCCCTGTTCATAGGCAGAAGTAAGCGTCCACATCAACTATAAATTCTAACCGTTGGTCGAAAAGTCGAGACGGATCACGCAGGCAAATGCCGATCAAGCGTGACGTGGACCGCTTTTGGCATCAGCAGCTTTGGCGTTTGTAGGGACCCTTACGAAAAGCCACATGACCACTCTGGAAGATCAAAACGAATTCAAGAACAGGAGCCCTAAATAATCCCAAGGATCTCGGCGAGGTCCGAAGGCATGAAGAAATCGGTCGGATAGTCCGCCCATCGCATCGCCATCGATAATCCTTACGCCCAACCTCAAGAATTGCCTTTCGAATTTTACCTTAACCTACAAAGAACAATTGGAGCGGTTGACTCAGCCGTTTCATGCTTTGACTCATCCTCCGCCTCCTCCTCCTACACAAGTTCCAACACCAAACATACCAACAAAATTTCCCCTAATCGGATAATTCTGAAAGCAGAGGGAGAACGAGAACTCGCACTCATAAAGAGAAGACAGAAAGGACCGCCTTTTCCGCTAGTTCAGAACCTCCCTCCGTTCGACGCAGGCAGCAGGCCACCACAAGAACCGAACGGACAAGGACGGAACGGAATAGTCCATCTGTTCAAACAGTTGATAGAAGGACTCAACGACAGAACCTCTCTCGAGAAAACGGAAAGTCCGAGCGACACGTTCTCAGTATGTGTTCACCCTTTGTCAAAGAAATATTGGGAGAGCAAGTTCCGGATAACTTCGGACCGCCAGTTATGACTGCATATGAAGGCAAAACCGATCCATCCCGACACCTAAAATATTTTCGGTTGAAGATGCTCCTCACTGGAATCACAGACGCCAGATGTGCCGAAGCTTTTCCCGCCACCTTAGAGGGAAAAGCGCCAAGACCGGGTTTGTCGATCTCCCATCTAGTACAATTACTTCTTTTCAGATTTTAGCAGATCGCTTCTTAGCCTATTTTGCCAATTACTCAAAGCAAAAGAAAACTCCGTCTACCCTCCTGCGCATTAAGCAGCGAGGGGGGGAAACGCTCCAGGCCTATTTAAGCAGTTACATAGACGAAACAGCTAATGTTGCGGACCTCCCGCCACTCTGACATGGTCGTGGACTTTTTCCTGATGGAAGGGTTATTAGACTCCCCTTCCGGATTTTCCATGACACTAGATCCACCAAAAACCATTCCCGCCCTTATGATCCACGCCCAAAAGTATATCAATTCCGAGGAAATTTATATGGGTTGGGAAGAAGAGGCTAGACGTGGACCTGTGGACACCCAGAAGGAAAAAACCCGCCATAGCGTCAGCAGAAGGCCCCCGGATACACGAAAGGAAAAAGGATCGCACAGGGAGGGCAAAGACATAAACAGAGGCCTGGAAACCTCCGCACGACCCCAACGACATACGCTACAGCCCAGAGAACCTTCTAGGGAAGGAAAAATTGTCAGATATGATCACCATACCCCGCTGAATCAAACCAGAAGCCACATTCTTATGCAAATCAAAGAACAAAAGCTTCTGACGTGGCCGGAACACTCGCAAAGAAACGCCGAGCGGCAAAAGAGCGAAGAAGTATTGCAGTTCCATCAATCCAGGGGACATGACACAGAAAAGTGTACCCACTTGATGAACGCAATAGAAGATGTCGTTCGAAAAGGACAATTGGAACAATACATCAACCTTGAGATTCAAGGGGAACCTAAAGTTTCACAACCTGAAGAAGAAAAAGGAGAAATGGTGGGATTTATCAGTGGTGGTCCTGGCTGCGGTGGTGAAAGTTCCGCCTCTCGGAAAAGTTACGCCGAATGGGTAGGAACCACGCAGAAATAGAAACGCCAATTTAAGACGCATCCCGACCTACGGCTCCAATCATCTTTATGACAATGACGTCAGTGAGTTCGCCACCCACATGATGGCCAGCGTTGGTTGTCGCTATCAAAGTGTCTAGTTTCCGGATGAAAAGAGTTTTGATAGGCTGGAAGTTCAGTTGATATTCTCTTTTGGAGTGCTTTCGAAAGGATGAGGTATGACGCAGATGACTTGCTTCCGGTAAAATCATCCTTAGTAGGGTTCTCTGGAGGGGTAGTACAGCCAGAAGGAATGATCTCCTTGCCAGTTACGATAGGGAACTCGCCAAGGTCATCGACAGTGACAGCAAACTTCTTGGTTGTGCGTTGTGCTTCAAGTTACAACGTAATCCTTGGCAGACCAACCCTCAACGCCTTAAAAGCCGTAATCTCCACTTATCACCTTCTCCTCAAATTCCCAACTGAGAGTGGCAGTGGAGAGATAAGAGGAGATCAACCCCTGGCACGGCAATGCTATGTCTCAACCCTCAAAGGGGAAACTCTCAACAAAGAAGCAAGACAAAGGTTTGAAGCTATGTTAGTCAACGAGAATGGCCGAGCGGGAAAGCGAGGAGCTTGACCTACACCTGCCGAAGAATTGCTAATTGATCCCCTAGACATAACCGTGAAAGGATCGCACGACGGTAAGGATTGGGGCAGATTTGTGATAAAGAGAATGCAGGAAGATCTCATGGGAGTATTGAGAGCAAATTCCGATCTCTTCGCTTGGTCTTGAGGAGGATATGCGGGTGTGAAGCGTAATATCATCGAGCATCGTCTCAACATCGATCAAGCGTTTAAACCCACAAAGCGAGAAAAGGAGAAATTACGCACTAAAGAAGTGAGGAAGGTCATGGAGGAAGAAGTATCTAACCTCCTAAAAGCTAAGTTTATCCGAGAGGTATACTACCTGCATTGGTTAGCCAATGTGGTCCCAGTGAAAAGCCGTCAGAAAAATGGAGGATGTGCGTTGACTTCCTGAGACTTAAACAAAGCCTGCCCGAAAGATTCGTTTCCCTTACCGTCAATTGATAGTTTGGTTGATTCAACAACGGGGCATGAGATGTTGAGCTTCCTGGATGCCTTCTCAGGTTACAACCAAATCCGAATGGCCAAAGGCGACGAAGAAAAAACGTCTTTCATTATGAGCACGGGAACGTACTGCTATAAGGTGATGCCGTTCGGCCTAAAAAATGCCGGAGCCACCTTCCAGAGGCTCATAAATACAGTTTTCAGAGAGCAAATTGGCAGAAATGTCGAAGCCTATGTGGACGATATCTTAGTAAAGAGCCGAAAGGCCAATGAACACCTGTCAGACTTACAAGAGGCTTTTCAGTCTCTTCGAATTTATACTATGCGGTTAAACCCGAACAAATGTTCTTTCGGCGTTCGATCAGGAAAATTCCTGGGATTTATTTTGACACAAAGAGGGATAGAAGCGAATCCAGACAAAATCAGAGCCATTCTCGACATGGGATCGCCCAAAAGTCTTCAAGAAATTCAGCAGCTTAACGGACGTCTCGCCGCGCTTGGCAGATTCATCTCCAAAGCCGGAGAGAAAAATCTCCCACTCTTCCAAGCCCTAAGAAAAGCACCCAAAATGGAGTGGACAGAAGAATGCGAAAAAGCCTTTCAGGGGCTTAAGGACTATCTCCGGTCGCCTCAGTTGCTAGCTAAGCCACAGGTAGGAGAAGAACTTTACGTTTACTTGGCAGTCGCTCCACACGCGGTCAGCGCAGTTCTTCTGAGAGAAGATAACGGAGTTCAAAAACCTGTCTATTACACAAGTAAAATCCTTAACGATGCAGAATCGAGATATCTACCGCTTGAAAAGTTGGCCTTTGCTCTTATCACGCTCGCACGGAGATTGAGGCCGTACTTTCAAGACCACAAGATCACGGTATTGGTGATCGACCGCTAAAGCATGATTCTCCATAAACACGAAAACTCCCCGACGCCTAGCCAAGTGGGTGATAGAATTGGGCGAAGTTCGATCTCACCTACAAACCCCGAACGGCAATAAAGGCTCAAGTGCTGGCAGATTTCGTCGCGGAATTAACTTTCCCAGCAAACAGGGACGAACCCCCGTCACAGAGTCCAGAAGAAAGCTCTAACATCCCGTGGACCTTATATGTTGACGGATCAGCAACGGAAGAAAAGGCAGGGGCAGGGTTCGTCCTCTACTCTCCCTCCAAGTGGAAAATCGCGGCGATCGAAGTTCCAATTCGAGCAACCAACAATGAGGCCGAATATGAAGCCCTCATTGCGGGGATTACATCGGCCGGGGCTGGAATTGACACTGCACGTATATTCGACTCACTGACTAATAGTAAGCCATACCTTGGGCTGACTTTTGAAGCGAAGGAAGAAAACATGGTCAAGTACCAAGCGGTGGTAAAGAAAATAGTTCCACACTTCGCCGCTTCCAAATTGAAAAAGTCCAGCCGAACACAAAACGTAGAGGCGACGCCTCATTCAAAAAGGCCACAAAGACCGAATCGAAGACACAGAGCCTCCCTTTAACCTACAATACCTTCCCACAAAACCATCGACGGATTAGAGGAGGAAGTACAAAGTCGCACCGAAGAGCCAATTTGGATAGATCCCATCGAATTATCTACAAGGTGGACTCCGCACTTCACCCAACAAAGCAGAGGCCAGACGGATTTCTTACAAATCCGCTCAGTACACCATCATCAATGAGAACCTATACAGAAGATCTTATACGCAACCCTTCTTGCGATGCTTGCGTCCAACCGAAGCTAGTTATATTCTTCAAGAAATTCACGAAGGCATTGGAGGAGGTCACATAGGGGGCAAAGCCTTAAGTTACAAAGTCCTACGACAAGGTTATTACTGGCCAACACTAACTCAAGACGCAATAGCATTCGCTCGGAAATGCGATGCCTGCCAGCGGCATTCCAAGATCCAGAGGCGACCACCGGCACAGCTTACACCCATCATTAGCCCTCGACCATTTGCCATCTGGGGAGTCGATCTCCTAGGGCCGTTCCCCACTTCAGTTAGGCAAATGAAGTTTCTAATAGTCGCCATTGACTACTTCACCAAATGGGTGGAAGTTGAACCCTTGGCCAAAATCACGGAGAAAGCCTGTCAGGGATTCTTATGGCGAGCGATTATCTGTCGATTCGGC